>OY987307.1:11138267-11803600 GCA_963920635.1 Pseudeuparius sepicola | reverse complement strand
GATAGGAAACGGTGCTTCATATCTGCCACTCCCCGTTGAAATTTCCAAAAAACAAGCATGTGTCAATGTAAAAAATAGTGATGAAGCATGCTTCTTTTGGAGTGTTATTGCCGCTCTTTACCCCTCTCAAAAGCATATTGATCGGGTTAATTCATATCCTCACTACAGGCTGAAATTTAAATTAGATGATATAGACCTACCAATGCAATTATCTCAAATATCGAAATTCGAAAAATTAAATGAAATTTCTATAAATGTGTATATTTTGGAGTTGGTAAGTGAGACTCCACGTCAATTTATCACCTCTCCAGCTCGACTAACTAAAAATAAAATGGATAGACATGTGAATTTACTTCTAATTCAAAGTCATTATTTTTTGAAAACTAGCGACTTTGAAGCACCGTCTGTCGACGATGCGCACGTTGATATAAAATACCATTATTGTTGGATTAAAGATTTATCTAGACTGATTTCGAAACAGTCTAGTAAACATAACGGTAGAAAATTTATATGCGAGAGATGTTTAAATTACTTTTCATCGCAAGATAAGTTAGAAGAGCATACAGTTTATTGCGAGCAAATAAATAATTGTAAAATCGAGTTTCCCAAAGAGAAGTTTATCGAATTTAAAAATTTTGTTAATAAAGAACGCACCCCATTCACCCTGTATGCTGACTTTGAAGCAATGCTAAAACCCTGCGGAGATTCTGATGCTAGCCTAAAAACTGTTAAATATCAAAGACACGAAGCATTCAGTGCCGGTTATTATTTCAAGTGCTCTTTTGACAACTCGCTCTCTTTCTACAAAGCTTATCGCGGGGGAGACTGTATGATATGGTTTGCCAATCAAATAGAGGAAATTGCTAAGTTTATATCATCCAAATTGAATTTTGTTGAACCTATGGATGAAGCCATAAGTCTTAAAGATGCCACCCCTAATTGTCACATTTGCGAGAAAAAATTCAATGTTAACGACATAATTGTACGTGACCACTGTCACCTGTCATCGATGTTTCGAGGTTATGCACATCAAGCGTGCAACTTAAATTATAAAAACTCGTTTGTAGTTCCCATCATTTTCCACAATCTTAGTGGGTATGACAGCCACTTTATAATACGAGAACTTGCCAAACGGAATCATGTCAACCTACTTCCTGTTAATAATGAAAAATATATAAGCTTTACAGTATTCGATAATGAAACAAATATTAAATTTCGGTTCATCGATTCTTTCAAGTTCTTGGCCTTTCCTCTCGACAAACTTGCATCATCTCTAAATAGTTTCGAAAACACTAGAAATGAATTTCGATTGTCTTCCGAAAATTTTGACTTGTTAACTAGGAAAGGGGTTTTTTGTTATGATTATATCGATTCTCTGGAAAAATTGGAAGAAACCGCATTACCATCGATTCAACATTTTTATAACAAATTAAATGACACTAATATTAACGAGAAGGATTACGGACATGCGCAATTAATTTGGGAGAGGTTTGGTGTAAAAACCTTGGGTGAGTATTTAGATCTGTACTTAAAGACTGACGTGCTCTTGCTCACAGATATATTTGAACACTTTAGAACGACTTGTCTTCAAAATTACGGTTTAGATCCTGCCTGGTACTATACTTTGCCTGGATTCAGTTGGGATTGCATGCTTCGATATACGAAATGTAAATTAGAAACCTTCCAAGATAGTGACATCTTAATGTTTTTCGAGAGGGCAATTCGAGGTGGGGTAAGCCAGGTAAGCCACCGCTTTTCTCAGGCCAACAACAAATATATGGCAAACTATGATGCTAGTATGCCATCAAAATATATTCTTTATGCGGACGTTAACAACCTTTATGGCTGGGCAATGTGTGAACCCCTTCCTTACGGAGGATTTGAGTGGGCCTCCAACGATACTGACGTCACCAAGGTTGCTGACAATGCCGATGAAGGATATATTTTAGAAGTGGATTTGTCGTATCCCGATCATCTTCATGACCATCATAAAGATCTTCCTTTCGCACCTGAACATCGTAAACCTCCAGGTTCCAAAATAAAAAAGCTCATGACCACTCTCGATGATAAGAAGAATTATGTGATTCATTATAGAGCGCTTAAGCAAGCTTTACAACATGGTTTAATTCTGAAAAAAATTCACAAAGTTTTGAAATTTAAGCAGTCTACCTGGTTAGCTCCCTATATACAACTCAATACCCACTTAAGAACTGTGACAACATTAGATTTTGAAAAAAATATAATGAAACTAATGAATAATGCAATCTACGGCAAAACAATGCAAAATGTTAGAAAACATAGGATTGTGAGATTATTAAGGACGTGGGAGGGTAGATACGGCGCCAAAAATTTAATTTCTAGCCCTCGTTTTAGACATAGGATAATTTTTGAAGAGAATTTAATAAGTGTCGAATTAAATAAGACAAATATTATGTTTGATAAACCTCTGTACGTTGGGATGTCTATTCTGGACATATCAAAAACCTGTGTTTACGAATTTCACTATGACTTTATGTTGAAAACATTTTCACCAACTAACTGCTTATTATTATATACTGATACTGATAGTTTAGTTTACGAAATCCGCTGTGAGGACATGTTCGAGGATGTAATTAAGAATCATATTCATCGGTTTGACACTAGTGACTATCCTGCAGATAATCAATATGGAATTCCGCTTGTAAATAAGAAGGTGCCAGGACTGATGAAGGACGAATTAAATGGTCGTATTTTAACACATTTTGTTGGACTTAGATCTAAAATGTATACTTATAAGGTTCAAGGAAAAAATTTGTGTTAAAAAATGCAAAGGTGTTAGAGGTAGTGTTGTAGCGAAGCAGATAACGTATCAAGATTATTTCGATTGTTTATTCGATAAGACAGAGAAAATTGTAAATCAACGATCTATACGATCGTTTTCTCATAACGTCTTTATCATAAGTCAATCTAAGATTGGTTTAAATCCATTTGACGATAAGCGATATTTAGTTGATAGTGTTTCAACCCTTCCTTGGGGTCATAAAGATGTACGTGTGGATGAATAAAAAATATATTTTACAAATAGTGTTTCATTCTCTTGTAGCCCCCCCACCCCTGACGTCCCACCGCCCAGTTTGTATATATAACCGAGACATCGAGCTCATTCTGCAGTCTGAAAACTTGTAACAAGAGTTCGCAGCAACATGTACAACCAGACCATTCAGATCGAATCAGACATGGTGCCCTGCCCCTACATTGCCAGCCACATGGTACGGAGAAGTCGACTGCAGAATCATCTGGTGAAGTGTCGGCGACAGTTGGGACATGTGCCTGAAATCAATTGGGAAGAGTATTACCGACATATCAACAATCAGCCGTCGATGATCATAAGAAATCCCAGGATTGGCCCGGAATAAAAATGTTGTAAAATAAAAATATTGTAAAATAAAAGTCATATTTTTTAATCAGTGCTTTATTCCAACCTTCTTCTATACAAGTCTGCTAACAAAAATTGATTATAATAAGAGTACAGTTCAAAAATGCAATATGTTTCCATGCTACATACCGCATTGCACATTAAAAATACAATTTCCATTACATTTATGGCATAGTTACTACGTACTAATAATTCATTGACCTTATCTAAAAAATTAAGGTAAAAATCATACAATTCAAAATTAATCAAAAAGCTCATCCTTAAAGTCACATATGGTGCGATATTTAGTAGCTCGAAAACCTCTGCTATGGAAAACCATTGGCTAACACCATTTTTTGCAAGCAACACTCGTTGATTTCCATCTGCAGTCAACATGGTTCTTAACAATATATCGTCAAATCTGATGAACATCGGGGTACCCAGGTTGTTGGTAAAGTTGTTTAAATTATTCACTAATTCTTTCCACTCCAAATAGTCCAGCGAAATCACATTTCGTCGCACTGTTGATCGGATATTAACTTGGGGTTTGAAATATCTCATAATGCTCAAACCATTATTAATAATATATGTAGGTAATGTAAAGCATGATGATAGAAGCAGAGAATCTTCGCTTACATTGTTTACTTCTTCATGGTCGCTACCATCGGTTTCATAGCCGCTGTCAACCATCTTAACACTTGAAGCTCTACACGACGTTTGACTCAGAGATCCACGAGTCATGGTCTTTATCAAAGCCCAACCATCGTACTAGCACCTTCCCCCTCTTTCTACGAAGAATCTTTTCAACCAGGTAGACATCGGGATGTTCAGTTTTTTGCAATTCTTCGCGGTAAAACCCGCCTGGTTGGTAATTTGTACTTTGCTTATTTTAAACAATTCTGTACTTCAACTAGGCATATATCCTTTGGCAAATACGTGTTTCACTTTACTTATTCTCACAATATCTCCAACCTTCAATTTACTACCTCTGAAAATCTTCACGTGACTATACACTTTTTTAAGCAGATATTGTTCGTTACTTTTATTAACTTGGTTGGGTTTCATCTGAATCACTCTATGCTTTCTGTTATTATACTCGGCAACTAGCGTAGGCAAATAATCATCCCATTTAAATTTACCATTTAGACTAAAATACTTAAATAATCGCTCTTTTAGAGTTCGTATTACTCTCTCGGCCATGGCGGCTTTCGTGATGCTAAAAGTGCTGCAATGACTAATTTTGAATTTTCGCATCAAATTTTGAAATCTAGAGTTATAAAACTCTTTGCCCTGATCAGTTTGAAGGTTGCGAGGCTTTCGAGTTCCCGATAGGATATCAGCAAAGGCGTTGGTAACATCTTCGGCAGACTTGGATTTGAGCGGTCTGCACCAAACAAATTTAGAGAAGCAATCGATTACAACCAGTATGAATTTGAAGCCATTATTGTGACTAGCATACTGATCTAACTGCGCGAGATCAGCTTGCCACAAATCGTCTAAACCTTTAATGATAGTTCGACGACGTGGATAATTTTTTCGCGCTGGTTTATGTAATTCCTTAACTACTTGAATTTTTTCTTTACTATGCATGACTATGCTCCACCCTCAAGGATCTCTGCAAGTCTGAGAGATAGTAAGGATTGCATGCTCTTACCAGTTATTTTTAAATAATAATCTTCCACAGTTTTAACCAACTCTCTCAATTCATCGATCTTATCTTGGAAATTGTCTATCATTGTGTTGCGAATATGAAGATCGCATTCATCAGAATGCTGTTTAAGATTTGTGTAAAAATATTGTAATGTATGAATGACCCCCTCATCGACATATTGTTTTGTGCTGGCATCGCTTTCATCGATCGGGTGATTAACGTTGCTCAGTCTGCGGTTGCTACAATCATAGTTTCCTTCTAGAGTCAAATTTAATGTGTAAACAGGTGGGCAAGACCTGCTCCTTGATTTCGAGGCACGTCCGAACTTGTTTAAGGACATCTTTTAACTAACTTGAATGATCTATAGGGACAAATCTGTCTAATAATTTGGGATTTGGCCCGGACTGTTCACCAACCATTTTTAAATAACATTCTTCAACAATTTTAACAAATTTTCTTATTTCATCGATCTCTTTCTCCAAAGCGTCTTTCACGCTACTCTCAATATTAACATCATGTTGTTCGAGCGTGACGTTAAAAGTTTTGAATGCCTCATTCATTTGTTTGTCAACATATTGCTTTGTCACAACATCATTGCTGCTAATCGGATAATTAACGTTGCACAGTCTGCGGGTTTTCAAATCATAATCCCCGTCATTCAACGAGTAAGGAATAGTCCTTGAAACACGTCCGAACTTGTTTAAAGGCATCTTATAAATAACGTTAGAGAATAATTTTTGCTTCTTTCAATTCATTGATTATTGCTGTTATTTCGTTTTCGTGGGAAGTATTTCCGGCATCTTTTGATGCTATTAATAACCTTAACCTGTCCACAAGTTCATTAGGATCATCCCAGTAAACATATTCCACAGGTTTTGTGTTATACTTAAGATGCATGCCAGAACCCTTTACAGGTGTGGAGGTAGCCACCGGGCCCTTCATAAGAGGTTTAATAATATTAGAATACTTATTTTTGTAGCTATGTTTTAATCGTCCGTTTGAAGTAAGATGAGCACCAGTGAGATTTAAAATATCTCTGTAACTTTTCAAATCATCATCAGTACCTTCTGGATTATTATAGAAAATTAGCTGGTAGAGACCATCAGTTCCCGCGAATCGGCTATTGTTGATGATTATATCACCAGACGTTTTTTCAAAATCGATATATTTATTTTCTAGCATCCATACTGATTTAGTTTCGTCATACTTAGGACCATATGTCCTATCGATTTTAAGTGAATTAGCCATAAAGTCTGTTATACATGGTATAGATACTTTAGGATACACAGTATCAAAATGCCTGTACACTTTGTCAATTCCTTTCTCAACATCATTTAACGTTTCATTCATTTCTCCTAAAAGTGCAATTGGACTTTTCAACGACTCGCGCCACTTTTCCATAAATGATTCAACTTTTGGTTCAACTTTTGGTTTTACTTCCGGTTTTAATTCTTGCTTAACTTGTAAATTTGCTAGAGAGCTTGTCACAGGTTTGAAAATTTTTTGTAAAGTTTCATTCTCATCAAATTTCCCTATTTTTAAGGCGGTGTATTTTTTTCTAATCGTTCGAGCTAGTTCACTGATTTTCTTTGCGCGCTGCGCTTCTTGAATCTGTTCTTGCATCGACATCTCGATTAATAATAAGCGTATTGTGCTTCTCATAACTTTATATACCTATCAAAACCTATTCTATAGCGTCCCTCATTCATATTGAAATCTTTAACAATAACTAGAGTTCCAAAATTATCATTCCAACAAAGCGAGCAGAGATTCTTGAAATCACCGTATGAGATGTCTGGTGATACGTGCTCTTCATAAATATGTCTAAGGTTTACCTCATCTTGTTTAAACAAAACGATTACATTACAATTGTCTCGTATTAATTGCTTAGGTATTTTTGAATATGTCTGGCAGAGATATGCAGCATCTATATTTTTATGACGACCCATGGAGTAATATTCTCTAATTTTTTCCTGTGTCCCACAAGCCACATCATCGAAAATAAAAATTGAATTTTCTCTAGCCTCTGTTGGTGCAATGACGTCATCGTTTGAGCTAAATGGAAAATATCCAACACATTTTGCTTCTTTAAGCACGTCTTGTAGTAACTGATATTTAGGTTGGTATAGAGATTTACTGTAAAGGTAGATGTTCTTAAATTTTAAGCCATTCTCGTTGAATATTAAACTAAGCAGACTGTTTGTTTTACCACAACCGCTAGGACCGCAAAATATTGCTCTAATTGAATTTGGTAAGAGTACGCCATGTTTAGATTTCTCACTTCGAGCAAAATCTAGATTTTCGATTGGTAGAGATAGTTGATGTGATTCGATACGCATCTTGTATACATCTAATAAGATAGCGTATGCTTGATGCATATATACCTATCGGGATGTAAATAATAAACAGTTTTTCGATTAAGAATATTTATTTTCTACAACTATTACAATACATTTAAGGCATGTAAGCTCGAATCTTCTGCTGCACAATACTCCTACACAGCGGGCACTTCTCCATGGAGTTTGCACAACTCATACAGCATGCCAAATGTCCACATGGAACCAGCAAGACTTCTATGTTTCTGCAGTAGCATACTATACATAAAAAGTCTGGATTGGTGTTATTTACTTTTTCAGGTGGGATGTCCACAGGCTTGATTTCACCTTTAATAAATGGACAACTGGGACTCCAGCTAGCATGGTCTTGCCATGGATCATCATCCTTTTCCCATTTATATCCTTCAATATTGCAAAATGGACACCGGACAACATCTTCGTAATTCGTATAAAAAAATCCTGCTCGGGCAAGCTTCTCTGATGATAGGGGGCTTGACCAGTTTTCAAACGTTCTTATAAGACTCTCGTAATTATGCTCCATCGCTCATTCAGTAATACTCTTACTATTTCAATAAATAATTTTGCTACTAGCAATGAAGAACATATAGTAATGTAGTAAATTAGTGGCACGAAAGCGAGGTCTTTTATATGTTGTTCTTGACTGAGGTCTCTGGGTGTGGCCATTGTGGGCGTGGTGGAAGGTGGGACCTCCCTCCACACACTTTCAGCAATCGTATGATTTTGGAATACTGCTCGAAGTTTAAACTGAGTAGCATTTTTAGGCAGTCTTGCTACCGAAATTTTTTCAACTACCGTTTTAAATGGGAAACATCTTTTATCCTGTTCGCAAATAGATACCTTAGCATCTTCAGAGTTGTAAATATAGAACACATTATTTATTAATGAGAACAAAATAATGTGACCCAAACTCAGCAACATCTTGATTATAACTGAAATGTATCAGTAAATGTTCTTTTATATATACGGATCTACATTAAATCTCGTACAGTTTCACTTAAAGGTAAATACTCCATGGTACAGTCATGCACAATTATGCAGTAGGCTCGAGTTCTATCAGGAAATCCATCACTATTTTCTATGTCCAACTTAACATCAACTGTGTTTATTTTTATAGATTCATTCCGGCGAGAACAGTCAATTACAAACAGGGTTGCATTATTTTTGTAATCTGCATAGCTAAGTAGCGGGCGACTCTCCATTGCATTCATGTAACTCGGATAAAATTCCACATAGTTGTGATAGGCCTCCAAAAAGTCGTTAGCAGCAAAATTCAATCTCTGACGTTCGAATGGAAAATATTCACCGTTTACAATTAATCTTACATCAGTCGCATCTATGTGATCAAATGACGTGGGATTTTTTTTAGAATTATCATTGCGATCAGTCTGAAATCCAACTATGACGTACCGAGGAGTTGACGCGGCTGCTGACGATTTTACGGCCCATATTTCTCTTTGGGAGTTTACAGTAAGATTTGGCAATTCATGTAGCTCCCATTTGCGGAACGCCATTATAATTGGACGATCAATTTTTATAGATTTAAGCAGATCCAATCTAATGATATCATTCGGCTGAATATGTTTAACCTTTAATTCAATGTTGGAAATTGTTATTTCTGCAGTTATGGCAGGATCTGGTCTTGCAGCGTCTTGGGTTAGTAATAAGGCATTGTTATCATTTCGAGCTCGTATTAGTCTCACTGTTTGTTTACCACAAATTGCCATCTGATAATCGTTGAATATTCCAAACAGATGTTTTAGCGGTATTCTTACATTGAATGTTCCATCATTGTTAACAGCAAAAGATTTATTAACCCCAACCCAGCTTGCTGTTGACATGCATTTTTCGTCATTAGCAGTATAGCAAAGATACGATCTGATCGTACTCACAATTCCGGGGTTTCTCACTACTTCTACTTCCTTGCCATTTAGTTCATAAGAAATTGAATCGAATAGAAATGCGGCACCGTTGTTGGCTAGTTTGCATTGTCCAGCACCGGTTTTCTTAGCCACTGTACCTTTGACAAAAATCGACGCATCGTACATCAACAACCATGCATCACCCTGATTAATGGTTATTTCCACAGTATCATTATTCCTAAATAACTTTACAAATGGGTAATAGGTGCGCTTCTCTAAACGTTGAATAGATTCATCATAGGTTGGGGTGCGATGCACATTAAACACTTGAGGTGTTAGGGACATAGCCAAGTGCTTTCAAAAATTCTTGATTTTCCAACGAGAGACGATCTGCACTCTTCGGTGAAATATCTTTTAAAAATTGTTGATTTTCCAACGAGAGACGATCTGCACTCTTCGGTGAAATATTTGTTAGTGAATTTTTGGAGCATTGTGATTGCCTTTTATACGGTTGATATCTGTCATCAAAAACCAAAACCATTTTCACAAAAATTTCATACACGCTTCAACTCCAACCGTACAATTATTTCCTCACCTCTAAAATTTACAGGTTGAGAGTTCTGATCGAGAATATTTACAGTCAAATTATTAATCTCACGCTTTGCAACTGGCATGTACACCAGATTTTTCGGAGACTCGTCTATAGCGTAACCAGGATCGCTGCTAACTGCAAACTCGTAAATCGTATGAGTTGGTTGATTTTTATAGTATGCTCCAGATGTTACGTTACAATCTATATGTATAGTTCTGACCTTCACGATATTTACAGATATATCAGAAGTATGTAATTGTCCAGACTCTAATAGACTAGGAGAAAATCCTAACACATGAGCAATAGAGTCTGTTGGTAGAAAATCTACTGTATATTTATCACTGTAAATTTCACACTTTAAAGTACTGTTATTGGCTTTTATTGAAATTGGATTTTTCTGATCAGACTCCTCCTTTCTTAAAGCGCCAACTATGTACTTTTCTAGGGCCTCAATTTCGTACGAGCCTGTGGGGATTACTAAACATTTGCGATACCCATCAGCATTTATATAATAAAATTTGTTGACACCAACATCTATATTGGGTATACTGTTATATGTGTGAAATCCTAGCAGGGCCAAACCATACTCAAAATCTGATTCTAAATGTATAGGAATATTAAAGTCAATAGACAGTGTGGAAGTAAATCCGTGTAGTGTGAACAACAGCGACATAATTGATGAATTCTCTCCTCAACTACCCCTTTTATAGAAAAACTTGAAAACTGTTATTGTTATTGTCTAATTGGTATTCAGAATATTTTCGGCGACTTTTGGGAACAAATTAAACACACTTCATATTTTGAAATTTTATTTAGTTTCTTAGGAAGCTTAGACACAAATGACCACAGTTCATCTCGTTATAGTTTTGATAAGAATTGTTGTTATATTCAACTTCAACCTCATTTCCCAAATATCTGATGAGTTCTTTTGGCGGTTTCAGGTTGCCAAAGCTGTCGAAATACTCGCATTTTCTTCCTCTCTTGCGATATGCCACCCAATGAGACCCGGAGTTCCTCTGCACATCAAAATTTAAAATGGCCCGACTCATTTTTTCTCGGTTTTTTAGGTAGTGTATCTCTCATATACACACCTCTAAAGTAAGGAATTCCATCGGCATATTTAAGTAAATCTAGGTTGGATAAAGGTCTGTTGGGCGGCTTCAATAGTTTTTTTTCTTTAAAAAAAGACCGAACCCACGTTTATTTTTCCGCAAATAGAGTCCAGAACCGACGATCTTCATAGATTGCTTTCCATTCTCCATCAGCTTTTTTGTATTATTTACGTCAATTATTATTTTGGCTATACTGCTAGCCCCTCCGGCTATAGAACCAAGGGCCCCTAAAGCAGCCAGTATAGGCAGAAGCGGGAGAAAACCTCCTTTATTTTCTTCAAAGGGAATAACTCTAGGTATTCTTAGTTTACTTTTTCCACCCGCTTTTTTTATGTGCACGCGTGCTGCTCTCACGGCTGCTAACGATGATTTTTTCAATTTTTTTAGATCATTCAACTCATTGTTAGTAAAAGATTTCTTTAGGGCTTTTTCAA
The DNA here is from genome assembly GCA_963920635.1 of Pseudeuparius sepicola. Lineage (NCBI taxonomy): Eukaryota > Metazoa > Arthropoda > Insecta > Coleoptera > Anthribidae > Pseudeuparius > Pseudeuparius sepicola. Next base: position 11,792,201 of record OY987307.1, on the reverse strand, counting down.
CCTTCTTTACAATATCTCTTCTAAACGAAAATGGGCGTTTCATACCCATACCCAATTTCCTTTTAACTTTCATTGCACTCGTAACGAACCAGGCAGCTGTTTTCTCACCAAATTTGGCGTCTCTTGATTTGACTCTATCCCAAGCCCGATTTTCCAGTTCCCAATCTGCCTTGCGTCGTTCTTCTAATGATTTGTTTTTACTGTATGCAACATCATGAATTAAGCAAGATTCATCCAACTTGTTTATGCCAGTATCACCCCTAGAAAGACGTTTTTCTAATTTAGTACCAGGGCCACAATACTGGTATCCCGGAAAATGTAACTCGATCGGTAATTTGCCAATTAATGTGTTCAACACTCCACCCCCTTTAACAACCAGCATTGGATTGACACAGGTTTATTCAATCACACCCTCTTATATAGGGAAATAAAAAACACACAAACAAATAATATTTTTTATTTTCACAACTTTACATTTCTAAACTTTTTAGTTAGTTCATACATAATAATCAAGCGTCTCAGCTCTTCGAGTGCCTCCATATATCGCCGCAGTCTCTCGCTCATGCTTCAGAAAATATAATATTTGTAGTCTTGCCGACGGGCCCCAAGCTTGTTAAAAAATACCTTTTGTCACCATTCAATTCGTCAATTCGCTCTTGAGTTAATTGCTCCGTAAAACGCTGAGGCAGGATGGTCTTGAAGTCGGCAAATTCCACCACTACCTTTTCCCCAAACTTGGTATTTATTCTCTTAAAACACTGGATCTCAAATTTTTTATTTACTTCCAAATCTCGAACATTCACCAGATTTTTCACCAGCAAATTGTTTAAACCATTTAAGAAGGACATGTTGTAAATGATCTGCGTGTCTGATGAGATCTTAGTTGAACCTCTCCTATATAGCTGTTTCAATAGGAGTGGGGAGAGAGAGGGGAGACGGGCAAAACCTAGGAGAGTACCAGACCAGACAGGTTTCGACAAGTCTGGTCTGGTGCTCTCTTAGTATCTCTACTCACCTAATCTAAATTTGCCTAAAATACCAAAATGAAAAGTGTTTACATGGCGTTTTAAATTATTATTAAAATGAGAATTTGTAGCGGTATAATCGTGATTGCAATATGGTTTTTATTTAATTATGCTCTTTTAGTATCATTTGGGAAACTTTTACCACCATATCAATGAGTGACGTCATTAACTGGTTGCGACACATATAATATGCAATATACCAATGGAGAACAGAAAATTATTAGGGATTTTGTGAAGAATTGTCATCTGACAATATCCGGACTTCTTACAGCAATAATTCAAATTAGATTGTTCTATATTATAGTATTTATAAACAAAAATTTTTCCAGGTCAGTTCCATGTTTTAATGAAAATAAATTAAATAAATATAATGCCTTTATAGCAGCTGTATAAATCGGTTATAAGAAATGGTAATATTCACTGTAAGAAAAAACATTCCGAATTCCGAATGTAATTAGGCATACACCTACCTGCTAGCCATATACCTATAACCAATACAATTTTTAGCAACTACTTGAAATATTTGAAATAAAAAAGCTAATGCATTCCAAGGATTACAACTGAGGATTTCTGTTTTTTGAACGCGATATATTTGGTACTTGTAAAAGTTCAACCTATTAAATTTTTCCTAAATTCGCTCCACCACTGGCCTGAATGATAGGCCACGCCTTCGGCCGTAGTTCGCGCAACGGCGACCACCCCCTGTCACAAAGCTTGTTGGCCTCTATGTATGTAATATGTTTAGGTCAAATCTTGCAAGATGAATTAGAACCACTTCCTGACATCCGATTGAGCTGAAATGCATACACCTTTAGTTCCGGTGACAATACAATATACAATACTCAATATTGTGATACTTTGAAAATGGCCGCCGCCACAAGATTTCGCCCTTAATATGGGTATCAAATAAAAGGGCTTGAAGAATAGAAAACGATAGAGTGAGTGACATCACACTAAATTAAATCTGGCCGCCGCTCCAAGATGGCGGATAGCGGTTTTTCCAGTAGATCCGGCTCGAAGGACCAATGTTGCGTAACCGACAGCTCTATTAATGTTGGAGCTCGGTTAAAAAGAGAAAGAGAGACTGTAACTCCCAAAGAGGGCGGTTTTATGATTTGGAAGGAACAAAACAAGCCACTAAACAGGATACACCACTTACGTGTAACTGATCGCAGAGTCCCTGGAGCAGTTCTTCTGGGAGGTACCTCCGCTGTCCTGGGTCTGCTCACTTCCCGCGTGCAACGATTTCCCAGTTGACACGGGCGCGATAATAAACCATAACTTATGTGATGGGGTTTTCAGATCTTCTGAGGAAAACCAGTAAAAAGGGTAAAAGCCGTGAATTAAGCGAGGCGATGGCGCGAGCCGACGATACCAAGTGACGGTCTCGGACTCGTGAATGTTCTTCGCGCGCGCGGCAAGAGGTGGGAACCAATTTAGTGACATAAAAAGTCTTTCTAAAAAATACCACCAGTTTTGTTCCTGTTAAAAAAAAAGAAGTAATATATATTTCTGCCAACCCAAATTAAAGGAAAACGCGACAGATTCCTTAATTACTAGTTTAAATTGTCGAAAAATGTACAAAATCACAGTAGGTACACGGAAACCTCTAAGACTTTCAACAGGGCATGTTTTCTTATTCAGGTCTTCTTTTACCAAAAGGAGATCTAAATAAGTCATGGAAACAAAATTTTTCCAAATCATTTCAGTATTCGGAAACTTAGAGTTTTCCATTCAGAAAAACGTTTCGTAATGAATTTTGCTCACAAAAAGGAACATTTATGAAAAAGAGATCACGGGATTCAAAATTTTTCAAAATCTCACAAGTTTTGCTCTGGAGCTTACTATGTTATTCTGAAGATCTTGTCTTACTACTTTAAACTGAAATAGTACCTATTAAAAAATTACAAAATTAGAATAGGTACTCGAAACGACTGAGACTTTCAACAGTGATGGTTTTTTATTATTTAATAACATTTTTCTAGTTTAATTGTCGATAAATTACGAAAACTGTGTATTATTTTGAAAATATGCATTTGTCATTTTATTAAAATAATAGTGAATGATATAAACAAAATTTGAAATCGTTTTTTAAAAAATTTATAATAGCTGCTTCTGCCATAGACGACATAAAAGTGCTTGAAAAATGGTTTGTGTCCTTAAATAATGTTTTTACTTCCAAATATGTAACGTCTATCCACGAAAACATTGGTGAATACTATGTTGAAGACGACAATTTGTCAGAATTGTATTTATACGATGTTTACATCGAATATGACGCTTCTGGAAACAGTGCATTATATGAAAAATCTTTTTTTACATTTTAATAATTTACTATTAAATCAAACTTCACCTTCTGAGACAGTTGAGTTAGAAAATCCATATTTCCAGCCAGAAATAGTAGATGTAGTCCTAAAAAAATATATACCATATATACCATTATGGACTAACCTACTAAAATCTTCGCCCGAAATTAGATACAGCAATGCCCTGTGGAAAACCATTTTAAAAAAGTAAAATGTAACATTTTGTCTACGAAGGGACTAAGGTGCAGCCGATTCGTACGAATGCTGCGAGAAGTAACTTTAAGTTTGCATAAAGAAATAACATTGGAAAATCTCGATGTGCGGTGGGCGTTAAGTCAGAAATGGAAATTGAAGAAAAATGGCAAAAAAGATAAAAGAAAAAACATCTATACCTTCCATCTCAGGCAGAAATACTAAAAGAAAAACCGACATTACTTCAATGTTATAAAAATAAAGCACTTAAAGGTAAATTCTAAATTCACTAAATTCAATAGATTATGTTATGTTGGTATTCTGGAGCTGTTCCTTTTCAATTTTTGAAGATTTCGGATTTTGAAACACTGTCAGGTTTCCAGTGGATTTCAAATTTTTTCATAGATATTGCTTTGTTTTTATTTACCAAAAACAACAAAAACGTAAATTACATTGATACTTATAGAACAGGGCAAATTTTTAGAAAAGGTCCATCACAACCTCAAAGCAAGGCCATTTTATTAGGAATAAATATATTTATTCTTCTAATTAATAAGAACCACTGGTGTTTAGTATTGGCGGATGTTAATAAGAAGAAATTCTATTTTACAAATCCAAAAGGAAGTACATACTCCGAAACTAAAAAGTATTTCGATATTTTCACAACAAAATTTTCATTAGACAACTCTTGGGAAATAGGAGTTCAACAGCACCCCATTCAGAAAGATTCATTTAATTGTGGAGTATATGTGCTGGCATTTGCGGAAAAATTGATTAAAGGAGAAAACAATCTTTTTTCAATTCTGGAGCCAGAAGAGTATAGAATGGATCTTAAGGAGTTTTTATTGAAACACTCTGACAATCTATCACAGAGATGTTTGATTTGTGGCGAATTTCAGCTGGATACAACGGCAAATTGGATCATGTGCGATTTGTGTAATAGGTGGTGTATGGTTGAATGTTTAACGGGTGTATTCAAATTAGAAAATGAATTATCAGAGAGCGATACTTACCATTGCCCGCCATGTAAAGAGTTCTTATCATCTGGTCATTGAGCTTTTGCTCATATTTTTATTATATTTATGTGAAGAGAAACAATAGTTGTCAGATATGACAATTCATTGTAGCTGAAGTAGCATGTCACCATCTATTGAAGAAGAAATGAGTTAAAACACAATGCAAAATTCATTGTTGTGTCAACATTTTGTTCAAAGATAGATGGCGACATGCTACTTCAGCGACAATGAAATTATCAGATCTGACAGCTATATTGTTTCTCTTCAGATATAATATATATAAAAGAAAATTTTAAAACAAAAATGACTGATTCCCTTTGTTTTGTTTAAAAGGAAAAATTGGCAGTTGGTAAATAATTTTGTGTCTCCTTATAAGTTAAAAGACAGCAGCTGTGATAATTTTTTTACGTAACCAAAGAATTTTGTTTTAATTTGATAAATATGTATAATATACCTACCTTATTTATTTTTTTACATATGTATATGATATGTTTTTTTTACACTTTGACATTTATGTTTTTATTTAATCCAAAGTAGGAATTTGTTTTTGTACATATTTATTAATTTTTTAAATATACCTTATATAATATACCCATATGTTTCCATTTGTTTTGTTTTTTGTTTTTGTTTGTTTTTCCATCTTTGTTTATGTTTTATCCTTATATTAAATATACTAGCGATTGCTGCGACTTCGTTCGCGTGACATACATACGTATAAATAAATATAAATAAATAAATATCAATTACGTGATTTATCGCCTTTCTCTTCGAATCTGGCAATAAAAAAAGTAGCCTAGATTACTCCGTGAGAAGTTCTCTACCATTTACAAAATGTATTCCTTCCAATCTAATATTTCCAAACCTGCATTCAGAAAAACAATGGCACATGGAATTCAGAAAAATAATGGAACAGTTTTCACTTAAAAAACTATCACTTTTTCCCTTTACGATTTTTTCTCGCCGCCACTGAAGTTTGTAACGGTAGCAGCCACGCGTTTGTCTTTCCCTCGGGATCCTACCCGTCCCCCAGAAAAAAGTCAGAGCGTTACAAACAGTTTCCAGTTAAAAAACAATCACTTTTTCCCTTTACGATTTTTTATGCCGCCACTGACGTGTGTAACGCTAGCACCCACGCGTTTTTCTTTCCCTCGGGATCCTACCCGTCTCCCAGAAAAACTCAGAGCGTTACAAACAGTTTCCACTTAAAAACAATCACTTTTTCCTTTTACGATTTTTTCTCGCCGCCACTGACGTTTGTAACGGTAGCACCCACGCGTTTTTCTTTCCCTCGGGATCCTACCCGTCCCCCAGAAAAGAATCAGAGAGTTACAAACAGTTTCCACTTAAAAACAATCACTTTTTCCCTTTACGATTTTTTCTCGCCGCCACTGACGGTAGGACCCACGCGTTTTTCTTTCCCTCGGGATCCTACCCGTCCCCCAGAAAAGACTCAGATTGTTACAAACAGTTTCCACTTAAAAAACAATCTTTTTTTCCTTTTACGATTTTTTCTCGCCGCCACTGACGTAGGACCCACGCGTTTTTCTTTCCCTCGGAGTCCTACCCGTCCCCCAGAAAAGACTCAGAGCGTTACAAACAGTTTCCACTTAAAAACAATAACTTTTTCCCTTTACGATTTTTTCTCGCCGCCACTGACGGTAGGACCCACGCGTTTTTCTTTCCCTCGGGATCCTACCCGTCCCCCAGAAAAAAGTCAGAGCTTTACAAACAGATTCCACTTAAAAAACCATCACTTTTTCCCTTTACGATTTTTTCTCGCCGCCACTGACGTACAAAACTGTAGCACCCACGCGTTTTTCTTTCCGTCGGGATGCTACCCGTCCCCCAGAAAAAACTCAGAGCATTACAAACAGTTTCCAGTTAAAAACAATCACTTTTTCCCTTTACGATTTTTTCCCGCCGCCACTGACGTTTGTAACGGTAGCACCCACGCGTTTTTCTTTCCCTCGGGATCCTACCCGTCCCCCAGAAAAAACTCAGAGCGTTACAAACAGTTTCCACTTAAAAAACAATCACTTTCCGTTTACGATTTTTTCTCGCCGCCACTGACGTTTGTAACGGTAGCACCCACGCGTTTTTCTTTCCCTCGGGATCCTACCCGTCCCCCAGAAAAGACTCAGAGCGTTACAAACAGTTTCCACTTAAAAAACAATCTTTTTTTCCCTTTACGATTTTTTCTCGCCGCCACTGACGTTTGTAACGGTGGCACCCACGCGTTTTTCTTTCCCTCGGGATCCTACCCGTCCCCCAGAAAAAACTCATAGCATTACAAACAGTTTCCAGTTAAAAACAATCACTTTTTCCCTTTACGATTTTTTCCCGCCGCCACTGACGTTTGTAACGGTAGCACCCACGCGTTTTTCTTTCTCTCGGAATCCTACCCGTCTCCCAGAAAAACTCAGAGCGTTACAAACAGTTTCCACTTAAAAACAATCAGTTTTTCCCTTTACGATTTTTTCCCGCCGCCACTTACGTTTGTAACGGAAGCACCCACGCGTTTTTCTTTCCCTCGGGATCCTACCCGTCCCCCAGAAAAAACTCAGAGCGTTACAAACAGTTTCCACTTAAAAAACAATCACTTTTTCCCTTTACGATTTTTTTTCGCTGCCACTGACGTGTGTACCGGTAGCACCCACGCGTTTTTCTTTCCCTCGGGATCCTGCGCGTCCCCCAGAAAAAACTCAGAGCGTTACAAACAGTTTAGACTTAAAAAACAATAACTTTTTCCCTTCACGACTTTTTCCCGCCGCCACTGACGTTTGTAACGGTAGCACCCACGCGTTTCTCTTTCCCTCGGAATCCTACCCGTCTCCCAGAAAAACTCAGAGCGTTACAAACAGTTTCCACTTAAAAACAATCACTTGTTCCCTTTACGATTTTTTTTCGCCGCCACTGACGTGTGTAACGGTAGCACCCACGCGTTTTTCTTTCCCTCGGGATCCTACCCGTCCCCCAGAAAAAACTCAGAGCGTTACAAACAGTTTCCACTTAAAAAATAATCCCTTTTTCCCTTTACGCTTTTTTCCGCCGCCACTGACGTTTGTAACGGTAGCACCCACGCGTTTTCCTTTCCCTCGGAATCCTACCCGTCTCCCAGAAAAACTCAGAGCGTTACAAACAGTTTCCACTTAAAAAACAATCACTTTTTCCCTTTACGATTTTTTCCCGCCGTCACTGACGTTTGTAACGGTAGCACCCACGCGTTTTTCTTTCCCTCGGAGTCCTACCCGTCTCCCAGAAAAACTCAGAGCCTTACAAACAGTTTCCACTTAAAAAACAATCACTTTTTCCCTTTACGATTTTTTCTCGCCGCCACTGACGTTTGTAACGGTAGCACCCACGCGTTTTTCTTTCCCTCGGAATCCTACCCGTCTCCCAGAAAAACTCAGAGCGTTACAAACAGTTTCCACTTAAAAAACAATCACTTTTTCCCTTTACGATTTTTTCTCGCCGCCACTGACGTTTATAACCGTAGCACCCACGCGTTATGATATGTTATTTATATACATATATATATATATATATATATATATATATATATATATATATATATATATATATATATATATATATATATATATATATATATATATGCGGTGAGCATTTACCATTCAATATATATAGATATATATATTAGAAGATACTCGGTGATGAATCAAACGAGTTTCTTGGCCCCCGTATGTATGCTTCTTCTGGTTTTTTCCACCGCGCTGCGCCGCTTTGCAGAGTTCTTTTTATATGTCGATCGACCCGTCGATATATACATACACACTCACATTGCTTTGGTTTTGGCAGTACCAGCTAGATGGCGTTGGATGGTAAATGCTCACCGCATTATACTAGTTCCTTTTCCACTTATAGCCAACGTGTCTGGGTCTTTTCGGTTGAGGTGCGCTGCGTCTGCCTGATGAGGGCCAACAAGCCCGAAACAGGTACCTGTCGTGGTCTGCATACCTCCGAAAGACCCATACATAATTTCCATTAGATATTGAAACTAGTTTCGTGTTGCCAATTACCAAAGCATTTTGTCCCATATGCCACAAGCCATTTCTTTTATAAAATCGTCATTCAAAAAATGAGGTTGTAGTAAAATTTAAGGGGAATTCGAGGGTTACCCTAATTTTTTATACGGGGGTCGGTAAAAAAGTTATCACGAAAAAACATTTTTTGCTAAATAAAAAAAATATTTTTTTACCTACACATCCATTAGAAAACCTTTAAGTAGTATTCCCGAATATTCAGTTTTTTAATTTAACTTCCGGTTATAGTGAAAATCAAAGTGGTTTTCTCTATTTTACAACTTACACATTTCTCTTAACCATCACAGGATTCCTTTTTTAATTCTGAATCCAACGATATATAATTTGACCTATTTATCTCCAACCGTTTCCGAGATATTTATCAGAGAAGCTCCATCAAACTAGATACATGGTCTCATGGTCGGTGTCTGATGTTCGATCTGAGTAGGCCAAACAATAAAATCAAATTTATGACAAATCAAGTCAGCCATGATAATAAAACTGACAAGCGAGTAGAAAATGTTATTAGTAAAAGTTCTTCAGATAAAATCTTAAGGTCAGGAGCAAAACTTGTGAGATTTTGAACAATTTTGATTCCCGTGATCCCCTTTTCATAATAGGAGACTAATAAACTAATGTTAATTTTTTGGGACAGCACAACAAAATTTCATTATGAAACGTTTTTCTGGATAGAAAACCCTTAGTTTCTGATTTTCTAATTTTTTCGATACTATTTTACTGTAGTTTAGTTGAACCGTGTAATAAGGCGCGTTTCAGGATCAAAACGTAAGCTGCCGTACAATACTGAAAAGATATGAACAATTTTGTTTCCGTGACTTATTTAGATCTCCTTTTGGGAAAAGAAGACTAAAGTTGCCCTGAATCAAAAAACATGCCCCTTTGGAAAGTCTTAGAGGTTTCCGTGTACCTACTGCGATTTTGTAATTTTTTGACAATTTAAACTTGTAAAATGTTATTAAATAATCAGAACACAATCACTGTTGAAAGTCTCAGACGTTTCGTGTACCTTTTTTTGGTTTTGTAATTTTTGATTTTTTGTTAAATTTAAAAATATTTTTTTATTTTTTTTTTTATTACTTTTTTTCATTTTTTATTATTATTTAATTGTTCGATACTATTTTAGTTTAAAGTTGAAAATGTTATTAACAAAAGTTCTTCAGACCTTAAGCTCAGGAGCAAAACTTGTGAGATTTTGAACAATTTTGATTCCCGTGATCCCCTTTTCATAAAAGGAGACTAATGAACGAATGTTCCTTTCTTGTGACAGCTACAACAAAATTTCATTATGAAACGTTTTTCTGGATAAAAAACCTTTAGTTTCTGATTTTCTAATTTTTTCGATACTATTTTACTGTAGTTTAGTTGTACCGTGTAATGAGGCAAGTTTCAGTTTAAAAACGTAAGCTGCCGTACAATACTGAAAAGATTTTGAAGAATTTTGTTTCCGTGACTTATTTAGATCTCCTTTTGGGAAAAGAAGACTAAAGTTGCCCTGAATCAAAAAACATGCCCCTTTGGAAAGTCTTAGAGGTTTCCGTGTACCTACTGCGATTTTGTAATTTTTTGACAATTTAAACTTGTAAAATGTTATTAAATAATCAGAACACAATCGCTGTTGAAAGTCTCAGACGTTTCGTGTACCTTTTTTTGGTTTTGAAATTTTTGATTTTTTGTTAAATTTAAAAATATTTTTTTATTACTTTTTTTCATTTTTTATTATTTTTTAAATGTTCGATACTATTTTAGTTTAAAGTTGAAAATGTTATTAACAAAAGTTCTTCAGACCTTAAGCTCAGGAGCAAAACTTGTGAGATTTTGAACAATTTTGATTCCCGTGATCCCCTTTTCATAAAAGGAGACTAATGAACGAATGTTCCTTTCTTGTGACAGCTATAACAAAATTTCATTATGAAACGTTTTTCTGGATAAAAAACCCTTAGTTTCTGATTTTCTAATTTTTTCGATACTATTTTACTGTAGTTTAGTTGTACCGTGTAATGAGGCAAGTTTCAGTTTAAAAACGTAAGCTGCCGTACAATACTGAAAAGATTTTGAAGAATTTTGTTTCCGTGACTTATTTAGATCTCCTTTTGGTAAAAGGAGACGAAAGTTGCCCTGATTTTGTAATTTTTAACAATTTAAACTTGTAAAATGTCATTAAATAATCAGAACACTTTCACTGTTGAAAGTCTCAGACGTTTCGTGTCCCATTTTTTGGTTTTGTATTTTTTTTTTTAATTTTTTATTTTTTTTTTAATTTTTTTATTTTTTTTTTTTCATTTTTTATTTTTTTTTAATTGTTCGATATTATTTTAGTTTAAAGTAGAAAATGTTATTAATAAAAGTTCTTCGGATAAAATCTTAAGCTCAGGAGCAAAACTTGTGAAATTTTGAACAATTTTGATTCCCGTGATCCTCTTTTCATAAAAGGATACTAACGAACTAATGTTAATTTTTTGTGACAGCTACAACAAAATTTTATTATGAAAATCTTTTTCTGGATAAAAAAAAACCGTTAGTTTTTGATTTTCTAACTTTTTCGATACTAGATATTTTCTAAAATTTATTTGTGGCGCAAACAGTTCCATTTAATGTTTAATTGGGTTTTTCGCCACCAAACTGATTGAAAGACAACTTTTTCAAGTTGCCTCGAAAATTCATAAATTCTTAACAGTAAATGAACGACACTTTAAACGTGTAACTCAAAAAATAACTTCAACAAATTTGTTTTCTGAGCTTTGGGAGGATAAATCTTCCTCCTTTCTCAAAGATCATGTCACGTCAAAGTGAAGTGACAGATTAATAAATTTCAGGTTAAAATGTCATGACAACAGAAACAATAGCCTAGCCATCTGCCTGATATTGTACCCTGTGTTTTATCTAATTATCGATACTAACTTATCTTTGAATAAGTGGCAATAATATTTTACTGAATTCCACTGAACATTCAGCAACACAGTTGGCCGTATTTCCTAGAATAAATGCAGATTCTTTAATTTTTCCTCTATTTCCTACTTCTTCTTTTAGAATTGGTTTGGAACTATCCCACAATATCCTATGATTGTTATTAAAGGAATGTTCACATATTTTTGACTTCGAAATTTGATTTTGCCTGATATAATTTTTATGTTCTTTTAAACGAACGTTAAATGGCCTACAAGTCTCTCCAACATAGAACTTTCCACATTCACAAGGAATTTTATAAATGCAATTTTTTGAACTTTGTAACTCATTAAATGGTTTTGTTTTAACTAGCATCGATCTTAATGTATTTTTGGTTTTAAATACTGTACTCACATTAAAACGATTGCCTAACGTTTTAGCTTATCTGACAGTCCAGGAATATAAGGAATTATTAAATTTACTGGTCCGTCCACCAGATTTATTTCTCTAATTCTATTAGCATTGTTATTTTGTTGGCAATCCTGATACTATTTTACTGTAATCGTACGATGTAATAAAGCAAGTTGTTCAGTATCAAAACATAAGCTGCCGTACAATATTGAAAATATTTGAACAATTTTGTTTCCCTGACTTATTTTGATCTCCTTTTGGTAAAAGAAGACGAAAGTTGCCCTGATTTTGTAATTTTTGACAACTTAAACTTGTAAAATGTCATTAAATAATCAGAACACATTCACTGTTGAAAGTCTCAGACGTTTCGTGTACCTTTTTTTGGTTTTGTAATTTTTGATTTTCTTTTTTAATTTTTTTTTTCATTTCTTATTATTTTTTAATTGTTCGATACTATTTCAGTTTAAAGTAGAAAATGTAATTTATAAAAGTTCTTCAGATAAAATCTTAAGCTCCGGAGAAAAACTTGTGAGATTTTGAACAATTTTGATTCCCGTGATCCCCTTTTCATAAAAGGAAACTAATGAACTGTCTCCTTTTTGGGACAACTACAACAAAATTTCATTATGAAACCTTTTTCTGTATAAAAAAAACAATTAGTTTCTGATTTTCTAACTTTTTCGATACTATTTAAGCTGCCGTACAATACTGAAAAGATATGAACAATACTGTAAATATTATGAACAATTTTGATTCCGTGATCCCCTTTTCATAAAAATAAACGAATGTCCCTTTTTTGTGACAGCTACAACAAAATTTCATTATGAAACCTTTTTCTGGATAAAAAAACCCTTAGTTTCTGATTTTCTAACTTTTTCGATACTATTTTACTATATTATTAGGATGTAATAAAGCAAGTTGTTCGGTATCAAAACGTAAGCTGCCGTACAATACTGAAAAGATTTGAACAATTTTGTTTCCGTGACTTATTTAGATCTCCGTTTGATAAAAGAAGACTAAAGTTGCCCTGAATCAAAAAACATGCCCTTTGGAAAGTCTTGGAGGTTTCCGTGTACCTACTGTGATTTTGTAATTTTTCGACAATTTAAACTTGTAAAATTGTTCAAAATCTTTACAGTATTGTCCGGCAGTATACGTTTTGATACTGAACAACTTGCCTTATTACATGGTTCAACTAAACTACAGTAAAATAGTATCGAAAAAATTAGAAAATAAGAAACTAAGTTTTTTCTATCCAGAAAAACGTTTCATAATGAAATTTTGTTGTAGCTGTCACAAAAAAGGGACATTAGTTTATTAGTCTCCTTTTATGAAAAGGGGATCACCGTAATCAAAATTGTTCAAAATCGCACAAGTTTTGCTCCGGAGCTTAAGATTGTATCTGAAGAACTTTTATTAATAACATTTTTTACTTTAAACTGAAATAGTACCTATCGAACAATTAAAAAAAAATGAAAAAAAAAAATAAAAAAAATAAAAATTAAAAAAAAATTCAAAAATTGCAAAACCAAAAAAAGGTACACGGAACGACTGAGACTTTCAACAGTGATTGTGTTCTGATTATTTAATAACATTTTACAAGTTTAAATTGTCGAAAAATTACAAAATCACAGTAGGTACCGGGTGGCCTATCCAAGCGGAAAAAGTGTGCTACGTGGAGACAGGTTAAATAAAATCGTCATTCAAAAAATGAGGTTGTAGTAAAAATTAAGGGGAATTCGAGGGTGTACCCTAATTTTGTATACGGGGGTCGGTAAAAAAGTTATCGCGAAAAAACATTTTTTGCAAAATAATAAAAAAAAATTTTACCTACACATCCATTAGAGAACCTTTAAGTAGTATTCCCGAATATTCAGTTTTTTAATATAACTTCCGGTTATAGCGGAAATGAAAGTGGTTTTCCCTATTTTACAACTTACACATTTCTCTTAACCATCACAGGATTCCTTTTTTAATTCTGAATCCAACGATATATAACTTGACCTATTTATCTCCAACCGTTTCCGAGATATTTATCAGAGAAGCTGCATCAAACTAGATACATGGTCTCATGGTCGGTGTCTGATGTTCGATTTGAGTAGGCCAAACAATAAAACCAAATTTATGACAAATCAAGTCAGCCATGATAATAAAACTGACAAGACAGTAGGCTGAATGTTAAAGTGGCTATAGCCATTCAACTGCATTCAACTTAATTAAAAATCTCGTGGAAATTATGAAACATTTATTATTTTTACTACTGTCATATTTATTATAACAACAACAATCATTTACATTAAATGTTCAAAATGGTTTCCATTATTATTTACACATAACCTAAGTCTTTTTAAGAAATTTTTTTCGGACATTTTCAAAGATTAAGGGACGATTGTTTAAACTATCAATTTATAATTTTACTCGTCTTTTAATCTCCTCAACATTTTAGGGGCGGTTCTTACGAACTTTATTTTTTAAATGCCCCACAAGAAAAAATCCAAGGGGGTTAAATCTGGACTACGTGGCGGCCACCTTATCGTTCCATGTTTACCAATCCAATTTTCAAACGAATTGTTCAAAAATTCCGTTATGGGCCCACAGTTATGGAAGGAAGCGCCATCTTGCTGCCATATTAATTGTCTTTCTCGGAGTTGGTTAAGAAAAATTAATGGCAACTGTTCAAAGTATTGTTCCAATTCGTTCTGGATTAAATGTAGGTATTTCCTACCTGTCATACTTCCTGAATAAAATAGAGGGCCCATTATAAAATTTCCCACAATTCCGCACCAAACACCCACGGAATTTTTGCCGGATTTCACAACTTCACGAATTTTCCGGTTGTATATTCCCGCCGTTGTAAATGTAGCTTCATCGGACCAAATAATTTGTTTAAAAAATCCAGCTCCTCTTGCAAAATAAAAGTTTAACATTGTTTGACAATATTCCAGTCTTCTTGCAGCATCTCCAGGGAATAGCCTTTGAACAGGTAATATTTTGAAGGTTTTAAATTTGCTTAATTTCATTACCCTTTGTATTGTAGACCGGGGAATTTGTAAGTCTCTCGCTGCATCTCTCTGAGATTTTTCGTTATTTCTTCTGAAATAATTTAAAATTCGTTCTCTCTCGCCCTCACTAATTCTAAACCCTTTTTTTCTCTTGCTAATCACACTTTCTGTCGATCTGAATCTTCGATACAGCTTACATATAAATGAAGCACTCGGAGCATTTCTATTTGGATATTTACGAGATTACTCCCTCAAAGTTTCTACGTATCTTTTATCATTTTTGATGAAGATCTCTAAAATATCACAGCATTCTTCTTTCAAAAACATTTTTTAAACTGCAACTACTAACAGCTTCAGCAACAAAATTTTAGACTAATCTGACACGTAAATAGAAATATTGAATTGACAGCCTACTCGCTTGTCAGTTTTATTATCATGGCTGACTTGATTTGTCATAAATTTGGTTTTATTGTTTGGCCTACTCAGATCGAACATCAGACACCGACCATGAGACCATGTTATCTAGTTTGAAGGAGCTTCTCTGATAAATATCTCGGAAACGGTTGGAGATAAATAGGTCAAATTATATATCGTTGGATTCAGAATTAAAAAAGGAATCCTGTGATGCTTAAGAGAAATGCGTAAGTTGTAAAATAGAGAAAACGACTTTAATTTCCCCTATAACCGGAAGTTATATTAAAAAACTGAATATTCGGGAATACTACTTAAAGGTTCTCTAATGGATGTGTAGGTAAAAAATATTTTTTTTTATTTTGCAAAAAATGTTTTTTCGCGATAACTTTTTTACCGAGCCCCGTATACAAAATTAGGGTACACCCTCGAATTCCCCTTAATTTTTACTACAATCTCATTTTGTGAATGACGATTTTATGTTAACGTGTCTCCACGTAGCACACTTTTTCCGCTTGGATGGGCCACCCTGTACACGGAAACCTCTATGACTTTCCAAAGGGCATGTTTCTTGATTCAGGGCAACTTTAGTCTTCTTTTACCAAAAGGAAATCTAAATAAGTCACGGAAACAAAATTGTTCAAATCTTTTCAGTATTGTACGGCAGCTTAAGTTTTGATACTGAACAATTTCCGAGTTTCCGATTTTCTAACTTTGTCGATACTATTTTACTGTAGTTTAGTTGTACGATGTAATAAAGCAAGTTGTTCAGTATCAAAACGTAAGCTGCCGTACAATACTGAAAAGATTTGAACAATTTTGTTTCCATGACTTATTTAGATCTCCTATTGGTAAAAGAAGACTAAAGTTGCCCTGAATCAAAAAACATGCCCTTTGGAAAGTCTTTAAGGTTTCCGCGTACCTACAGTGATTTTGTAATTTTTCGACAGTTTAAACTTGTAAAATGTTAATAAATAATCAGAACACAATAACTGTTGAAAGTATCAGACGTTTCGTGTACCTTTTTTTGGTTTTGTAATTTTTGATTTTTTTAAATGTTTACATTTTTTAATTATTTTTTTTCATTTTTTATTATTTTTTTAATTGTTCAATACTATTTCAGTTTAAAGTAGAATGTGTTATTAATAAAAGTTCTTCAGATAAAATCTTAAGCTCCGGAGCAAAACTTGTGAGATTTTGAACAATTTTGATTCCCGTGATCCCCTTTTCATAAAAGGAGACTAATGAACGAATGTTCCTTTTTTGTGACACCTACAACAAAACTTCATTACGAAACGTTTTTCTGGATAGAAAACCCTTTCTGATTTTCTAATTTTTTCGATACTATTTTACTGTAGTTTAGTTGTACCGTGTAATAGGGCAAGTTTCAGTATCAAAACGTAAGCCGCCGTACAATACTGAAAAGATTTGAACAATTTTGTTTCCGTGACTTATTTAGATTTCCTTTTGGTAAAAGAAGACTAAAGTTGCCCTGAATAAAAAAACATGCCCTTTGGAAAGTCTAAGAGGTTTCCGTGTACCTACTGTGATTTTGTAATTTTTCGACAATTTAAACTTGTAAAATGTTATTAAATAATCAGAACACAATAACTGTTGAAAGTATCAGACGTTTCGTGTACCTTTTTTTGGTTTTGTAATTTTTGATTTATTTAAATGTTTTCATTTTTTATTATTTTTTTTTTACTTTTTATTATTTTTTTTAATTGTTCGACACTATTTCAGTTTAAAGTAGAATGTGTTATTAATAAAAGTTCTTCAGATAAAATCTTAAGCTCCGGAGAAAAACTTGTGAGATTTTGGACAATTTTGATTCCCGTGATCCCTTTTTCATAAATGGAGACTAATGAACGAATGTTCCTTTTCTGTGACAGCTACAACAAAATTTCATAATGAAACGTTCTTCTGGATAGAAAACCCTTAGTTTCTGATTTTCTAATTTTTTCGATACTATTTTACTGTAGTTTAGTTGTACCGTGTAATAAGGCAAGTTTCAGTATCAAAACGTAAGCTGCCGTACAATACTGAAAAGATTTTTAACAATTTTGTTTCCGTGCCTTATTTAGATCTCCTTTTGGTAAAAGAAGACTAAAGTTGCAACGAATCAAAAAACATGCCCTTTGGAAATTCTTAGAGGTTTCCGTGTCCCTTCTGTGATTTTATAATTTTTCGACAATTTAAACTTGTAAAATGTTATTAAATAAACATAACACAATCATTGTTGAAAGTCTCAGACGTTTCGTGCATCTTTTTTTGATTTTTTTAATTTTTAATTTTTTTAATTTTTTTTCTTTTTGTTTTAATTGTTTCTTTTGGTAAAAGACTAAAGTTGCCCTGAATAAAAAAAACATGCCCGTTTGGAAAGTCTTAGAGGTTTCCGTGTACCACTGTGATTTTGTAATTTTTCGACAATTTAAACTTGTAAAATGTTATTAAATAATCAGAACACAATAACTGTTGAAAGTATCAGACGTTTCGTGTACCTTTTTTTGGTTTTGTAATTTTTGATTTTTTTTAAATGTTTTAATTTTTTTTTTCATTTTTTATTATTTTTTTAATTGTTCGATACTATTTCAGTTTAAAGTAGAAAATGTTATTAATAAAAGTTCTTCAGATAAAATCTTAAGCTCCGGAGCAAAACTTGTGAGATTTTGAACAATTTTGATTACCGTGATCCCCTTTTCATAAAAGGAGACTAATAAACTAATGTCCCTTTTTTGTGACAGCTACAACAAAATTTCATTATGAAACGTTTTTCTGGATGGAAAACCCTTAGTTTCTGATTTTCTAATTTTTTAGTATTTTACTGTAGTTTAGTTGAACCATGTAGTTGAACCAAGTTGTTCAGTATCAAAACGTATATTGCCGGACAATACTGTAAATATTTTGAACAATTTTGATTCCGTGATCCCCTTTTTTGTGACAGCTACAACAAAATTTCATTATGAAACCTTTTTCTGGATAAAAAAAAACCCTTAGTTTCTGATTTTCTAACTTTTTCGATACTATTTTACTGTACAGTAAAATAGTATCGAAAAAGTAATAATACTATTACGATGTAATAAAGCAAGTTGTTCAGTATCAAAACGTAAGCTGCCGTACAATACTGAAAAGATTAGAACAATTTTGTTTCCGTGACTTATTTAGATCTCCTTTTGGTAAAAGAAGATCAAAAGGAGATCTAAATCAAAATCTTTTCAGTATTGTACGGCAGCTGACGTTTTGATACTGAAACTTGCCTTATTACACGGTACAACTAAACTACAGTAAAATAGTATCGAAAAAGTTAGAAAATCAGAAACTAAGTGTTTTCTATATGAAATTTTGTTGTAGCTGTCACAAAAAAGGAACATTCGTTCTCCTTTTACGAAAGGGCATGTTTTTTGATTCAGGGCAACTTTGGTCTTCTTTTCCCAAAAGGAGATCTAAATAAGTCACGGAAACAAAATTTTTCATATCGTTTCAGTATTGTACGGCAGCTTACGTTTTGATACTGAACAACTTGCTTTATTACATCGTAACACAGTAAAATAGTATCGAAAAATTAGAAAATCAGAAACTAAGGGTTTTTTTTATCCAGAAAAAGGTTTCATAATGAAATTTTGTTGTAGCTGTCACAAAAAAAACATTCGTTCATTAGTCTCCTTTTATGAAAAGGGGCTCACGGGAATCAAAATTGTTCAAAATCTCACAAGTTTTTCTCCGGAGCTTAAGATTTTATCTGAAGAACTTTTATCAATATCATTTTCTACTTTAAACTAAATAACAATTAAAAAAATAATCGAACAATTAAAAAAATAATAAAAAATGAAAAAAATAAAAAAAGTCAAAAATTACAAAACTAAAAAAAAAGTACTATAAGGTTGTATAATTTGTTAATATTTTAAAGTTTTTAAAATGTGACTTGGTGTGACCTTCTATTTTGTAGGTTTTTACTGTTGTATAATGCTTTATGCTCCAATTTTCCTGTACACACTTGACAAGTGGTACTGAGGATGGCTTAACAGCCGAAAGCGCTTTACCATGATTTTTAATTAAATTATTTGCACGGAAATACACTTCTTTCTCTTTTTCATCAATACACTTCTTTCTCTTTTTCAAAAGGTACTGAGACTTTCTACAGTGATTGTGTTCTGATTATTTAATAACATTTTACAAGTTTAAATTGTCGAAAAATTACAAAATCACAGTAGGTACACGGAAACCTCCAAGACTTTCCAAAGGGCATGTTTTTTGATTCAGAGCAACTTTAGTCTTCTTTTACCAAAAGGAGATCTAAATAAGTCACGGAAACAAAATTGTTCAAATCTTTTCAGTATTGTACGGCAGCTTACGTTTTGATACTGAAACTTGCCTTATTACACGGTACAACTAAAATAGTATCGAAAAAATTAGAATATCAGAAACTAAGGGTTTTCTATACAGAAAAACATTTCATAATGAAATTTTGTTATAGCTAGTTAAATTAACGATTTCGAAAAATACGTTTTTAAAACAATTTATTTTGACAGTTACAACAGGGCAGCGTCTACTGCTACAAGACAAGATAGAACTGATTAACAATAGAGCAAAGCTTAAATATATAGGGATACAAAATGCAACTTAGCCTACACGTGCCCGCGCACTCAGCACTTTGTCTGCACTTTAACACAATCAGGACCATTGTTCATAGCGACGTAACTCCTCCCTCCTTAAGACGAAAATATCAACCTGGAGGGTTGTTTTTCCGTTTCCTTCTCCACCATTTCAAATTTGACTTGTCCTTTTCTTTTCTTGAATTTTCTTTGATATATTTTCCATCCAATATATCCAATAAGTTATAGAAAAATAATAATGATGCTTGTAGCGAATCCATAGCTGAGGGTATGTATCTTCTGAATATCGGGGACTTGCAATAGTGTAGACTTTTCCTGAAGCTTGTGAATATTTTCTAAGTTAATAGTTTGGAGTTGAAGTGGCTTCGCTCGTAGGTAGTTAAAGTTGAGGTCATTTATTCCAATTTCTGGTAAATTAAACGGTTTTCCATTTATTTCTTCATTTTTATTAATAAATTGGAAATCTTTGACTTTGATTTCACAATTTCCTGGCAAATGTATCAAATTAGGTTCGCTGATAATTTTGATTTCTTCTTTCTTTTAACAATTTGTTGAAATTTTGAGTGTTTCTTCGGCAGGAATAGCAATAATGTATTCACTGTTGATTGCTTGGATTATTGGGTTTATTATGTTAATTGGTAAACCATGACAAAACTTTCCTTCGGCTTCCTTTATCATGGAAATTATGCATTCGTTTGAGTGAGGCGTGAGTGAATTTTGACAAATATACATATTTTCAACCTTGGGACATTCCTCGTTCTGGAACTGTTGTTGGTTCGAGCGAAGTATAAGGTAAGGGTGACTCGGGATAACAATTGAATTTTTAATTGGGATTGGGAACAATCGATATGTTTGAAATTTTTCGTGTGAAAATATTGGAAAATGAATTGCAAATATAATTTTATCATTATTAAAGTTTACTTGTATTCCAGCGAGTTCATAATAAGAAATTACATTTTTTAATCTTAAAATGGATTCAATAGAGTATAAATTTTTCAAATATTTAATCATGGAACGTAATTGCAATGCAGAAATTATTGAACTATGTAAAGTATTAAGTTTTGCGAACATTATCGCGTTTTCCAAATTATCGAGAAAAGTTATGAGATTTTGACAATTAAGAATAGTTTGATCCAAAATGTTTTGTGCTTGTAAATATGCAGAAATATCGTTAATGGTTTTATTGATATTAACCTCAAAATTTTCTAATTTTTCTTTTATCAAATTTTGATTTGATTGCAAAATTGTTATAGTAGAATTATAATTATCAATAAGTTGCTTTGTTAATGAGATTTGTAGAGAAACTTCCTTCGTAAAGGATTGCTGATTATTTTGAAGTGCGTAAATCGCTTTATCATACCTTTCACCATCGTCAGAATCTAGTGTGCCAAAAAGCCATTTTGAAGCTTTACCTACGATATTTATTAAACCTCTCTTACTTCTATTATGGGGAGTAATATTGTCTAATTTTCTTTCTACTTCCATTATTAAATATTCTACATGTTGTAGTAGGTTATATAAAACATTAGAATAGGAGTTAGTAGCGATTTCTGATATATTATTTTTATCTAAAGATAATTTTATGATGCTATAAAATTTACGCATATTATTTAATTGATTAATTATAGGATTAATTTTAGTATAGTGAATAAAAGTGTGTTTTTTTTCAGTAATTTTTGTATCTCCTAACTGGAAAGGTAGTAAAGGAGTTTTTATAGGTGTAAAATTCATTTCAGTCGTCGTTGTCAGTGTCAAAACTGGAGTCAAGATTAATAACGTTGTCGTCAGGGACAGCATAACTGCAGGAAGGAATTGTATCAATGTCAATATCCTGTAAACAAGGGTTTAAATTAGATTTTGGGCGTTTTAGTTGCGATTTGTGAATAATTTTGTCATCGGAAGTTTTGACTTTTGTCCCTAAATCTTCCATTTTCGTATGTTTTGGTTTGGTTTTATCCCTTAATGACGCTTTATTTTTCTGGAATTGAACAGTACAAGGCTCGTAATTTTGTGGTTCGTCCCTATCCTTGTGGCTTGTATTTTGTTTATGTTTTTCGCTTAGTGAAACCTCATGAATTTTATCAAAAATTATTTTTAACTTGTTTTTTCGCTCATCTATGTACTGGTTTAGTATTATTTCATCTGTGATGTCGAATGGGTCGAGGGCACTGGTGTTACCGTTAATAATATCAAAAGGCCTTTGTTTTGTCGTACTATGAACAGAATTATTGTAACCTAATATAGCATACTGCATTAATTGTTTTATTTCCGAGTTCGGATGAGTAAGTTTTAGTACGCGTATACTATCAAGTAGCGTATTATGTAATCTTTCTATATTACTATTACTGTTCGAGTTACCGGGTGTCGTAAAATGTAGATTTGCATTACGAAGTTTACAAAAATCAGTAAGAAGACTTGTTTTGAACTCAGTACCGTTATCACATGTTATTGATTTTGGTATTCCAAAGTGTGATACAAAATTAAAAATTCCATCCATTACATCAGTTGAATTACATGATTCTAAAGGATAAGCTTGAGCGTATTTTGAAAAAACATCGATTATTGTCAAATACTTTCTTCCTAAAATTTGAAAAGTATCCATATGTATGGATTCAAAAGGTTCTGACGGAGTTGTAGTTAAGGCAAATTTTATTTTAGGTGGGTTCCTATCATATTTAGCATTACAATATTCGCATCTATTAATGTATTCCGTTATGTCATTTTTCATATTGGGCCAATAATATAATTTTTTCAAAGCTAACAGAGTTTCGTTTATGCCACGATAACATGTCTTTGTTTCATGATGGTATCGTAACAGTTCTTGTTGACGATCCTTTTCAGTTACATCGGTTAAGAAAATGTTAGAGAAATTAAGTTTATACGCATGATTTTTGAAAGTTTTTGCTAGTAAATTGCAGATTCTCGGTTTCAAATCAATTTCACTCTTTTGAATATAAATACTGTAGAGTAGTTTCGGATTTATGTATTCCTTGAAAAATTTAATTAATTCATAAGCATAATTTTTCAGTGTTAGGTAGACAGTTAGTCTAATTTTATTGGGAAAAGGACATGTCTTTATAACATGATATCTTCCAGAGTCTTTTAAAATAAATATAATTTGATTAGTATAAGTGTTTAGACAATTTTCAGTTATTGGAATGGTTAAAATTGGATCTTCTATTGCAGAATGAACAGTTTCAATTTCGTTTCTATTTTCAATAAGTTCTTCAATCTCTCCGGTAGGTTTAATTAGAATATCGGTTATTATATTTATTTTTGGTTTTGAACGATTTTCATTTACTTCACGATTTTCTTCGGGGAATTCGGCCTCTAAATATTCTCTGATTTCATCATTAGTTATAGGGTTATTCAGAAATCTATGAATTTCTTCATCAATATCACCGGGATTTCCTAAAATTGACTGATTCTCGATAGCGTTAAGGTCATTGTTATTTCGACTTTTCCTAACCTTTCCTTTTTGTTCTTTTAAAAATTCGTCTAACTTTAATTCGAATTCTAAATCCGGGTTACTTAATTGAAAATTATTTTCAGGAATATATTTTACTGTTATCTTGTTTCCGTCAACCAATAAAATTTTATTGGTTCTTCGAAATTAATTGTTCGTTGATCTTTGTTTAGAGAAATTTTTATATTTTTTGGTACACCATATATAGGTTCTGGTGGACTTTCATTTGCAGAAAAAATCGGGTTTACTTCTGAAACATCATTATCTATGTAGCAAATGACTATTTCCGCTTGCACAGATTTAAAAATAAAATTAATCATTTCTTTCATTATATTCCAATCTAATTGGTCAAGACCGCATCCTATCCTTGGCATAGCTAAATATTTTATGTCATTTTTGATCACATGACTTCGTAAGTTTTTAAGACAAGTAAATATGTTATAGTAAGTCGGTTTCTCATAAAAGTGTTTCTTAGTAATTAAATAATATATAAAACGTTTTCTAGTATTTATAACTGTTAATATTCCTACTTCGCCTACTTGTTTGTTTTGTTTCTTTAAATTAGCAACGTTATCATACCTTTCTTTAAATTCGGCTGCAATACCAGCGCTCATTTTAAAATCGGACGACACACAATGTGCCAGTGAGTACCTCTCGGGCATCTCAAATAAATTTCTTTTTATTTCAACAACATTACCATTATTTTCATTGTTATCATTATTTTCTATAATTTTCCTAAATTCATAATATTCTTTATCAATATCATAAAATAGGATATTATTGACATTATCGTCATTTTCAAATTGAATACGAGATAATGAATCCGCCGCATTAGTATTTATTTTTCCTTTTTTGTATTTAATTTCATAGTCGTATTCTTCGAGTTTCAATCTCCACCGAACTAAACGTGAGTTTGGTTCTTTGAGGTTGAATAACCATTGTAATGGTTTGTGATCAGTAATTATTGTAAACTTTCTTCCAAATAAATACGGTCTAAAGTAATTTGTAAAATAAACGATAGCTAAAAGTTCTTTTTCTATAGTGCTATAATTTTGTTCAGCGGGACTTAATGTCCTTGATCCATAAGCAATTGGTAAATCACTACCTATTTTTCCTTGACTTAGAACTGCACCAATAGCGATGTTTGAAGCATCTGTTGTTAAATTAAAAGGTTTTGTAAAAAAAGATTCTTCAGTATGTTCTATTTTTTCACCTTTCTTTAAACATTGCGTAAATGGCTTAGTTATTTTTGCAAAATTTTTAATAAATCTTCTATAGTAGCCTAAAAGACCTAGAAAAGATTTAATTTCTTTAGTAGTTTTTGGTATAGGAAAGCGTTTTATTGCCTCTATCTTTTTTGGGTTCGGTTTAACACGATCCGGCGTTACCACGTAACCTAAAAATTCAACTTCCTTTCGCAAAAATTCCGATTTGTCTAACTGAACTTTAAACCTAGCTTTTCTCAGTGTAGTAAATAATAACTTTAAATTAGAAATATGTTCTATAAGATTTGTTGAGAATACTATTATATCATCCATATAAAGTTAACAAATTTTTCCTTGTAACTCCCGAAGTACATTATCCATAACTCTCTGAAAACTTGCCGGGGCATTTTTTAAACCAAAGGGCATTCGAACATATTCATAGTGACCATTTTCAACAGTAAAAGCAGTTTTTTCTATTGAGTTCTCATTCATTTCAATTTGATGAAAACCTGACGCGAGGTCAATGGTCGAAAAATATTGACAACGGCCTAATTTGTCTAAAATGTCATTAATATTCGGTAAGGGATACCTATCGTCAATAGTTTTTTCGTTTACCTTACGATAATCTACCACAATTCTCCACTTTTGGATTCCGCTAGCGTCTAACTTTTTCGGGACAATCCAAATTGGGCTACTCCATGGGCTTTGACTATGAAGAATAATACCATCGTCTAACATTTTTGAAATTTGTTTTTGAACCTCATTTTTATGAATAAAAGGATACCTATAAGATTTCGTATAAATTGGGATTTCGTCAGTAGTCCTTATTTCATGTTTTATCTGATTAGTAAAAGTTAATTTGGAACCATCATTATGAAAAATATCTCGAAATTCATTCCTCTTCGTTCAAATGATCCATCCTAATCATATTCCTAACGTCTATATTGTCAGAATTATTTTTCTCCGTGTATGTGAAATTGTCAATATTAAATAAATAAAAGTCATCTTTGCGTTTGTTAGAAAATTCTTGCACCTGCATGGGCTCTACAAAAGTTAATTGTATTGTCTTATCTGTATTATTATGAACCTCGGTATAAGCAAAGCCTTTGTTTGCTGTCGTTAATGTTTCAAGAAAATAAAGTCCGTTTATATTACTTTCTGGGACAATGATATCTTTATTAAATTTATTCACTGGTATTTTAGCTGAAAGCGCCTCGTGTGCGTTAACTGAAATGGAGTATTGTTTATCATCCGGTCGCCTATAATAAAAAGGAATTGTTGTTACATGGTTGACAAGAATATCATTTTCGAGGTCAATATGGAATTTTAATTTCTTTAAATCGCGTAAGCCTATAATGCCATCAAAATAAGGGTGTAAATCAAATAAAATTATCGGAATGACCATATCAGTGTTTAGTTCTTCTGGAGCCGGAATATTGGCTCTGAATTTAATTTCTGTTTCGCCTAAACTCGTTTTGACTTGCGTGGGACAAGTATAAATACAATTTGGAAAATATTTTTCTACGATAGAAGGTCTTAAAATTGAATGAAAACAACCTGTATCGATAAGCAATTTCATTTTGGGATTTTTAATTTGAATATAAGCTAAACTGTTATGTTGTTCCACATAAATTTCGACTATTTCTTTTTCCTGGTTTATTTCTTCCGTTTGGGAGGATGACTCGCCAATGGAAAATTCCCGGAGTTAATTTTTTGAGTTTGAATTTGGTTTTGGGGTTCATTTTGAGAAAGAGTTTGGTCATACGCATCGCGCATTGACTGTGTTGAATTCTTACTGGCGTTTTCATTATTAATTTGATATAGTTCTTCGACTATAGCGTTATTTTGTGGCTGATAATTATTTCGGGGAAAATTATTCTGTCGTGCTGAAAAGCTTCTGTGTACATTAGAAGGTACACGCGAATTTGTTGACATAGCTTCTGGGTTTCCAAAATTTGTGTTATTAAAAGTATTACTTCTAGTCATTTGACTTGCATAGGCTCGTATTGCCTTTGTATATTTCGTCCTGTGGGTCTAAAAACGTTACGGGGTGGTCCAAAAACTTGTCTGTTCGTGGGAAAACGTCTCTGTTGGTTATTAAAATTTGGTTGAATGTTAATGGGTTGGCTTGGGAAGTTTGGTCTAGTTGAAAAATTCTGATTTTGGAAATTATTCCTAAAAGGTTGGTTATTATAACTTTGGAAATTATTTCTAGGGAAATTATTTTGATAACTAGGACGAGGGAAGTTATTTTGCAAATTGTTCTGATAGTTAGGGCGAGAAAAATTACTTTGTGAGAATTATTTTGTCTTTGATATGTTCTCTGATTATTTTGTGGAAAACTTGGAAAATTACTTTGAGAACTACTTTTAAAAATATTTTGGGTATAGTTAAAATTTTCTTCTTGAATGATTAGTGTCATTGCATCTTCTAGAGATGCAGGTTCGTTCAAACGAATGATAGTCTGTAGGGGACCTGTCAAACCTCTAACAAAAGTCCTTAAACATAATTCATCATATTGCCTAACGTAAATTTCTTTAGCGGCTTGGGTTAAGTATACATTGGAATTCACCTTTTGTCTCAGATTACTCCTCATAACCTGAAGTCGTTTTGCGAAATCTAAAGGAGATTCATTTTTAAATGGCCTGGCCGTAAATAAGTCCTGCTCTAGGCACTCTAAATTGCGACGATCACCAAAGCATTGATTTAGTGCGTCCTTAATTTTCTGCCACGTATTTAACTCATTGCGGCAACCTATCAATAATTCAGCGCGTCCAGTGAGTTTCATCTGAACCGCTCTGACTAAGTAATTTTTTAAAAATTCATCATTTATGCCATTATAAGTTTCAAAAAGGTAATCACATGACGAGATAAATTTCGGCAAGGAAGTTGCATTGCCGTCAAAATTAGAAATTGTTTCTACATACATCTTAAGCATTGGTAAGTTAAGATTTTCGTTTGACATTGCGCTTATTTTATTTTTACTTTCTTCTTTAATAACTTGGTTAACGTCAGATGAACTACTTGGTTCGTCAAAACTTAAACTTGATGAAAATAAACTTGTAATATCCTCAATATCAACGTCACTCATCAAATAAATATATCAAAATTTTCAAAAATATCGTAAAAATCTTCAAAAATATCGTAAAAAATAAGGAATAAAAATAGGAATCCAAAGGAACACTTGACTCTCACTAAAAGCTGGTTCTGGTCGCCGGCCAAAGTCCTAAGGTGAGCAATATCTTGTCTGTAGCTTCTGCGGTGTTGGCTGCCAGGGGTTGATCCAGGGGCTGCTGCTGCGATGCCTCGAAGATCAGGTTGTTGGACGACGTCTTCAAGATAAAAATCTTTCAGCTTCTCGCGACGCGGTATTTGACAGTTACAACAGGGCAGCGTCTACTGCTACAAGACAAGATAGAACTGATTAACAATAGAGCAAAGCTTAAATATATAGGGATACAAAATGCAACTTAGCCTACACGTGCCCGCGCACTCAGCACTTTGTCTGCACTTTAACACAATCAGGACCATTGTTCATAGCGACGTAACTAGCTGTGTCAAAAAAGGAACATTCGTTTATTAGTCTCTTTTTATGAAAGGGGATCACGAGAATCAAAATTGTTCAAAATCTCACAAGTTTTTCTCCGGAGCTTAAGATTTTATCTGAAGAACTTTTATAAATAACATTTTTTACTTTAAACTGAAATAGTATCGAACAATTAAAAAATTAATAAGAAATGAGAAAAAAATTAAAAAAAAATCAAAAATTACAAAACCAAAAAAAGGTACACGAAACGTCTGAGACTTTCAACAGCGATTGTGTTCTGATTATTTAATAACATTTTACAAGTTTAAATTGTCGAAAAATTACAAAATCACATAGGTACACGGAAACCTCTAAGATTTTCCAAAGGGCATGTTTTTTGATTCAGGGCAACTAGTCATCTTTTACCAAAGGGACATCTAGATAGTCACGGAAACAAAATTGTTCAAATTTTTTCAGTATTGTACGGCAGCTTACGTTTTGACACTGAACAACTTGCTTTATTACATCGTACAACTAAACTACAGTAAAATAGTAAAAAGTTAGAAAATCAGAAACTAAGGGTTTTCTATCCAGAAAAAGGTTTCATAATGAAATTTTGTTGTAGCTGTGACAAAAAAGGAACATTCGTTCATTAGTCTCCTTTTATGAAAAGGGGATCAGGGGAATCAAAATTGTTCAAAATCTCACAAGTTTTCCTCCGGAGCTTAAGATTTTATCTGAAGAACTTTAATAAATAACATTTTCTACTTTAAACTGAAATAGTATCGAACAATTAAAAAATAAAAAAAATAAAAATGAAAAAAATAAAATAAAAAATTACAAAACCAAAAAAAGGTACACGAAACGTCTGAGACTTTCAACAGTGAATGTGTTCTGATTATTTAATGACATTTTACAAGTTTAAATTGTCAAAAATTACAAAATCAGGGCAACTTTCGTCTTCTTTTACCAAAAGGAGATCAAACTAAGTCAGGGAAACAAAATTGTTCAAATATTTTCAGTATTGTACGGCAGCTTATGTTTTGATACTGAACAACTTGCTTTAATTACATCGTACAACTACAGTAAAATAGTATCGAAAAAGTTAGAAAATCAAAAACTAAGGGTGTTTTATCCAGAAAAAGGTTTTCATAATGAAATTTTGTTGTAGCTGTCACAAAAAGAAACATTAGTTCATTAGTCTCCTTTTATGAAAAGGGGATCACTGGAATCAAAATTGTTCAAAATCTCACAAATTTTGCTCCGGAGCTTAAGATTTTATCTGAAGAACTTATATTAATAACATTTTCTACTTTAAACTGAAATAGTATCGAACAATAATTGTTCGATACTATTTCAGATACTATTTACAAGTTCAAATTGTCGAAAAATTACAAAATCACAATATGGACAAGGATACCTCTAAGACTTTCCAAAGGGCATGTTTTTTGATTCGTTGTTCGATACTATTTCAGTTTAAAGTAGAAAATGTTATTAATAAAAGTTCTTCAGATAAAATCTTAAGCTCCGGAGAAAAACTTGTGAGATTTTGAACAATTTTGATTCCCGATCCCCTTTTCATAAAAGGAGACTAATGAACTCAATGTTAATTTTTTGGGACAGCTACAACAAAATTTCCTTATGAAACGTTTTTCTGGATAGAAAACCCTTAGTTTCTGATTTTCTAATTTTTTCGATACTATTTTACTGTAGTTTAGTTGAACCATGTAGTAAGGCAAGTTGTTCAGTATCGAAACGTATATTGCCGGACAATACTGTAAATATTTTGAACAATTTTGATTCCGTGATCCCCTTTTCATAAAAGGAAACTAATGTCCCTTTTTTGTGACAGCTACAACAAAATTTCATTATGAAACCTTTTTCTGTATAAAAAAACCCTTAGCTTCTGATTTTCTAACTTTTTCGATACTATTTTACTGTATTATTACGATGTAATAAAGCAAGTTGTTCAGTATCAAAACGTAAGCTGCCGTACAATACTGAAAAGATTTGAACAATTTTGTTTCCGTGACTTATTTAGATCTCCGTTTGATGTTATTAATAAAAGTTCTTCAGATAAAATCTTAAGCTCCGGATAAAAACTTGTGAGATTTTGAACAATTTTGATTCCCGTGATCCCCTTTTCGTAAAAGAATGTTCCTTTTTTGTTACAGCTACAACAAATTTTCATTATGTAACCTTTTTCTGGATAGAAAACCCTTAGTTTCTGATTTTCTTATTTGTTCGATACTATTTTACTGTAGTTTAGTTGTACCGTGTAATGAGGCAAGTTTCAGTTTAAAAACGTAAGCTGCCGTACAATACTGAAAAGATTTTGAAGAATTTTGTTTCCGTGACTTATTTAGATCTCCTTTTGGTAAAAGGAGACGAAAGTTGCCCTGATTTTGTAATTTTTGACAATTTAAACTTTTAAAATGTCATTAAATAATCAGAACACATTCACTGTTGAAAGTCTCAGACGTTTCGTGTACCTTTTTTTGGTTTTGTAATTTTTGATTTTTTTTAATTTTTTAATTTCTTTTTAATTTTTTTATTTTTTATTTTTCATTTTTTATTATTTTTTAATTGTTCGATATTATTTTAGTATAAAGTAGAAAATGTTATAAATAAAAGTTCTTCGGATAAAATCTTAAGCTCAGGAGCAAAACTTGTGAGATTTTGAACAATTTTGATTCCCGTGATCCCCTTTTCATAAAAGGAGACTAACGAACTAATGTTAATTTTTTGGGACAGCTACAACCAAATTTCATTATGAAACCTTTTTCTGGATGGAAAACCCTTAGTTTGATTTTCTAATTTTTTCGATACTATTTTACTGTAGTTGTACGATGTAATTAAGCAAGTTGTTCAGTATCAAAACATAAGCTGCAATACAATACTGAAAAGATTTGAACAAGTTTGTTTCCCTGACTTATTTTGATCTCCTTTTGGTAAAAGAAGACGAAAGTTGCCCTGATTTTGTAATTTTTGACAATTTAAACTTGTAAAATGTTATTAAATAATCAGAAAGTAGAAAGTCTTAGACGTTCCGTGTACCTTTTTTTGGTTTTGTAATTTTTGACTTTTTTAAATTTTCAATTTTTTTTTTATTTTTTTTATTTCTTTTTTCATTTTTTATTATTTTTTAATTGTTCGATATTATTTTAGTTTCAAGTAGAAAATGTTATAAATAAAAGTTCTTCGGATAAAATCTTAAGCTCCGGAGAAAAACTTGTGAGATTTTGAACAATTTTGATTCCCACGATCCCCTTTTCATAAAAGGAAACTAATGAACGAAAGTCCCTTTTTTGTGACAGCTACAACAAAATTTCATTATGAAACCTTTTTCTGGATAAAAAAACCCTTAGTTTCTGATTTTCTAACTTTTTCGATACTATTTTACTATATTATTACGATGTAATAAAGCAAGTTGTTCGGTATCAAAACGTAAGCTGCCGTACAATACTGAAAAGATTTGAAAAATTTTGTTTCCGTGACTTATTTAGATCTCCTTTTGGTAACAGAAGACTAAAGTTGCCCTGAATCGAAAAACATGCCCTTTGGAAAATCTTAGAGGTTTCCATGTACCTACTGTGATTATGTAATTTTTCGACAATTTAAACTTGTAAAATGTTATTAAATAATCAGAACACAATCGCTGTTGAAAGTCTCAGAGGTTTCGTGTACCTTTTTTTGGTTTTGTAATTTTTTTTTTAGTTTTTTATTTTTTTTATTTTTTTTTTCTTTATTTTTTTGCATTTTTTTATTATTTTTGTAATTGTTCGATACTATTTCTGTTAGCTGCCGTACAATACTAAAAAGATTTTGAACAATTTTGTTTCCGTGACTTATTTAGATCTCCTTTTGGTAAAAGAAGACTAAAGTTGCCCTGAATTAAAAAACTTGTCCTTTGGAAAGTTTTGGAGGTTTCCGTGTACCTACTGTGATTTTGTAATTTTTCGACAATTTAAGCTTGTAAAATGTTATTAAACCATGTAGTAAGGCAAGTTGTTCAGTATCAAAACGTATATTGCCGGACAATACTGTAAATATTTTGAACAATTTTGATTCCGTGATCCCCTTTTCATAAAAATAAACGAATGTCCCTTTTTTGTGACAGCTACAACAAAATTTCATTATGAAACCTTTTTCTGGATAAAAAAACCCTTAGTTTCTGATTTTCTAACTTTTTCGATACTATTTTACTATATTATTACGATGTAATAAAGCAAGTTGTTCGGTATCAAAACGTAAGCTGCCGTACAATACTGAAAAGATTTGAACAATTTTGTTTCCGTGACTTATTTAGATCTCCGTTTGGTAAAAGAAGACTAAAGTAGCCCTGCATAAAAAACATGCCCTTTGGATATATATATATATATACTTATCCAGGGCATCTTGTGACATCCGGTAAAAAGTGCGGCTCTGTGACATCCACACGAAGGAAACACATTAGCCCCAAAACAAAAATATGACTTTGAAAGTCTGAGGAGAGGATTCGATTAAGCTATTAACAATCGAACCATACACGAAATGAAAAAATTAAATTTCCTATCTCTGTGAAGTCCGTCCATCTTATATACATTCTTACGTAACGGTGCTTGCATCATCCGCCAAAATATTACGGATTTCGTGACATCCGTGCAGCGTTGCCACTTCACCGACTGTTGCACTACAATCACGGCGATAAATAAGCAGGTGGAAGGGCGGGGGCCGCTGCGGTGGCTAGTGATTAGTGAACTATGGATTGTTTACTACGGTTCAACGCAGAGGCTGTTTGACATGCAGTAAGGTTTGCCTAAAAAGATATAATCTTTCTCTCGTAACAAACATTACTGCAGCTCAACACAGGAGGGTGTTTAAACGTAGTAAACTTTGTCTGCAATTTCGCATTTTAACACATTTCCTAATCATTATTAGCATTACGTAAATTAGAATATTATATTATACTGGTTTATTAAGTAGTATTATTAGGTAGGTAATGTTTTGAGAGCAGAAATGATTGAAAATAAAATAAGTAGTAGGTACAAAATCAAACTAACATTTTATAAGCACAGGCACTTGAAACGAAAAAAAAAATTAAATACCTATCTACGTTTAAAGGTGGCAGACAGCTACATTGTTTCAAAGAAATACTACAAATAAAGTAACAAGTAAAAAGACATAAAACCATTTAAAGACAATTTTGGGACAATTATTATTTGAAATGGACATAAATGTAGGCCCGGAAAACTATTTATTTATTTTAAGGTGGAACTCGCAGTGTATTAAAGTAGCAATCTTTTGGACCCGTTTTTTTCCGTTATTTTCCAACCAATTTTGATGATTTTTTTTTCATTGTATTTAGAAAAGTAATAGCAAGAGATTGATGGTTTTACCTTTTTGATATTCTGATTTATTTATTCAAAAATCGTATTTCTAGGCCGAAAATCAAAATTCTAAAACCATCAATCGATCGGTACAACGTCTCTAAACAGTTTCCTTTTTTTAAATCGGCAATAAAGTGAAAAATGACAGTAAAAAATGGGATTTAGTGACATTTTCTTTCATTTTCTTCGGCTGGCGTACTCCCCTACGTATGGAACGCGGGGCATCGCCGGGACTTGTACCTCCCCTCTCTAGGCAGCGGACATTATAGGCGATGCAGTTTTTATTGCTTTTTAAAAAATATGATATTTTCGTCGTTCCAGAATTAGCTCAGGAAGTGGTTTGTCGGTTTAACAGCGACGGATTTCCGATATTTCGTGTATGCTTTGGTGTTATTATTGTGTTGTTTTGTTGATACGTTCTTTTTGAACATTTTGTTGTTTTGTTTTTGACATTGCCGCTGTTGTTTTTGCTGTTAGTGTTGTTGTTTTGTTATATTGTTGACTTAACGTTGGCTATAAAAGGTCGCGAAGAGAACCGAAAAGCAGGAGGATTTCTGTTAGGAAAATTTTGCTATTGACTCATGATGATTTTTCAATTTATTATACTTCATTTAAACTGAATTGGTCCTTAACTTCGAAAAAATTGTCTGCGGCGCATTTTAGTAAGCAGACACCTCTAAGTAGGTACTCTTTTTATTACCCGCTTAGTGCAGTGTTCAGTGTTGTTATTGATAATTTTTGCTGGAGTATTCTTGCTTACTGCACAAATGAATATGCGCCCGCATAATTAGCAAAAAAAATTACCTACCATTGACTTAAAATTGTATATTCATATTATATTTGACCTTGAAAATTTCAGGAATTTTCGCCTGCGGCGCAATTTTTTATAAAAAAAATTATATTCAATTTTTTTACCCTCCCCCCTCCCCTCCTCTCCCCACCAACAAAGTAACGCCCTGTAGGTACCTATGCCTCACTTCTCAAATGTGTACTGCCCTGACAGGAAAGTCCTTTGTCCTGCCTGAAGTTGCTGTCTGGCTACGGCCCTGTATTGACATTATTATATGATTCACTACTTGTATACCTAACATAATTTATTTATTAATATAAACAATAGAAAGGGGTGTTTAAAAACAAGGTGCCATAATTTCTCGTACAAATAGAATGCAACAAAATAATGGTCTTTTCCTAGTTTTTTGTTTTTGAGATACTTAATCGAATTTTGGTTATGTCTTGGTACAAACATGTTTTTTAGTAGGTATGCTAATTTTGCCGGTATAAGCCATAATAATCGTATCTATTGGACAAAATTTCACAGTTCCTTTGGGGCCAAAATCAAATTGTATATAGCGGGATAAAAATTTGATAAACTAGGTAAATTCACATTATTATTATCATTTGATGGGCAAAATATCAGGTTGAGGACAAAAACAACAATATCTGTTTTTTTAGAATGTGCCGACTTTTCGAAGTATATTTTTCGTCTTCTTCAGGGCTAAAAATTCTAACTATAGTGTATATGATACAACAATAAATTACATAAACATATAACAACTATATAGGTACGCTTGGAAAGTTAGGATAACTTGAGAACAACCATAACTATGTGTACAAACAAACGTAAAAGAAACAATACAAAAATACAGAGTACTCACCTATTCTATATCACAGATATTTAAGTCAATTATACAAAATTTCATAGAGCACATAGATATCACAGGATAAAATGATACAGAAACGAAACCAAATCATTTGTTAGTCAAAGTTGGCGATCAATGTAGAACGTAAATATATTTATGGTCGGGACGTCAACGAGAACAGCTATATAATTAGATTTTTTTCCCCAAAAAAACCTCAGTATGTTACAACAAAAAATTAGTTCGGTAGATATCAAGTTATGGATTATTTTTTATTTTTTTTTTTTTATAATTTAACTACTTATTTTACAGTTATATACTGGGTGTATTCATTTTACTACCTGTAACCATTATCTTTTACTTTTGCAAATTTGATGTATATATCGTTAACAGGCCTTTATAAATATTACTTAGACCTGCTACATCAGTTCTAAAATTCACCGTTGACTTTGTAGATATGTGAATCATCTCACTAATAGTTCTTTTATAATAATATGGCTCTCTGTCTAGAATCTTTACTTCATCAAAGTCAAAATCATGTTTTGCCAAAAAATGGTGCTGTGCTAAGGCAGTTTTTTCAAATTTGTTTTTTTTTCTCTCAGGACAATTATATTGATGTTGGTAGACTCGATTTTTTAAATACTGTTTTGTAATACCAATGTAACACTTATTGCAATTTTTGCAATTAATTTGATGCACTAAATTGGAATTGACCATGTGAGGTGTTTTGTCTTTTAAACATGATAATATAGATTTTACCTGTCTGACAGGATAAAGAGGGTGACTAGATTTAAACACCTTTTCTATTTTTTTCTGACAAATTGCGGATATATGGAAACTTAAAATATAATGGATAGTTGTTTAATTTTAAAATAGATTTTATTTTTTCTTTGTTTTGTTTGTGAAAATGAGGACTGCTGAGAGAGGCTGATCTACGTATTAAATTTTTAATGACCGGACAAATAATTCAGCACTCTCCCTGAGCTTGTTGGTTTGGTGTACCAGTTGGTGGACAATGTACCTACATGATCTCTGACAACCAAAACATCTAAAAACGGGAGTTGATCATCAGATTCTGTTTCCATTGTAAATTGTATCTGTGGATGAAAATTGTTAATAATCTAATTAAATTACGAAAAAAAGACCCCTCGAGCTTGCATTAAATTGTAACTGGATGAAACAAATCGTATCTTATGTATTTTGATGCGCTCTGTCCAAAAAAATAAAAAATAAAATGCAGCCCCTAGTCGAAATTTTCTAAATTGGGAAAAACCGGGTTTTCCGGATTTTCTCAAGAAAAATTGCTAATTATCTCGCCAAGTACTACCGCTATGGTAAAAATAAATGCACCAGTCGAAAGAGGAGGCAAAAATAGTTCGGAAATTCATATACCCATATTTTTAAGGCGTATTTCTCGCCACCAAAAAGTTGCTTTTTTCGTTTTTTTGATCAAAACCATGAACACGAAATTCACGTTGAATTTGTGGCGAAACTATAAGTGTTAGGCCATAATATGTGCCTATGAGAGATTTTGTTTTTTTTTTTGGCTTTCAAACAAAATAGGTCCTGCAGCGAAATCTGCCATAGTTTTTCGGAAATTTGCAAAAAACCGGAAAGGGAAATTTTTTGAAATTCTTTCTCGTGCGATTTTGGCGCGGTTTTCCGGGACTATCTAAAAAATTTTTTTTTGGTAGAAAGCTTACTTCACCTTCGGAAAGAACGCAAAAAAATACACAAAAAATATACTGTAAATCATTTTTGAAAATTATTCCTAAGCCTGTGTGTAAGTTCCAACTTTAAGATAAGTTTGTTTTTTGTTCTCTAAAATCTGGTTTTTCGTGATTTCAAAAAAAAACTTGAAATACGAGAAGATATATACGCTAAACAAAAAATGCGTATTTTCTGGTTACCTTTCGAATGAGGTCGGGTGGCGAAATCTGTAATATTTTGCGAAAAATTTGCAAACCATCAATTTTTTGACCTATTGATTATTACGTATTTTCAGGCACTCTTGTAGATGGAAACAAAACGAAATTGCGCTAATGTCTGTAAGGTGCCCAAATTACGGTCGACAGTGTGCTTGTTCTTACTCGAAAAAATTGCAAATGTTGGATTTAAGAGAAAACCACTTTTGTTTTATGAGCAATTTCCTAAGACCAAAAAATGAGTATTTTTCGGATATATTTTGAATGTGATAAGTCGCATGCCCAAATCTGCAATAGTATGCAAAAATATTACAAAAAGTTTTTTCTGAATTTTTTTCCCCATTTTTTCTCTCTCTTTCAGTAAATCGACAAGTCATTGTTATTCAACGAAATTTTCCTCCATTTAAAAGAAGACGGCAGAATATCTGGAAAGCAATGGCCTTTATCTCAACGAGAACCTGAACATTTACTTTTGGGATGATTGTCAATAGAAACCATTTTGTATACATTTCTCTGGCAATGTTCGGCACTCAAAGCGCGCAAATGGAATGCAAGATTTCTCTCTCCATAGCCTACTCATTTTTTTTACTTAAACTGTTATCAGAGATAAATTTCCATCGGGAACCGCTAATTTAATTTCCAAATGAACCAAATGTGTTCATTTATGTGTATTCTCTCTACATAACTCTTTTTGGATGAAAGTAGTTAACGACGTGAAAAATAGACTAGGTTTGTGTTCATCAAACCTTTGAAATTAAATCAACTTTGCACCAAGCTTAACATAATTTTTTAAACCAAATAGAGATTGTTTAAGAAATCAACTGGTTAGGTTAGGTAAAAATACAACTTTCAATAAATACATTTCAGTTGAAATGTTTGGAATTTTATTTACAAAAACACGCAAAAAGTTAAATGTTATCAAGGGTCTCTGAAAATTGGTACGTAGGCCAAAAATTGCAAAAGAAACAACTTTTTCTAATAACTTTTATCGAAAATGTGTCAAATAAAGCCGATTTTGGATAATTTTTGAAAAAAATGTAAATTTTGACAGATACCGCAAGTCACGTGGTCGACTCTTGTGACGTCATTTACATCCTCTGACAAGCACAAATCGATGGCAAAGTCAAATTAACATTTTATCCAAGAATAAAAAAAAACCCTTATGGTGCCTACTTCAATAGTGAAACTACGATTTTAGGAGCCCGCGGAGCGCATGTAACGGGACTTTTGTCGGGAGAATTCTACAACTTAGAATAGACATACAGACTTGTAACTTCGTACACATGTTGAGACGACATCCAATTTAGGTTTGCCCACCTTTCAGACCAAGTAATTGAAAATTGCCAATTTTAGGCAACTTTTCCCAAAAACCATGTTTTTTTGGTACTCACACAATGAACAATGTCAGAAAAATGGACAAAATATTTTTGACGAATTTTCTATAACGTAGTGGTATTCTAGACACATTGAGGTACTAAAAAATAAAAAAAATCTAGTCACTGGGTGCATTTTTGGCATTTTTGTGCCATTTCAGATTTTCAAAAAAAAATTATTTTTTTTTTTGGGGAAAAAAAAATTATTTAATTCTTTGATATCTTGGCCAATTATAGTCCGATTTCGGTAAAACTCATACAAACATAAGAATGGACATTCAAGAGTAAGCTCTGTCAGTGGCATTAAAAAATTTCAAATAGTTTGCCTGTTACAGGCAACCAATGAAATTAGGTCATGGGTACACTTTGCCCCTCCGCCATATGCCCAATTTTGGGATTTTTCTTGCGTCCCTCTGGATATCAATAGTCTCGTCCCTTGCATTCAAAACGCATTTTTGTTTTTTCAAATATCTTAATTTTTACCAAAGTTATGAAAACTTTAGTGTTCGAACATTCAAATTTTCGGCCTTCAGCACCAAATTTTTTCTCAAAATACTACATACATTTCAATCGTCTATATCTCGGGAACGGTGCCTCGGATCAAAATTTTTCAAGGGACATGAAAATTACAATTTTTCGTATGCTTTAAAATGGTGTAAACCCCGTTTCAAAATATTGATTCGTTACCAAGATACGCCTGCGCAAAATTGAAAAATGAACATAACCCCAAATTTGGGCAATTTCGACTCGGGGCTACATTTCTTTTTTTTGCTTTTTTCGGAAAGACCGCCTCAAAATACATAGGATTCACTTTAATTCATAATGTTACAATTTTTTGCAAGCTTAAGTCCATAATTTATTTCGACTATAAATATCTGTAGCAACTCAGATTCATGGTTTTTTGGAATGGCTAAAATTTCTAAAGAAATCGGGCTAAAAAGTCGCTCCGTTCTCAAAAAAAAAATTTGTGGGTAGATCTAGATCAGACCCCATAGGTGTTGTTAAGTACATCACTCTGCATACGAAATGGCGATTTAAGACATTTTTTTGTGGTCGAGACCTTTTTTATTTCGAAAAAACGGAAATTGTGTTTTTTACGTTTCCATCGTCATATCTTTGAGAGTAGTGGAGCTATCGACTCGATTTTTTTAAATTGAAGTTAACATATTAGCGCTTACAACGAATGCCATTGTTATTGTCCAATATTGTTTATTAACCACTTTAAATAGCAACAAAATTGCAAGGTTATAAAAAGGGTAATGAAATTTTCACTAAGCGAGAAACTTTTTTATTTGTGGAAATTTTTATATACATGCTGCGAGGGAAATGTGCCCAAAACATAAAAGAAGTTTTTGGTAAAAAAATTACCTATAGCGCCTATAGTTTTTGAACTGTGAATTTTTTTGTAGCGCACGCTACTCACGTGGAACGCAAAATTAATCCCTTGCGTGAGAATATCCACGCGTGGCAGGCATGTCTCTACAACTAATGCGTAGTTTACATGCGCAAGTGAAACTATCACAAGTATAAATATCTTAGAGTACTTCCTAATAGTTTGCCAATGTAAACCCTCTCAGGGAGAACTCACTGCCATTGTAAACGATCTCTAAAAGACAAAGAGTAGGTAAGTCTCTGGGGGCGTTTACATATACTATTTGGAAGTACTCTCAGATATACGACTTGTGGTAGTTTTACCTCTCCGTGTGGACTATTCTATAACAGATCGCTGGTAAAATTAATTATTAATTTTAGACCAAATAATGTGGGTTCAAGCAGACCAATAAAATAAAATAAGAAATAAAATAACCAAATTGTTGATTTTTGGCAATTTTTGAGCAGTAATTACAGTTGCCAGATGAACAAACAACCACCTGCTTATTTTATGTATCTGTTTAAAGTCACCATTTATTTAATGAACTGCAAAATAAACATTTTTTTATATTGATTTTTTGGCTATATTAAATTTGCACTTTTTCGCATTACACTTTTTGTCGGAACAAAAAGGCTTAAGCTTTGGCGTACAATGTTTGGTATGGATTCTTGAGATGAAAATATGCGAATTCAATTGTCGTTTACTGAAGTCTATATACGTGCACCTGCAATTGCCAATAATGAAACAATCCAATATATAATTTCAAACTTGTAATACCTCAAAAAATGTTAGTAGGGGAAAATTCGTAAGAAGAAGATTTGGTGGCCATTGCTAGGCGTAAATCGTTTAGTGACTTGGCTACATTTTTATATTTACTTATATAATAGAAGAACATATTTTGTACCTTCTGTGACAATTTTTCAAGCACATTTATATTCTTCTGTAGAACTTGAAAAGCGTTTTTTTTTTTCAATTTTCTAAAATGCGCTTCTAGTATCGCATCCCGTGAAACGATGCATCTTCGAAAATGTCTGCCCTAATTTTTGTACAATTTTGTTTATGGAAATGAAATGTTTATTTATTTTATAGATTTTAGATTTTAACGTGCATAGTAGTAGATAGGTGCATACGTTTCGTGACTTTTTAAAATCACGCAAAAACAAAGAGCTGTAAACATAAAAATCTGGCCATAGTCACTAAACGCAATGTCCACCAAATCTAATAAACCTTCTTCGATCTTCCCCCGACTGATTGTGCTTTTTATCAACATTTTTTGAGGTATTACTAGGTTGAAATTATATATTGGATTGTTTAATTATTGGCAGTTGCAGGTGCCCGTAGCAGTTAAAAATATTCAAGTAATGTTGCGAAGTCACAACTTGAAGATCCTGGATCTTATGGATGGACTTCAGTAAACGACAACTGGCTTCCCATATATTTTCTTCCCAAGAATCCATACCACACATTGTACGCCAAAGTTTAAGCGTTTTTGTTTCGACAAAAACTGTAATACGAAAAATTGCAACTGTATCTGTATGATAAATAAAATAAGCAGGTGGTGGTTTGTTCATCTGCGGCAACTGTAATAATTACTGCTCAAAAATTGCCAAAAAATCAACTATTTGGTTATTTTATTTCTTATTTTATTTATTTTTTGGTCTGCTTGAACCCACATTATTTGGTCTAAAATTATTAATTTATTTTACCAGCAATCTGCTATAGCAGAATAGTCCACACGGAGAGGTAAAACTATCACAAGTCGTATATCTGATGAGAGTACTTCCAAATAGTTTATGTAAACGCTCCCAGAGACGTACCAATTTCATTACACTTTTTATAGCATTGCTATTTAAAGTGGTTAATAAACAATATTGGACAACAACGATGGCATTCGTTGTAAGCGCTTATATGTTAGCTTCAGGTTAAAAAAATCGAGCCGATAGCTCTACTACTCTCAAAGATATGACGATGGAAACGTAAAAAAACACAATTTCCATAAATTGCCAATTTCGACAGTTTTTTCGAAATAAAAAAGATCTCGACCACAAAAAATGTCGTAAATCTCCATTTCGTATGCATAGTGATGTACTTAACAAAACCTATGGGGTCCGATCTAGTTCTACCTTGAAAAAAATTTTTGAC
Source organism: Pseudeuparius sepicola (assembly GCA_963920635.1). NCBI lineage: Eukaryota > Metazoa > Arthropoda > Insecta > Coleoptera > Anthribidae > Pseudeuparius > Pseudeuparius sepicola. The sequence continues at coordinate 11,750,266 of OY987307.1, read as the reverse complement.
GACTTCTTAGCCCGATTTCGCTCCACTATACATCAAATTCCAAGTGTCGCAATCTTTGACTAACAAATGATTTGGTTTCGTTTCTGTATCGTTTTATCCTGTGATATGTGCTCTATGAAATTTTGTATAATTGACTTAAATATCTGTGATATAGAATAGGTGAGTACTCTGTAATTTTTTATTGTTTGTTTTACGTTTGTTTGTACACATAGTTATGGTTGTTCTCATGTTATCCTAACTTTCCAAGCGTACCTATATACATAGTTGTTATATGTTTATGTAATTTATTGTTGTGTCATACATTACACTATAGTCAGCATTGTATATATTTTTAGCCCTGAAGAAGACGAAAAATATACGTCGAAACGTCGGCACTTTCTAAAAAAAAAACAGATATTGTTGTTTTTGTCCTCAACCTGATATTTTGCCCATCAACTCAAATAGTGAGGACGCTACATTTCCACTATTATTATCATTATTATTCATTATGCTTTATTTTTCGTTTGAAGTGCACTTATAATTTTTTTTATTGGTTATTCTATTTTCGATCATTTCTGCGCTTAAAATACTACCTGTTATTTTTTCGGGACGCTCGCCGCTGGGTCGGCTGGGCTCGCCCACCATAATAATAATTAAAGGCCGAACATATGCGTAACCTACGTTTATATCTTCGCGCAGCTCGGGCGCGTTAGCTCTTGTCGCAGACGTATGGCTTGACTAGATTCGACCGCTCGGGCCGCTACGGGCTTGCCCACCGGCATCGGCTGGAGAAGAATGCATAATTAGAACCCCCTGTATACAATTTTATTTACATGGGTATGATCTTGCTCCAAAGATACTTAAGAATTATTGATAAAAGGCATTTTTAATATATGGTCTCCTTACTTATTTCCCAAAGTCCTCTAGATATAGCTTAATTTGAACTAAGAAAATATTACTTATTTTATAGAGACTTAGGTACCATTACAATATATATTTTTCAACTTGTCAAATCAATTTCATCGAAATTACAACCTGAAATAGGCTCCAATGGTTTCTTCGGAGATAAATTTTCTAAAGGTATTTTCTATTAAAAGAATTAGACGTTAGGTATGTTGTTTTCCCAATTTTTCTAAAAATTTTAGCTTCAGTTTTCGTAAAACTTTTTTCTCTAATGATTTTTTCATTAATATATTCTGAGTAAACTAAGAGAAAATAGGACTAGATTTATTGTTGTCATTTTTCTTAAAAAAAAAACTAGCGGCCCTTCTCGGCTTCCCACGTTCAAACATTTGTAAACTTTTTACATCTTGGGTTACATTATTGGAGTTTTCGTAGGGATGCCTAATTTAACTCGATTAACAATATAGCCTATGTTACTCAGTGGTAATGTAGCATTCTATTAGTGAAATAATTTTTAATATCGGTCTAGTAGTTATTGAGTTTATTCATTACAAACAAAAATACAAATATTTTCTCTTTATAGTATTAGTACAGATAAAACAATTTTTGTGTGTTCTATTCGATTGGGCAATACAAATTTTGTATTTCACAAATTCCTTTAAACAGAGGTAAACTGAAAGCTACAGAATACTAATACTCTGATTCAAAGCCAGTTACCAGTAACCAGAATTTAAAGTTGGAGTGGAGGCTAATTATTTTAAAAAATCGTTCGGTAATATTTACGGCAAACTATTGTTTGAAAATTAATTTTATTTAGAAATAAATACTACGCGGCAGATCTTTGGGGAGGGCTAAAGCCCCAAGCCCCCCCCCTGGTCCACTGATCATAACGCACAAAAATCACCAGTCACCTTCATGACCGCACTGCCCGAGTTTATTGCCTAAGCCGCGTGACGTTCTTTAGAACATCAGAAGCGATAGGAAAATAACGCGATGCGACCCTATTCTTGCGGTGTTGTCAAATTTCGGATGCCCCTTAATCTAACGTGTAAGAACTAATATACACCAGAAACGTTCTGGATGTCACGAGTCGATGGAGTAAAATTATCCAGAGTATATTTAATATACAAAACCGCGCAACTCGCGCGCCACCTGGAACTAAAAATATACAAAATTTTTACAACAACGCATTTTGACATCTGGCCAGAATTCGTAGGGTACGATTCTACAAACATTATAACACGATTAGCATTGGAAAACGTTGTGACATCCGATTTTGGATCTCACAGCGTCGATGGATGTCACAGCTCCGGTGAGATTTTTACGTTTTGATGTCACAAGGTATGGTGGTCGAATCTATATATGGATATATATATATATACACTTATCCAGGGCATCTTGTGACATCCGGTAAAAAGTGCGGCTCTGTGACATCCACACGAAGGAAACAAGTTAGCACCAAAACAAAAATATGACTTTCAAAGTTTGAGGAGAGGATTCAATTAAGCTATTAACAATCAAACCATACACGAAATGGAAAAATTAAATTTCCTATCTCTGTGAAGTCCGTCGTATATCTTATATACATTCTTACGTAAGAGTGCTTGCATCATCCGCCAAAACTTTACGTATTTCGTGACATCCGTGCAGCGTTGCCACTTCACCGAATGTTGCACTACAATAACGGCGATAAATAAGCAGGTGGAAGGGCGGGGGCCGCTGCGGTGGCTAGTGATTAGTGAACTGTGGATTGTTTACTATGGTTCAACGCAGAGGCTGTTTGACATGCAGTAAGGTTTGCCTAAAAAGATATAATCTTTCTCTCGTAACAAACCTTACTGCAGCTCAACACAGGAGTGTGTTTAAACGTAGTAAACTTTGTCTGCAATTTCGCATTTTAACACACTTCCTAATCATTATTAGCATTACGTAAATTATAATATTATGTTATACTGGTTTATTAAGTAGTATTATTAGGTAGGTAATGTTTTGAGAGCAGAAATGATTGAAAATAAAATAAGTAGTAGGTACAAAATCAAACTAACATTTTATAAGCACAGGCACTTGAAACGAAAAAAAAATTAAATACCTATCTACGTTTAAAAGTGGCAGACAGCTACATTGTTTCAAAGAAATAGTACAAATAAAGTAACAAGTAAAAAGACATAAAACCATTTAAAGACAATTTTGGGACAATTATTATTGGAAATGGACATAAATGTAGGACCGGAAAACTATTTATTTATTTTAAGGTGGAACTCGCAGTGTATTAGTATCAATTTTTGGACCCGTTTTTTCCGTTATTTTCCAACCAATTTTGATGATTTTTTTTCATTGTATTTAGAAAAGTAATAGCAAGAGATTGATGGTTTCACCTTTTTGATATTCTGATTTATTTATTCAAAAATCGTATTTCTAGGCCGAAAAGCAAAATTCTAAAACCATCAATCGATCGGTACAACGTCTCTAAACAGTTTCCTTTTTTTAAATCGGCAATAAAGTGAAAATGACAGTAAAAATTTGGATTTAGTGACATTTTCTTTCATTTTCTTCGGCTGGCGTACTCCCCTACGTATGGAACGCGGAGAGGGGCATCGCCGGGGTCGTACGTGACTTGTACCTCCCCTCTCTAGGCAGCGGACATCATAGGCGATGCAGTTTTTATTGCTTTTTAAAAAATATGATAATTTCGTCGTTCCAGAATTAGCTCAGGAAGTGGTTTGTCGGTTTAACAGCGACGGATTTCCGATATTTCGTGTATGCTTTGGTGTTATTATTGTGTTGTTTTGTTGATACGTTCTTTTTGAACATTTTGTTGTTTTGTTTTTGACATTGCCGCTGTTATTTTTGCTGTTAGTGTTGTTGTTTTGTTATCATATTGTTGACTTAACGTTGGCTATAAAAGGTCGCGAAGAGAACCGAAAAGCAGGAGGATTTCTGTTAGGAAAATTTTGCTATTGACTCAGGGCCTAGCCAGGGGGGGGGGGGGCAAGGCAGGGCATTGCCCTGCCTGGCAATAAGTTTGCCCTGCCTGAGCCACAAGTTCACAGGTCACCTCACCAGGGCTGACTTCATGATGATTTTTCAATTTATTATACTTCTAGAATGTGCCGACTTTTCGAAGTATATTTTTGGTCTTCTTCAGGGCTAAAAATGCTAACTATAGTGTATATGATACAACAATAAATTACATAAACATATAACAACTATATAGGTACGCTTGGAAAGTTAGGATAACTTGAGAACAACCATAACTATGTGTACAAACAAGCGTAAAAGAAACAATACAAAAATACAGAGTACTCTCTGTCTATATCACAGATATTTAAGTCAATTATACAAAATTTCATAGAGCACATAGGTGTCACAGGATAAAATGATACAGAAACGAAACCAAATCATTTGTTAGTCAAAGTTGGCGATCAATGTAGAAGGTAAATATATTTATGGTCGGGACGTCAACGAGAACAGGTATATAATTAGATTTTATTTCCCCAAAAAACCGCAGTATGTTACAACAAAAAATTAGTTCGGTAGATATCAAGTTATGGATTATTTTTTATTAATTTTTTTATAATTTAACTACTTATTTTACAGTTATATACTGGGTGTATTCATTTTACTACCTGTAACCATTATCTTTTACTTTTGCAAATTTGATGTATATATCGTTAACAGGCCTTTATAAATATTACTTAGACCTGCTACATCAGTTCTAAAATTCACCGTTGACTTTGTAGATATGTGAATCATCTCACTAATAGTTCTTTTATAATAATATGGCTCTCTGTCTAGAATCTTTACTTCATCAAAGAGAAAAATCATGTTTTGTCAAAAAATGGTGCTGTGCTAAGGCAGTTTTTTCAAATTTGTTTTTTTTCTCTCACGACAATTATATTGATGTTGGTAGACTCGATTTTTCAAATACTGTTTTGTAATACCAATGTAACACTTATTGCAATTTTTGCAATTGATTTGATGCACTAAATTGGAATTGACCATGTGAGGTGTTTTGTCTTTTAAACATGATAATATAGATTTTACCTGTCTGACAGGATAAAGAGGGTGACTAGATTTAAACACCTTTTCTATTTTTTCTGACAAATTGCGGATATATGGAAACTTAAAATATAATGGATAGTTGTTTAATTTTAAAATAGATTTTATTTTTTCTTTGTTTTGTTTGTGAAAATGAGGACTGCTGAGAGAGGCTGATCTACGTATTAAATTTTTAATAGTGCTAACTTTATGTGACGGTGGATGACCGGACAAATAATTCAGCACTCTCCCTGAGCTTGTTGGTTTGGTGTACCAGTTGGTGGACAATGTACCTACATGATCTCTGACAACCAAAACATCCAAAAACGGGAATTGATCATCAGATTCTGTTTCCATTGTAAATTGTATCTGTGGATGAAAATTGTTAATAGTCTAATTAAATTACGAAAAAAAGACCCCTCGAGCTTGCATTAAATTGTAACTGGATGAAACAAATTGTATCTTATGTATTTTGATGCGCTCTGTCCAAAAAAAATAAAAAATAAAATGTAGCCCCTGGTCGAAATTTTCTGAATTGGGAAAAACCGGGTTTTCCAAGTACTACCCCTATGGTAAAAATAAATGCACGAGTCGAAAGAGGAGGCAAAAATAGTTCGGAAATTCATATACCCATATTTTTAAGGCGTATTTCTCGCCGCCAGAGGCGCTTATACCAAAAAGTTGCTTTTTTCGTTTTTTTGATTAGAACCATGAACACGAAATTCACGTTGAATTTGTGGCGAAACTATAAGTGTAAGGCCACAATATGTAGTTTTTCGGAAATTTGCAAAAAACCGGAAAGGGAAATTTTTTGAAATTCTTTCTCGTGCGATTTTGGCGCGGTTTTCCGGGACTATCTAAAAAAAATTTTTTTGGTAGAAAGCTTGCTTCACCTTCGGAAAGAACGCAAAAAAATACACAAAAAATATACTGTAAATCATTTTTGAAAATTATTCCTAAGCCTGTGTGTAAGTTCCAACTTTAAGATAAGTTTGTTTTTTGTTCTCTAAAATCTGGTTTTTCGTGATTTCAAAAAAAAACTTGAAATACGAGAAGATATATATGCTAAACAAAAAATGCGTATTTTCTGGTTACCTTTCGAATGAGGTCGGGTGGCGAAATCTGTAATATTTTGCGAAAAATTTGCAAAACATCAATTTTTTTACCTACTGATTATTACGTATTTTGAGGCACTCTTGTAGATGGAAACAAAACTAAATTGCGCTAATGTCTGTAAGGTGCCCAAATTACGGAAAAGGTCGACAGTGTGCTTGTTCTTACTCGAAAAAATTGAAAATTTTGGATTTAAGAGAAAACCACTTTTGTTTTATGAGCAATTTCCTAAGACCAAAAAAATGAGTATTTTTCGGATATATTTTGAATGTGATAGGTCGCATGCCCAAATCTGCAATAGTATGCAAAAATATGGCAAAAAGTTTTTTCTGAATTTTTTTCCCCATTTTTTCTTTCTCTTTCAGTAAATCGACAAGTCATTGTTATTCAACGAAATTTTCCTCCATTTAAAAGAAGACGGCAGAATATCTGGAAAGCAATGGCCTTTATCTCAACGAGAACCTGAACATTGACTTTTGGGATGATTGTCAATAGAAACCATTTTGTATACATTTCTCTGGCAATGTTCGGCACTCAAAGCGCGCAAATGGAATGCAAATTGCAAGATTTCTGTCTCCATAGCCTACTCATTTTTTTTTACTTAAACTGTTATCAGAGATAAATTTCCGTCGGGAACCGCTAATTTAATTTTCAAATGAACCAAATGTGTTCATTTATTTGTATTCTCTTTACATAACTCTTTTTAGATGAAAGTAGTTAACGACGTGAAAAATAGACTAGGTTTGTGTTCATCAAACCTTTGAAATTAAATCAACTTTGTACCAAGCTTGACATAATTTTTTAAACCAAATAGAGATTGTTTAAGAAATCAACTGGTTAGGTTAGGTAAAAATACAACTTTCAATAAATACATTTCAGTTGAAATGTTTGGATTTTTTTTACAAAAACACGCAAAAAGTTAAATGTTATCAAGGGTCTCTGAAAATTGGTATGTAGGCCAAAAATTGCAAAAGAAACAACTTTTTCTAATAACTTTTATCGAAAATGTGTCAAATAAAGCCGATTTTGACAGATACCGCAAGTCACGTGGTCGACTCTTGTGACGTCATTTTCATCCTCTGACAAGCACAAATCGATGGCAAAGTCAAATTAACATTTTATCCAAAAATAAAAAAAATCCCTTATGGTGCCTGCTTCAATAGTGACACTGTACGATTTTTGGATCCCGCGGAGCGCGTGTAACGGGACTTTTGTCGGGGGAATTCTACAGACTTGTAACTTCGTACACATGTTGAAACGACATCCAATTTAGGTTTGCCCACCTTTCAGACCAAGTAATTGAAAATTGCCAATTTTAGGCAACTTTTCCCAAAAACCATTTTTTTTTGGTACTCACACAATGAACAATGTCAGAAAAATAGACAAAATATTTTTGACGAATTTTCTATAACGTAGTGGTATTCTAGACACATTGAGGTACTAAAAAATAAAAAATTCTAAATATTGGGTGCATTTTTGGCATTTTTGTGCCATTTAAGATTTTCAAAAAAAAATTTTTTTGGGAACAAAAATTATTTTAATTCTTTGATATCTTGGCCAATTATAGTCCGATTTCGGTAAAACTCATATAAACATAAGAATGGACATTCAAGAGTAAGCTCTGTCAGTGGCATTAAAAAATTTCAAATAGTTTGCCTGTTACAGGCAACCAATGAAATTAGGTCATGGGTACACTTTGCCCCTCCGCCATATGCCCAATTTACTGATTTTTCTTGCGTCCCTCTGGATATCAATAGTCTCGTCCCTTACATTCAAAACGCATTTTTGCTTTTTCAAATATCTTAATTTTTACCAAAGTTATGAAAACTTTAGTGTTCGAACATTCAAATTTTCGGCCTTCAGCACCCAATTTTTTCTCAAAATACTACATACATTTCAATCGTCTATATCTCGGGAACGGTGCCTCGGATCAAAATTTTTCAAGGGACATGAAAATTGTCATTTTTCCTATGCTTTAAAATGGTGTAAACCCCGTTTCAAAATATTAATCCGTTTCCAAGATACGCCTGCGCAAAATTGAAAAATGAACATAACCCCAAATTTGGGCAATTTCGACCCGGGGCTACATTTTTTTTTTGCTTTTTTCGGAAAGACCGCCTCAAAATACATAGGATTCACTTTAATTCATAATGTTACAATTTTTTGCAAGCTTAAGTCCGTAATTTAATTCGACTATAAATATCTGTAGCAACTCAGATTAAGGGTTTTTTGGAATGGCTAAAATTGTGTCATCAGCATACAGTTTTAAGAAAGGTACCTACTAGTGGAGCGAAATCGGGCTAAAAAGTCGCTCCGTTCTCAAAAAAAATAATTTTGTGGGTAGAACTAGATCAGACCCCATAGGTGTTGTTAAGTACATCACTCTGCATACGAAATGGCGATTTAAGACATTTTTTTGTGGTCGAGACCTTTTTTATTTCGAAAAAACGGAAATTGTGTTTTTTACGTTTCCATCGTCATATCTTTGAGAGTAGTGGAGCTATCGACTCGATTTTTTTTTAAATTGAAGTTAACATATGAGCGCTTACAACGAATGCCATTGTTATTGTCCAATATTGTTTATTAACCACTTTAAATAGTAACAAAATTGCAAGGTTATAAAAAGTGTAATGAAATTTTCACTAAGCGAGAAACTTTTTTATTTGTGGAAATTTTTATATACATGCTGCGAGGGAAATGTGCCCAAAACATAAAAGAAGTTTTTGGTAAAAAAATTACCTATAGCGCCTATAGTTTTTGAACTGTGAATTTTTTTGTGGCGCACGCTACTCACGTGGAACGCAAAATTAATCCCTTGCGTGAGAATATCCACGCGTGGCAGGCATGTCTCCACAACTAATGCGTAGTTTACATGCGCAAGTGAAACTATCACAAGTATAAATATCTTAGAGTACTTCCTAATAGTTTGCCAATGTAAACCCTCTCAGGGAGAACTCACTGCCATTGTAAACGATCTCTAAAAGACAAAGAGTAGGTAAGTCTCCGGGAGCGTTTACATAAACTATTTGGAAGTACTCTCAGATATACGACTTGTGGTAGTTTTAACTCTCCGTGTGGACCAGTGGCGCAACGAGGGGGGGGGGCTGCCGGGCTGCAGCCCCCCCCCCCCGAGCTCGTACCAACCAGGCGAAAAAGCGCTAAACACTGCTAGATAAAAACAATACTACAGAGAAAACATATCATTTAAATTATTTAACATATCAGTTAAATTATCTGTCCTTAAAATTTCTGCTTTTAATTCCAACTTTAAAAATCAATAATCATTATGAACCCACCAGGAAATAAATTTAAAATTAGATTGTAGATTCCTATCTATATTCTACATTTGGCCCTTTGAGGGGACATGTTACTTTATAGGATGTGGCAATAAATTTATAGGCACTAACTTATATTTTTACTTCCACATCATTCAAGGAATTCTCTCTCGGGCTTTTATGTAAAAGAAAAAAAGAGTACCTAATACTTCTTACATTTACTGCATAGTTAAATTATTATTATGGTTCGATAGTTAAAAAAGAAAAAAATACAATCAGTTGACTTGCATAATATGTTTTGCTAATACCTATTAGATTCATTAATTATTTTTAGTTCATTAAAATGTTTTACTTTGAAAATTTGAAAATTTTCGCCTGCGGCGCAATTCTTGACAATAAAGATTGGACTACTTTTTCCCATCGACAAAGTGTATGTACGACCCTGTAGGTACGCTGTATTTATCACTCCAAACCGATTGATATTGAAAAGCTAGGTAATTACTTTGTTCTCCCAAAAAAGCCAAAGACCATACCCTCGACTATGCTCAATTTTTTCAAATTAAGGTTATACAGCGTTGCTCACTTTTATTATTATTATTAAGTAATTCTACACAAAAATATTAGTAACATTGTCAACCAGCCCCCCCTGACAATAATTTCTGGTTGCGCCACTGGTGTGGACTATTCTATAACAGATCGCTGGTAAAATTAATTATTAATTTTAGACCAAATAATGTGGGTTCAAGCAGACCAATAAAATAAAATAAGAAATAAAATAACCAAATAGTTGATTTTTGGCAATTTTTGAGCAGTAATTACAGTTGCCAGATGAACAAACAACCACCTGCTTATTTTATGTATCTGTTTAAAGTCACCATTTATTTAATGAACTGCAAAATAAACATTTTTTTTATATTGATTTTTTATAATAATATTAAATTTGCACTTTTTCGCATTACACTTTTTGTCGGAACAAAAAGGATTAAGCTTTGGGGTACAATCTTTGGTATGGATCCTTGAGATGAAAATATGCGAATTCAATTGTCGTTTACTGAAGTCTATATCCATAAGATCCAGGATCTTCAAGTTGCAACTTCGCAACGTTACTTGAATACCATCTTTTTTACTGTACATGCACCTGCAATTGCCAATAATGAAACAATCCAATATATAATTTCAAACTTGTAATACCTCAAAAAATGTTTATTATATATTATATAATTTCAAACTTGTAATACCTCAAAAAATGTTAGTAGGGGAAAATTCGTTTAGTGACTTGGCTACATTTTTATATTTACTTATATAATGGAAGAACATATTTCGTACCTTCTGTGACAATTTTTCAAGCACATTTATATTCTTCTGTAGAACTTGAAAAGCGTTTTTTTTTTAATTTTCTAAATTGCGCTTCTAGTATCGCATCCCGTGAAACGATGCATCTTCGAAAAAGTCTGCCCTAATTTTTGTACAATTTTGTTTATGGAAATGAAATGTTTATTTATTTTATATATTTTAGATTTTAACGTGCATAGTAGTAGATAGGTGAATACGTTTCGTGACTTTTTAAAATCACGCAAAAACAAAGAGCTGTAAACATAAAAATGTGGCCACCAAATCTAATAAACCTTCTTCGATCTTCCCCCTACTGATTGTGATTTTTATCAACATTTTTTGAGGTATTACTAGTTTGAAATTATATATTGGATTGCTTAATTATTGGCAGTTGCAGGTGCCCGTAGCAGTTAAATATATTCAAGTAATGTTGCGAAGTCACAACTTGAAGATCCTGGATCTTATAGATGGACTTCAATAAACGACAACTGGCTTCCCATATATTTTCTTCCCAAGAATCCATACCACACATTGTACGCCAAAGTTTAAGCGTTTTTGTTTCGACAAAAACTGTAATACGAAAAATTGCAACTGTATCTGTATGATAAATAAAATAAGCAGGTGGTGGTTTGTTCATCTGCGGCAACTGTAATAATTACTGCTCAAAAATTGCCAAAAAATCAACTATTTGGTTATTTTATTTATTATTTTATTTTATTTTTTGGTCTGCTTGAACCCACATTATTTGGTCTAAAATTATTAATTTATTTTACCAGCGATCTGTTATAGCAGAATAGTCCACACGGAGAGGTAAAACTATCACAAGTCGTATATCTGATGAGAGTACTTCCAAATAGTTTATGTAAACGCTCCCAGAGACGTACCAATTTCATTACACTTTTTATAACATTGCAATTTTCAAAGCCAGTTATATTGAGTATTAAAAATTTATAAATTATTCATATTTATTTACCTCCGAAAAAGGCCGTTGCTGATGCAACACAAAAGAGTAAAAGCACTATTAGAAATATCTACTAAAAACTTTTATCATATATCATAACCAGTAACCAGAATTTAAAGTTGGAGTGGAGGCTAATTATTTTAAAAAAATCGTTCGGTAATATTTACGGCAAAAATATTGTTTTAAAATAAATTTTATTTAGAAATAAATACTACGCGGCAGATCTTTGGGGGGGCTAAAGCCCCAAGCCCCCCTCCCCCCCTGGTCCACTGATCATAACGCACAAAAATCACCAGTCACCTTCATGACCGCACTTCCCGAGTTTATTGCCTAAGCCGCGTGCCGTTCCTTAGAACATCAGAAGCGATAGAAAAATAACGCGATGCGACCGCTATTCTTGCGGTGTTGTCAAATTTCGGATGCCACTTAATCTAACGTGTAAGAACTAATATACACCAGAAACGTTCTGGATGTCACGAGTCGATGGAGTAAAATTATCCAGAGTATATTTAATATACAAAACCGCGCATCTCGCGCGCCACCTGGTATATATACACCGGAACTAAAAATATACAAAATTTTTACAACAACGCATTTTGACATCCGGCCAGAATTCGTAGGGTACGATTCTACAAACATTTTAACACGATTAGCATTGGAAAACGTTGTGACATCCGATTTTGGATCTCACAGCGTCGATGGATGTCACAGCTCCGGTGATATTTTTACGTTTTGATGTCACAACGTATGGTGGTCGAATCTATATATATATATATATATATATATTATCATTATTATACCATTATCACCTTTTCTTGTAATTATTACATTTACACTCGCTAATCTTACATCCTTATTATATATATATATATATATATATATATATATATATATATATATATATATATATATATATATATATATATATATATATATATATATATATATATATATATATATATATATATATATATATATATATATATATATATATATATATATATATATAAAAAGGTACACGAAACGTCTGAGACTTTCAACAGTGATTGTGTTCTGATTATTTAATAACATTTTACAAGTTTAAATTGTCAAAAAATTACAAAATCGCAGTAGGTACACGGAAACCTCTAAGACTTTCCAAAGGGGCATGTTTTTTGATTCAGGGCTTTAGTCTTCTTTTCCCAAAAGGAGATCTAAATAAGTCACGGAAACAAAATTGTTCATATCTTTTCGGTATTGTACGGCAGCTTACGTTTTGATACTGAAACGCGCCTTATTACACGGTACAACTAAACTACAGTAAAATAGTATCGAAAAAACTAGAAAATCAGAAACTAAGGGTTTTTTATCCAGAAAAACGTTTCATAATGAAATTTTGTTGTATTTGTCACAAAACAGGGACATTAGTTTCCTTTTATGAAAAGGGGTTCACGGAATCAAAATTGTTAAAAATATTTACAGTATTGTCCGGCAAGATACGTTTTGATACTGAACAACTTGCCTTACTACATGGTTCAACTAAACTACAGTAAAATAGTATCGAAAAAATTAGAAAATCAGAAACTAAGGGTTTTCTATCCAGAAAAACGTTTCATAATGAAATTTTGTTGTGCTGTCCCAAAAAATTAACATTAGTTTATTAGTCTCCTATTATGAAAAGGGGATCACGGGAATCAAAATTGTTCAAAATCTCACAAGTTTTGCTCCTGAGCTTAAGATTTTATCTGAAGAACTTTTACTAATAACATTTTCTACTCGCTTGTCAGTTTTATTATCATGGCTGACTTGATTTGTCATAAATTTGGTTTTATTGTTTGGCCTACTCAGATCGAACATCAGACACCGACAATGAGACCATGTATCTAGTTTGATGAAGCTTCTCTGATAAATATCTCGGAAACGGTTGGAGATAAATAGGTCAAATTATATATCGTTGGATTCAGAATTAAAAAAGGAATCCTGTGATGGTTAAGAGAAATGTGTAAGTTGTAAAATAGAGAAAACCACTTTGATTTCCACTATAACCGGAAGTTATATTAAAAAACTGAATATTCGGGAATACTACTTAAAGGTTTTCTAATGGATGTGTAGGTAAAAAAATATTTTTTTTTGCAAAAAATGTTTTTTCGCAATAACTTTTTTACCGACTCCCGTATAAAAAATTAGGGTAACCCTCGAATTCCCCTTAATTTTTACTTCAACCTCATTTTTTGAATGACGATTTTATAAGAGAAATGGCTTGTGGCATATGGGACAAAATGCTTTGGTAATTGGCAACACCAAACTAGTTTCCAATATCTAATGGAAATTATGTACGGGTCTTTCGGAGGTGTGCAGACCACGACAGGTACCTGTTTCGGGCTTGTTGGCTCTCATCAGGCAGACGCAGCGCACCTCAACCGAAAAGACCCAGACACGTTGGCTATAAGTGGAAAAGGAACTAGTATAATGCGGTGAGCATTTACCATCCAACGCCATCTAGCTGGTACTGCCAAAACCAAAGTAATGTGAGTGTGTATGTATATATCGACGGGTCGATCGACATATAAAAAGAACTCGGCAAAGCGGCGCAGCGCGGTGGAAAAACCAGAAGAAGCATACATACGGAGGCCAAGAAACTCGTTTGATTCATCACAGAGTATCTTCTAATATACAGTGTGTCCCACTTAAGGACTGACCACCCCTGTAAAATTTTTATTTATAGCTCGATTTTCATAAACTTTTTTTTGTCGGATAGAGCTTCACAAATGGCATCAAACACATAATTCAGGTGCCTCGTGCGTTAAAGTCATGGCCCACTGAGACGGTGTTTTAGTGCTGAAATTTCGAGAAGTACTATCAGGGATTTTTTTGGAGAAAAATTAATGCCAGACTCTTATTCAGCATTGTTCGAAACCCAAACGTACCAATTTGCATTGCAGGGAGTTTCAAAATTTTTATTGTCACACTTAAGGGCTGACCACCCCCGTAAATTTTTTATTAATAGCTCGATTTTCATAAACTTTTTTTTGTTGGGTAGAGCTTTAAAAATGGCATTAAATGCATAATTCAGGTGCCTCGTGCTTTAAATTCATGGCCCACTAAGACGGTGTTTTAGTGCTGGAAATTTCGAGACAATTACGGATTTTTTAGAGGAAAATTAATACCGGTTTATTGTTCAGCGTTGTTGGAAACCCAAACGTACCAATTTGCATTACCAAAGCTCCACAGGGTGTTCCAAAAAAATTAAAAGGAAAAGTAAGGCCGGATTCTTATATGCAGTGAGAGGTTCCAAACAAAAATGTACTAATTTGTAATTAATTTTCTTAATTTCTGGTAAGTTGGTCACTAAAATATTCATGAGGAACTCATATTCTTTCAAAAATGTATTAGCGAACAAATTTTTTTATTTAATTTAATATCATCAAATACATGAATAAACAACACAACATAACATAACTCAAATTTCAATCATTTCAATTAGTCCTTCATTTTCTAATGCAAATTGGTACGTTTGGGTTTCCAACAACGTTGAATAAAAACCTAGCATTATTTTTTCTCTAAAAAAGTCCCTAATAGTACTTCTCGAAATTTCAGCACTAAAACTTCGTCTCAGTGGGCCATGAATGTAACGCACGAGGCACCTGAATTATGCATTTAATGTCATTATTGGAGCTCTATCCAACAAAAAAAGAGTTTATGAAATCCTGCTAAAATAGAAATTTTACAGGGGTGGTCACTAATTAAGTGGGAAACTAAAAATTTTGAAACACCCTGTAGAGCTATGGTAATGCAAATTGGTACGTTTGGGTTTCGAACAACGCTGAATAAGAATCCGGCTTTGATTTTCCTCTAAAAAAATCCCTAATAGTACTTTTAGAAATTTGAGAAGAAGAAATTTGTTGCCAATTACCAAACTATATATATATATAGTTTGGTGTTGCCAATTACCAAAGCATTTTGTCCCATATGCCACAAGCCATTTATTTTAAAATTAAAATGGGGACACTAAATATTCATTTATTTCATTTCATTCATATATATACATATATATATATATGCGGTGAGCATTTACCATCCAATATATATAGATATATACAGTGGTGTCCCACTTAAGGACTGACCACCCCTGTAAAATTTTTATTTATGGCTCGATTTCCATAAACTTTTTTTTGTTGGATAGAGCTTCAAAAATGGCATTAAATGTATAATTCAGGTACCTCGTGCCTTAAATTCATGGCCCACTGCGACGTTGTTTTAGTGCTGAAATTTCTAAAAGTACTATTAGGGATTTTTTTAGAGGAAAATCAAAGCCGGATTCTTATTCAGCGTTGTTCGAAACCCAAACGTACCAATTTGCATTACCATAGCTCTACAGGGTGTTTCAAAATTTTTAGTGTCCCACTTAATTAAGGACTGACCACCCCTGTAAAATTTTTATTTATAGCTCGATTTTCATAAACTTTTTTTTGTCGGATAGAGCTTCACAAATGGCATCAAACACATAATTCAGGTGGCTCGTGCGTTAAAGTCATGGCCCACTGAGACGGTGTTTTAGTGCTGAAATTTCGAGAAGTACTATCAGGAATTTTTTTGGAGAAAAATTAATGCCAGACTCTTATTCAGCATTGTTCGAAACCCAAACGTACCAATTTGCATTGCCGTAGCTCTACAGGGAGTTTCAAAATTTTTATTGCCACACTTAAGGGCTGACCACCCCCGTAAATTTTTTATCAATAGCTCGATTTGGTGGTCAGTCCTTAAGTGGGACACCACTGTGTATATCTATATATATTGGATGGTAAATGCTCACCGCATATATATATATATATATAAGGATGTAAGATTAGCGAGTGTAAATGTAACAATTACAAGAAAAGGTGATAATGGGCAAACACTCAAAGTTAACAAAAAGAAAAAACTAGTAACCGCATACACGTGTTTCATGCTATTTGGCAATCATCAGTACGGTGCAACATTAACCAAATCAAAAGATAGGCATGATTTGGGAAGCAACAAATGAAGTCCAGGTAGGAGCCAACAGCACATTTGCAGCTTCAGTCAGCACATCCCCTATTTTGGGGCTTGTACTAACATCGCCACGGAGGCTGCTAAAGCGACCTGCGTGGAAATCTTCATAACCCAAGATACAATGAAAATAAGGATGTAAGATTAGCGAGTGTAAATGTAACAATTACAAGAAAAGGTGATAATGGGCAAACACTCAAAGTTAACAAAAAGAAAAAACTAGTAACCGCATACACGTGTTTCATGCTATTTGGCAATCATCAGTACGGTGCAACATTAACCAAATCAAAAGATAGGCATGATTTGGGAAGCAACAAATGAAGTCCAGGCAGGAGCCAACAGCACATTTGCAGCTTCAGTCAGCACATCCCCTATTTTGGGGCTTGTACTAACATCGCCACGGAGGCTGCTAAAGCGACCTGCGTGGAAATCTTCATAACCCAAGATACAATGAAAATAAGGATGTAAGATTAGCGAGTGTAAATGTAACAATTACAAGAAAAGGTGATAATGGGCAAACACTCAAAGTTAACAAAAAGAAAAAACTAGTAACCGCATACACGTGTTTCATGCTATTTGGCAATCATCAGTACGGTGCAACATTAACCAAATCAAAAGATAGGCATGATTTGGGAAGCAACAAATGAAGTCCAGGCAGGAGCCAACAGCACATTTGCATATATATATATATATATATATATATATATATATATATGCATATATATATATATATGCATATATATATATATATGTATATGTATATGAATGAAATGAAATAAATGAATATTTAGTGTCCCCATTTTAATTTTAAAAGAAATGGCTTGTGGCATATGGGACAAAATGCTTTGGTAATTGGCAACACCAAACTATATATATATATATATACTTACTACATGACCTTTGGGGCCCAAATTTGGCACGGCGTCGGATCTTTCCGTCCATTAGAGGATCTTTGAGACCAGGTCTCAATGATCCACTAAATGCTCATGTACGCAGCAGAATCTTTGGGTCCACGGCGATTTTACGGTTGTTTCTGATTGGTTGGTGGGCGTGGCTCTCAGTTCATTCAATGCAAGTATGAATGAACGTTGTTATGGGTTATCGTTTACCGCTGAGAGCTCGCGCGCACTAACAGGCCGGTTCTCGCAGGCTCTGAGGATTTAACCTAGCAGCATGTTAGCGAGGTTGCATACCGGGTCATTGGAAATAACTCGCGATTTTTATAATACACTGTGTCCCTATAAGGGACAGTTTTCAGTTGCAGGGTGTGCTGAATATCTAATATCGGCAAATTCGGTGCCAGCTGAATTAGAACCACTTCTTGACATCCAATTGAGCTGAAATTTTGCATACCTCTTTATTTCTGGTGACAATACAATATGTAATACCACCACGGACCTAGGTATATAGCTTCGCTACAGCATGTAGGCCCGGGAACTTACGGTAAAAAAGTAACGAAACCTAGACAAAATTCATAACCGCATTTTTATAAGGCCATCACAAAATATTAATAAATGAACGCCAAAATTGTTTTTTATACATAATAAAGACGGCATAAATATTAACTGCGAATTTTAAGCTGCATTTATTAGTAAGTAAGGTAGGTATATAAAGTTGAGATTGATAAATTAAACAGATTACGTTTGCGCAAGTATCCGAATGATGTAAAAATGTCATTTTGCGTAATATTTTGTTGGGCAAAAATATTAAATGCGTGTTTATTATTTATAATTACCTCAAAACTCAAGTACTAACAGTTTGTTCTGAAATTAAACATATTCTTTATTCATATGATAGCAAAATTATTAACTGGCTGATTTTTGTTAAACTTTGTAAGTGGATACTAACTCTTGTTAAATTTGTTGAAATTAAACAAAAATTGGTAATGGAAGTATTTTTTTCTTTAAAAATAAATATTAATCGTTGACCTACATGCGCCCTAAATAAATGTTTAATTTCGCTATATGTCTTTTAATATAGTTATATTGTAAAAAGTTAAACAAAAAAAAAGTTAATATTTTTGCTTTTCCTAAAGAAATGACAAGTGACAGTTGACCTATATGCGCCGTAAATAAATGTTTAATTTCGCTATATATGATTCAATATAGTTATATTTATTTATTATTTTTACCTATTCTATATTCTATACCAATGAGAAGTGACAGCTGACGTACATGCGGCTCAGATAAATGTTTAATTTGTATAAGTTACATTCTATTTGTAAAAGGGAATGATCATCTGCAATAAAAACGAAGTTAATATTTTTGCTTTTGCCAAAATAGAAAATTATTCAATTTTTATCTCTATTTGTCGATCTAAGTTACTTCCATATTCTTAATATGTTTAATTTCTTAATATATGTTAGCAAGGGAAGTTTTTTACCTAAAGAGTCTTAAAAAATCCAGTTTACAATTAATTTTGCTCGAAATTTTTAACGAAAAATAGTTTTTTGTGGTAACTAAAGGTTCCGTTTTTTCAAAATGTTTAATTTTTGGTTTCTACCAACGTATTTACTTATAACTTTGATATGGGAAAACAAAATTGCAATTAATATTTTTGTCTAGGTCAAATTCTATTTTCCCTGGCCTAATGTGTGATATTCGAATAAATATATAATCGGCCGGCCTGCCGACAATAATTCAGTGGCCTTGAAAGCACCTCTCCTATAAAAACCGCTGCAACGTTGTCAGTGCAAGAACATAAGGACAGAAGGAATAGCAATAGCCGGCATAGTAATAATACGGCAGCCACCATTCCATATTATTAGAATTATTCCAAATACACCAATTCGCGACTGGAAAAAATAGCCCGCCAAAAACTACTGCCTGCATCCCTTTTTAGCGAAATAACTTCATACCTTCACTGTTTCTGGTCCAATTGTCGCAATTTTCACAAGGGCGTTCAAAAAGCCTCAGAAATAAAAAAAACGGATAAAAACTACCCCTTCCCACCCCCGAAGTTGTTTTTGGTCAAATCCTCGCTAATTTTTAGCAAGGACGTTTAAAACTATTCCAGACGCACCAATCCGCGGTTGAAAAAATTTACCAGACAAAAATACCCCCTGCATCCCTTTAAGGAAAAAATTGATAATTCCATTGTTTCTGGTCCGATTTTCGCCGTTTTCACAAGGACGTTCAAAAAAGTCTAAGAAGTAAAAAACTGCCGGAAAAAACTACCCCTTCTCACCCCCGAATTTGTTTTTGGTCGGATCTTCCCCATTTTTAGCAAGGACGTTCAAAATTATACCAGACGCACCAATCCGCAGTTGAAAAAATTTGCTGGACAAAACTATCCCCTGCATCCCTTTATGGAAACAAATTGATATCTTCATTGTTTCTGGTCCGATTTTTGCCGTTTTCACAAGAACGTTCGAAAAAGTCTCAGAAGTAAAAAACTGCCGAAAAAGCTACCCCTTCCCACCCCTGAAGTTGTTTTCGGTCGGATCTTCGCCATTTTCAGCCAGGACGTTCAAAATTATTCCAGACGCACCAATCTGTGGTTGAAAAAATTTACCTGACCAAACTACCCCCTGCATCCCTTTAGGTAAAAAAATTGATAACTCCATTATGCTTCTGGTCCGATTTTCGCCGTTTTCACAAGGACTTTCAAAAAAGTCGCAGAAGTAAAAAAACTGCCGAAAAAAACTACCCCTTCCCACCCCCGAAGTTGTTTTTGGTCGGATCTTCAACATTTTCAGCAAGGACGTTCAAAATTATTCCAGACGCATGAATCCGCGGTTAAAAAACTTTGCCGGACAAAACTACCCCCTGCATCACTTTTGGGAAACAAATTGACAACTCCATTGTTTCTGGTCCGTTTTTCGCCGTTTTCACAAGGACGCTCAAAAAAGTCTCAGAAGTAAAAAAACTGTCTGAAAAATACTACCCCTTCCAATCCCCGAAGTTGTTTTCGGTCGGATCTTCGCCATTTTCAGCAAGGACGTTCAAAATTATTCCAGACGCACCAATCCGCGGTTGAAAAAATTTACCAGACAAAACCACACCCTGCATCCCTTTAAGGAAAAAAATTAATAACTCCGTTGTTTCTGAACCGATTTTCGCCGTTTTCACAGGGATGTTCAAAAAAGTCTCAGAAGTAACAAAACTGCCGGAAAAAACTACTCCTTCCCACCCCCGAAGTTGTTTTCGGTCGGATTTTGGGCATTTTCAGCAAGGACGTTTAAAATTTTCCAGACGCACGAATCCGAGTTTGAAAAAATTTGCCGGACCAAACTACCCCCTGCATCCCTTTAGGGAAAAAAAATTTATAACTCCGTTGTGTCTGGTCCAAATTTCGCCTTTTTCACAAGGACGCTCAAAAAAGTCTCAGAAGTAAATAAACTGCCGGAAAACGTTACGGCAATTTCATTTCATGAAATTATTAAACTGTATGAAATTGACAGACGGCAAGATACCAAAGAAGTCAGTAAAACCCTTTTCAAAATACGGGAATGACACAAATATAAATTTTTCAAAAACCAGGACATTTACGAAACTTATCTTCGGCTTCTAACATTTTTGTTTCAAGAGTTTCCGAATTTTTTTTTGGCAAAACTGTTCTTTAAACCTACTTTATCAGAATTTGGAAAAATTTTGTTTTAGGTGTGCTCTCTTACCACTAAAAAAAATATTCAATTTATAGGGGGCATAGGTACTAGAACATTTTAAAATATGCGAGATACCGATATCTCGCTAAAAGTTTCCAAGATTTGCAATGTAGTAGGTTGTGAAAAAAATACTAAAACCATGAAATTACATTTGAGACCACGGCCCGCTACAATAAAGTGAGCACATTTTTTGGTTGGGTGCTAAGATAGCAACCACCAAATCGTGGCGTTTTTCCAAATTCTAATAAAGTAGACTTAAGGCAATTGGTTATGCCCACAAACTATTGAAATTAAAAACTTACAAGCCGAAGATGTTAAGGCAGTTTTAAGTTTTTTAAAAATATCGCCAAAGTAGGCCTGATTCTCGAATGTGCTTTGAGTTTTGACACAAAGTTAGCTGGCTCAAAAAATTCCTTCCAAGATATTCTCTAGTAGCCCTCCTTAAATAAACACCCTGTAGATACAGTAATTTCTCTTAAATGACAGTTTAAATTTAAGTTCATTTTTTAAAACTCAATATTATTCAATATTCGATTTGTGATATTGTCGGCTTTTTTAGGACACCAAGCAAACAAAAAGACTTTTTACTCACGCTAACGTTTCGGTATTTATTTTAAAACCTTCCTCGGAGCTGCAGTCAACATAGACAATTATTTCTATAATAATCTAAAAATGTTCAGAAGAATAGTCATTACCTGTTTTCACAGGTAAGAATACACCAATGTCTTTTGAAAATTTTTAAAGATTTAACTATATTTGTAATGACCATTTCTATGAACATTTTTAGATTATTATAGAAATAATTGCCTTTGTATTTTGTAGCTCTGAAGATTTTAAAATAAAAAAATTAAGTTTTACAGAAATTATAATTACAGATAATGATTTTTGCAAGATTTCTGCCTATGACGAATGATGAAGTCACTATACACCATCAATAGACAAAAATTGAATAAGTTAAAAGTGGCCTGTATTATAGGACAATATAATATCATTGACTAAATGATATATATTTTTATAGAATATATCTTTTACTCATTGATAATATATTTATTAACGATTATTATTAATTTCCTAGTATCTCGTGTTCAAATTGTTTTTAAAATCTAGTTTGATGTTCGTGTGTAAAACTTTGTAAGAGGCAATCTGGCGGGAGCACGTAGAGGACGTCAAAATATTACGATTAAGCATGGGTCAAATCTCAATAGTTACTGAGGTACTAGTTTCTAGTTCTTTTTTTTAATTGTATTATGGCAATATGGTATATTCATTATGTTGCCTATGAAATTATTTAACCGATAGAACTTGTAAACATAATGTTTAGCGATGAAGAATAAAATATCGACTTATTTTTAAAACTTCGTGGCGCATGTAGATATTCGATATTCCCGTACTTATTGTGAACACTCTGTATAAGATATGCGGATGATATTGTGTGAAATGATTCACTATGTGACTCTTAAACCACTGGTAATCTAATATTTGCAAGAAACCCAGTAGCGTTTACCTACACAGGGCACTCAAGTCGATTTTTTCATTTTTTGTACTCAAGTTGTGAATACTCGGTATAAGAATTTGTGGGTTCCAGATGTGGTTAAATCGATAGAGGTACTTGTTTTTTTCGTAAAAATGCTTGTTCCTATTCACCACATTTCCAGGTGCATAGGGCCAGGTTAGGTTTTTTAAAGCTGATGAAGGGATTTTTTTTAAATCCAATATTATGGAGGTAAGTAGCCCTCATTACAAAACGAAATTTTGCACGAAAAAAAAAATGGAAAAAGGAAATGACTATAGATGCTACAGCATCGTAAAGTTGAAAAATTCATCCAGTTTTACGGTACCTAATAACGTTTCATACTGCATAGAAATATACAAATGGTATGAGCAGTTTTTTGAACCCACAAAGTTATATAAAAATGAGAAATATGTTATAATTTCTATATAGTGTGGTCATTTAAGTGTGCAACATATGGGAATTTTTTTATTAATTTGCACAACGAAAATACATTTATTCCCGAAAGTTGGTGCATGTTCGATAATCATATTAGGCGCAGTTAGAACGGTTGCAAGTCAAACAGCATACAGGGTAGGTCAAAAAATATAAAAATTGTACAAGAGTAAAGTACCCTTATTTTAGAAAATTCAGCAAAATGTTAATAAAAAATGTTGTCTAGAATTAATAGTTATGCCTAAATACCAAAACATGGCCTCCTAAGAAAAAAAAGTATTTTTTGAAAAACAATAATTTCCGCAAAAAAGTCTGTTTTAATATTCACCCTAAACAATTTCATAAATCAATTAAAATTAAATGAATTCCGCACAACTTTGTCCAAATTCAATCATATTTGTAAAATTAACTTATATTTTTAATTTTTTAGGGAATCCACAAACTTCATGTTTGTTACAAGGATATTAAACAAAACTTTAAAATTTCCCAAAAATTCTTCTGAACAAGTTAAAACCGTAGTAATGAAAACATGTAGGTACATTAAAAATCTCTCATTTAATGTGCAAAATTTTTATTTTAAATGTTTATTAAGAAACTGTGGAAATTAATTGACGAAAATTTTTTCTTCTTAGGAGACTATGTTTTGGTATTTAGGCATAGCTAAGCAACTTTTCTTAATAACCTTTTGCTGAATTTCTTTAAATAAGGATACTTTACTCTTGTGAAATTTTTATATTTTTACCTACCCTGTATGCTGTTTAACTTGCAACCATTCTAAGTGCACCTAATATGATTATTTTACCCCTTTTTACACCCTCATAAAACTCCTACCAATGGAATTACCACTTCTCGCAAATTTACCTAATCCTAAAATGTAAAATTTTATATCAAATTTGCCCGTATGCATACTCCACTAAAAATTAAAAAAACAAAACAAAAAATAACACCGACTTGCACCGAATTTGCCCGTATGCACATTTCAACTAAAATTTTAGAAATATTTTTCTCAATAAATAGCTAGTTTACGGCTGTGGAGTTTTACTTGGTAGATAAAATAAGGAGTTTTGCAGCCAGAAAGGTATATATTAACTTCTTTTTATAATAATACCAAGCTTTCGGTCTACTTCGTGACCTTCATCAGGGCTAGAAAATTTTTTAAATTATTAGAAAATATTGAGAAAGGGTTGAAATTTTACTCACAATTATGTTGAAGTTTTACCAATATTAAAACCAGATAGATTTTAGGTTTAAAAGGGCCAGAAAAAGGTTTTTACATAATTTCGTGTGAAAATTTAATATAAATTTAATTTAATTATAAATAAAAAAACAGACATCAAAGATTTAAGTTCCATATAGGTACAGTTTTATTTTATCTTTAAATAATTCTAATAACAATACATCTATTAATATTTCATTGTAACTCTTACATCTTATAATAATTATATAAAAATTTTGATTTCCAGAATGTTGTAACATAACCTTATATCACACTAAGGTTATTTCTAACCTTGTATCACACCAAGTTTTCTGACACTTTTTGATGATAACCTAAAAAACATTTTTTCTTATAAATTTATCTTTTGTTTTTTGAAACTAAATTACCTTATTAACAAAAAAAACAATTACAAACAAAATTGACGGTATAAATTTTTACACGAAATTATGTAAAAACCTTTTTCTGGCCCTTTTAAACCTAAAATCTATCTGGTTTTAATATTGGTAAAACTTCAACATAATTGTGAGTAAAATTTCAACCTTTTCTCAATATTTTCTAATAATTTAAAAAAAATTCTAGCCCTGATGAAGGTCACGAAGTAGACCGAAAGCTTGGTATTATAAAAAGAAGTTAATATATACCTTTCTGGCTGCAAAACTCGTTATTTTATCTATTAAATATTTTTCTCTTTCTAAATTGAGTTATCTTTGGATTTGGTGACAGTCAAGGCAAGGCAAGGAATTTAATCTATTTAGATATAAATACATCATATCCTACACACAAGTAGGTACAGTCGCGGACAGTTGGTATCGAACGACCTGAAGAGGTTTCTCGTGGCTATCGTTACAGGGCGCGCGGAGACGGCAACATCGCGCTGGAGTCTGCAGCCGGCCGGTCTGCTAAAAATAGAACCATAAAATGCAAATTACAGCCTCCAGCCTCTCACAGCAAAGGAACAAAATTCGAGGAAAATGCAACTTTGTGCTGGTAATAATTCCAACCCCAGTGTTGGTATTTAATATTTCGTACTATTTTATCATGTTACTATACCGTCTAGTATTTATGATAATGAAATAAAAAAATAATAAATATCAAGGCTGAGATTAGAATCAACACCACAATAAAAGTTGCTTTTTCTCGAGTTTCCTTCCTTTGCTGCCAGCACCCTGTATTAATTAGGAATATGAAATTAGGTAAATCCATAGTCAATTTGAGCCACAATAGAATTCCGAAGAATTTCTCAAAAACAATAATTTAATATACAGGGTGTCTACTTTTAAACATATGCAAATTAATAAAATCTTTATTTTTGGAGATAATCCCTGAACATTCTTTGTGTGAAAGGCCTTCAAAAATCGCTTCTTTTAGCCTTCCTATCATTTTCAAAAGGCAAATCCAGGTCCGGCTACGATTTTTGAGTGTTTTTTTATTTAAAATCTACCAATACAGCGTTAATCAGGATCCCCCTAAAACCCCTTTATATACCAAATTTGAACAAAGAATTTAGAGAGAGATCTATTCTACAGGATGTCAAGGTTCAGCAAAATAGGAAATTTACAGGCATTTGGCGAGTCAAGTGTGCCATGGAATCCCGTCAAAATAGTTCAATTGTCAACAGAACCACTCAAAGTGTTGGTGTGCAAAGATTCAATACAGGGTATTTTTCTCTGCCCCATCTGAAAATGCTGAATTTTTATGACTTGACTCGCCAGAGATGCCTGAAGAGGTTTCTTTAAATTTCCTATTTTGCTCAATTTTGACATCCTGTAGAATAGAACTCTCTCTATATTTTTTGTTCAAATTTGGTATATAAAGGGTTTTCGACTGTCCTGATTGACGCTGTGGTGTCAGATTTTAAATAAAAAAATGGCTAAATGGTTTTTGTGAAAATCGGGGGAATAAAAAAATCGTAGCCGGCCCTGGATTTGCAATTTGAAAATGGCAGGATTGCTAAAATAAGCGGCTTTTGAAGTCCTTTCGGACAAAAAACAGATCAAGCGATTATCTCAAAAATTAAAGATTTCAAGGATTTGTATAATATGTTTAAAAGTAGATATGGGGGCTCTTAATATTAATTAGAAAATGTATGGCACAAAATTAATGGATTATCGGATTACCTGAGTTGAAATATTTTAGCATAGATATTTATATCTTTTTAAATAGGTATTTATTAATTATACCTACCTGCACTTAATATAACTAAATTTAGGGGATTAACTTAATAATTGTAATATTGAATTGGATGTAGATTTTGAAAATATCGATTATACCTGCTCCTAGCCCTTTGTATAAATACTAAGGTGGGTGGGCTAAAATTATTTAGTCAGTATCCTAATTCGAGAGAGTAACTAACAGTGTTCGTTATGCCTCGTTTGAGTGAATCCGTCAAGCACCGTATCATCGCCAAACTAGAAAATGGTTGGGCTATTTCCCGACTGGCCGAAGAATTTGGTGTATCTAAAAGCACCATTTTCAATATAAAGAAGAAATATGACGAAACCGGAAGCGTGGAAAACATACATAGAGGAGGAAATGTGAAAATTACGTCTGACCAACAAGATGAGCAACTAGCTAATTTTTGCCTTGCAAATCCGTTTAAATCCGCCGTTGAAGCAGTATCTGCAACACAATTTCCAGCAAGTGTTAGAACTGCCCGAAGGAGATTAGATGCAGCCAATCTGAAATCTCGCACGGCCAGCAACAAAATTCAGCTGACCGAGGCTAATAAGGAAGTCAGGTTGCAGATATGCCGAGAGTTTCAGCGTTTACCGCCACATTATTGGGAGAAGGTAATATTTAGCGACGAAAAGATCTTTCAAAGCCATTACAATGGCAAAGTGCGAGTATATAGACCTTCGGTGAGTTCAAGATATGACGAAAGATTTGTGTCACCCAGGAAAAGGAGTGGGCATTTTTCCGTCAACATATGGGCCTGGATAAGCTACCGTGGACCTGGCATTTGTTGGAGAATCGACGACCGCTTCACAGCAGCTCGCTATTGCGAGATACTCGAAGGCGGATTGTTACCAACTGCAACGGAAATGTATCCCGATGGCTTCGTTTTCCAGCATGATAACGCTCCTGTGCATACAGCAAGAATAGTTCACCGAAACACCGAAAACAACGTAGAAAACAACGTAGAAAAGTTGCAATGGCCGGCGAAGAGTCCTGACTTGAATCCCATTGAGAATGTGTGGGGCAGAATGGCGCGGACAATGGAGAACTTCGTACCCGAAAATAGGGAGGCACTTTGGCAGAATATTCAACAAACGTGGGATGAAGTCGTAACCCATGATCTCTGCTGCCAACTCATAGATTCGATGAGCAGGAGAGTTCAGAAAGTCATCCTATCCCAAGGTGGGTATACTAAATATTAATATACATATAATATAATAATGGAAAATGCATTTGATTTCTTGCCTTTATTTAATTATGTTATAGTCATAAAGATTTTAATGGGTTTATAGTTTTTTCGGATTCTTCCTGTGTCGGTGGTTCTAATAAAACTTCGTAATCATTATATCCAGCTTGTGGAAGTCCTCAATCACCTGAAATTATTTTATTTTATCCAGGTAATCACATTGAGGTCCAGGGAGGTGTGTAAAGCTTGACACGTGTCCCTGCTGTGTGTCTTCTGATGTTATTGATAAAGGTATGCAATTTAAATAATAGAGAGTTATTGCAGAAATAAATAACGTCGCGCTCTTTTTTGACGTTATTTTGACATTTGAGCATGCGCAGTCGTAGTTTGACATAAGGTCGTCCATAATAAGGTTATTTTCCTTTATTTTTGTTTATTGTGTATACCATAATATACGTTATTTTTACCTTATTTGTCACAATTCTTAAAATAAATTCTGATTTGTCAGAAAACGCTAGTGTTCTGTGAAAGTAGGACTTAACCTAAAATGTTCGTTGCTTGTTTGCGTTTGCACCTTGTTTGTTTTCATTAGTCTTTCACCTTGGTGTTCCGTGGTTATTTGGCTGTTTTCCCAGTTTTTTCCGGAGCAAAATTATAAAAGCACATAATATTCTAGTGAAAGTGTAGAAATACAAAACAATAAAGTAAACGTAAACAAGCCCTTAATTTGGATACATAAATTACGACTTGCAATAACTATTGTCAGAATCATAAATAACGTATGAGAGTATTCAAATAAGGTCGTCTTAAATACTGCTTAATGCCAAAAACAGTTTCTGCAATAACTCTCTATTAAGTTACAAGGGTAATTTTATGTCTGTGACCCCCTAATCTCATTTATCTGTTGAAGGGCATTTTATGAGAAACAATGGAGCATTGCAGCACCACGAAAACCAATTTATTAAAACTTCTGACCAATTTCTTCAAAAATAAGAAAAAATAAATAAAAGGGACACCCCTTTTATTTTATAATCATTTATGTTTAGGACTACGAGACCTAACAACTAAATGTTGGAACAAATACTTATTTTGCAAAGAAAAGAATAATTTATGAAAATCCTTTTAATTAACTTTTTTAATTCTAGGGTTATTAGCTAAATATATTTTTAGTGTTACTACATATTTTTTTATTATAACATAAAAATACATTTTTGTTGCAACGCAAAATATTTATTAACTTAATGTCTAAAACCGCTGACAACTATACTTAGTGTATTTGGAAATGAAAGGAGGCCATAAATATTGATTGAGAAGGAAAATTCGACCATTTCAGTGGCGTGCTCTTTTGCTAAAAATCTGATGAGGATAAATACGCAAATTAATATTCGGGCGAGTTATGTAGTATTTTATGACGGACTCTCGAGCCTCTGATAAAGAATTTGCATTTATATTTATAATAAGCCATAAACCTTCCTTTCATTTCCAAATACACTATGTATATACAGTATGTCCACAGAAGAGGTGTTGAATAGGAACACTTTCTTATCTTTAATTTTACCGCAAAAAGTTACTCTTGATAAAAACTTTGCTAACATTTCTTATGTGGAAATAAGTTGCTAGGAAAAGTTGTTCAAAAGTAAAGGATACTCCATACTACCAATTTTAGAAACAATTGGCACACTTTGATTTATTTGAAAAACATTTTTCGCTTTGGCCCTATCACTGCATTAAATATATTTTTTTTATGTAAGTAAGCTTATATAAGCATAATAAATATGGCAATTTTAGACGGCTAGGTGATGTTAAAAAATAAATCGGCATCCATAACCAACTTTTCACGCAATACAAAAAAAAACTCAAGTCGACAAAAATGTGAAAACAAAACTATCAATTTATTTAATTTTTTTTTGATCAAACAAGATCTTTAATATGAGAAAATTTGTCTTTAATTTGAATAACTGTTGATGTTTTTAATTGCTATTTCGACTTCACACTTTAAACAAATTAGCGGGAAAACTAGTACAAATTGTATGAAAATTTTCTTTTGTCAATGTTCTTGCGTGATCTAATTGCCGCTAATCTCCAATTAAAATTTTCCCTCGACTTTCAAAATAAATTGATTGTTTTCAGATTCTTGTTGATTTAAGTTTTTTTTGGTATTGCGCGAAAAGTTGGCCATGGATACCGACTTCTTTTTTTAACATTAACCAACTATCTAAAATTTACACGTTTTTGTTTCTTAAGATTTTTCAGTAGGGAGCCAAATAACTACTTTAATAAACTAAAACAATGGCCTTTAATAACTAAAACAATGGCCTCAACAGAGCCGAAGAGCCTGTGTAATTTTCAGAAACTATCTGAGCACCCAGTTGCATAAAGCTTCTCAGTGCCATCAATTTTCAATATAAAAGTTTTCTTCGGTATCTTAAAATAAATAGGTATGTTACGGCTATTTAATAATTTTGCTCAATTGGAGGTTTTTTTATATTGCGCGACAAGTTGACCATGGATGTTGATTACTTTTTCAGGGCCACTTAGCTGTCCAAAATTGTCACCTTTTTGTTTCTCATGTTTTTTTTGTAGGGCGCAAAATAAGCGAGGAAATCGCGGTGGTAGTTTAAAAAATCATACTGTATACTTGTGAACTGTTTTAATAAATAGTTTAATACTGATTCCTTAATTTTTTTAACCCTTTCGGTGACATCGGCTTAATCGCTTGCAAAGAATTCTCGGAACAAGACACCCGTTCGAACCATCCGATGCCGAAGGCGCGCGCTGTTGCCGTCTCCGCGCGCCCTGTAACGATAGCCACGAGAAACCTCTTCAGGTCGTTCGATACCAACTGTCCGCGACTGTACATCATAACTTCACCGACTCTAAAGATAACTCAATTTAGAAAGAGAAAAATATTTCTAAAATTTTAGTTGAAATGTTCATACGGGCAAATTTTTGAAGTCGGTTTTAATATTTTTGTTAAAAAATTTTTATTTCTTATTTTTTAGTGAATTAAGAATTATCGAAATCGGTTCAATATTAAATTCCATCCCCTATTGGTCCACCTTTAGGATTGAAATTTTCCCTTTCAAATTTAAATGTGGCCACCCCTAAGGTAACCCCTTTCCAATAAAATAAGAATCATCCAAATCGGTCCAATATGAACTTTCATCCCCTATTTATCTACCCTTAGCGGTGGATTTTTTCTTTAAATTTAAATGGGACCACCTCGAAGGTAGGTAGGTACTCCTTTTCTAATAAAAAAAGAATCATCGAAATCGGTTCAATATGAAATTTCCTCCCCTATTTGTCCACCCTTAGGGGTGGAATTTTTTCTTCAAATTTAAATGGGGCCACTCCTAAAGTAATCCCTTTGTAATAAAAAAGAGAATCATCGAAATCGGTTCAATAAATATGAAATTTCATCCCCTATTTGTCCACTTTTAGGGGACTATTCTGTAGGTATACCCTTTCAAATAAAAAAGAATTGTAAAAATCGGTTTATAAATGACGGAGTTCTAAGGTAACAAACATAATAAAATAGTATTGGTAAAAAGTCACACTTATTACTTTAAATGAAAAAACTTCTTACTGTTCATCTGCCTATACCTACATTATATAAAAAAAATGTCACAAAAAACAATCCGAACTGTCCTTTTCGGGTTTCGGAATATGTGTGTACAAAATTTCAAGGCGATTATAATCCATTCAAGAGTAGTTGTCGCCGGACCACAAACACAATATGCTTCTGGAGGCAGACAGAGATTGTCCGTCCTTATAGGATACATTTTGCATCAAAGAGAAATGCATGCAACATGTTTGGAGAGTAACGAAAGGAGTTCTTATCATGCATTTTCCAACAAATGAAAGTATGTGTAGCTTAAACTTTATATTTACACTTTTTATTTCCTTTGTCTCATTTGTTTGATAATACAAATATTTTTGTATCCTTTCTATCCGTAACCTTTATTTTTACATTATTGAAGTTTCCCTGATTCTTGATGTCGGAGCTTTACGTGAAATAATTGCCATACTTTTTCTATTTCAAATTTTAATTGCCACTATAGTAGGTACAAATAACAAAAACTTTGAATATAATACACTCGCGACGCCCGCCATGATGATCACTGCAATGTCCGCGCGTGTGTACATACCTTCCCCATGCAAGTCTGTCTTGCTCCTGGCAAAGAAGAAGGGAGGGTCAACGCCTTGACCAGAACAGCTGTTCGCCTAGCAACAGCTTCCAGGAGCGGCGTACTGCACAATGTCAACACTTATCACTTGAAATATATAAATATTTGACATTATTAAAGAATCTTTGAGTCCATTTCGGGACCAATTTCTCGTCCGCACAGTTTGTAATCGATATTTTAAAAATTACCAGATTCCAAGCGCTGCACCCAGTAATAAAAGTTTGTAGTCGGAAAGTAATCAAAGATACAAGTTTATGAAGTCACTTTTGCGATTGAGAATTAACACAATACACAATAACTAACAATAGGAAGTAGGCCATAGAAAACAATAAAATTAATTCAGCAAATAATGCTCAAAATTACCACCATTATTCTTATACTGGATGTAGCGCTTGAAATCTGGTAATTTTTTAAATTTTGCTCTATCCTGTTCCTGGAATAAAGTTAAGAATTGAAGTAACGATACGTCTTTTCTAGATCCATGCTAATTTTAGGTCTATTAATACTAGATTGTTGTATTGCATTTTTGAATTTCGTTTTGAAATTTTAAGAGAGTAATATACAAAATCGACTTTTCCATTTAACTTTCCATGAAAAATTTAGTAAACATCTAAAGAGAGCAAAAACGCCATTTCGCCCTGGTTTAGTGCTTCTAACAAAAAATTTAAAACGGCGTCCAAAGAAAAATAATATGGGTCGTAGTCTTTGATAGTACAATAGTTCCACTATTTTTTATAAACACTTGTATATTGTTTTAATGTCTTTTCTGTGACTGATGCAAGAACTATTGGAATAGCTGATTCTGGTACGTTCCTTGATTGCCTCCAGACAGCTTCCCTGCCGCCAGGGAAAGGGTCTCTGACAGAGGGTGAAGTTCCATACAAGGTCAATAAACTAAGTTTTTATCTGCACCTAATATTATCGGATATTGTGTTAAAAGCTCCAAAAATACGGGGTACCATGGTTGGGATGGCCAATTTGGTACAATTAGAATCCGGTAGCTGGATCTGGTTTAATTTTTTGTAACACCCTACCTATTAATGAAAAAAGGGGGGAAAAGCGTAAAAATAATAATTATTCCAATTTACTGTAAATGCATCAACTGAAACAAAATCTGGATCAGGAAGCCAAGACGTGTAAACTTTGCATTTTTTATTAGTATGTGACTTGAAAAGATCGATATTAGGTTTTTCAAACATGTTACTAATACGCCGAAAATATTTCTGGTTGAGTTCAAATTCTGTAATAAGAAATTTTGACCTTGACAAAAAATCGGCTCTGATATTATATAAGTGTTTATATAGGAAGTGAAGACATAAACATTTCTTAATTCGCACCAGCGCCAAATAGCCGAGGCAATTTTATTTAAACTTTTGTAATTGATATTTCCTATTTTGTTAAAACAGGTCACTGCTGTTATATTGTCTATACGTGGCAGAATATTACAGCCAGTTTTTGTTTAGCTAAAGATTTTAGAACATTAAATGCTGCCATAAGTTCTAAGCTATTTATATGTCTAGCCCTATCTTCAAAACTCCAAAACCCTCGTGTTTCCAAGCTCTTCGTATGGGCATCCCATCCCGTCTTAGAAGAGTCTGAATAAATTTCGAATTTTTACCGGAACACGATAGGTTTTGTAACCACCAATTAAATTTATTTTTTAAGGAGATGGGGATTTCCATAATTTGTCTATTAAAATTCATTTCATTTAACTTTAAATCTTTTTACTTTACTATTTCAAAGGGTTTCAAACTTAAATACCGGAGCAATGGATACAAGTTTTCCAATGAGAGGTGCAAATTTCCCGATACGACAAATTTTTGTATTTTGAAATTTTTTTCAATAGGTTTTTAAGTGGTTTAATTTTTCTGTGTAGGGAAACAAACACTCTTTTTATAATTTATTAGGAAACCTATAAGTATTGTAATAATTGCTCAGTAATTCGACAAGAATAGAGACATTCTTGGTAAGTTTTGCCAATAAGCAAAATATCGTCCAAGTAAATAACTAGTTTTACTCCAAAGTTTCTTAAATATTTTACAATTGGTTTTAGTAACTTGTAAAAATGAAAGACCAAATGGTAAACAGTGGAATTTATATAGGGTGCTTTGAAATTTGAATCTAAGATATTTTCTATATTTGCGGTGGATAGGTAACAAGAAATAAGCGTCCTTTAGATCTAATTTGCCTAAAAAGGAATTTTGTGATATGAGTCGAATGGCTGTCCGGTAATCCTCTAGTTTAAAGCGACTTACAGGAATAATATTATTTAAAATTTTTTGATTTAAAATAAGTCTGAAATTACCGTCAAGCTTTCGAATAAGAAAAAATGCCGATAAAAATTCATTTTTATCATAGTGACATTTTGAGATCGCACCTTTTTCTAGTAATATTGGAATTTCTTTTTGATACAACATAGGTAACTTTTGAGGGCGGTATTCTGGGAACAGCTTGGATTTTTAATGCGCAACTTTGCTGTGGCTTTTTTATAAACGGTATTTTAATACCTTCTATCCATTGCATAACACCTAGAGTGCCCCGGCAGACGTTTCCACCTATCCTTAAAATATTTTAGCCTGCCGGCGCTCGGCCCCTCTTTGCTTCCCTGGTCTTCTTCCTGGATGACTGGTCTCGTGGCGCAGGAGATTTGTTCCTCCCTTTCCACCTTTTTTTTTTAATGGGACGCTTGGAGTTGCGGAATTGCTTTTTTTTCTTCCGCTGCTTTGCGAGTATTTTGACAAGATTTCAATTTCTCTAAAAACTCAGATCCAAAAAGAAAGTTATCTATAGGACTCTGTTGGGCTGCCCCCTTGCTTTGATCATTGATCAAAGGTTGAATTAGTTGTATACGGATAGTCGGATTAGGACAAAATAAATCAACCCAATTACACTATGTCAACGTTTCGACTACCTATATTTTTTAGTCTTCTTCAGGACTTGTGCGATCTCTGGTACGACTGACAAATACTGTGCAACATATTACACATCAGTAACAAAAACATACATGTCATAGGTTCAATGGAGACAACATAATATAAAGTAAAACAACAAATAATAAAATACCAGGTATTAAATGTCTTCTGGTCAACTAATAAGAGTGCAAAATATGAAGCAAAAAGGTTGAATCTCAAATTTTCGTTTAAAAGACATGATGAGTACTGGCAATTTCTGATCATTTAATGTCACCGGTGTGCTTTGGTGAAATGAAGGGATTAGATAATTTACTCACTAAGTCCTTCCGACTATCAGCGGGAAAACCCTCACGCAGGTATATTGTCCAACTACGCACGGAGGAACCACTTCCTTGTTGTTCGTCTCTCGAATCCTCGGACGAGGAAAAACTTGAATATATTGGGGAAATAATACAAAATAAGTATTCCTCCTATTTTTATGTGTAATGGAATCTGAATGCAGTGACAGACAAATGTCTGTGGGCTATTGTAGTCAAGACGCACTACACCCCTGCTAGACAAATTCATTATTGGTACTTGTGCAAGCAAACGCTTGCGGGCTTGGTAGTCAAAACGTACTACACCCCTGCTAGATAAATTCATTATTGGTACTTAAGTGCAAGCAAATGCTTGCGGGCTCTGTAGTCTAAACGTACTACACCCCTGCTAGACAAATCCATTATTGGTACTTAAGTGCAAGCAAACGCTTGCGGGCTCGGTAGTCAAAACATACTACACCCCTGCTATAGACAATTTCGTTATTGGTACTTAAGTGCAAGCAAACGCTTGCGGGCTCGGTAGTCAAAACTTACTGCACCCTGTACCCATAGGAAGGACACCTAAAAATCTACAACAAAAAATATAACTGACCTTCTGTTTGCTATTCGCTGCTTTCAGGACAAAGAACTTTTTCTAATCTCGAAAATTTCTTCTTAAGATTCACTAACTCTTCATAATCCTTTCTTTTGATGTCGCGAGGCATTTTTACTCCGAAAATTTAACAATAAATAATACGATAGATCGATGCGATGGTCTGCTTGCGAGCGCACATAAAAATGAACTGGTTACATCGGGTTTATCGGGGGCCGGCTGGCGTTTTTTCCTTAAACCGCGTGCGTGGCTCACATGTTACCTACCAAAGATCATAGAAGGACGGAGACGCGACGAATAATTTGGTACATTGTTATAGCTTTGCAATGTCTCTTACAAAATTGGCATTATACAGACGAATTTACTTTCACTTTTTCTTGTAATGAATGTAAAGAATTTATTTATGGAAGCAAGAATAATAATTCTTTTCAATTTTACTTCTAACCTTAAGAAGATCCATAACTGAAAGTTCTACAAATATATACAGAAAATGTGTTGAATAGGAAAAACTTTCTCATTTTTAATTTTATCGAAAAAAGTTACTCTAGATAAAAAGTTTTGCTGGTTCTTAAAAGTAAGATTGGGATAGAAAAATTTAAAATTTCTTGTGCGGGGTGTTCAAAAAATTGAAAAGAAGCAAAATGGTACAAGAGTAGTGTACTTATATACTTGTGAAGATGTGGAAATAAGTTACTAGGAAAAGTTGTTCAAAAGTAAAAGGCAGTCTTTAATACAAATTTTCGAAAAAATATGGCCTACTTTGATTTATTTGAAATTATTAAAATTGTCTAGTAAAAATTAAATTATTCCAAATTTAAAAATCCCCTAGTTTTGAATATATTATTTACTCAAACATACTGCCAGATAAACTTCTTCTAATCTCATTTAAAGATATTGAAGAAACGGCGTCCCTAACAAAGTAGGCCGATTCTTTTGATATATCTTCACAAATAACGGAAGTTTACTCTTGTACCATTTTACGTTTTTGAAATTTTTTAAACACCCCTTACAAGAAAATGTTAAATTTTTCTATCTCAATCTTAATTTAAGAACAAGTCATTTTTTATCAAAATGAAGATCTCGAGGTATCAGATATTTGGTTGTTATCTGTTTTATAGAATTTGTTCCAACGTATACACAAACATTGTATGTATATTCAATATAAAGTATACAGGTGAGCTTAATAGTGTGTGCGGACTGCGGACGAAAAATTGTGGGTGTATCAATAAACATTTTTAAAATTCTCCGCGTGGCACAAAGGGCTGAGCAACCTCGGCGAATTCGCCAAATTTTTAACGGACAAATCTGTTTTTCCTGCTTTTGTACATAAATTGAAAATGTAGTTCACAAGAAAGTGTTTTGAATGTATTGATATGAAAAATACAACGCAAATAAGAAAAATTTGTTGCGGCTAGTCAGCAAACTTTATAAAAAAAAACACCCAAAGTAGGCCGGATTTTGATTTTCCTGAAGACTCCGATAGATGGCGTGCATCCATATGGATAAAGAGCTGGTGATTTATTATTTTTCCTCTCCCTCCCTCTCTCTCGGAATACTGATCACTAGCGTACGTACACATTGTCGATAATCAAATAAATTGTAACTTTGTCTACAGTCTACACTTTTAATTATTTAATATTCAAAACTGGCTTTTTTGTATCTGAAGCCTTGGATTTGGATTGGGTATATTTTATTAATTATTGTATTTGAGTGAGTGGCGATCGATAAGGTGCATTCGGCACCTATCAGAGAAGTCTGATAATGTTATTATTTGATTGGTTGGAAGCCCCTGAATACTCGTGGGTCATCGTTAATGATATCCTGTTGTAGCCAGATAAAACGTATTTTTCATGTTTACGAATGGAAAATATTCCAAAGTTTATTTCAAAACAATATTCCCTATATTTTAATGGACAGGGTTGATAGAAGTTTCTGGATTTTTAGTATTTTGTCGGCATCGAATGAATATCGATTTTGCAAAATTGTTGGATATAGTCCAAATATTTGCCAGGACGGTCGATATTTTTGGATTTTTAGTATTTTATTGGTATCTATCGAATGAATATGATTTTTGGAAATTGTTTGATATCGTCCGAAAAAGTTATCTATAACTTTTATAATAATTTTCACAGCGCAAGCCTAAAAGACAGACATTTCGTAACTAACTATTTAAAGATTAATGAATTTTGAGCGAACTAAATTTGGTAAGTATATCTGAAATAAAGTTTTAAGTCCGATTATTCTCTTAAGTGTTGAGATAAAAAATCCAAGTAAAAACCAGGGGGATGCATTTCCCCCCGAAGAATCCGAATCTAGCTTCAAAATTTACGGAAAGTTAAGGCAAAAAAATATTTTAAAAAATTAAAATATTGTTTGTTTGCATTTTTGATATTAGGGCTTAAGGGGTCTGAGTTTCTGGAGTTTTAGTATTCTATTGGCATCGAATGAACTTCGATTTTGAGAAATTGTTCGATATCGTGCGAAAAAGTGCTGAAATGTTCGATATTTTTCGATCTTAGTATTTACACTTTTTATCTAAAATTACTAATTTTAGATAAAAAGTGGGGATTTATCATTTTAAATCAGAAACAACGAAGCTAAATAGATTAGAATGAATCACCAAAATTTAGTTTTTTTTTCTAAATATCTTGTAAGCCATGCCTTTTTAAAAAATCCACAAGGCGCGTTAAATTGGAAAGAATTGCAGTTTTGTGGGCCCAATTTAATGCACCTTGTGGATTTTTTAAAAAGTCATGGTTTACTAGATATTTAGAAAAAAAACAAATTTTGGTGATTTATTCTAATCCATATCTAGCTTCGTTGTTTCTAATTTGAGATAAAAAGTGTAAATACCAAAGGTGGAGGGAATTGTATCCCCAATGTGGTTAACATGTTCCAATTTCCGCGATAGCTGCCATTTTCGAGATATGACCACAAACTTGTGTTTTTTTAAATGGAAACCTAAGTTATTTACAACATTTTTCTGAATAACCATATCAAGTTTTATATCGTTGGAAAGCTCTAAAAATGTATGATTTTTTGAAATCATGACCAACTATGGCTTCCATTTAAAAAAACACAAGTTTGTGTCATATCTCGAAAATGACAGCTGGCACGGAAAGTAGAACATGACAACCGCATTTGGGACATGAATCCATCAAATTTTGGTATTTACAATTAAAATAAATCGCCAAAATGTCGTTTTTTCCAAAATATATAGTAAGATATGCCTTTTTTCAAAAATCCACAAGGCGCGTTTAATTGGGCTCACAAAACTGCAATTCTTTCCCCATTTAACCTTCCTTCTACCTCCGCTAGTTTCCGAAATCCCCATACTGATCATAAAAAAAAATCCCCCCGTATAAAAACAGCACGCCGCGCGGAACTGTTTAAAAACGAGCTTTTGTCATGTACTAAAACAAATAAAACAAGTTTAGGTTTTCGTTAAGATAATTCAATTCTAAATTGCGACAAGTTTTTGCAAATCAAAAAGCTTGTCGCGCAAACTGTAAAGAAAATACATACTTTGGTGTGTACTTGCTTATCAACCAATCAGTGTACGATAAAATTAATTGGTAGGTACCTACCTACCTAACATTTCGCGCGACAAGCTTTTTGATTTGCAAAAACTTATCGCAATTTGGAATTGAATTATCTTAACGAAAACCTAAACTTATTTTATTTGCTTTAGTACATGACTTAAATAAAAGCTTGTTTTTAAAAAGCTTTTTTATTTTATTTTGTGCTTTTTAGTACCTATTTGATTCCCATGTCAGGGAGGGTGGTAAAGAAATTTTGTCTGCCGTCTTCGGGCGGCCGCCATATTGGATTTAGTATGAAGTCATTCAGGTGAATGACTTCATACTTGTTTTCTACCCGTCGAGCCCTTTCAGTTGATATCCATGTTGGGTATCAAATAGGTAATCCGCCACCCTGACTACCTAAACAATAATGGTTTCATCTTCTTAAAATTTATCTATAATATACCTAAGTCGTACACGGTTTGTAGTTAGAGATAAAAAATTAATACTGTACGTATACAATTTGTGCCGATATTTTGTCCTATAACTAATGAATTTTTTAAAATTGCTTGAAAATTTGTTAAGATTAGTAGGTTCCCTCCTACCTGACCCATAGAAAAGTTTACAGAATAAAATAGCAGTTGGGTCACTCGTGCGGGCGGCTGACATCAAAGGCAGCGCCGCGCAGGTGTATCGCAGCCAGTTACTGGCGAGCTACTGCATGGTATATGCCGGGTATATACGAAGCAAAAAGTCGACGTCGGCGGCTCTCTTTGATGTCCGTAGGGATTTACATTTAATTTACATTTAATTTACATTTAATTTACATTTAATTTACATTTAATTTACATTTAATTTACATTTAATTTACATTTAATTTACATTTAATTTGCATTTAATTTACATTTAATTTACATTTAATTTACATTTAATTTACATTTAATTTACATTTAATTTATATTTAATTTACATTTAATTTACATTTAATTTACATTTAATTTACATTTAATTTACATTTAATTTACATTTAATTTACATTTAATTTACATTTAATTTACATTTAATTTACATTTAATTTACATTTAATTTACATTTAATTTACATTTAATTTACATTTAATTTACATTTAATTTACATTTAATTTACATTTAATTTACAGTTAATTAACATTTACATTTAATTAACGATAACGATAATATGTTCAATTATTAAAATAAACTATCTTAATCTTTCCAACAGATGCTGCTTTTGATCGATTTTTAAGGATATTGCATTTCTTAATAGAAGGCTTATGAAAAAAATGTTTACTTCTTTGAGTGTACAATTCGATAATTATTAAAATTTGTAGAGGTGTTCATCAATATTAAAACATTGGTGGTACTCCAGCAATATTCCCAAAATGCAGGTTCTGAGTTATTTT
The DNA here is from genome assembly GCA_963920635.1 of Pseudeuparius sepicola. Lineage (NCBI taxonomy): Eukaryota > Metazoa > Arthropoda > Insecta > Coleoptera > Anthribidae > Pseudeuparius > Pseudeuparius sepicola. Next base: position 11,709,581 of record OY987307.1, on the reverse strand, counting down.
TGGAAAGTGACTCTTGGAATCTTTTCAACTCGGAAATCAGTTTCAGACATAATGTGATGATATGCCAGTGCTTCGCTTGGACAAAAATTGTTCATCCAAAAAATGTGATATATTATGATAGAAGACTTTAACTGTTGTCAAAAGCTCAAATAATGTGCAATGTGTGAAGTACTGTGAAGTGTTGGAATCAGCAGAACAAAAGTAACCTAGAAAGCGGTAAATAGTCCTGGATATTTAACAAACCGATAACTTCCGATCAAACCGGAAATTGGACCTGACAGTTTTTTATTACTACCACTATACCTATTCTAGTAATAGTATTAAATACTATTACTGGAATAGGTATAGTGGTAATAATATTAAATATTATTAGTGTAATTCGAACGGCGCTAAGAATTTAATTGCAATTCAAAAAACGCATGAATAATATTCGACTACGGCACAGATGCAGTTGCAGGTGCTCATGTTCAAACTTCAATTTAAAAAACACCAAGTTCTTGTGTTTTTTCGAAATTGAAAATGTCTGCGCTATGAAAAATATCTTAAAGAGCCATTTCATATGCAGAATTCCCACTTTACAAAATGTATATATGTCCTGAGCGGATTCTATGCCGAAAACAAAATATAGTGGATACCATGAATCCTGATCCCTGCGTCACAATGATGGTCGACAATGGAAATTGCATTGTTGACCATTGTGACTTAGGGATCAAGATTCGTGATATCCACTATAGGCACATTCTTAGATCGATTTCTCTCCACTACAACTAAAATGAGTAGATAGGGATTCGGACTCTATTAACAATGAAGTTTTGCGCCGCTGCTGGGTCCGTGAAATTTCCTCGGAGAGAAGGTCGCGTGACACCGTCGTGTGTTTCAAGCCTTTCCCTCGCTTATCTTCCGCGCATATCTATATGATACGGATTTTTAGAGCGTCGGCCAAGTTGTGCACTCTAAGGTATTTTTTAAATGGAACTTTCAATCTATTTAATTTTTACTTGGGTTTTTCGCCACAGAACCTGAACTAAACTGATTAAAAAACTACTTTTTCAAGTTGCCAGGAAAATTCATAAATGCTTAATAGTAAATAAACGAAACTTTGAACGTATAACTCAAAAAATAATTTCAACAACTTTGTTTTCTGAGCTCTCGGAGAATAAATTTAAATAAAAAAATAAAAAATAAATAAATAATAATCTCATTTCACTTTGACGTTACATTCTCTTAGAGAAAGGAGGAAAATTGATTTTCCGAAACCACAGAAAACAAAGTGGTTGAAGTTAGCTTTTGAGTTATACGTTGAAAGTTTCGTTAATTTACTATTAAGCATTTATGAATTTTCCAGGCAACTTGAAAAAGTTCTTTTTTAATCGGTTTAGTTCAGTTTAGTTCAGGTCCTCCAAATATTATTGCATATTTTTTGTATACTCAAAATTACATTTTCGTATTTTTTACCCACCCTGTGAAACAAAATAGAAGTTTCTCATGGTGAATCGTATTTTCTAAACAAGAAAAACTTTTCATCTCTTGTAAACTCCTTCGACAGACATACGTAGATTCGTAGATTAAAATGTTGAAAAAATATATGGCTTTAAAGCTACAATAATAATTATTAATACCAGGTAAAATGAAGAGGCAAAACTAAAAATAAAGCAGTTAGTATAATGTATTAATTTATAATCAGTAACAAATATCATTTAACTTCAAAATCAAAGAAACTTCACCCACTATTTTACCAAATCCCTTAAGTAGGGTCGAAATTCTTTACTGGAATGGTCAACATTATGTCCTAAAGGTTTGCCTTAAAAAAATTGACCCCGTTGTCAGAGAACAAAACACTTATTCTCTGCTGTTGTAAAAATATAATGAGTACGGAGATACGAAACACTCTTTATATTAAGAGATTAAAACAGTCATTACCGGGGCGAAATCTGTAGGTAAGGTTTTGGTTGAAAACGGAGCAACGGAGCCGCTAAACTAAAATATGCCGAATGGGTCCCAATGATTCCCTACCGCATACGCATGAAACTAAAATATGTCGAAATTAGGCGCGAATTGTATTTGCAGAAGCTCCGCCTCTTTACTACGTGATGGGTCTCAATGATTCCTTACCGCATCTGCAGGAAACGGTTGCTCCGCCCAGTTTACGCTGGGACCCAAAGATCCGATAAGTACTATATATATATATATATATATATGTTGCCAATTACCAAACAATATATATATATAAGAAAAGGTGATAATGGGCAAACACTCAAAGTTAACAAAAAGAAAAAACTAGTAACCGCATACACGTGTTTCATGCTATTTGGCAATCATCAGTACGGTGCAACATTAACCAAATCAAAAGATAGGCATGATTTGGGAAGCAACAAATGAAGTCCAGGCAGGAGCCAACAGCACATTTGCAGCTTCAGTCAGCACATCCCCTATTTTGGGGCTTGTACTAACATCGCCACGGAGGCTGCTAAAGCGACCTGCGTGGAAATCTTCATAACCCAAGATACAATGAAAATAAGGATGTAAGATTAGCGAGTGTAAATGTAACAATTACAAGAAAAGGTGATAATGGGCAAACACTCAAAGTTAACAAAAAGAAAAAACTAGTAACCGCATACACGTGTTTCATGCTATTTGGCAATCATCAGTACGGTGCAACATTAACCAAATCAAAAGATAGGCATGATTTGGGAAGCAACAAATGAAGTCCAGGCAGGAGCCAACAGCACATTTGCAGCTTCAGTCAGCACATCCCCTATTTTGGGGCTTGTACTAACATCGCCACGGAGGCTGCTAAAGCGACCTGCGTGGAAATCTTCATAACCCAAGATACAATGAAAATAAGGATGTAAGATTAGCGAGTGTAAATGTAACAATTACAAGAAAAGGTGATAATGGGCAAACACTCAAAGTTAACAAAAAGAAAAAACTAGTAACCGCATACACGTGTTTCATGCTATTTGGCAATCATCAGTACGGTGCAACATTAACCAAATCAAAAGATAGGCATGATTTGGGAAGCAACAAATGAAGTCCAGGCAGGAGCCAACAGCACATTTGCAGCTTCAGTCAGCACATCCCCTATTTTGGGGCTTGTACTAACATCGCCACGGAGGCTGCTAAAGCGACCTGCGTGGAAATCTTCATAACCCAAGATACAATGAAAATAAGGATGTAAGATTAGCGAGTGTAAATGTAACAATTACAAGAAAAGGTGATAATGGGCAAACACTCAAAGTTAACAAAAAGAAAAAACTAGTAACCGCATACACGTGTTTCATGCTATTTGGCAATCATCAGTACGGTGCAACATTAACCAAATCAAAAGATAGGCATGATTTGGGAAGCAACAAATGAAGTCCAGGCAGGAGCCAACAGCACATTTGCAGCTTCAGTCAGCACATCCCCTATTTTGGGGCTTGTACTAACATCGCCACGGAGGCTGCTAAAGCGACCTGCGTGGAAATCTTCATAACCCAAGATACAATGAAAATAAGGATGTAAGATTAGCGAGTGTAAATGTAACAATTACAAGAAAAGGTGATAATGGGCAAACACTCAAAGTTAACAAAAAGAAAAAACTAGTAACCGCATACACGTGTTTCATGCTATTTGGCAATCATCAGTACGGTGCAACATTAACCAAATCAAAAGATAGGCATGATTTGGGAAGCAACAAATGAAGTCCAGGCAGGAGCCAACAGCACATTTGCAGCTTCAGTCAGCACATCCCCTATTTTGGGGCTTGTACTAACATCGCCACGGAGGCTGCTAAAGCGACCTGCGTGGAAATCTTCATAACCCAAGATACAATGAAAATAAGGATGTAAGATTAGCGAGTGTAAATGTAACAATTACAAGAAAAGGTGATAATGGGCAAACACTCAAAGTTAACAAAAAGAAAAAACTAGTAACCGCATACACGTGTTTCATGCTATTTGGTAATCATCAGTACGGTGCAACATTAACCAAATCAAAAGATAGGCATGATTTGGGAAGCAAGTTACTAGTTTTTTCTTTTTGTTAACTTTGAGTATTTGCCCATTATCACCTTTTCTTGTAATTGTTACATTTACACTCGCTAATCTTACATCCTTATTTTCATTGTATCTTGGGTTATGAAGATTTCCACGCAGGTCGCTTTAGCAGCCTCCGTGGCGATGTTAGTACAAGCCCCAAAATAGGGGATGTGCTGACTGAAGCTGCAAATGTGCTGTTGGCTCCTGCCTGGACTTCATTTGTTGCTTCCCAAATCATGCCTATCTTTTGATTTGGTTAATGTTGCACCGTACTGATGATTGCCAAATAGCATGAAACACGTGTATGCGGTTACTAGTTTTTTCTTTTTGTTAACTTTGAGTGTTTGCCCATTATCACCTTTTCTTGTAATTGTTACATTTACACTCGCTAATCTTACATCCTTATTTTCATTGTATCTTGGGTTATGAAGATTTCCACGCAGGTCGCTTTAGCAGCCTCCGTGGCGATGTTAGTACAAGCCCCAAAATAGGGGATGTGCTGACTGAAGCTGCAAATGTGCTGTTGGCTCCTGCCTGGACTTCATTTGTTGCTTCCCAAATCATGCCTATCTTTTGATTTGGTTAATGTTGCACCGTACTGATGATTGCCAAATAGCATGAAACACGTGTATGCGGTTACTAGTTTTTTCTTTTTGTTAACTTTGAGTGTTTGCCCATTATCACCTTTTCTTGTAATTGTTACATTTACACTCGCTAATCTTACATCCTTATTTTCATTGTATCTTGGGTTATGAAGATTTCCACGCAGGTCGCTTTAGCAGCCTCCGTGGCGATGTTAGTACAAGCCCCAAAATAGGGGATGTGCTGACTGAAGCTGCAAATGTGCTGTTGGCTCCTGCCTGGACTTCATTTGTTGCTTCCCAAATCATGCCTATCTTTTGATTTGGTTAATGTTGCACCGTACTGATGATTGCCAAATAGCATGAAACACGTGTAAGCGGTTACTAGTTTTTTCTTTTTGTTAACTTTGAGTGTTTGCCCATTATCACCTTTTCTTGTAATTGTTACATTTACACTCGCTAATCTTACATCCTTATTTTCATTGTATCTTGGGTTATGAAGATTTCCACGCAGGTCGCTTTAGCAGCCTCCGTGGCCATGTTAGTACAAGCCCCAAAATAGGGGATGTGCTGACTGAAGCTGCAAATGTGCTGTTGGCTCCTGCCTGGACTTCATTTGTTGCTTCCCAAATCATACCTATCTTTTGATTTGGTTAATGTTGCACCGTACTGATGATTGCCAAATAGCATGAAACACGTGTATGCGGTTACTAGTTTTTTCTTTTTGTTAACTTTGAGTGTTTGCCCATTATCACCTTTTCTTGTAATTGTTACATTTACACTCGCTAATCTTACATCCTTATTTTCATTGTATCTTGGGTTATGAAGATTTCCACGCAGGTCGCTTTAGCAGCCTCCGTGGCGATGTTAGTACAAGCCCCAAAATAGGGGATGTGCTGACTGAAGCTGCAAATGTGCTGTTGGCTCCTGCCTGGACTTCATTTGTTGCTTCCCAAATCATGCCTATCTTTTGATTTGGTTAATGTTGCACCGTACTGATGATTGCCAAATAGCATGAAACACGTGTATGCGGTTACTAGTTTTTTCTTTTTGTTAACTTTGAGTGTTTGCCCATTATCACCTTTTCTTGTAATTGTTACATTTACACTCGCTAATCTTACATCCTTATTTTCATTGTATCTTGGGTTATGAAGATTTCCACGCAGGTCGCTTTAGCAGCCTCCGTGGCGATGTTAGTACAAGCCCCAAAATAGGGGATGTGCTGACTGAAGCTGCAAATGTGCTGTTGGCTCCTGCCTGGACTTCATTTGTTGCTTCCCAAATCATGCCTATCTTTTGATTTGGTTAATGTTGCACCGTACTGATGATTGCCAAATAGCATGAAACACGTGTATGCGGTTACTAGTTTTTTCTTTTTGTTAACTTTGAGTGTTTGCCCATTATCACCTTTTCTTGTAATTGTTACATTTACACTCGCTAATCTTACATCCTTATTTTCATTGTATCTTGGGTTATGAAGATTTCCACGCAGGTCGCTTTAGCAGCCTCCGTGGCGATGTTAGTACAAGCCCCAAAATAGGGGATGTGCTGACTGAAGCTGCAAATGTGCTGTTGGCTCCTGCCTGGACTTCATTTGTTGCTTCCCAAATCATGCCTATCTTTTGATTTGGTTAATGTTGCACCGTACTGATGATTGCCAAATAGCATGAAACACGTGTATGCGGTTACTAGTTTTTTCTTTTTGTTAACTTTGAGTGTTTGCCCATTATCACCTTTTCTTGTAATTGTTACATTTACACTCGCTAATCTTACATCCTTATTTTCATTGTATCTTGGGTTATGAAGATTTCCACGCAGGTCGCTTTAGCAGCCTCCGTGGCGATGTTAGTACAAGCCCCAAAATAGGGGATGTGCTGACTGAAGCTGCAAATGTGCTGTTGGCTCCTGCCTGGACTTCATTTGTTGCTTCCCAAATCATGCCTATCTTTTGATTTGGTTAATGTTGCACCGTACTGATGATTGCCAAATAGCATGAAACACGTGTATGCGGTTACTAGTTTTTTCTTTTTGTTAACTTTGAGTGTTTGCCCATTATCACCTTTTCTTGTAATTGTTACATTTACACTCGCTAATCTTACATCCTTATTTTCATTGTATCTTGGGTTATGAAGATTTCCACGCAGGTCGCTTTAGCAGCCTCCGTGGCGATGTTAGTACAAGCCCCAAAATAGGGGATGTGCTGATGATTGCCAAATAGCATGAAACACGTGTATGCGGTTACTATTTTTTTCTTTTTGTTAACTTTGAGTGTTTGCCCATTATCACCTTTTCTTGTAATTGTTACATTTACACTCGCTAGTTATGTTCTAGAAGTTGCTGCCTCATCATAGAAATTACGCCGTAGAAACTACAAACTCAGCAGAGTCTAGATGGACTCTCGAACACCTTGAAATCTTGCGAATTCTGCTTTCCTTAAATTATATAAACTATCGCGCTCCACATTTTTCGACTTTTGACTATCAGACTCTGTACTAGTTGCCAATAAAAAAACTTTGCATTTTTTAAAAAGGTCTTGTTCCGATCCCGTAAGTTAAGTGGCGCAGTCGTGCGGATTGTTTGAGTTGCGTGGCGCCATCGGTCTCGCGCTTCTGGAGTATCGAACTCCCAACAAACAAGAACTTCAAGATCCGATTGAAGCTGCAGAGCCAGGAAGAGACGAAGGTAAGGGCCAATCCGTGTTTCCTTTCCCTTGTCCTTTCTGTGGCAAACAGGTCAGTCTTAGGTCCCTAGAAATCCAGTGTATATGTTTTTCTAGTTGAATCTATTCATAAGATTGCGTCTTGCGAAATATTAGAGCATATAATACTTCAAAAGATATAATTAAGTTAGGTTAAGAAGTTCAATTTCATTTTAAGTTTCAATTTTAAATTTCAAAATTGATTCACTCGAAGATATTTCAAACTCGTTCCGTTCTCTAGATTTAAGTGATAGTATTGGTACAATTGAAGAAGAAATCATGAATAATCAACCTCAACCTGCACCAATCAATTATAGTCTGCTTAGATTGTATGTCGATACAATTCCAAATTTTAATGGAGACCCACACACTCTCGAAATTTTTATAGACCATTGTGATTTTCTTATTTCCACATATTCCAATGCAAACCCCGCTGATCCCATAAATACCTTCCTAATACGTGCTGTTATTGGAAAATTAACAGGACACGCTTTAGTTATTGCTGGTAGTAGACCTGACGTAAGAAATTGGGCAAATTTAAAAGAATTATTAAGACTAAGTTTCGGTGACCAAAGAAACCTTGATTGCTTAGTGCAAGAAATGCTTGTTTCGCGTCCCTTCAAAAATGAATCTTTTCGTAATTTTGGGCAGAGATTACAAAAGTGCCGTAGTTCCATCGCTTCTAAAATAATTTCAATGGAAATGACTAACGAAGAACGTGCTTTTAAAATTAAAAATTATGATGAACTTTCACTAAAAACCTTTATAAGAGGTCTATCTGGACGTATCCAAGATATGGTTCGTTTAAGAAATCCTGACAGTCTAGAACTCGCAATATCGTATGTTATTGAAGAAGAAAACTTTATTTTATTTCAAAAGTCTCAAACAAGTAATTTCCAAAATTCAACATTACCAAATAAAAATCCTCAACACTTTCCAAAAATGAATTCTTATAATAATCAACAAGCTATAACACCACGACAACAATCAATGTTTCCGCCAAATAATAACAATTTTTCGCAAAATCAAAATTATTCCCAAAATCAAAATTTTCCCGAAAGAGCTCAATTCCCATCTCAACCTATAAACATCCAACCTCGACAGAATATGCCTTCCCCTAAATTTTTTACCAATAAACAAATATTTGGAGCCCCTAACACTTCCAGAAATGTTTTTAAACCCACCGGTATAACTCCGCAACATAAACCTGAACCGATGTCTACTACATCACGAATTCCTACTATACAAACTCAATTCAGAAATAATTTTCCAAAAAATTACCAAACTCCACAACTCCACAATATTGAAGAGGCAGATTTTAGCTTCGACGAAAATCTCGAAAACCCGGAAAATCCCGATGAAATTTTTCCCGATTTTTACCATGAAAACTCCGATGAAAATTTCGTACCGAACGAAACTTATGAAAGTTTTGAAAATTTTTCCCAGGCTTCGAATCCACAGAACCCAACGTAATAATTGACTTAAATCATCTACATAAGAGCGATTTAACGTATATAGAAATTCCAGAAATTAATGCCAGATTCCTTATAGATACAGGTAGTTCCCGTAGTATAATTAACCCCGATGTAGCTTATAAGTTTTACAGTAATTGCATTTTTCATGAAGATTTTAGTATTCAGACCTCTCACGATATTACTTTTCACAATGAAATTGCCATAATTCCACTTTTCGACATTTTTAACGTAAATCGATTTTATAAATTTTATATCTATGATTTTTCCCCAAAATATCACGGTCTTATTGGCATGGACTTATTGAAAAGACTACGATCAAATATAGATCTCGACAATAAATTACTAAAGACTCCCAAAGTTCAAATACCTCTACTTTCGGAAAACTCCAATTCAAAACAACAGAAAAATTTCCAAAAATGTTATCACTCTTTAATTATACCACCTCGAACTCAAAAAATAGTTAAAGTTCCAGTATGCTATAAAAATGGCCTCGGTATTTTAGATTACAATAATTTTGATAACAATTTAGAATCCCCTCGTGCTGTAGTTGATATTCAAAATTATTTCGCGACAACAACAATTATAAATCCAAATTTAGAACCCTTTGAAGTCATAATTACTGAACCTTTAGACGTTGAAATTTTAAACCCTAATGAGATTAACTTTATCGACAAAATCGAAGATAATTCGGAACTCTCAGAAACTGAAGATAATCTACTAAAACAAAATTTAAAAAATATTAGACTTGATCATTGCAATTATGAAGAAAAGTCCGCTTTACGTAAACTTTGTTATTCATACAGGGACATCTTTTACTGTGAAAAAATACCTCTTAGCTTTACAAATAAAGTCAAACATAAAATTAATCTCACAGACGAAAAACCTATTTTTACTAAATCGTATAGGTTTCCCGAAATCCATCGACAAGAAGTAAAATCCCAAATAGATAAAATGTTACAACAAAAAATTATTGAACCATCCACATCCCCGTGGAGCAGTCCAATCTGGATCGTTCCAAAGAAACTCGACGCTAGTAAAAAAAGGAAATGGCGAGTAGTCATCGACTATCGTAAGTTAAATGACAAAACTATTAGTGACAAATATCCCCTTCCAAACATAACGGACATATTAGACAGACTAGGACGTGCGAATTACTTTACAACACTCGATTTGGCCTCCGGTTATCATCAAATTGAAGTTGACGAAAATGATGTACCCAAAACTGCATTTTCTACTGATTCTGGACATTATCAATTCTTACGAATGCCATTCGGTCTTAAAAATGCACCCAGTACATTTCAGAGATTAATAGATAATATTTTACGTGGTTTAACAAACGAAATTTGTCTCGTATATTTAGATGACATAATAGTTTTCAGTACATCTCTCCAAGAACATATAATTAATCTCAAAAAAGTTTTCGACAGACTACGTGACGCGAATTTTAAAGTACAACTTGACAAATGCGACTTTCTACAAAAAACTGTTGCTTACCTCGGACACATTATTACATCAGAAGGAGTGAAACCCAATCCCGAAAAAAATTCCTGTATTCAAAAATTCCCCATTCCTAAAACTCAAAAAGAAATAAAATCATTCCTTGGATTACTTGGATATTACCGCCGCTTTATTAAAGATTTCGCAAAAATAACTAAACCTTTAACTCTCTGTTTAAAGAAGAACGCTCAAGTTACTCATAGTCAAAAATTCATAGAAGCTTTCAACACATGTAAGAAAATTTTGTGTAATGATCCGATATTACAGTATCCTGACTTTTCCAAAGAATTCATTCTAACTACTGATGCTTCCAACATCGCTATCGGCGCAGTATTATCCCAAGGCACCATTGGACAAGACAAACCTATTGCCTATGCCTCACGCACCCTAAATGACAGTGAACAAAATTACAGTACTATTGAGAAAGAGTTATTGAGCATTGTTTGGGCTTGTAAGTACTTTCGTCCCTACCTCTATGGTCGAAAATTTACAATAGTTACCGATCATCGCCCCCTCACGTGGCTTTTTAATTTAAAAGAACCCAATTCGAAATTGGTTCGTTGGCGTCTCAAATTAGAAGAGTATGATTACAAAATTGTTTATAAAAAGGGAAAGTTAAACTCCAATGCCGACGCACTCTCTCGTATAAATTTGAATATTCATGAAACCCAATCTGTTATCAATAATCCAGGAGATATAAATCAAGAAACTTTCGAATTTTTAAGGAACTATGTAGAAAACCCAGAAAATTTTGAACTACCCAGTACAAGCCAAGAAATTTCTAACAGTAATGTAAACAATACCCAAGCAAGTTCATTAACGCCAGACACTCACACAGCTGACCCCGTCCCGCGAACGAAACCTAAGATAATAATTCACTCCGACATACAAATCCGACCTCCTGATAAACCTAGACCGACAATATTAAATGACGCACCTATTGAAATTAGTGATGACGAAACTGCCCATTCCCTCTCAAAAGAAATATGTAATGAAAGTTTACCTATTTTGGACGAAATTATCAATAATAAAACGAATCAAATACATATTTTCAAAAATAACGTCGATAAACTTTCAGTAGAACAAGAAAACTACTTGCACCAAAAAATTATGACAGTCAAAATTCCTTTAATTTCAAATGAGCAATTAATCCTAGATTTTCTAAAACAATATCTAAGACCAAACACTACGTATCATATTTATTTTAATCATTCGCAATTTATAACACAATTTTCAAATATTTACTCAGAGCATTTCAATCGATTAGGTCCCAAACTGATAATATGTACAAAATTAATTAATACCATAAAAGACAAAGAGGAACAGTTATTACTAATAAAAAAATCACCATTTAGGAAAAACGAATCATCGCGGAATACAAGAAACACTAAATTATTTAAAGAGAAACTATTTTTGGATAAATATGAAGTCCGATATTACTGCATATATAAATGCATGCGAAATTTGTCAGAGAACCAAATACGGTAGAAACCCTCCATATGTACCTCAAGTATTAACTGAAACTCCTTGTAAACCATTCCAGTTAGTTCATGTCGATGTGTTCTATTATGACACCAGAAACTATTTAACTTTCGTTGACGCTTTCTCGAAATTCGCGCAAGCTACATTAATTCCCGGAAAATCCGCTACAACCATATGTGATGCTCTTGTAAAATATTTTTGTTCTTTTGGTACTCCTCAACAGATCATTTTAGACAATGGACGTGAATTCAATAATGAAACGGTTAAGGAATTATTAAAATTACATAAAATAGATATTCATTTCACTACACCAGGCCACCACGAGTCAAACAGTATAGTAGAACGTTTCCATTCCACAATAATAGAACACCTGCGAATTTTAAAAGAATCTTTCCCTAACGAAACCGACTTAATAAATTACGCCGTTTTAGGTTATAATTGCTCAATACACAGTTCGACGACATTCACGCCTTTTGAATTAGTATACGGTCATACGGACTTAAGAAACCCCGAAATTTTTACTCCTAAACACTTCTTCTCAAACTATGTCGAAAATCACGCGGAAAAATTAAAACACGTATATGGTGACGTCCAAACGAGGTTAATAAAAGAAAAAGAAAAGATTGTTAATACGAAAAATGCAAAGGGCAATACAAATCCTACTTTTAAAATTAATCAAATTGTATTTAAGAAAAATCCCCTTAACAGAAATAAAAAGAGCAACAAATTTATAGGTCCATACGTAATTATCGAAATTTTAGAACATAATAAATTCAAAATAAAAAACAAAAATAATAATAAAGAAGAAATAATTCATATGAAGGAGCTAAAACAACCTCCTTTGTTACAGGAAAATGAAGCTGAGAATCCTTCTACTTCTGCTGCAAATAATAGTGACATTTCAGAATAAAATAGAAATATCCAAAATCAACTCTCCCGGAATTCTCCCCTTTGAATTAGGCCAAGCTCGCGTTATAAAAAGTAAACATGTTTTCTTATATGATATAAATTTACTAGACATAAAAACTCAAATTGATGGGATAACAAACATTTTTCAAAACATTAATTCCTCACTCGACTTTGGAAGTTGGAATTTTCTACTTAGAAATTCTCGTAATATTTCAGAACACTTATATCCTTTAATTATCGAACTTAACGAAAAATATGAAAATTTAAATTTTAATCACAAACGGAAACGACGAGGTCTTGTAAATTTAGCAGGCACTGTACAAAAATGGCTTTTTGGCACCCTGGATGCTAATGACGGTCAACGCTATGATAATGCTTTAAAATTACTAAAATCTAATCAACAAAAAATTGTCTCAGAAGTTAATTTACAAATGTCTCTTTCTAAACAGTTAATTCAAAAGCAATCTAAAATTATAGAAGACATTAATTCCAATCAAAGGAAAATCGCAAAGTTAGTTAATGAAATCCAAAACAATATCTCCAATATTACCAATGAATTTTACCGATATACGACCTACATGTCGATAGTTGAACAAATTTTTATAAATACTAATATCATTATTACTTTACTAGATAATTTAGAGAATGCTGTCACCTTTTCAAAATTACATGTAGCACACCCCGACATTTTGACAAGGCGAAATCTTGTGGATATTTTGAACGAACTTTCTAATCAATATAAAAAACAAGAAATTCTTAATATAAAATTAGAATCTTGGTATTCAATAATTAAGACTAATTGCCATTTTTCGGAAAATAATATAATATTTGCCATGGAATTCCCTATAATACATCCTAGTACCTTTCAATATTTTCATTTATTTCCAATCCCTACGGATAAAAACCTAATTATTATACCCCCAAAACCTTACTTGGCCCTAGAAGAAAAGGCTCATCAATACATGGAAGAACCATGCCCGCAACTTGACGAAATATACATCTGTAACCTAGAAAATATTCAAGAAAATAATGACTGCATAACCACCTTAATAAATGGTCATCCAAATCAATGCAACCAAATTCCGATCGTACCACCAAAATTTATCATCAATAAAATTAATAATAAATATTTCATAATAATCAGCGAAGAAGAAATTCAAGCCACTTCTACATGTCCAGAAAAGAAGTTTCATACTCTACAAGGCAACAACTTACTTCAGATACCCTACAACTGTACATTTCAATACAAATCTTATGAAATTGGTAACAAAGAAACAAAAACCATTGGAAATCCTTTATTAATACCTAAAATTCAAAATCCATCAATAATCAAGATCGAAACAAGAAGAAGCCCCCTGAAAATCGAAAATGTAAACCTTCAAGATATTCACCAATTGGAAAAACAAATTCAAGCGTCAAACCCGATCAGCATAGTCGACATCGATACTTCATCTCCGATAGATTGGATATTATGGATCACCGTAGGAAGCATCGTCATCATCCTGATCACCTATACTATTTGGAAAATGAAAAATAAATTCAAAATTTTGAAGAAAGAAGAGAAGACAACGTCGCCTTCCATCCTGTTTACTCCGGAAGTCTCCACTTAAGGCGGGAGGAGTTATGTTCTAGAAGTTGCTGCCTCATCATAGAAATTACGCCGTAGAAACTACAAACTCAGCAGAGTCTAGATGGACTCTCGAACACCTTGAAATCTTGCGAATTCTGCTTTCCTTAAATTATATAAACTATCGCGCTCCACATTTTTCGACTTTTGACTATCAGACTCTGTACTAGTTGCCAATAAAAAAACTTTGCATTTTTTAAAAAGGTCTTGTTCCGATCCCGTAAGTTAAGTCGCTAATCTTACATCCTTATATATATATATATATATATATATATATATATATATATATATATATATATATATATATATATATATATATATATATATATATATTTTCAATTACCAAAGCATTTTGTGCCATATGCCACAAGCCATTTCTTTTAAAATTAAAATGGGGACACTAAATATTCATTTTGTTTGACGATTTTATGTTAACCTGTCTCCACGTAGCACACTTCTTCCGCTTGGATGGGCCACCCTGTACACGGAACGTCTGAGACTTTCTACAGTGAATGTATTCTGATTATTTAATAACATTTTACAAGTTAAAATTGTCGAAAAATTACAAAATCACAGTAGGTACACGGAAACCGCCAAGACTTTCCAAAGGGCATGTTTTTTGATTCAGGGCAACTTTAGTCTTCTTTTACCAAACGGAGATCTAAATAAGTCACGGAAACAAAATTGTTCAAATCTTTCCAGTATTGTACCGCAGCTTACGTTTTGATACCGAACAACTTGCTTTATTATATCGTAATACAGTAAAATAGTATAGAAAAACTAAGAAACTAAGGGTTTTTTTTTATCCAGAAAAAGGTTTCATAATGAAATTTTATTGTAGCTGTCACAAAAAAGGGGCATTCGTTCATTAGTTTCCTTTTATGAAAAGGGGATCGTGGGAATCAAAATTTTTCAAAATCTCACAAGTTTTTCTCCGGAGCTTAAGATTTTATCTGAAGAGCTTTTATTAATAATATTTTCTACTTTAAACTGAAATAGTATCGATCAATAATTGTTCGATACTATTTCAGAAGTTCTTCAGAAAATCTTAAGCTCCGGAGCAAAATTTGTGAGATTTTGAACAATTTTGATTCCAGTGATCCCCTTTTCATAAAAGGAGACTAATGAACTAATGTTCCTTTTTAAGACAGCTACAACAAAATTTCATTATGAAAACCTTTTTCTGGATAAAACACGCTTAGTTTTTGATTTTCTAACTTTTTCGGTACTATTTTACTGTAGTTGTACGATGTAATAAAGCAAGTTGTTCAGTATCAAAACATAAGCTGCCGTACAATACTGAAAATATTTGAACAATTTTGTTTCCCTGACTTAGTTTCATCTCCTTTTGGTAAAAGAAGACGAAAGTTGCCCTGATTTTGTAATTTTTGACAATTTGAACTTGTAAAATGTCATTAAATAATCAGAACACATTCACTGTTGAAAGTCTCAGACGTTTCGTGTACCTTTTTTGGTTTTGTAATTTTTTATTTTTTTTAATTTTTAATTTTTTTTATTTTTTAATTGTTCGATACTATTTCAGTTTAAAGTAGAAAATGTTATTTATTAAAGTTCTTCAGATAAAATCTTAAGCTCCGGAGAAAAACTTGTGAGATTTTGAACAATGTTGATTCCCGTGAGCCCCTTTTCATAAAACGAGACTAATGAACGAATGTTTTTTTTGTGACAGCTACAACAAAATTTCATTATGAAACCTTTTTCTGGATAAAAAAACCCTTAGTTTCTGATTTTCTAATTTTTCGATACTATTTTACTGTATTACGATGTAATAAAGCAAGTTGTTCAGTATCAAAACGTAAGCTGCCGTACAATACTGAAAAGATATGAACAATTTTGTTTCCGTGACTTATTTAGATCTCCTTTTGGGAAAAGAAGACTAAAGTTGCCCTGAATCAAAAAACATGCCCTTTCGTAAAAGGAGACTAATGAACGAATGTTCCTTTTTTGTGCCATCTACAACAAAATTTCATAATGAAACGTTCTTCTGGCTAGAAAACCCTTAGTTTCTGATTTTCTAATTTTTTCGATACTATTTTACTGTAGTTTAGTTGTACCGTGTAATAAGGCAAGTTTCAGTATCAAAACGTAAGCTGCGGTACAATACTGAAAAGATTTTGATTTAGATCTCCTTTTGATCTTCCAAAAGGAGATCTAAATAAGTCACGGAAACAAAATTTTTTCAAATCTTTTCAGTATTGTACGGCAGCTTACGTTTTGATACTGAACAACTTGCTTTATTACTTCGTAATAATACGTTAAAATAGTATCGAAAAAGTTAGAAAATCAGAAACTAAGGGTTTTTTTATCCAGAAAAAGGTTTCATAATGAAATTTTGTTGTAGCTGTCACAAAAAAGGGGATCACGGAATCAAAATTGTTCAAAATATTTACAGTATTGTCCGGCAATATACGTTTTGATACTGAATAACTTGCTTTATTACATCGTAATAATACAGTAAAATAGTATCGAAAAAATTAGAAAATCAGAAACTAAGGGTTTTCCATCCAGAAAAACGTTTCATAATGAAATTTTGTTGTGCTGTCCCAAAAAATAAACATTAGTTCATTAGTCTCCTATTATGAAAAGGGCATCACGGGAATCAAAATTGTTCAAAATCTCACAAGTTTTGCTCCTGAGCTTAAGATTTTATCTGAAGAACTTTTACTAATAACATTTTCTACTTTAAACTGAAATAGTATGAAACAATTAAAAAATAACAAAAATGAAAAAAATAAAATAAAAAAATTAAAATAAAAAAATTAAAAAAAAATTAAAAAATTAAAAAAAAACAAAAATTACAAAACCAAAAAAAGGTACACGAAACGTCTGAGACTTTCAACAGTGAATGTGTTCTGATTATTTAATGACATTTTACAAGTTTAAATTGTCAAAAATTACAAAATCAGGGCAACTTTCGTCTCCTTTTACCAAAAGGAGATCTAAATAAGTCACGGAAACAAAATTGTTCAAATCTTTTCAGTATTGTACGGCAGCTTACGTTTTGATACTGAACAACTTGCTTTATTACATCGTAATAATACAGTAAAATAGTATCAAAAAAATTAGAAAATCAAAAACTAAGGGTTTTCCATCCAGAAAAACGTTTCATAATGAAATTTTGTTGTGATGTCCCAAAAAATTAACATTAGTTCATTAGTCTCCTATTATGAAAATGGGATCACGGGAATCAAAATTGTTCAAAATCTCACAAGTTTTGCTCCTGAGCATAAGATTTTATCTGAAGAACTTTTACTAATAACATTTTCTACTTTAAGCTGAAATAGTATCAAACAATTAAAAAATAACAAAAATGAAAAAAATATATATTAAAAAAAAACAAAATTTACAAAACCAAAAGAAGGTACACGAAACGTCTGATACTTTCAACAGTGATTGTGTTCTGATTATTTAATAACATTTTACAAGTTTAAATTGTCGAAAAATTACAAAATCACAGTGGTACACGGAAACCTCTAAGACTTTCCAAAGGGGCATGTTTTTTGATTCAGGGCAACTTTAGCCTTCTTTTTCCAAAAGGAGATCTAAATAAGTCACGGAAACAAAATTGTTCAAAATCTTTTTAGTAATGTACGGCAGCTTACGTTTTTATACTGAAACTTTCCTTATTACACCGTACAGCTAAACTACAGTAAAATAGTATCGAAAAAATTAGAAAATCAGAAACTAAGGGTTTTTTTTATCCAGAAAAACGTTTCATAATGAAATTTTGTTGTAGCTGTCACAAAAAAGGAACATTCGTTCATTAGTCTCCTTTTATGAAAAGGGGATCACGGGAATGAAAATTGTTCAAAATCTCTCAAGTTTTTCCCCGGAGCTTAGGATATTATCTGAAGAACTTTTAATAATAACATTTTCTACCTTAAACTGAAATAGTTTCGAACAATTAAAAAAATAATAAAAAATGCAAAAAAAAACAAATTGAAAATTAAAAAAAAAATTACAAAACCAAAAAAGGTAGACGAAACGTCTGAGACTTTCAACAGCGATTGTGTTCAGATTTTTTAATAACATTTTACAAGTTTAAATTGTCGAAAAATTACAAAATCACAGTGGTACACGGAAACCTCTAAGACTTTCCAAAGGGGCATGTTTTTTGATTCAGGGCAACTTTAGTCTTCTTTTCCCAAAAGGAGATCTAATAAGTCACGGAAACAAAATGGTTCATATCTTTTCAGTATTGTACGGCAGCTTACGTTTTGATACTGAACAACTTGCTTTATTACAACGTAATAATACAGTAAAATTAATCTCCTTTTATGAAAAGGGGATCACGGGAATCAAAATTGTTCAAAATCTCACAAGTTTTGCTCTTGAGCTTAAGATTTTATCTGAAGAACTTTTACTAATAACATTTTCTACTCGCTTGTCAGTTTTATTATCATGGCTGACTTGATTTGTCATAAATTTGGTTTTATTGTTTGGCCTACTCAGATCGTACAGTTTACAGTAGAAAATGTTATCAATAAAATTTCTTCGGATAAAATCTTAAGCTCAGGAGCAAAACTTGTGAGATTTTGAACAATTTTGATTCCCGTGATCTCCTTTTCGTAAAAGGAAACTAATGAACGAATGTCCCTTTTTTGTGACAACTACAACAAAATTTCATTATGAAACCGTTTTCTGGATAAAAAACAATTAGTTTCTGATTTTCTAACTTTTTCGATACTATTTTACTGTATTACGATGTAATAAAGCAAGTTGTTCAGTAAAAGTACAACAAAACGTAAGCTGCCGTACAATACTGAAAAGATTTGAACAATTTTGTTTCCGTGACTTATTTAGATCTCCTTTTGGTAAAAGAAGACTAAAGTTGCCCTGAATCAAAAGACATGCCCTTTGGAAAATCTTAGAGGTTTCCGTGTACCTACTGTGATTTTGTAATTTTTCGACATTTTAAACTTGTAAAATGTTATTAAATAATCAGAAACTAGACGTTCCGTGTACCTTTTTTTCGTTTTGTAATTTTTGACTTTTTTAAATTTTTAATTTTTTTTATTTTTTTTTTCATTTTTTAATATTTTTTAATTGTTCGATACTATTTTAGTTTAAAGTAGAAAATGTTATTATTAAAAGTTCTTCAGATAAAATCTTAAGCTCCGGAGAAAACTTGTGAAATTTTGAACAATTTTGATTCCCGTGATCCCCTTTTCGTAAAAGGAGACTTAATAACGAATGTTCCTTTTTTGTGACAGCTACAACAAATTTTCATTATGTAACGTTTTTCTGGATAGAAAACCCTTAGCTTCTGATTTTCTAATTTTTTCGATACTATTTTACTGTAGTTTAGTTGTACCGTGTAATGAGGAAAGTTTCAGTTTAAAAACGTAAGGTGCCGTACAATACTGAAAAGATTTTGAAGAATTTTGTTTCCGTGACTTATTTAGATCTCCTTTTGGTGAATGAAGACGAAAGTTGCCCTGATTTTGTAATTTTTGACAATTTAAACTTGTAAAATGTCATTAAATAATCAGAACACATTCACTGTTGAAAGTCTCAGACGTTTCGTGTACCTTTTTTTGGTTTTGTAATTTTTGATTTTTTTATTTTTTTTTATTTTTTTTTTCATTTCTTATTATTTTTTTAATTGTTCGATACTATTTCAGTTTAAAGTAGAAAATGTTATTTATAAAAGTTCTTCAGATAAAATCTTAAGCTCCGGAGAATATCTTGTGAGATTTTGAACAATTTTGATTCCCGTGATCCCCTTTTCATAAAAGGAAACTAATGAACGAATGTCCCTTTTTTGTGACAACTACAACAAAATTTCATTATGAAACCGTTTTCTGGATAAAAAACAATTAGTTTCTGATTTTCTAACTTTTTCGATACTATTTTACTGTATTACGATGTAATAAGGCAAGTTGTTCAGTATCAAAACGTAAGCTGCCGTACAATACTGAAAAGATTTGAAAAATTTTGTTTCCGTGACTTATTTAGATCTCCTTTTGGTAAAAGAAGACTAAAGTTGCCCTGAATAAAAAACATGCCATTTGGAAAATCTTATGAAAATGGTATTAAATAATCAGAACACAATCGCTGTTGAAAGTCTCAGACGTTTCGTGTACCTTTTTTTTGGTTTTGTAATTTTGATTTTTTTTAAATTTTTTATAAATTCTTTATTTTTTTGCATTTTTTATTATTTTTTTAATTGTTCGATACTATTTCAGTTAGCTGCCGTACAATACTAAAAAGATTTTGAACAATTTTGTTTCCGTGACTTATTTAGATCTCCTTTTAGTAAAAGAAGACTAAAGTTGCAACGAATCAAAAAACATGCTCTTTGGAAAGTCTCAGAGGTATCCGTGTCCCTATTGTGATTTTGTAATTTTTCGACAATTTAAACTTGTAAATAGTATCTGAAATAGTATCGAACAATTATTATTGTTCGATACTATTTCAGTTTAAAGTAGAAAATGTTATTAATATAAGTTCTTCTACAACAAAATTTCATTATGAAACGTTTTTCTGGATAGAAAACCCTTAGTTTCTAATTTTCTAATTTTTTCGATACTATTTTACTGTAGTTTAGTTGTACCGTGTAATAAGGCAAATTTCAGTATCAAAACGTAAGCTGCCGTACAATACTGAAAAGATTTTGAACAATTTTGTTTCCGTGACTTATTTAGATCTCCTTTTGGTAAAAGAAGACAAGTTGCCCTGAATCAAAAAACATGCCCCTTTAGAAATTCTTATGAAAATGTTATTAAATAATCAGAACACAATCACTGTTGAAAGTCTCAGACGTTTCGTGTCCTTTTTTTTTGGTTTTGTAATTTTTGATTTTTTTAAATTTTTATATATATTTTTATTTTTTTTTTGCATTTTTTATTATTTTTTTAATTGTTCGATACTATTTCAGTTAGCTGCCGTACAATACTGAAAAGATTTTGAACAATTTTGTTTCCGTGACTTATTTAGATCTCCTTTTGGTAAAAGAAGACTAAAGTTGCCCTGAATAAAAAAACATGCCCTTTGGAAAGTCTTAGAGGTATCCGTGTCCCTATTGTGATTTTGTAATTTTTCGACAATTTAAACTTGTAAATAGTATCTGAAATAGTATCGAACAAATAATTGTTCGATACTATTTCAGATGAGTTAGTGGGGGGGTCAAATATCTCGTGGACACCCTGTACAACTACAGTAAAATAGTATCGAAAAAGTTAGAAAATCAAAAACTAAGGGATTTTTTATCCAGAAAAACGTTTTCATAATGAAATTTTGTTGTAGCTGTCACAAAAAAGGAACATTAGTTCATTAGTCTCCTTTTATGAAAAGGGGATCACTGGAATCAAAATTGTTCAAAATCTCACAAATTTTGCTCCGGAGCTTAAGATTTTATCTGAAGAACTTATATTAATAACATTTTCTACTTTAAACTGAAATAGTATCGAACAATTATTTGTCCTGAAATTTTTTATTTCGAGAATATAATCAGTAAAATTTGAAAAGGCTCCTAAACATTTTGGAGTTTCACTATATTACTCCCTTGTTTGAAACAAATATTTTTTGTTATTACATCGATCATCTATCTTTATCACGAGATCCACAAATTCGAGTTAAATAAATTTAGTATAAAAGTTGAAAACGGAATTTTTCAAAAACGGAAAAAGATAATGCCACAAAGTTTAATATCATTTTAATTGCAGATGAGCAGATTTCAAAAATGCAAAAATATATAGGGTGTTTCATTTAAAAAACATATAAGTTTAGTTTGCCACTCTTTTTCTAAACACCCTATATAAAATGCAACAAAACCGCAAAAAAAATTAATAAAATTCTCTACAAAGTGCTTTTTTATTCGTGTTTCTAGCTCAAAAAATAAAAAAGTTAGTGCGGGGGTCAAGTATTTCCGTACGATGTAATAAAGCAAGTTGTTCAGTATCAAAACATAAGCTGCCGTACAGCTGCCCTGACTTATTTTGATCTCCTTTTGGTAAAAGAAGACGAAAGTTGCCCTGATTTTGTAATTTTTGACAATTTAAACTTAAAATGTCATTAAATAATCAGAACACAGTCACTGTTGAAAGTCTCAGACGTTCCGTGTACCTTTTTTTGGTTTTGTAATTTTTGATTTTCTTTTTTAATTTTTTTAATTTTTTTTTTTTTCATTTCTTATTATTTTTTTAATTGTTCGATACTATTTCAGTTTAAAGTAGAAAATGTTATTTATAAAAGTTCTTCAGATAAAATCTTAAGCTCCGGAGAAAAACTTGTGATATTTTGAACAATTTTGATTCCCGTGATCCCCTTTTCATAAAAGGAAAGTAATGAACGAATGTCCCTTTTTTGTGACAACTACAACAAAATTTCATTATGAATCCGTTTTCTGGATAAAAAACAATTAGTTTCTGATTTTCTAACTTTTTCGATACTATTTTACTGTATTACGATGTAATAAAGCAAGATGTTCAGTAAAAGTACAACAAAACGTAAGCTGCCGTACAATACTGAAAAGATTTGAACAATTTTGTTTCCGTGACCTATTTAGATCTCCTTTTGGTAAAAGAAGACTAAAGTTGCCCTGAATCAAAAAACATGCCCTTTGGAAAATCTTAGAGGTTTCCATGTACCTACTGTGATTTAGTAATTTTTCGACAATTTATACTTGTAAAATGTTATTAAATAATCAGAACACAATCGCTGTTAAAAGTCTCAGACGTTTCGTCTACCTTTTTTTGGTTTTGTAGTTTTTGTTTTTTTTTAATTTTTATTTTTTTTTTTATTTTTTTATTTTTTTTAATTTTTTTTTAAATTTTTTATTATTTTTTAATTGTTCGATACTATTTATTTATTATTAATAAAAGTTCTTCAGATAAAATCTTAAGCTCCGGAGAAAAACTTGTGAGATTTTGAACAATTTTGATTCCGTGATCCAGTTTTCATAAAAGGAAACTAATGTGCCTTTTTTGTGACAACTACAACAAAATTTCATTATGAAACCGTTTTCTGGATAAAAAACAATTAGTTTCTGATTTTCTAACTTTTTCGATACTATTTTACTGTTTTACGATGTAATAAAGCAAGTTGTTCAGTAAAAGTACAACAAAACGTAAGCTGCCGTACAATACTGAAAAGATTTGAACAATTTTGTTTCCGTGACTTATTTAGATCTCCTTTTGGTAAAAGAAGACTAAAGTTGCCCTGAATCAAAAGACATGCCCTTTGGAAAATCTTGGAGGTTTCCCTGTATAAACTGTGATTTTGTAATTTTTCGACAATTTAAACTTGTAAAATGTCATTAAATAATCAGAACACAATCGCTGTTGAAAGTCTCATACGTTTCGTGTACCTTTTTTTGGTTTTGTAATTTTAGATTTTTTTTAATTTTTGTTTATTTTTTATTTTTTTGCATTTTTTATTATTTTTTAAATTGTTCGATATTATTTCAGTTAGCTGCCGTACAATACTGAAAAGATTTTGAACAATTTTGTTTCCGTGACTTATTTAGATTTCCTTTTAGTAAAGGAAGACTCAAGTTGCCCTGAATAAAAAAACATGCCCTTTGGAAAATCATAGAGGTTTCCTTGTACCTACTGTGATTTTGTAATTTTTCGACATTTTAAACTTGTAAAATGTTATTAGATAATCAGAAAGTAGACGTTCCGTGTACCTTTTTTTGGTTTTGTAATTTTTGACTTTTTTAAATTTTTATTTTTTTTTTATTTTTTTTTCATTTTTTAATATTTTTTTAATTGTTCGATACTATTTTAGTTTAAAGTAGAAAATGTTATTATTAAAAGTTCTTCAGATAAAATCTTAAGCTCCGGAGAAAAACTTGTGAGATTTTGAACAATTTTGATTCCCGTGATCCCCTTTTCGGAAAAGGAGACTTAATAACGAATGTTAATTTTTTGGGACAGCTACATCCAAATTTCATTATGAAACGTTTTTCTGGATGGAAAACCCTTAGTTTCTGATTTTCTAATTTTTTCGATACTATTTTACTGTAGTTGTACAATCTAATAAAGCAAGTTGTTCAGTATCAAAACATGAGTTGCCGTACATACTGAAAAGATTTGAACAATTTTGTTTCCCTGACTTATTTTGATCCCCTTTTCGTAAAAGGAGACTGAATAACGAATGTAACTTTTTTGTGACAGCTATAACAAATTTTCATTATGTAACGTTTTTCTGGATAATAATAATAATAATAATAATTAGTTTCTGATTTTCTAATTTTTTCGATACTATTTTATTGTAGTTTAGTTGTACCGTGTAATGAGGCAAGTTTCAGTTTAAAAACGTAAGCTGCCGTACAATACTGAAAAGATTTTGAACAATCTTGTTTCCGTGACTTATTTAGATCTCCTTTTGGTAAAAGAAGACGAAAGTTGCCCTGATTTTGTAATTTTTGACAATTTAAACTTGTAAAATGTCATTAAATAATCAGAACACATTCACTGTTGAAAGTCTCAGACGTTTCGTGTACCTTTTTTTGGTTTTGTAATTTTTGATTTTTAAAAAAAAATTTTTTTTTTTATTTCTTATTATTTTTTTAATTGTTCGATACTATTTCAGTTTAAAGTAGAAAATGTTATTTATAAAAGTTCTTCAGATAAAATCTTAAGCTCCGGAGAATAACTTGTGAGATTTTGAAAAATTTTGATTCCCGTGATCCCCTTTTCATAAAAGGAAACTAATGAACGAATGTCCCTTTTTTGTTACAACTACAACAAAATTTCAATATGAAACCGTTTTCTGGATAAAAAACAATTAGTTTCTGATTTTCTAACTTTTACAATACTATTTTACTGTATTACGATGTAATAAAGCAAGTTGTTCAGTATCAAAACGTAAGCTGCCGTACAATACTGAAAAGATTTGAAAAATTTTGTTTCCGTGACTTATTTAGATCTCCTTTTGGTAAAAGAAGACTAAAGTTGCCTAGAATCAAAAAACATGCCCTTTGGAAAATTTTATGAAAATGTTATTAAATAATCAGAACACAATCGCTGTTGAAAGTCTCAGACGTTTCGTGTACCTTTTTTTTGGTTTTGTAATTTTTGTTTTTTGTTTTAATTTTTTATATATTTTTTTATTTTTTTTGCATTTTTTATTATTTTTTTAATTTGAACAATTTTGTTTCCTCTTGGTAAAAGAAGACGAAAGTTGCCCTGATTTTATAATTTTTGACAATTTAAACTTGTAAAATGTCATTAAATAATCAGAACACATTCACTGTTGAAAGTCTCAGACGTTTCGTGTACCTTTTTTGTTTTTGTAATTTTTGATTTTCTTTTTTCATTTTTTTTCATTTCTTATTATTTTTTTAATTGTTCGATACTATTTCAGTTGAAAGTAGAAAATGTTATTTATAAAAGTTCTTCAGATAAAATCTTAAGCTCCGGAGAAAAACTTGTGAGATTTTGAACAATTTTGATTCCCGTGATCCCCTTTTCATAAAAGGAAACTAATGTCCCTTTTTTGTGACAGCTACAACAAAATTTCATTATGAAACCTTTTTCTGTATAAAAAACCTTTAGCTTCTGATTTTCTAACTTTTTCGATACTATTTTACTGTATTATTACGATGTAATAAAGCAAGTTGTTCAGTATCAAAACGTAAGCTGCCGTACAATACTGAAAAGATTTGAACAATTTTGTTTCCGTGACTTAGTTTGATCTCCTTTTGGTAAAAGAAGGCTAAAGTTGCCCTGAATCAAAAAACATGCCCTTTGGAAAATCTTAGAGGTTTCCGTGTACCTACTGTGATTTTGTAATTTTTCGACAATTTATACTTGTAAAATGTTATTAAATAATCAGAACACAATCGCTGTTAAAAGCCTCAGACGTTTCGTCTACCTTTTTTTGGTTTTGTAGTTTTTGTTTTTTTCTAATTTTTTTAATTTTTTTAATTTTTTTTTAATTTTTTATTATTTTTTTAATTGTTGGATACTATTTCAGTTTAAAGTAGAAAATGTTATTAAAAAAGTTCTTCAGATAAAATCTTAAGCTCCGGAGAAAAACTTGTGAGATTTTGAACAATTTTGATTCCGTGATCCCCTTTTCATAAAAGGAGACTGTTCGGTGCCAAGTGTAGTTCGCGTTTAAAGCTCGGATTGACACCTGTGTGCGTCCTACTTTTCCTACGCCGCGCGCCGCCTCGACGGTTTCCAGCCGTTACGCGATATTGATATCGTGAGGGGAGCTCCGCGGCGGCTCGCTGCCTGCGCGCCGGCCAGTAGAGAGAGACGAGTCGACGGATGAGCAGGTCTCGCCGCGCAGCTTCGCATCGCCCGCTCGTCTGCGACACACACATATCGACCGTGTACCACCCTTATTATAAGAAATTCTAAATACCTACATGCCAAATTGTAGTGTTTCATTTGAGAAAATACAAACAACAAACAAACATTGGTCCTTCGACCCTGATAGACTGGCGAAGCTAGTTCTGCACTATTATAATAGGGTACGGTACGTCGATATAATATACACGCGCAATACATACGTTGGACAGTTCGCGACAGTGCTATCGCCCCCGAATTCTGGATAGGCAGCGACGCCAACGCAGAAAGCTAATCGAACACATACAACCAAAGGTAGGAGCCAACCAAAGCGAAATTCTATCACGTTATCCGTTACATAGTTCCTTTTCAGCGCGCTTCTACTTGATCTTGGCACAAAGTACTAAGCAAATAGTATTCAAACAAAACAAATTAAATTCGAAAAATAAATTTTATCAAAAAAAAAACATATTCATTCACACAAAAATCAATACTTTTATAACACGCTGGTTCCACTGAGACATACCAGGTGCACTCATAGGGTATTTTTTTGGTAGTGGAAGTTCAAACAAAATTCATTTTTTGTAAGATTTACAAATAATTCGAAACAAATACATTTTAGTAACACTTCGTAGCCAAACTCAAGCAGATTAAATTCAAATTTAATACGAACAAAATGACGGCAGAACTGAAAGAGCTTACCGCTAAACGAAGTGTTATTAAAGCACAATTAACACGATTCATAACCTTCCTTTCCCGTCAAGATAACGTCGAAGAATTTTCCGTTATTGAAATACAATCACGACTAGCGAAAGTGCACGATATCTTTGTGGATGTCGAGAAAGTTCAAATGAGTATTGAAATATTGGTAGCGGACACAGATCAACAGGAAACACAATGCAATGAGCGCGTAGAATTTGAAAACAAATATTACACAGCGGTCTCAAATGCAACTTTGAAAATAGACAAGTTTAAAAGAGAACAAAGGGTACACAGCGACCTAGATAACAACTCATTGCATGGTGGTTCTCGTGTTGAAAACAATTCAAATATTCCGAACCCTCTCAAGGCAATAAAGTTACCTACAATGAGTTTGCCTGAATTTGATGGTTCTTACGATAAGTGGTTAAATTTTTATGACACTTTTATAGGTCTTATACATAACAATGACACTTTGACTAAGACCCAAAAATTCTATTATCTGCAAGGTTGCTTGAAGGGCGAAGCACGCGACTCAATACACTCGCTAAGCGTTTCTAATGAAAATTACACAATAGCGTGGAACATTCTTTGCGGGAGATACGAAAACAAGCGCATTATTTTGAACAACCATTTGAAATCTATATTCGATATACCGGGTTTACAAAAAGAATCACGAGATGAATTGCGTTTTTTATTAGATTCGTTAGAACGCAATATTCGTGCTCTTCAAAACCTTGGTCAACCTACAGAGTCATGGGATAGCTTAATAATCTACCTAATAGCCGGTAAGCTAGATTCAAAAACGCGACGGGAATGGGAGAGTTCAATTCATGGTACAAATTTACGAAGTTACACGGAATTTATCAATTTTTTAACACAAAAATGTCAAATTCTAGAAACAATCGATAGTACTGTAAAACAAAACACTCAGAGCACATCTCAAATAAAAACACGGAGCAAAATCGGTCATGAAAAACGCGAATCAAGGTCTT
The DNA here is from genome assembly GCA_963920635.1 of Pseudeuparius sepicola. Taxonomy (NCBI): domain Eukaryota; kingdom Metazoa; phylum Arthropoda; class Insecta; order Coleoptera; family Anthribidae; genus Pseudeuparius; species Pseudeuparius sepicola. The sequence continues at coordinate 11,681,333 of OY987307.1, read as the reverse complement.
ACACACATGTCAGTACTCAAAATAATACATGCATATTATGTGAAGGTAATCATGCGATATATACATGCAAAAAATTCTTACAACTATCCACAGCAGCACGTTGTGAAGAAATAGTCCGCCTAAAAGCATGCCCAAACTGTTTGAGACGAAATCATAGCATAAATGACTGTAATCGATCAGGATGTAGATTGTGCCACAAACGCCATAATACATTATTGCATCGCGAAGAACGAACCTCCAGTCAATCAGCTGAAACACATTCAAACACAAATTCAAATAACAATCAGAACAAACACGCATGCACCTAAACACTCAACCTCTCAACCTATAACATCTACACAACAAGTAACCACACATTCTATGCCAAGTAAATCGGAAGGTTCAGTTATACTTTCTACAGCACAAATTTTCACTCTTGATAAATATAAAAGACCAGTCTTATGTAGAGCCCTTCTAGACAACGGCTCAATGTCGAACTTCATGTCGAGGGAATTATTCGAAAAACTGAGTCTACCTTTCGAAAAAATAAACTTGCCGGTAAGTGGTCTTAGTGAAAGCATCACCAAAATCACATCAAGAACTAATGCAACATTAAAATCTACACATAACAGTTTCGCGGAAGAACTTCCTTTCTTGATTTTGGACAAAATCACAGAAAATCTGCCAATTGTTCCAATTGACAGATCCGTATTAGACATTCCTAAAAATCTCAAGTTGGCAGATGAAAATTTCGACGTGCCTGACAAAATCGACGTTCTGCTAGGTGCGGGTATTTTTTGGAGACTATTGTGTGTAGGGCAAATACAACTTGGCAGAGAGTTACCTATTCTACAAAAAACGCGGTTAGGATGGCTAGTTTGCGGTAGTCTTCCTTCTATAATCAAACAACCAAATTCTCTATGTAACCTTAGCATAACCGACAATTTACACGATCAAATTGAGAGATTTTGGAAGGTAGAGGAATGTTTACCTGCGCCTACCTATTCCAAGGAAGAATTAGAATGCGAGCAATATTTTCTAGAAACCACTACGCAAGATGACACAGGAAGGTACACCGTGAGCTTACCTGTCCGTGATCAAATTGGATATCTTGGTGACAACCTAGGAAACGCAGAAAAACGGTTCTATTCGGTCGAGAAAAAACTAAAAAGGGATCCTGTACTCAAAAAACAATATGTTGAATTTATGGACGAATATCAAGCGTTAAAACACATGTCCAAAATCAACACAAACAAAGAACAACGCTCAGGGACGCCAATTTACTATTTACCTCACCATCACGTCATAAAACAATCAAGTGTCACCACCAAGTTACGCGTGGTTTTTGACGCCTCTAGCAAATCACAGACGGGGTTGTCCTTGAACGATGTTCTAAATGTTGGGCCCACAATTCAACAGGAACTGTTTTCAATAGTTATTCGTTGCAGAACTCATGCGTACGTCATAACAGCTGTCGTCACAAAAATGTACCGACAGGTAAATATTCGCGAGGATCAGCGTGATCTACAACGAATTGTCTGGAGATCAGATCCAGGCGCACCCTTAGATCATTTTCGTTTAAATACCGTGACCTACGGGACGGCTTCGGCCTCGTTTTTAGCCATTCGGACTCTCCATGAAATCGCCTATAAAAACCAATCCAAATTTCCACACGTAAGCGACACTATCCTTCAGGATATGTATGTGGACGATTTAATAACAGGTTCGCAAACAATAGATGACGCTATTAAACTCAAACATGATATTTCACACATTCTGTCAAAATCGGGTTTTGAACTGAGGAAGTGGATGTCAAATAGCAACGAAATCTTACAAGTTCACGAAATCAATACGAAATTACCTGAATATTACATATCTGATGATAAAAACGCAAAAACACTAGGCCTTTTATGGAATGCTAATGATGATGTTTTAAAATATACTCTCAATCTAGATCAAGTGCCCCAAAGGGTAACTAAAAGATTAATTTTATCGGTTATTTCCGGTCTTTTTGATCCACTAGGGCTAATTGGTCCAATCATAATTTGCGGTAAAATCATAATTCAGGAATTATGCGACTCAATTTAGCTTGGGACGAAAGTATTCCCGTCAATTTATTTACAACATGGATAAACTTTTTTCATCAACTCAAAACAATAAATTTAATCGAAATTCCACGTTGCATTTTAATCTCAAAGCCAATTGAAATTCAATTGCATGGATTTTGCGACAGCTCCACGGTAGCTTACGGGGCTTGCATTTATGTACGCTCTACCAATAATCATGGTGAAACTATTGTAGCGCTTTTGTGTGCCAAATCGCGCGTAGCTCCGCTCAAATCTTTGACCCTACCCAGATTAGAGCTTTGTGGTGCTCAATTGCTGGCAAATCTCATGAATAAGGTTCAGAATTCATTAAGATTGAATATATCAGAGACATTCTATTGGTGCGACTCATCAATAGTACTCTCGTGGTTAAAGTACGAACCTTATCAATTAAAAACTTTTGTGGCTAACCGTGTACATGCAATACAACAACTTTCTGACCTAAGGCAGTGGAATCACGTGGCTTCTAGTGAAAATCCTGCGGATATAATTTCGCGTGGAACCAGTCCCGAAAAATTAACTAATAATACGTTATGGTTCCAAGGTCCGTCCTGGTTATCCAACCCCAATTCACATTGGCCAAATGACGTAATTGATTCAGTCGAAGAAGTACCGGAAATAAAACCTCCTACTACTTTGACTTTCGTAACTAATCTACCCGATCTAGAAATTTTCGATAAATTTTCGAACCTACATAAGCTTTGTCGAGTTATAGCTTACTGCATTAGATTCTACAAAAATAGCAAAAACAAAGATTCTAAAATTTCGGGACCTCTCACCTCTCAGGAAACTTCGAATTCCTTAAACTGTTTAATCAGACTTGCTCAGTCAAGTGACTTCCATAAGGAAATAGCCTCATTAACTTCCAACTCACCTCTACCGTCAAATAGTAAACTATTAGAGCTAAATCCCTTCTTGGATGACCAAGGTATAATCAGGGTTGGTGGTAGAATTCGGAATTCTACTGTCAGTTTTGATCATAAATTTCCCATGGTTTTGTCTGATAAACACGTTTTAACAAAATTAATAATCCGAGCCGAACACCATCGGAACCTACATGCAGGACCTCAGTTGGTGTTGTCAATAATAAGGACGCGTTTTTGGATATTAAACGGTAGAAATGCTGTACGCGGTGTATTGAGGCGTTGTGTAACGTGTTTCAGAGCTAACCCAAAACTTGCAACTCATCAAATGGGTAACTTACCTCGTGACAGAATCATTGCAAGTCGCCCATTTCTTAACACAGGAGTTGATCTGGCTGGTCCGTTTTATATCAAAGATGCTATCACTCGCTCTAAGAAAATAGTTAAAACCTATTTATGCGTCTTCATCTGTTTTGCTACAAAGGCCGTGCACTTTGAGCTAGTAGCAGATTTATCTACTGACGCATTTCTTAATGCACTAAAAAGGTTTATCTCGCGCCGCGGAATATGTAAAACTCTTTACTCAGACAACGGAAGTAATTTTGTTGGTGGGAAAAATAAACTAGACGCGATTCAAAAAAATCTATTGTTACATTTCAAGGATATACCCGAAGTGTCTAGTTACCTAACCTCTAACAATATCGAGTGGAAATTCATTCCACCTCGATCTCCACATGGCGGTCTCTGGGAGGCCTCAGTGAAATCGGCGAAATATCATCTGAAAAGAGTATTGGGTCACGCGAATTTAACATACGAACAGTTATACACAGTTGTCGTTCAAGTTGAAGCGATACTAAACTCCCGACCGTTGATCCCACTATCCAGTAGTCCTTCCGATTTTACTGCGCTAAGTCCTTCCCACTTCCTTGTTGGCGATTCGCTCACGGCTCTACCTCAAGAAGATGTCACCATCGTCAATGAAAACCGTTTGAAGCACTATGCTCGCCTCCAACAGATGGTGCAACATTTTTGGAATCGTTGGAGGTTGGAGTATTTGAGTAGTCTACAACAACGCTCCAAGTGGAAGCGCCAGTCCTCATCAGAGATAAAAGAAAGAATGTTAGTACTTCTCAAGGACGAAAACTTGCCTCCTTGTGTATGGCCAATGGGGCGAATACAACAGACTTATCCCGGTTCGGACGGAACGGTGCGCGTCGTTAGTGTGCAAACAAAGGCTGGTATTCACAAACGCGCTGTAGCCAAGATTTGTATGCTACCGATAGAAGCCTAGTCCCGTGGTGATCGCGAGGGACCCCTCAAACTATTTGAATGCCGTGTCATTCAAGGGGGGCGGTATGTTCGGTGCCAAGTGTAGTTCGCGTTTAAAGCTCGGATTGACACCTGTGTGCGTCCTACTTTTCCTACGCCGCGCGCCGCCTCGACGGTTTCCAGCCGTTACGCGATATTGATCCCGTGAGGGGAGCTCCGCGGCGGCTCGCTGCCTGCGCGCCGGCCAGTAGAGAGAGACGAGTCGACGGATGAGCAGGTCTCGCCGCGCCGCTTCGCATCGCCCGCTCGTCTGCGACACACACATATCGACCGTGTACCACCCTTATTATAAGAAATTCTAAATACATACTACATGCCAAATTGTAGTGTTTCATTTGAGAAAATACAAACAACAAACAAACAGAGACTAATGTTTATTTTTTGGGACAGCTAGAACAAAATTTCATTATGAAACGTTTTTCTGGATAGAAAACCCTTAGTTTCTGATTTTCTAATTTGTTCGATGCTATTTTACTGTAGTTTAGTTGAACCATGTAGTAAGGCAAGTTGTTCAGTATCAAAATGTATATTGCCGGACAATACTGTAAATATTTTGAACAATTTTGATTCCGTGATCCCCTTTTCGTAAAAGGAAACTAATGTCCCTTTTTTGTTACAGCTACAACAAAATTTCATTATGAAACCTTTTTCTGTATGAAAAAAACCCTTAGCTTCTGATTTTCTAACTTTTTCGATTCTATTTTACTATTATTTTTACGATGTAATAAAGCAAGTTGTTCAGTATCAAAACGTAAGCTGCCGTACAATACTGAAAAGATTTTGAACAATTTTGTTTCCGTGACTTATTTAGATCTCCTTTTGGTAAAAGAAGACTAAAGTTGCCCTGAATAAAAAAACATGCCCCTTTAGAAAGTATTATGAAAATGTTATTAAATAATCAGAACACAATCGCTGTTGAAAGTCTCAGACGTTTCGTGTACCTTTTTTTGGTTTTGTAATTTTTGATTTTTTAAATTTTTTATTTATTTTTTTATTTTTTTGCATTTTTTATTATTTGTTTAATTGTTCGATACTATTTCAGTTACCTGCAGTACAATACTAAAAAGATTTTGAACAATTTTGTTTCCGTGACTTATTTAGATCTCCTTTTAGTAAAAGAAGACTAAAGTTGCAACGAATCAAAAAACATGCCCTTTGGAAAGTCTTAGAGGTATCCGTGTCCCTATTGTGATTTTGTAATTTTTCGACAATTTAAACTTGTAAATAGTATCTGAAATAGTATCGAACAAATAATTGTTCGATACTATTTCAGATGAGTTAGTGGGGGGTCAAATATCTCGTGGACACCCTGTACAACTACAGTAAAATAGTATCGAAAAAGTTATAAAATCAAAAACTAAGGGTTTTTTTTATCCAGAAAAAGGTTTTCATAATGAAATTTTGTTGTAGCTGTCACAAAAGAGGAACATTAGTTCATTAGTCTCATTTTATGAAAAGGGGATCACTGGAATCAAGATTGTTCAAAATCTCACAAATTTTGCTCCGGAGCTTAAGATTTTATCTGAAGAACTTATATTTATAACATTTTCTACTTTAAACTGAAATAGTATCGAACAATTATTTGTCCTGAAATTTTTTATTTCGAGAATATAATCAGTAAAATTTGAAAAGGCTCCTAAACATTTTGGAGTTTCACTATATTACTCCCTTGTTTGAAACAAATATTTTTTGTTATTACATCGATCATCTATCTTTATCACGAGATCCACAAATTCGAGTTAAATAAATTTAGTATAAAAGTTAAAAACGGAATTTTTCAAAAACGGAAAAAGATAATGCCACAAAGTTTAATATCATTTTAATTGCCTTGATGAGCAGATTTTAAAAATGCAAAAATATATAGGGTGTTTCATTTAAAATAGTTTGCCACTCTTTTTCTAAACACAATATAAAAAATGCAATAAAACCGCAAAAAAAAATTAATAAAATTCTCTACAAAGTGCTTTTTTATTCGTGTTTCTAGCTCAAAAAATAAAAAAGTTAGTGCGGGGGTCAAGTATTTCCGTACGATGTAATAAAGCAAGTTGTTCAGTATCAAAACATAAGCTGCCGTAGAGCTGCCCTGACTTATTTTGATCTCCTTTTGGTAAAAGAAGACGAAAGTTGCCCTGATTTTGTAATTTTTGACAATTTAAACTTAAAATGTCATTAAATAATCAGAACACAGTCACTGTTGAAAGTCTCAGACGTTTCGTGTACTTTTTTTGGTTTTGTAATTTTTGATTTTCTTTTTTAATTTTTTTTAATTTTTTTTTTTCATTTATTATTATTTTTTAATTGTTCGATACTATTTCAGTTTAAAGTAGAAAATGTTATTTATAAAAGTTCTTCAGATAAAATCTTAAGCTCCGGAGAAAAACTTGTGATATTTTGAACAATTTTGATTCCCGTGATCCCCTTTTCATAAAAGGAAAGTAATGAACGAATGTCCCTTTTTTGTGACAACTACAACAAAATTTCATTATGAATCCGTTTTCTGGATAAAAACAATTAGTTTCTGATTTTCTAACTTTTTCGATACTATTTTACTGTATTACGATGTAATAAAGCAAGTTGTTCAGTAAAAGTACAACAAAACGTAAGCTGCCGTACAATACTGAAAAGATTTGAACAATTTTGTTTCCGTGACTTATTTAGATCTCCTTTTGGTAAAAGAAGACTAAAGTTGCCCTGAATCAAAAAACATGCCCTTTGGAAAATCTTAGAGGTTTCCGTGTACCTACTGTGATTTTGTAATTTTTCGACAATTTATACTTGTAAAATGTTATTAAATAATCAGAACACAATCGCTGTTAAAAGTCTCAGACGTTTCGTCTACCTTTTTTTGGTTTTGTAGTTTTTTTTTTAAATTTTTATTTTTTTTTTATTTTTTTTATTTTTTTTTATTTTTTTTATTTTTTTAATTGTTCGATACTATTTATTTATTATTAATAAAAGTTCTTCAGATAAAATCTTAAGCTCCGGAGAAAAACTTGTGAGATTTTAAACAATTTTGATTCCGTGATCCCCTTTTCATAAAAGGAAACTAATGTCCCTTTTTTGTGACAACTACAACAAAATTTCATTATGAAACCGTTTTCTGGATAAAAAACAATTAGTTTCTGATTTTCTAACTTTCTCGATTCTATTTTACTGTATTACGATGTAATAAAGCAAGTTGTTCAGTAAAAGTACAACAAAACGTAAGCTGCCGTACAATACTGAAAAGATTTGAACAATTTTGTTTCCGTGACTTATTTAGATCTCCTTTTGGTAAAGAAGACTAAAGTTGCCCTGAATCAAAAGACAAGCCCTTTGGAAAATCTTAGAGGTTTCCCTGTACAAACTGTGATTTTGTAATTTTTCGACAATTTAAACTTGTAAAATGTCATTAAATAATCAGAACACAATCGCTGTTAAAAGTCTCATACGTTTCGTGTACCTTTTTTTGGTTTTGTAATTTTTGATTTTTTTAAATTTTTGTTTATTTTTTATTTTTTTTGCATTTTTTATTATTTTTTAAATTGTTCGATATTATTTCAGTTAGCTGCCGTACAATACTGAAAAGATTTTGAACAATTTTGTTTCCGTGACTTATTTAGATTTCCTTTTAGTAAAGGAAGACTCAAGTTGCCCTGAATAAAAAAACATGCCCTTTGGAAAATCTTAGAGGTTTCTTTGTACCTACTGTGATTTTGTAATTTTTCGACATTTTAAACTCGTAAAATGTTATTAGATAATCAGAAAGGAGTCGTTCCGTGAACCTTTTTTGGTTTTGTAATTTTTGACTTTTTTAAATTTTTAATTTTTTATATTTTTTTTCATTTTTTAATATTTTTTTAATTGTTCGATACTATTTTAGTTTAAAGTAGAAAATCTTATTATTAAAAGTTCTTCAGATAAAATCTTAAGCTCCGGAGAAAAACTTGTGAGATTTTGAACAATTTTGATTCCCGTGATCCCCTTTTCGGAAAAGGAAACTTAATAACGAATGTCCCTTTTTTGTGACAGCTACAACAAAATTTCATTATGAAACCTTTTTCTGTATAAAAAACCTTTAGCTTCTGATTTTCTAACTTTTTCGATACTATTTTACTGTATTATTACGATGTAATAAAGCAAGTTGTTCAGTATCAAAACGTAAGCTGCCGTACAATACTGAAAAGATTTGAACAATTTTGTTTCCGTAACTTAGTTAGATCTCCTTTTGGTAAAATAAGACTAAAGTTGCCCTGAATCAAAAAACATGCCCTTTAGAAAATCTTAGAGGTTTCCGTGTACCTACTGTGATTTTGTAATTTTTCGACAATTTATACTTGTAAAATGTTTTTAAATAATCAGAACACAATCGCTGTTAAAAGTCTCAGACGTTTTGTCTACCTTTTTTTGGTTTTGTAGTTTTTGTTTTTTTTTAATTTTTATTATTTTTTTTTAATTTTTTTAAAAAAATGTTTTAATTTTTTTTTATTATTTTTTTAATTGTTCGGTACTATTTCAGTTTAAAGTAGAAAATGTTATTAATAAAAGTTCTTCAGATAAAATCTTAAGCTCCGGAGAAACTTGTGAGATTTTGAACAATTTTGATTCCGTGATCCCCTTTTCATAAAAGGAGACTAATAAACTAATGTTTCTTTTTCGGGACAGCTATAACAAAATTTCATTATGAAACGTTTTTCTGGATAGAAAACCCTTAGTTTCTGAGTTTCTAATTTTTTCGATGCTATTTTACTGTAGTTTAGTCGAACCATGTAGTAAGGCAAGTTGTTCAGTATCAAAACGTATATTGCCGGACAATACTGTAAATATTTTGAACAATTTTGATTCCGTGATCCCCTTTTCATAAAAGGAAACTAATGTCCCTTTTTTGTGACAGCTACAACAAAATTTGTTGTTTTTTTTTAATTTTTATTATTTTTTTTTAATTTTTTTAAAAAAATGTTTTAATTTTTTTTTATTATTTTTTTAATTGTTCGGTACTATTTCAGTTTAAAGTAGAAAATGTTATTAATAAAAGTTCTTCAGATAAAATCTTAAGCTCCGGAGAAACTTGTGAGATTTTGAACAATTTTGATTCCGTGATCCCCTTTTCATAAAAGGAGACTAATAAACTAATGTTTCTTTTTCGGGACAGCTACAACAAAATTTCATTATGAAACGTTTTTCTGGATAGAAAACCCTTAGTTTCTGAGTTTCTAATTTTTTCGATGCTATTTTACTGTAGTTTAGTCGAACCATGTAGTAAGGCAAGTTGTTCAGTATCAAAACGTATATTGCCGGACAATACTGTAAATATTTTGAACAATTTTGATTCCGTGATCCCCTTTTCATAAAAGGAAACTAATGTCCCTTTTTTGTGACAGCTACAACAAAATTTCATTATGAAACCTTTTTCTGTATAAAAAACCTTTAGCTTCTGATTTTCTAACTTTTTCGATACTATTTTACTGTATTATTACGATGTAATAAAGCAAGTTGTTCAGTATCAAAACGTAAGCTGCCGTACAATACTGAAAAAATTTGAACAATTTTGTTTCCGTGACTTAGTTAGATCTCCTTTTGGTAAAAGAAGACTAAACTTGCCCTGAATCAAAAAACATGCCCTTTGGAAAATCTTAGAGGTTTCCGTGTACCTACTGTGATTTTGTAATTTTTCGACAATTTATACTTGTAAAATGTTATTAAATAATCAGAACACAATCGCTGTTAAAAGTCTCAGACGTTTCGTCTACCTTTCCTTGGTTTTGTAGCTTTTTGTTTTTTTTTATTTATTTTTATAATTTTAATTGTTCGATACTATTTCAGTTTAAAGTAGAAAATGTTATTAAAAAAAGTTCTTCAGATAAAATCTTAAGCTCCGGAGAAAAACTTGCGAGATTTTGAACAATTTTGATTCCGTGATCCCCTTTTCATAAAAGGAGACTAATAAACTAATGTTTATTTTTTGGTACAGCTAGAACAAAATTTCATTATGAAACGTTTTTCTGGATAGAAAACCCTTAGTTTCTGATTTTATAATTTTTTCGATGCTATTTCACTGTAGTTTAGTTGAACCATGTAGTAAGGCAAGTTGTTCGTTCAGTATCAAAACGTATATTGCCGGACAACTGTAAATATTTTGAACAATTTTGATTCCGTGATCCCCTTTTCATAAAAGGAAACTAATGTCCCTTTTTTGTTACAGCTACAACAAAATTTCATTGTGAAACCTTTTTCTGTATAAAAAAAACCCTTAGCTTCTGATTTTCTAACTTTTTCGATACTATTTTACTGTATTATTACGATGTAATAAAGCAAGTTGTTCAGTATCAAAACGTAAGCTGCCGTACAATACTGAAAAGATTTTGAAGAATTTTGTTTCCGTGACTTATTTAGATCTCCTTTTGGTAAAAGAAGACGAAAGTTGCCCTGATTTTGTAATTTCTGGCAATTTAAACTTGTAAAATGTCATTAAATAATCAGAACACATTCATTGTTGAAAGTCTCAGACGTTTCGTGTACCTTTTTTTGGATTTGTATTTTTTGATTTTCTTTTTTAAGTTTTTTTCATTTCTTATTATTTTTTTAATTGTTCGATACTATTTCAGTTTAAAGTAGAAAATGTTATTTATAAAAGTTCTTCAGATAAAATCTTAAGCTCCGGAGAAAAACTTGTGAGATTTTGAACAATTTTGATTCCCGTGATCCCCTTTTCATAAAAGGAAACTAATGTCCCTTTTTTGTGACAGCTACAACAAAATTTCATTATGAAACCTTTTTCTGTATAAAAAACCTTTAGCTTCTGATTTTCTAACTTTTTCGATACTATTTTACTGTATTATTACGATGTAATAAAGCAAGTTGTTCAGTATCAAAACGTAAGCTGCCGTACAATACTGAAATAAAATAAAAAAGTAAAATAAAACTAAAGTTGCCCTGAATCAAAAAACATGCCCTTTAGAAAATCTTAGCGGTTTCCGTGCACCTACTGTGATTTTGTAATTTTTCGACAATTTATACTTGTAAAATGTTATTAAATAATCAGAACACAATCGCTGTTAAAAGTCTCAGACGTTTCGTCTACCTTTTTTTGGTTTTGTAGTTTTCTTTTTTTTTAAATTTTTATTATTATTTTTTTAATTTTTTTTTAATTTTTTTTTAATTTTTTATTATTTTTTTAATTGTTCGGTACTATTTCAGTTTAAAGTAGAAAATGTTATTAATAAAAGTTCTTCAGATAAAATCTTAAGCTCCGGAGAAACTTGTGAGATTTTGAACAATTTTGATTCCGTGATCCCCTTTTCATAAAAGGAGACTAATAAACTAATGTTTCTATTTTGGGACAGCTACAACAAAATTTCATTATGAAACGTTTTTCTGGATAGAAAACCCTTAGTTTCTGAGTTTCTAATTTTTTCGATGCTATTTTACTGTAGTTTAGTCGAACCATGTAGTAAGGCAAGTTATTCAGTATCAAAACGTATATTGCCGGACAATACTGTAAATATTTTGAACAATTTTGATTCCGTGATCCCCTTTTCATAAAAGGAAACTAATGTCCCTTTTTTGTTACAGCTACAACAAAATTTCATTATGAAACCTTTTTCTGTATAAAAAAAAGCCCTTAGCTTCTGATTTTCTAACTTTTTCGATACTATTTTACTGTATTATTACGATGTAATAAAGCAAGTTGTTCAGTATCAAAACGTAAGCTGCCGTACAATACTGAAAAGATTTTGAAGAATTTTGTTTCCGTGACTTATTTAGATCTCCTTTTGGTAAAAGAAGACGAAAGTTGCCCTGATTTTGTAATTTTTGACATAAAATGTCATTAAATAATCAGAACACATTCACTGTTGAAAGTCTCAGGCGTTTCGTGTACCTTTTTTTGGTTTTGTAATTTTTGATTATTTTTTTAATTTTTTAATTTTTAAATTTTTTTTATTTCTTATTATTTTTTTAATTGTTCGATATTATTTTAGTTTAAAGTAGAAAATGTTATCAATAAAAGTTTCTTCGGATAAAATCTTAAGCTCAGGAGCAAAACTTGTGAGATTTTGAACAATTTTGATTTCCGTAATTTCCTTTTCATAAAAGGAGACTAATGTTAACCAATGTTAATTTTTTGGGACAGCTACAACCAAATTTCATTATGAAACGTTTTTCTGGATGGAAAACACTTAGTTTCTGATTTTCTAATTTTTTCGATACTATTTTACTGTAGTTGTACAATCTAATAAAGCAAGTTGTTCAGTATCAAAACATAAGCTGCCGTACAATACTGAAAAGATTTGAACAATTTTGTTTCCCTGACTTATTTTGATCCCCTTTTCGTAAAAGGAGACTTAATAACGAATGTTCCTTTTTTGTGACAGCTACAACAAATTTTCATTATGTAACGTTTTTCTGGATAGAAAACCCTTAGCTTCTGATTTTCTAATTTTTTCGATACTATTTTACTGTAGTTTAGTTGTACCGTGTAATGAGGCAAGTTTCAGTTTAAAAACGTAAGCTGCCGTACAATACTGAAAAGGTTTTGAAGAATTTTGTTTCCGTGACTTATTTAGATCTTCTTCTGGTAAAAGAAGACGAAAGTTGCCCTGATTTTGTAATTTCTGGCAATTTAAACTTGTAAAATGTCATTAAATAATCAGAAAACATTCACTGTTGAAAGTCTCAGACGTTTCGTGTACCTTTTTTTGGTTTTGTATTTTTTGATTTTCTTTTTTTAGTTTTTTTCATTTCTTATTATTTTTTTAATTGTTCGATACTATTTCAGTTTAAAGTAGAAAATGTTATTTTTAAAAGTTCTTCAGATAAAATCTTAAGCTCCGGAGAAAAACTTGTGAGATTTTGAACAATTTTGATTCCCGTGATCCCCTTTTCATAAAAGGAAACTAATGTCCCTTTTTTGTGACAGCTACAACAAAATTTCATTATGAAACCTTTTTCTGTATAAAAAACCTTTAGCTTCTGATTTTCTAACTTTTTCGATACTATTTTACTGTATTATTACGATGTAATAAAGCAAGTTGTTCAGTATCAAAACGTAAGCTGCCGTACAATACTGAAAAGATTTGAACAATTTTGTTTCCGTAACTTAGTTAGATCTCCTTTTGGTAAAATAAGACTAAAGTTGCCCTGAATCAAAAAACATGCCCTTTGGAAAATCTTAGAGGTTTCCGTGTACCTACTGTGATTTTGTAATTTTTCGACAATTTATACTTGTAAAATGTTATTAAATAATCAGAACACAATCGCTGTTAAAAGTCTCAGACGTTTCGTCTACCTTTTTTTGGTTTTGTAGTGTTTGTTTTTTTTTTAATTTTTATTATTATTTTTTTATTTATTTTTATTTATTTTTTTATTTTTTTTTTAATTTTTTATTATTTTTTTAATTGTTCGGTACTATTTCAGTTTAAAGTAGAAAATGTTATTAATAAAAGTTCTTCAGATAAAATCTTAAGCTCCGGAGAAACTTGTGAGATTTTGAACAATTTTGATTCCGTGATCCCCTTTTCATAAAAGGAGACTAATAAACTAATGTTTATTTTTTGGTACAGCTAGAACAAAATTTCATTATGAAACGTTTTTCTGGATAGAAAACCCTTAGTTTCTGATTTTATAATTTTTTCGATGCTATTTTACTGTAGTTTAGTTGAACCATATAGTAAGGCAAGTTGTTCGTTCAGTATCAAAACGTATATTGCCGGACAATACTGTAAATATTTTGAACAATTTTGATTCCGTGATCCCCTTTTCATAAAAGGAAACTAATGTCCCTTTTTTGTTACAGCTGCAACAAAATTTCATTGTGAAATCTTTTTCTGTATAAAAAAAACCCTTAGCTTCTGATTTTCTAACTTTTTCGATACTATTTTACTGTATTATTACGATGTAATAAAGCAAGTTGTTCAGTATCAAAACGTAAGCTGCCGTACAATACTGAAAAGATTTTGAAGAATTTTGTTTCCGTGACTTATTTAGATCTCCTTTTGTAAAAGAAGACGAAAGTTGCCCTGATTTTGTAATTTTCGACATAAAATGTCATTAAATAATCAGAACACATTCACTGTTGAAGGTCTCAGACGTTTCGTGTACCTTTTTTTGGTTTTGTAATTTTTGATTATTTTTTTAATTTTTTAATTTTTTTTTAATTTTTTTTTCATTTCTTATTATTTTTTTAATTGTTCGATATTATTTTAGTTTAAAGTAGAAAATGTTACCAATAAAAGTTCTTCGGATAAAATCTTAAGCTCAGGAGCAAAACTTGTGAGATTTCGAACAATTTCGATTCCCGTGATCCCCTTTTCATAAAAGGAAACTAATGAACGAATGTCCCTTTTTTGTGACAACTACAACAAAATTTCATTATGAAACCGTTTTCTGGATAATCAAAACAATTAGTTTCTGATTTTCTAACTTTTTCGATACTATTTTACTGTATTACGATGTAATAAAGCAAGTTGTTCAGTAAAAGTACAACAAAACGTAAGCTGCCGTACAATACTGAAAAGATTTGAACAATTTTGTTTCCGTGACTTATTTAGATCTCCTTTTGGTAAAAGAAGACTAAAGTTGCCCTGAATAAAAAAAACATGCCCTTTGGAAAATCTTAGAGGTTCCCGTGTACAAACTGTGATTTTATAATTTTTCGACAATTTATACTTGTAAAATGTTATTAAATAATCAGAACACAATCGCTGTTAAAAGTCTCAGACGTTTCTTCTACCTTTTTTTGGTTTTGTAGTTTTTGTTGTTTTTTTTATTTTTATTTTTTTTTTTATTTTTTTTTTTTTAAATTTTTTATTATTTTTGGAAAATCTTAGAGGTTTCCCTGTACAAAGTGTGATTTTGTAATTTTTCGACATTTTAAATTCGTAAAATGTTATTAAATAATCAGAAAGTAGACGTTCCGTGTACCTTTTTTTGGTTTTGTAATTTTCGACTTTTTTAAATTTTTATTTTTTTTTTCATTTTTTAATATTTTTTTAATTGTTCGATACTATTTTAGTTTAAAGTAGAAAATGTTAATATTAAAAGTTCTTCAGATAAAATCTTAAGCACCGGAGAAAAACTTGTGAGATTTTGAACAATTTTGATTCCCGTGATCCCCTTTTCGGAAAAAGAGACTTAATAACGAATGTTCCTTTTTTGTGACAGCTACAACAAATTTTCATTATGTAACGTTTTTCTGGATAGAAAACCCTTAGCTTCTGATTTTCTAACTTTTTCGATACTATTTTACTGAAGTATTACGATTTAATAAAGCAAGTTGTTCAGTATCAAAACGTAAGCTGCCGTACAATACTGAAAAGATTTGAACAATTTTGTTTCCGTGACTTATTTAGATTTCCTTTTGGAGAAGACTAAAGTTGCCCTGAATCAAAAGACATGCCCTTTGGAAAATCTTAGAGGTTCCCGTGTACAAACTGTGATTTTGTAATTTTTCGACAATTTAAACTTGTAAAATGTCATTAAATAATCAGAACACAATCGCTGTTGAAAGTCTCAGACGTTTAGTGTACCTTTTTTTTTTCATTTCTTATTATTTTTTTAATTGTTCGATACTATTTCAGTTTAAAGTAGAAAATGTTATTTATAAAAGTTCTTCAGATAAAATCTTAAGCTCCGAAGAATAACTTGTGAGATTTCTAACAATTTCGATTCCCGTGATCCCCTTTTCATAAAAGGAAACTAATGAACGAATGTCCCTTTTTTGTGACAACTACAACAAAATTTCATTATGAAACCGTTTTCTGGATAATCAAAACAATTAGTTTCTGATTTTCTAACTTTTTCGATACTATTTTACTGTATTACGATGTAATAAAGCAAGTTGTTCAGTAAAAGTACAACAAAACGTAAGCTGCCGTACAAAACTGAAAAGATTTGAACAATTTTGTTTCCGTGACTTATTTAGATCTCCTTTTGGTAAAAGAAGACTAAAGTTGCCCTGAATAAAAAACATGCCCTTTGGAAAATCTTAGAGGTTCCCGTGTACAAACTGTGATTTTGTAATTTTTCGACAATTTATACTTGTAAAATGTTATTAAATAATCAGAACACAATCGCTGTTAAAAGTCTCAGACGTTTCTTCTACCTTTTTTTGGTTTTGTAGTTTTTGTTGTTTTTTTTTATTTTTATTTTTTTTTAATTTTTTTAATTTTTTTTTTTAATTTTTTTATTATTTTTTTTTAATTGTTGGATACTATTTATTTATTATTAATAAAAGTTCTTCAGATAAAATCTTAAGCTCCGGAGAAAAACTTGTGAGATTTTGAACAATTTTGATTCCGTGATCCCCTTTACATAAAAGGAGACTAATAAACTAATGTTTATGTTTTGGGACAGCTACAACAAAATTTCATTATGAAACCGTTTTCTGGATAATCAAAACAATTAGCTTCTGATTTTCTAGCTTTTTCGATACTATTTTACTGTATTACGATGTAATAAAGCAAGTTGTTCAGTAAAAGTACAACAAAACGTATGCTGCCGTACAATACTGAAAAGATTTGAACAATTTTGTTTCCGTGACTTATTTAGATCTCCTTTTGGTAAAAGAAGACTAAAGTTGCCCTGAATAAAAAAACATGCCCTTTGGAAAATCTTAGAGGTTTCCTTGTGCCTACTGTGATTTTGTAATTTTTCGACAATTTATACTTGTAAAATGTTATTAAATAATCAGAACACAATCGCTGTTAAAAGTCTCAGACGTTTCGTCTACCTTTTTTTGGTTTTGTAGTTTTTGTTTTTTTTTTAATTTTTATTATTTTTTAAATTTTTTATTTTTTTTAATTTTTTTATTATTTTTTTAATTGTTGGATACTATTTATTTATTATTAATAAAAGTTCTTCAGATAAAATCTTGAGCTCCGGAGAAAAACTTGTGAGATTTTGAACAATTTTGATTCCGTGATCCCCTTTACATAAAAGGAGACTAATAAACTAATGTTTATTTTTTGGGACAGCTACAACAAAATTTCATTATGAAACGTTTTTCTGGATAGAAAACCCTTAGTTTCTGATTTTCTAATTTTTTCGATACTATTTTACTGTAGTTTAGCTGAACCATGTAGTAAGGCAAGTTGTTCAGTATCAAAACGTATATTGCCGGACAATACTGTAAATATTTTGAACAATTTTGATTCCGTGATCGCCTTTTCATAAAAGGAAACTAATGTTTCTTTTTTGTGACAGCGACAACAAAATTTCATTATGAAATCTTTTTCTGTATAAAAAAACCCTTAGCTTCTGATTTTCTAACTTTTTCGATACTATTTTACTGTATTATTACGATGTAATAAAGCAAGTTGTTCAGTATCAAAACGTAAGCTGCCCTACAATACTGAAAAGATTTGAACAATTTTGTTTCCGTGACTTATTTAGATCTCCTTTTGGTAAAAGAAGACTAAAGTTGCCCTGAATCAAAAGACATGCCCTTTGGAAAATCTTAGAGGTTTCCCTGTACAAAGTGTGATTTTGTAATTTTTCGACAATTTAAACTTGTAAAATGTCATTAAATAATCAGAACACAATCGCTGTTGAAAGTCTCATACGTTTCGTGTACCTTTTTTTTGGTTTTTTAATTTTTGATTTTTTTTTAATTTTTATTTTTTTTTGCATTTTTTATTATTTTTTAAATTGTTCGATATTATTTCAGTTAGCTGCCGTACAATACTGAAAAGATTTTGAACAATTTTGTTTCCGTGACTTATTTAGATTTCCTTTTAGTAAAGGAAGACTCAAGTTGCCCTGAATAAAAAAAACATGCCCTTTGGAAAATCTTAGAGGTTTCCTTGTACCTACTGTGATTTTGTAATTTTTCGACATTTTAAATTCGTAAAATGTTATTAAATAATCAGAAAGTAGACGTTCCGTGTACCTTTTTTTGGTTTTGTAATTTTCGACTTTTTTAAATTTTAAATTTTTTTTTTCATTTTTTAATATTTTTTTAATTGTTCGATACTATTTTAGTTTAAAGTAGAAAATGTTATTATTAAAAGTTCTTCAGATAAAATCTTAAGCTCCGGAGAAAAACTTGTGAGATTTTGAATAATTTTGATTCCCGTGATCCCCTTTTCGGAAAAGGAGACTTAATAACGAATGTTCCTTTTTTGTGACAGCTACAACAAATTTTCATTATGCAACGTTTTTCTGGATAGAAAACCCTTAGCTTCTGATTTTCTAACTTTTTCGATACTATTTTACTGTAATATTACGATGTAATAAAGCAAGTTGTTCAGTATCAAAACGTAAGCTGCCGTACAATACTGAAAAGATTTGAACAATTTTGTTTCCGTGACTTATTTAGATTTCCTTTTGGTAAAAGAAGACTAAAGTTGCCCTGAATCAAAAGACATGCCCTTTGGAAAATCTTAGAGGTTCCCGTGTACAAACTGTGATTTTGTAATTTTTCGACAATTTAAACTTGTAAAACGTCATTAAATAATCAGAACACAATCGCTGCTGAAAGTCTCAGACGTTTCGTGTACCTTTTTTTGGTTTTGTAATTTTTGATTTTTTTAAATTTTTTAAATTTTTTTTTTCATTGCTTATTATTTTTTTAATTGTTCGATACTATTTCAGTTTAAAGTAGAAAATGTTATTTATAAAAGTTCTTCAGATAAAATCTTAAGCTCCGGAGAATAACTTGTGAGATTTTGAACAATTTTGATTCCCGTGATCCCCTTTTCATAAAAGGAAACTAATGAACGATTGTCCCTTTTTTGTGACAACTACAACAAAATTTCATTATGAAACCGTTTTCTGGATAAAAAACAATTAGTTTCTGATCTTCTAACTTTTTCGATACTATTTTACTGTATTACGATGTAAAGCAAGTTGTTCAGTAAAAGTACAACAAAACGTAAGCTGCCGTACAATACTGAAAAGATTTGAACAATTTTGTTTCCGTGACTTATTTAGATCTCCTTTTGGTAAAAGAAGACTAAAGTTGCCCTGAATCAAAAGACATGCCCTTTGGAAAATCTTAGAGGTTTCCCTGTACAAACTGTGATTTTGTAATTTTTCGACAATTTAAACTTGTAAAATGTCATTAAATAATCAGAACACAATCGCTGTTGAAAGTCTCATACGTTTCGTGTACCTTTTTTTGGTTTTGTAATTTTTGATTTTTTTTTAATTTTTATTTATTTTTTATTTTTTATTTTTGCATTTTTTATTATTTTTTAAATTTTCGATATTATTTCAGCTAGCTGCCGTACAATACTGAAAAGATTTTGAACAATTTTGTTTCCGTGACTTATTTAGATTTCCTTTTAGTAAAGGAAGACTCAAGTTGCCCTGAATAAAAAAACATGCCCTTTGGAAAATCTTAGGTTTCCTTGTACCTACTGTGATTTTGTAATTTTTCGACATTTTAAACTCGTAAAATGTTATTAAATAATCAGAAAGTAGACGTTCCGTGTACCTTTTTTTGGTTTTGTAATTTTTGACTTTTTTAAATTTTTAATTTTTTTTATCTTTTTTTTTCATTTTTTAATATTTTTTTAATTGTTCGATACTATTTTAGTTTAAGTGACTTATTTAGATCTCCTTTTAGTAAAAGAAGACTAAAGTTGCAACTAATCAAAAAACATGCCCTTTGGAAAGTCTTAGAGGTATCCGTGTCCCTATTGTGATTTTGTAATTTTTCGACAATTTAAACTTGTAAATAGTATCTGAAATAGTATCGAACAAATAATTGTTCGATACTATTTCAGTTTAAAGTAGAAAATGTTATTAATATAAGTTCTTCAGATAAAATCTTAAGCTCCGGAGCAAAATTTGTGAGATTTTGAACAATTTTGATTCCAGTGATCCCCTTTTCATAAAAGGAGACTAATGAACTAATGTTCCTTTTTTGTGACAGCTACAACAAAATTTCGTTATGAAAACCTTTTTCTGGATAAAAAAAAACCTTAGTTTTTGGTTTTCTAACTTTTTCGATACTATTTTACTAGACGAAAGTTGCCCTGATTTTGTAATTTTTGACAATTTAAACTTGTAAAATGTCATTAAATAATCAGAACACATTCACTGTTGAAAGTCTCAGACGTTTCGTGTACCTTTTTTTGGTTTTGTAATTTTTGATTTTCTTTTTTAATTTTTTTTTCATTTCTTATTATTTTTTTAATTTTTCGATACTATTTCAGTTTAAAGTAGAAAATGTTATTTATAAAAGTTCTTCAGATAAAATCTTAAGCTCCGGAGAAAAACTTGTGAGATTTTGAAACTAATGAACGAATGTCCCTTTTTTGTGACAACTACAACAAAATTTCATTATGAAACCGTTTTCTGGATAAAAAACAATTAGTTTCTGATTTTCTAACTTTTTCGATACTATTTTACTGTATTACGATGTAATAAAGCAAGTTGTTGAATTTTTTTTTAACTTTTTTTTTAATTTTTTTAATTTTTTTTCTTTTTTTAATATTTTTTTAATTGTTCGATACTATTTCAGTTTAAAGTAGAAAATGTTATCAATAAAAGTTCTTCAGATAAAATCTTAAGCTCCGGAGAAAAACTTGTGAGATTTTGAACAATTTTGATTCCGTGATCCCCTTTTCATAAAAGGAGACTAATAAACTAATGTTTATTTTTTGGGACAGCTGCAACAAAATTTCATTTTGAAACGTTTTTCTGGATAGAAAACCCTTAGTTCTGATTTTCTAATTTTTTCGATGCTATTTTACTGTAGTTTAGTTGAACCATGTAGTAATAAGGCAAGTTGTTCGGTATCAAAACGTATATTGCCGGACAATAATGTAAATATTTTGAACAATTTTGATTCCGTGATCCCTTTTCATAAAAGGAAACTAATGTCCCTTTGTTGTTACAGCTACAACAAAATTTCATTATGAAACCTTTTTCTGTATAAAAAAAACCCTTAGCTTCTGCTTTTCTAACTTTTTCGATACTATTTTACTGTATTATTACGATGTAATAAAGCAAGTTGTTCAGTATCAAAACGTAAGCTGCCGTACAATACTGAAAAGATTTTGAACAATTTTGTTTCCGTGACTTATTTAGATCTCCTTTTGGTAAAAGAAGACTAAAGTTACCCTGAATCAAAAGACATGCCCTTTGGAAAATCTTAGAGGTTTCCGTGTACAAACTGTGATTTTGTAATTTTTCGACAATTTAAACTTGTAAAATGTCATTAAATAATCAGAACACAATCGGTGTTGAAAGTCTCATACGTTTCGTGTACCTTTTTTTTGGTTTTGTAATTTTTGATTTTTTTTTATTTTTTATTTATTTTTTATTTTTTTGCATTTTTTATTATTTTTTAAATTGTTCGATACTATTTCAGTTAGCTGCCGTACAATACTGAAAAGATTTTGAACAATTTTGTTTCCGTGACTTATTTAGATTTCCTTTTAGTAGTTGCCCTGAATAAAAAACATGCCCTTTGGAAAATCTTAGAGGTTTCCGTGTACCTACTGTGATTTTGTAATTTTTCGACATTTTAAACTTGTAAAATGTTATTAAATAATCAGAAAGTAGACGTTCCGTGTACCTTTTTTTGGTTTTGTAATTTTTGACTTTTTTAAATTTTTATTTTTTTTTTATTTTTTTTTTCATTTTTTAATATTTTTTTAATTGTTCGATACTATTTTAGTTTAAAGTAGGAATTGTTATTATTAAAAGTGCTTCTGATAAAATCTTAAGCTCCGGAGAAAAACTTGTGAGATTTTGAACAATTTTGATTCCCGTGATCCCCTTTTCATAAATATAAATAAATAAATACCCTCTTTATTTTCCAAAAAAACGAACACACAAAGGTATTATGGAAAACGTCATATTATTATTATACACATTAAAAAATATACATTAAAAATATACATAGGTATACAAACATACACCAAGTGTAACATATTAAAAATACGAATAAAAAAGAAGAAACCTATCAAAATACATCCTTTATTTTAAGAAATTCACTTAGGCTATACACACTGTGTCTCAACAAATAGGATCTTAAGCGTCGTCGAAAAATATTTATGTCAGGTGAGCCTACAATCTCCAAATTCAATCTGTTGAAAAGTTTAGTACCTAGAAAGATTGGAGATTGACGCCCTATTCGGTAGCGGAAGAAAGGAGTTCGGAGCAAACCCTTGGTTCTCGTATTAAAACTGTGCACGTCAGAATTAGCCAGAAAATTATCTCTATTTTCAAATATGTAAGAACAAAGTTCAATAATCAGAAGTGAGGGGAGCGTCTGGATGTCAAGCTTCTTGAAAATATCTCTACAGGATTTTCTTGGAGAAGCACCCACAATACATCTTAATATTCTTTTTTGACATATGAAAACATCTTCAGCAAAAGAGGAAGATCCCCAAAAACATACGCCATATCTTAACCGTGATTCTATATGGGCATAGTAAACTGACACCAATTGACTAACTGTTAAAACTTCCCTTAGGTTTCTAATTAGATAGCACATGGAATTAAGCTTTGTGACCAAATATTCACAGTGCAGCTTCCAGTTTAGGTTTTCATCTATAATAACACCAAGAAATTTAGTGGATCTAATTCTATCAATGTTAGTACCATTTATACTTAGTTTATAATCTAAATTTGATTTATTATTATAATTGTGAAACGAAATATAATTTGTTTTTGAGCTGTTAATATATAGGGAGTTCAAACTGAACCATCTATACAACGAATCCAAATTAGTGTTTCCTCTAAATTCAAGTTCACTTTTATTTTTTGCCGAAACAACTATGGAAGAATCATCCGCATATAATGAAAAACTGCAGTCAAGCTGTAATCCAACGTCATTTATGTACAAGATAAACAGTACAGGGCCCAAAATGGATCCTTGGGGCACTCCAACTGTCGTTGCCAGGGGCTCGGAAACCGAAGTACGCGTTACACCATCACTTGAAATGTCAATTGAGACATACTGAGTTCTGTCAAGCAAGTAGCTTCGCAGCCAATTCAAGGCCCCTCCTCTAACTCCATATGTCTCAGCCTTAAACAAAAGCCGCCCGTGATCCACACAGTCAAATGCCTTGCTGAGGTCGCAGAAGACCCCAGCAGGGCATTCACCCTCCTCCACATGTTGCACTACCTTTTCCAAGAAACAGTGAATTGCATCACTTGTAGAACACTTTGAGCGAAAACCGAATTGGTTTTTAATGAAGATATTGTTCCTATTTAGAAATGATTCGAGTCGGCTGAGGTAACAATATTCAAAGATTTTCGAAAAAATTGGAGACAGTGCTATTGGGCGATAGTTTTCAAGAGCATTCTGGTCACCTTTTTTATGTAAAGGTATGATCTTACTCATCTTTAGCCGATTAGGAAACACCCCATCCACAAATGACCTATTAACAAGGTAGACTAGAGGCTTGGTTAAAATGGTTACACACTTCTTTACGAGAAACGCCGACACCCCGTCAAATCCCGACGAATGTTTGGATTTTAGTTTTCCACTTATCAACGAAAAAAATTCCTCCTCCACGAAAGGAAACAAAAATATACTACTATCATTGGGAGAAACGTTGTTGCTGATACAATTAATTTTAGGAATTTTGTCGATGATATTCTTTACAGAGTCCCTAAAGAACTCATTGAAACTACTTGCAATTTTTACTGGATCTTCAATGGAACGACCCTCAACATTAATACTAATGTTGTTATTAACTGATTTATACTTATTATTCATTACGTTAACAGTGTTCCACATACACTTAATTGAATCCTCTGTAGAGGAGATGCTACGCTGATAGTAGGATCTTTTTTTATTCTTCACAAGGAGAGAGTGTTCCCGTTTACGTTCTAGGTAAAGGGGTTTCAACTCCGGAAACTGTTTGCTAAGATTAAAAAGGCTCTTTAAATCGTCACTAGATAATTTAACATCCTGATCTACCCAAAGTTTGCCCTGTCTTTTGTAAAACTTTTTGTAGGGAAAGTTCTCATTAAAATGAAACATAAAGACACTGTAAAAAACATTGAATGAATCGTTCAAGGTATCTTGAGAGTACACAGTGGCCCAGCTCTCAGACATCAGGGCAGCCTTAAAACGTTCTAGATTATTTCTACTAAAGTCTCGTTTATAGTGGGCAAAACCTTTGCACACCTTTTTACACTTAACTGTTAGTAAAACAGCACTATGGTCCGAGAAATGAACATCTATGACACTACTTAGCAAGTTTTCAGTGTTTGAAAACACATAGTCTAAAATATAACCCCGGCGTGTCCCTTCACCAAGAATCGTTTCCATATTAAAACCAGATAAAACACCCGCCAACAAGTTGTAATTCAATCTATCCCTTACGGGGTCAACGTTAAAATCACCGCACAAATATATATCTACATTAGGTGTATATAACAGTTCTAAAACTTCGGTTAGTTTATCACAGAATAACTTAAAACTAGTATCAATTGGTGATCTATAACACGCCAAAATAATTATTTCTTTTCTATCTTTTTTGCATGCAATGCCACAGATCTCGAATTCTTTTTCTAAACAGAATTGATCTAACGGAATTGGTCTCGCGCTAATCTCAGTGCTACACCATATTCCAACCCCTCCATGTTTAAAGCTGTTTCTGCAAAAAGCTGAAACTTTGTAAAAATTTGGAAAATAAAAAGTGTCAACACTCGAGCTCGAGCACCAAGTTTCCGTCAGACAGATAAATTGTATATTACTAGAACTAATAAAATCACTGGTAATAAAATCCACTTTTCTGTTTGTTAGGCCTTGACAATTTAACAGAAGGAGATCATAAGTTTTATTTCTACCTATTAAGTTGCTTGTGACGGCAGCACCCTCCTCTGAAAAAACGTTGAGACGTAAGCACCAGTGGGCCACTTATTAGGATCCATAGCAGTTTCGTAATTGCTTTGATTGATAATAATCTTGAAAGATGCATACGACTCCGGGTGCCTCGAATTTAACTTTTCACACTTTACCTCGGGAAAATGTACTTTAAGAATAGTCACTAAATCTTCACATTTAGTTACGGGTTCCAGTCTTGACACAAATATGTAAGCCTTTTTGGGATTAGCCTTAACAGTAAGAAGGTCAAGTGCTTGTCCTACAAAACCAGCTGTTTGCTTCTTTGTGGTTTTCTTTTTTCGATTTACTGTTTGCCAGTTAGTCGCCTCGTTCCCAATTTCTGTTTTCTGGTCACTGTGTATGCTGCCTGCGCTGCCGCGAGCATTATTTGCACATAAAGGGAAACTAATGAACGAATGTCCCTTTTTTGTGACAACTACAACAAAATTTCATTATGAAACCGTTTTCTGGATAAAAAACAATTAGTTTCTGATTTTCTAACTTTTTCGATACTATTTTACTGTATTATTACGATTTAATAAAGCAAGTTGTTCAGTATCAAAACGTAAGCTGCCGTACAATACTGAATAGATTTGAAAAATTTTGTTTCCGTGACTTATTTAGATCTCCTTTTGGTAAAAGAAGACTAAAGTTGCCCTGAATAAAAAAACATGCCCTTTGGAAAATCTTATGAAAATGTTATTAAATAATCAGAACACAATCGCTGTTGAAAGTCTCAGACGTTTCGTGTTCCTTTTTTTTGGTTTTGTAATTTTTTATTTTTTTTAAATTTTTTATATATTCTTTTTTATTTTTTATTTTTTTTTGCATTTTTTATTATTTTTTTAATTGTTCGATACTATTTCAGTTAGCTGCCGTACAATACTAAAAAGATTTTGAACAATTTTGTTTCCGTGACTTATTTAGATCTCTTTTTAGTAAAAGAAGACTAAAGTTGCAACAAATAAAAAAACATGCCCTTTGGAAAGTCTTAGAGGTATCCGTGTCCCTATTGTTATTTTGTAATTTTTCGACAATTTAAACTTGTAAATAGTATCTGAAATAAGTAGTATAGCAAAGGGGACTCCAGGGCGGAAGTGACGTCACAAGATGGCCGCCAAGGCGGGAAATTTGAAAATGACCTTGACCTGCGGGTTCAATGAACTTTAAGGGGTCACCTTGTTAACCTTGACCTGAAGGTCAATGAACTTTAAGAGGTCACCTTGACACGTGGCACTTTTTCTGGGAACGGAAGTGACGTCAATATGGCCACCAAGGCGGGAAATTTGAAAATAACCTTGACCTGCGGGTTCAATGAACTTTAAGGGGTCACGTTCCATTAACCTTGACCTGAAGCTAGAGGTCAAGTGGTTACCAGATCGATAACCTTTAAGGGGTCATTGACCCGCGGGTTCAATGAACTTTAAGGGGTCACCTTGTTAACCTTGACCTAAAGGTCAATGAACTTTAAGAGGTCACCTTGTTAACCTTGACCGGTCCATGAACTTTAAGAGATCACCTTTTTAACCTTGACCTGAAGGTCAATGAACTTTAAGAGGTCACAGTTAACCTTGACCTGAGGGTCAATGAACTTTAAGAGGTCACCTTGTTAACCTGAAGGTCAGTGATCTCATCACCTTGACACGTGGCACCTTGATATAAAAAACGTAAGCAAAAATTATGCAGATGTTTGCACTAAAACAGTTGACGTAGCATTTAGGTGGGGGGCATTGGGATTATAAGGAGGACGCCGTTGGGAGAGCTCACTATACCCAGTCAACACTGCTTGAATAATATTGAAATATGTCTTTACTCAAACAGTTGAACGAAAATAACTTCGTAAAAGAAATTGTGAGTGCAAGAGAGTTAGTGGTTGGTGAAAAACATAAAATTTTATCTTTTAGAAGAATTGAAACAAGGTACGGGGAGAAAGTGTTCGTCGAATTTGAAAATTTTCAAACTGCGCTACCTGCACGGTTCGTAAAAGAATTTACGTCTGAACGCATCGAAGACATAAACCGGGAAATCACCAACGGAAAGAAGATCTTCTTGACGAGTCTGGGCCTCATTGGTAGGACAACGAATATTAAATTTGAGGAAGAATGAATCCCACTGACAAGAGGCGACGCAGACAACACTACAAAAGAAGATTGGAATTTTATCTAAGATCTCTTCAAAATTTGAAATATGAAATTCAAATGTATGAAATAAATAAAAAGTTCAAAAACATAAATTTAGAAAATTGTAAAAAATAAAATATGAAATCTAGTCTATCTTTTATTTACCCCTACAAAATTGAAACTCAAATCTGAATGTTCCGATTGCTTCTGAGCGCCGAACATATAAATACGTCCAAGTGCATTTGACAGGATTCATTGACACTTGATAGACTATATTAATAACAATTTTGGGTGCGGTTACTTTAATTCCTAGTATATTTTTGGACATTTTCGTTCATTTTATTTACAAAATTATTCTTCCTTATTTTTATAAGATTATAAGTTGGCTGAAGTAGCTGCATTAATGTTAAGAAATCTAAAAAACGTTGAAAAGTTATAAGTCTAAAGGAATAGCTCTGGATATTCTTATCTATTAATAAAAGTATTTCATTTTCTGACACGTCAGGTCAACAATCTACCGAACAGCGAAATTATACGCTGGTTTCTTGACGCAGCGGGTCAATAATCGACTCACATTGCAAACTGCAACATCAGCTAAATATATGCTAACGCCGCAGGTCAACAACCATGCTATGTCATCAGATTGTTTTCTGCCGAATAGCATGAAATTTGAAACCGGAAATGAAACATGATACCACGGTGTCAGATTACAAAGGTGTCAAATTTCATGGGTTTCTTGACTCATCGACTCACATTGTAAACTGCAACACCAGCTAAATATATGCTAACGCCGCAGGTCAACAACCATGCTATGTCATCAGATTGTTTTCTGCCGAATAGCATGAAATTTGAAACCGGAAATGAAACATGATACCACGGTGTCAGATTACAAAGGTGTCAAATTTCATGGGTTTCTTGACTCATCGACTCACATTGTAAACTGCAACATCAGCTAAATATATGCTAACGCCGCAGGTCAACAACCATGCTATGTCATCAAATTGTTTTCTGTCGAATAGCATGAAATTTGAAACGAATTTTATCTAAGATCTCTTCAAAATTTGAAATATGAAATTCAAATGTATGAAATAAATAAAAAGTTCAAAAACATAAATTTAGAAAATTGTAAAAAATAAAATGTGAAACCTGGTCAATCTTTTATTTACCCCTACAAAATTCAAATCTGAAAGTTCCGATTGCTTCTGAGCGCAGAACATATAAATACGTCCAAGTGCATTTGACTCGGATCAGTTCAATGTCATCCTTCACAGGTGAAGGGTTGGTGAACACGCTAATAAATAAGTTGCCCGTCGAATTACATCTTCCTGGATATCAGTTTTGTGGTCCTGGCACAAAATTACAAAAAAGAATTGCGAGAGGTGACGCTGGTATAAATAAGTTAGACGCTGCGTGCAAGGAGCACGATATTGCATATTCAGAAAATAGATCTTTAAAGGAGAGACACGCAGCCGATTTAGAATTGGAAAATAGGGCTTGGGGACGTGTTAAATCAAAAGACGCAAAATTTGGTGAAAAGGCTGCCGCTCTTCTAGTCACGACCGCAATGAAAACTAAACGAAAATTGGGAATGGGAATAAAGCCGAGAAAAGGTTCGGTTTCTTTTAAAAAAGATATCGTGGGAAAAGTCTCGAGATCATTGAAAAAAACATTTGATAGAGATCAGCTTAATGATGTCAGGAATTTAAAGAAAACTTCATCGGCAGCTTTGCGCGCTGCACGATTAGCCATCAAGAAGGTGGGAGGGAAACGAAAAATTCGAGTACCGAGAGTGATTCCATTTGAAAAGAAAACAGGGGGTTTTTTACCCCTACTGCCCCTCTTAGGAGCTTTGGGGGCCCTCGGTTCGGTAGCTGGTGGTGCTAGCGCTGTTGCAAAAACCGTTATAGACGCAAAAAACGCGCAGAAAAAAATGGATGAACAAATACGTCATAATAGGGCAATGGAAGCTATTGGAAAATCGGGATCTGGGCTTTACTTAAAGAAAAATAATCACGGAGGATTCGGTTTATATTTAAAGAAAAAAAACTCCCATTGATGCTACCCAATAGACCTCTAACGGATAAAGATTTAATTTTTTACGCTAAAAAGATAAAAATACCTTATTTTAGAGGTGTCTTTATAAGAGACACGCTTCCAAAACTTGGTCCAAACAAAAACGAATCGGCAATTTTGAATTTAGACGTCAAAAGTAATGCTGGAACACATTGGGTAGCATATGAGAAAAGAGGTAACAACGTTGAGTATTTCGATAGTTTCGGGGCGCTGAAGCCACCGAAAGAACTGATCCTATACTTGGGGAAACATGCTAATATCGTATACAACAATAACTCGTATCAAACATACGATGAAATAAATTGCGGACACCTCTGTTTGGAATTTTTACGTGGAAAAACCCTATAAAACAGAAGAAATTATCATATTTTTGCTCAGTCATGTCGCAGACGTTTACTTTGACGGGTAACGGTAGCTACATCTCCAAATCGTTTTTTCCGCCCCTTGAGCTAGATCCTCAGTACGAATATTCGCTAGCGTTAATTTCTCTATCTACTTGGAATTCAATTCCAAATATAGAGGGAGGACACAACAAGCTATATTTCGTAGATCACAGAGGAAGCGAGATAGAAATTGAGATTCCGACAGGAGCATATGAGATTCGGGATATTGAGAATTACGTTCAGAAACAACTAGGAAGTTCGCTGGATAATCAGCAAGAACTAGACGAAATTTTTTCGTTGAAACCTAACAATAATACTTTAAAGTGTGAACTTAAATCTCTGTATAACGTAAATTTTAAACAGCCCGATACTATAGCTAAATTGCTTGGCTTTTCCAATAAAATATTGAAATCCGGAGATTTACATCAATCAGACCTCCGAGTAGAGATTGTGCAAGTGGTAACAATAAGAGTGGAGTGCAATTTAATTTCGGGATCATATTACAACAACGCACCTTCGCATACTCTTTTTGAGTTTATGCCTACAGTAGACCCGGGATACAGTATCAATATCGAACCTAGGAATCTAATTTATTTGCCTGTCAGTAGGAAAACCATCGACAATATTACAGTGCAACTTTTAGATCAAGATTCAAGATCGGTAAATCTCAACGGGGAAGAAATCATAATCAGATTGGAGCTGAAGAGAAATGGTGTTAGTTTTTGATGGTAGGTACCGACCATATAAAAGCAGTGTCGGTCGGTCGAGAAGTTCACAACCAGCAGAGCTGTACAAGAGTAGAGATCGTAATACGAGTCTTACACCTGAAAATCGCTTGTTCCTAAAATATCTCGGTTATCATGTCATTGACGCATCAAATGTTCGACGTGCATCAGAAACCAAAGTTCGATGAATCTATTCAACGTTTAGAAGCACGCTCCTATTATCCGTTCGTAAAGTCCTTCATGAACAATGACATCGTAGAAATAACCGTTAATCAAGGTGACGCTTGGTTGTTGATGTATGATGCTGCAATTTTCGTAAAAGGTAAAATAAGCAAGAAATCAGGCACTGGTACTTGCAAGCTTGTAAACAATGGTGCATCGTTTTTCTTTGATTCTGTCTCATACGAACTTAATGGCAAAGAGTTGGAAATGGTGAGAGATCCTGGAGTTGTGAGTGCCATGAGGGGATATTTATGTTATTCTCCTAACGATGAAAAGTACTTGGTAACTTCAAGTTGGAGCTGTCCCAAGGACAATGCGCCAATCTTGAATAAGGACGGAACATTCAGCGTAAGAATACCGCTTAAACATTTGTTTGGGCTCTTTAATGATTATCAATATGCCATTTGCGGTAAGCAAACAATAAGACTAATTCGAGCCCACAACGACAATAATTGCCTGCTACTAGAGAAAGCTGCCGACTCCACTACAGAGTTGACAGCAGAATTATTGATTACCAATATAGAACTAAAAGTGAAACATATACAGCCAAACGATATGATTAGATTAGATCTCCTGCAATCCATAAAGCGAGATCAACCCATTATTATACCCTTTAGAAAGTGGGAATTACATGAATTGCCAACTCTTACGGCAAACTCTCGTAAAGAAATTTGGTCAGTGAAAACATCTGCAGCAGTGGAATCTCCTAGGTTTGTTGTAGTTGGTTTTCAAACTAATCGCAAAGAAAATAGCAAAAGCGATCCCACAAAATTCGATCACATAAGTATATCAGACGTTAGGTTAATTCTAAACGGTGAATATTTCCCATTTGAAAGGCAGAGGCTGGATTTCAAAAATAATGATTACTTAGAAGCTTACAATAGTTACATTGAATTTTATTCAAGTTTTATGGGCGTTCGTGAGAAACGTCCACTGCTAGATTACAAAGATTACAAAGATAACGTAACTCTGTTTGTTATCGACTGTTCTAGAAGAAATGAGACCCTTAAGACCAGCACTGTTGACGTCAAACTAGACATAGAAAGTGATGTCGGTTTTCCTAAAGACACTCGAGCGTATTGCTTAATTATTCACGACAGTCTTATGGAATATCTGCCGCTAAGCGAAGTAGTCAGAAACTTGATGTAAGACCGTTTACCTCAATAAACTCCCAGTTGCTAGTTTGACTCGGAAGAATGAAGATCGCAGTCGTAGACACTCAAGGGTTTATAATTGACGGACTTTTCTACCCCAAAGAATTGTCGATCAAAATTAACAATCAAATTTTACACCTGCTGATAAAACCCCCTAAGGATTATTATTTGCTAACTGCGGTGGATAGAAAGCAAGTATCTTATTTGGAACACAATTTTCATGGTTTATGGTACTCCAATGGATATGTGGAGTGCAATCATGTGCGAGAAATTTTAGAAGAGTTTCTTTTCGATGTCGACATCATCTACATCAAAGGATATCAGAAAGAAAAATTCTTGCAGACTATCGACATCGATCCTACGAAAATAATCAATATTGAGAAACTGGAGAATAATTTTGGAAATTTACCGAAATTCGAAAAAGATGTACCCCTTTGCTTGTATCACCTAAAACATTCTAAATATATGTGCAGTTTGAGAAATTGTGAAAAGTTGGACAGCTGGTTGAAGAATTTTCTATTTAAAAGGAATATCGAAGCGACGACTTCACAAGGGTGGAAGGGGTAAAAGAAAAAATGTTTTTTAATATATATTTAAGTGTAGAATGTAATATCTAAAAATGTTAAAAATAAAGCAAAGCAATTTTTAATTGTTGTTTCATATTTCACCTTACACTTGAAATTTGAGAACAAATGAACTCGACACTACCCCTCCTCATATTTCACCTTACACTTGAAATATTATAACAAATGAACTCGACACTACCCCTCTTCATATTTCACCTTACACTTGAAATTTGAGAACAAATGAACTCAGCACTCCCCCCCCCCTCCAACAATACTTATATATAAATAACGATCTGCGGAATCTCTAGCCAGTAGTACTCGAATCGTGTATTAAAAAATGGAACTAGTGTCATATAAAAATATTGATGACAGACTCAAATCGTTTGAGTCTTGGCCATCAAGTAGTGTGATTGCGGGGCAAAAACTGGCGGAAGCTGGTTTTTTCTATAAAAATAACGAAGATGTGGTTGAGTGTCCATACTGTCATATCGAAGGATATCATTGGGAACCTGAAGATAATCCTATGCTCGATCACGCAAGTTGGTCTCCGAACTGTCCCTTTGTGTTACAAGGTGGTGATACTGATGCGGAATTTCCTGAAATTCGCCCGATTGAAATTCGCCCGAATGCCGTTCCCGAAGATGAGGTGTGGACTCAAAAAGTTGATGCTTATTCTCAAACTGAGCAAACTTTAAAGATGAAGAAAAAAATTTATGTAAAATTTGTCAAATCAATAAATAGATGTCCGTTGTGTAGACAAGTTATATGGAATAAAATGAGGGCATACCTTCCATGAAAACATTGTATTTTTTCAATAATAAAAAATGTTCATTTTTGACTGCCCCTTATCCTACCAAGAAAAAGCTTAAAGCGTCTAAGCGACTCAAAAAACGACTAGACGACTTGTATAAACGACTAGACGACTCGGAAAAACGACTAGACAACTGGAAAAACGACTCGGAAAAACGACTAAACGACTTGAAAAACGACTATAACAACGACTAAACGACTCTAAAAACGACTAGACGACTCGAAAAACAACTAGACGACTCAAAGCGACTCGAAACTATAAATACTGACGTATCTTTGTCGGATCAGTCAGACTGATTCATAATGCAAATCGAACAACAGCAAACATCGCTCCCTATTGAAAACTTAGATGTTCTGGCTGAGAAGCAGCTTAAGTCGAAACATGGTAAACTATTTCCAAATTCAATTCGTGCAATTTTTTGTAGTCCAAGTGGATGTGGAAAAACAAACGCACTTTTAACTTTAATATTTAACCAAAATGGTTTGAAATTTGAAAACGTGTATGTATATAGCAAATCGCTCTATCAGGAAAAATATCGGCTACTACAAGATGTTCTAAAAAATATTGATTGTATCGGATATTTTCCATTCAAAGCCAGCGATGATGTAATAGATCCATCTGATGCTCGAGAAAATTCCCTTATTGTCTTCGACGATGTGGCTTGCGACAAGCAAAATAAAATCAGGGAGTATTATTCTATGTGCAGACATAAGGGTATTGACGCGGTGTATCTTTGCCAGACTTACTCCAAGATACCCAAGCAGTTGATTCGAGATAACTGCAACTTTATAGTACTTTTTAAGCAGGATGAGACAAATCTCAGACACGTGTATGAAGAGCACGTGTCACCTGACCTAACCTTCGAACAGCTTAAAGATATATGTCGCCAATGTTGGAATGATAATTATGGCTCTTTGGTAATCGTGAAAGACTTTAGCATAAACGAGGGACGTTATCGACAGGGATTCGACAAATATATAAGGTCTGGACAATAGCTTCTACGGATCATTAGCGCATCTGACGATATGCCGTTAACATCTCAAGAGCAAATTGCTGAAGCCCAACGCTCAAAAAAAATTAAAGATCTTACTCGCTCTATCAGGAAAAAGTATACGGCTTTAAAATTAGGTAGATTTGAAGAAGATGAGGTCTTGGAGAAGGTATTTCAACCTATTACCAAATCTATTACAAAAATTGAAAAAAATAAAAATGAAAGAGCGGAAAACATGAAGTTTGAACTCAAAAGAGATAATGATGGTTTATGTAAGGTTGAGAAAAAGGAAGGAAGCGTCGAAAAAAAGGAGGAAGAAAACGTTGAGGATAGAATCAGCAAGAAACTCGATAAGTTAATAGCAAGCATTAATAGAAACAAGCAACAATCCCTCAATGAGTCACAT
Source organism: Pseudeuparius sepicola (assembly GCA_963920635.1). NCBI lineage: Eukaryota > Metazoa > Arthropoda > Insecta > Coleoptera > Anthribidae > Pseudeuparius > Pseudeuparius sepicola. The sequence continues at coordinate 11,646,833 of OY987307.1, read as the reverse complement.
TATGAAGCTACCGTACCAACTGATAACGATACCGTTCTCAACGAATCATTTAACATGAGTACATTTCGACCGGAGGTTTTGGAGGAGTACTTGGATGCCTATCCCGAAATAGCTAAGAAGTACATTTTAGACCACAATGAAAAACTTCCAAAAATTGATCCGGTTTATGGACCCCTTTACAATGCGTCACAGTCACAATGGATGCTAGGAAAAAAAGTTATGGACTTCGATAAAAGTAGCGGAGACATTTTGATTGATGGACACCGCTATAAAGGTACCGAGGGACTCTACGATTTAATTTTCTACGATGATCCACGTATAACTACTAAAGAGGAGAACGATAGGTATAAACATATTTTAGTTAATACCGAAGTTCATCTAAATACTCTTGGAAGACTGAAAGGCACAAATCGTTCAAAGTATGTTGACATCATAAAACCTTTCGTTACGACTTCAACATCTAAATCGAGGCCCCGTGCGAATACAATATCTGGCTCGGGTACTTCCGGGATGCATTGGATTTTCAATAAAAAACCCATAGAATACGTTTATTGGGATGATGCCAATGAATTAGTTCACCGTTTAAAATTGCTCGTGGCATCTAAAAACGCAGGCAATACATCGAATAACAACGAAATTGTAGCAATAATAAATGAGCTCAAAGAAGCTAATATAATCAGATAGATGCACAAAAGGTGTTTAGTACCAAAATGAGCTTGAACAAGTTCGGACGTTCTTCCAAAGCGCCTAACGAAGTCAAAGTTTTTCGTACTCAGAATTTGTTTGCGGTAACCAAAAAAGGAGACTACGATCTTCAAAACCGTAAATTGTGTAACGTTGAACTACCGACTGAAGGTGGCGACGCCGCAACAAAAAAATACGTCGATGCTAGCTGTACTTCTATAATGAATTCGATCGATGAAAAATTTCAAAATATCTCTAAGATCTTTACAAGCAATTTCGATAAAAAGATTTCGAGCTTGAATAAGATAGTATTGAGTTCATCTTCGACGTCAACCGATAACACGACTCTACTCAATAAAAACGTTGAAAAAACTTCCGTGATTGACCAGAAAGTGACATCCCTGCAGACTCGAATCACTAATTTGAATATAGAATATCGAAATCGTTTAAAATCAATATCCATTCAACTTGATTCGCTAAATAGCGACTACAAAAAACTAACTACCATACTTAATAGTCTGGATGCAAAAGGATCGTCTCAAAAGAAATCGACATGAACTCCAATCACTCAAAAGAAAAAATTCAAATAGTTAAAGAGCTTCATAAGCCTGCACGCAAAAATTATACACGACGACGAACTATCATCAAAGGGCTGGACGATCTCTGGCAAGCCGATCTTGGACAACTTGATCAATATAAATCCTATAATAGAAATTTTAAATTTATACTTGTCGTTATTGATGCTTTCTCAAAATTTGTTTGGTGTAAACCGTTGAAAACGAAAACTGGAGAAGAGGTTACGAGAGCGTTTGCAGAGATCCTTAAAAGTTCAGAACGGCGGTGTCCGAAAAACCTTCAAACTGATCACGGAAAAGAATTTTACAACACTCATTTCAAACAGTTGATGGGAGCGTATAACATTAATCACTATAGCACATTTAGCGTCAAGAAAGCTGCCATTGTTGAAAGAGTGATACGTACTTTGAAGGAAAAGCTTTTTAAATTTTTCAGTTTGAGCGGAAAATATAGATGGATCGATGTATTGCCTACCTTGACAGATGATTATAATAGTCAAAAAACATCGCACTACACAAATGAAACCTAAAGATGTAAGCAAAAGTTGCGAAAAGCGGTTATTAAAAAACGTCTATAGCCACTTGAAGACTTGTGGTAATAGAAAATTTAATGTTGGTGATATAGTTAGGATCAGCAAAATGAAGCACGTTTTAACAAAGGTTATACCCCCAACTGGACTACTGAATTGTTTAAAATTGTGAGGGTTCAAATCACCAATCCCGCAACATATTTGCTTGAAGATATGAACGGAAGTCCCATAAAGGGTGGATTCTACGCTGAAGAACTACAGAAAACGGTTAATCCCGACGTCTATCTAGCTGAAAAAGTGTTACGTAAGAAAGGAAAAAAAGTTTTAGTTCGGTGGCTTAGTCTTGACAAATCTCACGACTCGTGGATAGAGAGCAATAACGTTTTATAAAAATTTAGAGGGGGTAGATGGAAGGGGAGAGAGTGGAGGGGGTAGAGTAGAGGGGGTAAGAGTAGTGGGGGTAGAGTAGAAGGGATAGAGTGGAGGGGAGTATACTATAAGAGACAGCTACATAAAAAAATACTACTTACCTTCAAGAAATATCTACAGTAGCAGTTCGAATATTTTAAAAATGAGTGACAGTGCTTACGCTTCCGAATTTAGTGAAGATACAACATCTGTAGATGCTGCCAACAATGATGATCTTATTCTAAATACGTGCTTTGTGTTGAAGCCCAATCATGTGTTTACTGTTCATTGTGGATTGAGCGCCGCACGATATTTCACTCCAGCTATCAAGATTGTTAACCACCTAGATACGCAAGGTTTCGCTAATATTTTATTAGATCGCCTCGAATGGAACGAGGTAATTCTAATTTTGACAGGATGCGTCGAAGATTTTTTCAATAAACCTAATTCGTCTGCCATATCGAGGAGATTTGTATCCAATGAAAATGTTAGAATTAATACAATGATTAGAGTGGATGGGTTAAAAGTTGCTATGCTTTCAAAGGAGGGCGTCGACTTCTACTTTTCTCATTCAGATATTTTAGAATTAATAAGCCTCGATAAGATAATTTCTTCTAAAATCGATCTAATGTTAAAACTAAATATTTGCGAACATTATTTAAACTTTTTAGATACAGTAAATATGCTTTTGTTTAGATGTAATTACATGTTGAATCCTATAGATTTAATTACAGCATTATTTAGTTCAACGCTCAATTTAGAAATGTATTGTATTTTTGAATTTTTTAATTTTATTAGAGATAAGTTTTTAATTGACTTGTATAACAGAAGGTATTTTTGAAATAAAACAATATAAAAATATAAATGATTTTTATTTCTTAAACATATATACATACAAACAGTAATACAAATCGTGCGAATACTAAAGGTAAGTAAGATATTCTGCTTCTAAAACAGTAATACAAATCGTGAGAATAGTAAAGGTAAGTAAGATATTCTGCTTCTAAATAGTTGCTCGGAAAGTAAAAAAGTGGTGTTAATCTATTATACTATAATGACCCCAAGGAAGCGTATCGTGAGAATGCTTTAATAAAAATCGCTTATCATCAAAAGGATTAAGGGCGATTTTTTTCTGTTGCACGCTGTAGACATCGTGGTTGTAAGATCTTATACAGCGTTGTGTTTCACTATTAATTTTAAAATTTTGAAGGGCGTGCAAATAATCTTCAAACCGAATTTTTTGTTTAACTACATTATATTTCCCCCCCCCCTCCAACAATACTTATATATAAATAACGATCTGCGGAATCTCTAGCCAGTAGTACTCGAATCGTGTATTAAAAAATGGAACTAGTGTCATATAAAAATATTGATGACAGACTCAAATCGTTTGAGTCTTGGCCATCAAGTAGTGTGATTGCGGGGCAAAAACTGGCGGAAGCTGGTTTTTTCTATAAAAATAACGAAGATGTGGTTGAGTGTCCATACTGTCATATCGAAGGATATCATTGGGAACCTGAAGATAATCCTATGCTCGATCACGCAAGTTGGTCTCCGAACTGTCCCTTTGTGTTACAAGGTGGTGATACTGATGCGGAATTTCCTGAAATTCGCCCGATTGAAATTCGCCCGAATGCCGTTCCCGAAGATGAGGTGTGGACTCAAAAAGTTGATGCTTATTCTCAAACTGAGCAAACTTGTAAAGATGAAGAAAAAAATTTATGTAAAATTTGTCAAATCAATAAATAGATGTCCGTTGTGTAGACAAGTTATATGGAATAAAATGAGGGCATACCTTCCATGAAAACATTGTATTTTTTCAATAATAAAAAATGTTCATTTTTGACTGCCCCTTATCCTACCAAGAAAAAGCTTAAAGCGTCTAAGCGACTCAAAAAACGACTAGACGACTTGTATAAACGACTAGACGACTCGGAAAAACGACTAGACAACTGGAAAAACGACTCGGAAAAACGACTAAACGACTTGAAAAACGACTATAACAACGACTAAACGACTCTAAAAACGACTAGACGACTCGAAAAACAACTAGACGACTCAAAGCGACTCGAAACTATAAATACTGACGTATCTTTGTCGGATCAGTCAGACTGATTCATAATGCAAATCGAACAACAGCAAACATCGCTCCCTATTGAAAACTTAGATGTTCTGGCTGAGAAGCAGCTTAAGTCGAAACATGGTAAACTATTTCCAAATTCAATTCGTGCAATTTTTTGTAGTCCAAGTGGATGTGGAAAAACAAACGCACTTTTAACTTTAATATTTAACCAAAATGGTTTGAAATTTGAAAACGTGTATGTATATAGCAAATCGCTCTATCAGGAAAAATATCGGCTACTACAAGATGTTCTAAAAAATATTGATTGTATCGGATATTTTCCATTCAAAGCCAGCGATGATGTAATAGATCCATCTGATGCTCGAGAAAATTCCCTTATTGTCTTCGACGATGTGGCTTGCGACAAGCAAAATAAAATCAGGGAGTATTATTCTATGTGCAGACATAAGGGTATTGACGCGGTGTATCTTTGCCAGACTTACTCCAAGATACCCAAGCAGTTGATTCGAGATAACTGCAACTTTATAGTACTTTTTAAGCAGGATGAGACAAATCTCAGACACGTGTATGAAGAGCACGTGTCACCTGACCTAACCTTCGAACAGCTTAAAGATATATGTCGCCAATGTTGGAATGATAATTATGGCTCTTTGGTAATCGTGAAAGACTTTAGCATAAACGAGGGACGTTATCGACAGGGATTCGACAAATATATAAGGTCTGGACAATAGCTTCTACGGATCATTAGCGCATCTGACGATATGCCGTTAACATCTCAAGAGCAAATTGCTGAAGCCCAACGCTCAAAAAAAATTAAAGATCTTACTCGCTCTATCAGGAAAAAGTATACGGCTTTAAAATTAGGTAGATTTGAAGAAGATGAGGTCTTGGAGAAGGTATTTCAACCTATTACCAAATCTATTACAAAAATTGAAAAAAATAAAAATGAAAGAGCGGAAAACATGAAGTTTGAACTCAAAAGAGATAATGATGGTTTATGTAAGGTTGAGAAAAAGGAAGGAAGCGTCGAAAAAAAGGAGGAAGAAAACGTTGAGGATAGAATCAGCAAGAAACTCGATAAGTTAATAGCAAGCATTAATAGAAACAAGCAACAATCCCTCAATGAGTCACATTATGAAGCTACCGTACCAACTGATAACGATACCGTTCTCAACGAATCATTTAACATGAGTACATTTCGACCGGAGGTTTTGGAGGAGTACTTGGATGCCTATCCCGAAATAGCTAAGAAGTACATTTTAGACCACAATGAAAAACTTCCAAAAATTGATCCGGTTTATGGACCCCTTTACAATGCGTCACAGTCACAATGGATGCTAGGAAAAAAAGTTATGGACTTCGATAAAAGTAGCGGAGACATTTTGATTGATGGACACCGCTATAAAGGTACCGAGGGACTCTACGATTTAATTTTCTACGATGATCCACGTATAACTACTAAAGAGGAGAACGATAGGTATAAACATATTTTAGTTAATACCGAAGTTCATCTAAATACTCTTGGAAGACTGAAAGGCACAAATCGTTCAAAGTATGTTGACATCATAAAACCTTTCGTTACGACTTCAACATCTAAATCGAGGCCCCGTGCGAATACAATATCTGGCTCGGGTACTTCCGGGATGCATTGGATTTTCAATAAAAAACCCATAGAATACGTTTATTGGGATGATGCCAATGAATTAGTTCACCGTTTAAAATTGCTCGTGGCATCTAAAAACGCAGGCAATACATCAATACAAGGGCGTGCAAATAATCTTCAAACCGAATTTTTTGTTTAACTACATTATATTTAACACCCTTAGCCTTCTTAACGCATGTTCCACCTTGAACTTTACAAGTGTATTGTTTAGAACGTAAGCCGACAAATTGAGTCATGATTTTTCCGTTATTCTCATCTTTCATAAGGCCCGGCACTTTTTTATTCGCAGATGGTATATTATATGGGTTGTCAGCTAAATAGTCGCTGGTATCAAACCGATGTAGATCTGTTTTTATAACATCTTCGTACACATCTTGGCAATGTATTTCATAAATCAATGAATCCGTGTCGGTATATAGCAGCTTACATTCAGACGGTTGAAATTTCCGAAGCATATATCCATAATGAAAATCATAAACACAAGTTTTCGAAATCTCTAGAATTGCTGCTCCAATATAGAGGGGTTTATTGAAAATTATTTGTGATTTGTTTAATTCTACGCTAATCAAGCATTCGTCGAAGATCGTTCTACTTCTAAAGTGTGGACTAGAAATTAGATTTTTTGCACCATATCTACCCTCCCATTTTCGAACTAATTTGACTACGCGATGTTTTCTTATATTCTCCATCGTTTTGCCGTAGACCGCGTTATTCATTAGCTTGAAAAGATTTTTTTCAAATTCGTTTTTGGCCTGCGAGCGGAGTCGTGTATTGACATCTATATATGGTTTCAACCACGGTGCCTGACTGAATTTTAAAACACGATGTATTTTTTTAAGCACTAACCCATTATTCATAGCTTGTTTTAAGTTCCTATAATGTAAAATATATTTCTCTTTAGGATGTAAGGTTGTCATAAGTTTTGATAATTTCGAATTTTTGGGGGTACTATGTTCGGCACAAAACGGAAGATCTTTGTGTAAGTCATGCAGACGTTCCGGATAGTCTAAATCTACCTCAAGCATATAGCCTATTGGACCTTCGTCGGGAACGGTAGTTACATCGATATTTGAATCGATCCATTCAAATTCTCCGTATGGAAGGTATTCACTCATGGCCCAACCGTATAAATTGTTTACATCTAAATAGAGGAGATACTTTGAAATTTCGTTGGATTTAAAATTCTCCATATATTTGTTGTTTGCCTCTGCAAAGCGATTGCAACATTGGCATATACCTCCTCTTATAGATTTCTCAAAAAACATTAGCATATCTATATCTTGAAAAGATTCAAGCCTACACCCCGTATATTTGAGCATACAATCCCAAGTGTATCCCGGAACTGTGTAATAATGTGCAGGATCCAACCCGTAAGTCTCGTGACATGTTTTACGAAAATTTTCAAAAACGTCGACTAACAGCATCACATCAGTTTTAAGGTACAAATCTGAATATTCACCTAAATTTTTAATATTAAATTTTTTCCAAACGTTTTGAGCATGTATATACTCATTTTAATCAATATTAACATTGTTTAGTTTGCTATAAAAATCATCAATTTTAGGTAAAGATGTTTCCTCTAGTCTTTCAATTGTGTCTATATAGCCATAAGGAAAAATACCTTTTCGGGTTAACAATTCGAAATTTTCTTTAGGTAAACCGCGAAACATATTTCTGGTATTTATTAAATTCCTTTCATTGAGATTTGAGACTAGAGTGCTCAGTGATGAGTTCATAAATCTAAAGGAATCTATAAATCGAAATCTAATATTAGTATTATTATCAAATATTGTGAAACTAATATACTGTTCTTTGTTTACGGGAAGCAATGAGACATTATTTCTCTTCGCTAAATCTCTAATTATAAAATGACTATCGTATCCAGAAAGGTTGTGAAAGATAACGGGAATTACAAAAGAATTGGTATAATTTAGATTACATTGATTATGCGCATATCCCCTGAAGTTACCTGTCAGGTGACAATGGTCTCGCACTATCTTATCGGTAAGCTGGAAATTTTTATTGCAAATATGACATGACTTTGTAGCGTCCTTGAGACTTACGACTTGATTCATTGGTTTCACGTTTTTCAATTTTGATGATACTGCAGCGGCGACTTCAGCCAACTGGTCTGCGAACCAACTCATACACTCTGTATTTCGATAGCTTTTGTAATAAGAGAGACTATCATCATAACTGCATTTAAAGAAATATCCTGCACTAAACGCTTCATGCTTCTGATATTTTTCAGTCTTTAGCGTTCGTTGGGAATCATTGTATGGTTTTAAGATGGACTCAAAATCGGAGTACATTAAAAATGGAACGCTTTCTTTGTTAACGTAGTTTTTAAATTCAATATATTTTTCCGTAGGGAAAATTATTTTACATTCATTCATTTTTTCACATTCATCTGTATGCTCTTCCAACTTTTGTTGCGTTTGAAAGTAATTTAAACATCTGTCACAGAGAAACTTTTTACACCGATGCTTATTTAATTGCTTATATATTAGTCTAGACATATCCTTTATCAAAACGTAGTGATATTTTATTTCAACATTTTCATCGTCGTTGGTGTCTTAGTTATCGTAATTTAGTTTAGGAAAATATTTATCTTGAATTAATAAGAGGTTAACGTGTTTGTCTACTTTCTGTTTGGTTAGACGACTGGGCACAACAGAGAAATTATATTTTGTATCCATCTCTAAACAAAAAACATTAATTGAGATGTAGTTGAGTTTTTCAAATTTTGCAATTTGAGGAATAGTCATTGGAAACTGGATTCCAGTTAAATTCAAAATATCGGAATAGTGAGGGTACGAAGAAGTTCTACAGGTTTTTTTTGTTTGTCGGATATAGACCAGCTACTATGCTCCAGGCAAAACATGCCTCATCTTGATTTTGTATATTTAAGCAAGCATTTCTATTAGAAATTTGTTCGGGTAACCTTATGAAAGATGAAGCTCCATTGCCCAATTCATATTTGTTAATATTTACTTCAAGAGATATTATTCTGTTAAGAGCATACCCGCTTTGTCCTTCTTCGAACTCTTCGAGCGAATTTAAAATTTTTTCATATACGTTCGTTCTGAACCAGTAGTTTAAATCTACTCCTAAATCGATCTCACAGTTTTTGGTGTTAAAATACTTATTTTCTAGAATTTCATCATTTCCAGACTTTTTTATAAACTCTGCACAAAAGCAAGTATTCACTTTAATCATGGAGAGAGATTTTATTATTTTTTTATTTTTAATTTAAAAATTGTGGAGCAGTCGTTTAGAAATTCCTTTACGTCTTTGTGTTTTAAATTGATTATTATGCTCGTCTGCAGTCTGTTCGCGAAAGCCGAGGTGATATTTTCCCACTTTATGCGTTTTGCTAATTTCCCCTGAGCTAAACCCATTCCTGTATGAGTGTTTTCATTTAATAACTGCTTGATGGAGGCTCGAAATGCTTTAATCAACCCTAAAGAAGATTGTAATTTTCGACGAATACCCACCGAAAGATTTTGTTTCTTAAGACATTTATTGAAAAGAGTAATATTTTTGTTCGAAAAATTAACCCACCTATTTATTTTTATCGGTAATGGATTTATGTGTAATAACTGATAGGCTTTGGTAGCATTCTCACAAATTCCTTTAGTAATTTTAGTGATTTCTTGTTCATCGTTACTATTTGAAATTATAAGCATCTTTACTTAAATGAGCAACTAAATTAACCTTACTTCTAAAACTGATGACAAGGTTCTTGGAATCTTAGACCAATTGCGCGACCACTTGCATTGGCTCTTCGCCGACTAATATAAAAATTAAACCATTTTCAAATATTTATACATATCCAATCTGATGACATAGCATGGTTGTTGACCTGCGGCGTTAGCATATATTTCGCTGATGTTGCAGTTTGCAATGTGAGTCGATGAGTCAAGAAACCCATGAAATTTGACACCTTTGTAATCTGACACCGTGGTATCATGTTCCATTTCCGGTTTCAAATTTCATGCTATTCGGCAGAAAACAATCTGATGACATAGCATGGTTGTTGACCTGCGGCGTTAGCATATATTTAGCTGATGTTGAAGTTTACAATGTGAGTCGATGAGTCAGAAACCCATGAAATTTGACACCTTTGTAATCTGACACCGTGGTATCATGTTTCATTTCCGGTTTCAAATTTCATGCTATTCGGCAGAAAACAATCTGACGACATAGCATGGTTGTTGACCTGCGGCGTTAGCATATATTTAGCTGATGTTGCAGTTTGCAATGTGAGTCGATTATTGACCCGCTGCGTCAAGAAACCAGCGTATAATTTCGCTGTTCGGTAGATTGTTGACCTGACGTGTCAGAAAATGAAATACTTTTATTAATAGATAAGAATATCCAGAGCTATTCCTTTAGACTTATAACTTTTCAACGTTTTTTAGATTTCTTAACAATTAATGCAGCTACTTCAGCCAACTTATAATCTTATAAAAAATAAGGAAGAATAATTTTGTAATTAAAATGAACGAAAATGTCCAAAAATATACTAGGAATTAAAGTAACCGCACCCAAAATTGTTATTAATATAGTCTATCAAGTGTCAATGAATCCTGTCAAATGCACTTGGACGTATTTATATGTTCGGCGCTCAGAAGCAATCGGAACATTCAGATTTGAGTTTCAATTTTGTAGGGGTAAATAAAAGATAGACTAGATTTCATATTTTATTTTTTACAATTTTCTAAATTTATGTTTTTGAACTTTTTATTTATTTCATACATTTGAATTTCATTTTTCAAATTTTGAAGAGATCTTAGATAAAATTCCAATCTTCTTTTGTAGTGTTGTCTGCGTCGCCTCTTGTCAGTGGGATTCATTCTTCCTCAAATTTAATATTCGTTGTCCTACCAATGAGGCCCAGACTCGTCAAGAAGATCTTCTTTCCGTTGGTGATTTCCCGGTTTATGTCTTCGATGCGTTCAGACGTAAATTCTTTTACGAACCGTGCAGGTAGCGCAGTTTGAAAATTTTCAAATTCGACGAACACTTTCTCCCCGTACCTTGTTTCAATTCTTCTAAAAGATAAAATTTTATGTTTTTCACCAACCACTAACTCTCTTGCACTCACAATTTCTTTTACGAAGTTATTTTCGTTCAACTGTTTGAGTAAAGACATATTTCAATATTATTCAAGCACTGTTGACTGGGTATAGTGAGCTCTCCCAACGGCGTCCTCCTTATAACCCCAATGCCCCCCACCTAAATGCTACGTCAACTGTTTTAGTGCAAACATCTGCATAATTTTTGCTTACGTTTTTTATATCAAGGTGCCACGTGTCAAGGTGATGAGATCACTGACCTTCAGGTTAACAAGGTGACCTCTTAAAGTTCATTGACCCTCAGGTCAAGGTTAACTGTGACCTCTTAAAGTTCATTGACCTTCAGGTCAAGGTTAAAAAGGTGATCTCTTAAAGTTCATGGACCGGTCAAGGTTAACAAGGTGACCTCTTAAAGTTCATTGACCTTTAGGTCAAGGTTAACAAGGTGACCCCTTAAAGTTCATTGAACCCGCGGGTCAATGACCCCTTAAAGGTTATCGATCTGGTAACCGCTTGACCTCTAGCTTCAGGTCAAGGTTAATGGAACGTGACCCCTTAAAGTTCATTGAACCCGCAGGTCAAGGTTATTTTCAAATTTCCCGCCTTGGTGGCCATATTGACGTCACTTCCGTTCCCAGAAAAAGTGCCACGTGTCAAGGTGACCTCTTAAAGTTCATTGACCTTCAGGTCAAGGTTAATAAGGTGACCTCTTAAAGTTCATTGACCGGTCAAGGTTAACAAGGTGACCCCTTAAAGTTCATTGAACCCGCAGGTCAAGGTCATTTTCAAATTTCCCGCCTTGGCGGCCATCTTGTGACGTCACTTCCGCCCTGGAGTCCCCTTTGCTATACTACTGAAATAGTATCGAACAATTATTGTTCGTTACTATTTCAGTTTAAAGTAGAAAATGTTATTAATATAAGTTCTTCTACAACAAAATTTCATTATGAAACGTTTTTCTGGATAGAAAACCCTTAGTTTCTGATTTTCTAATTTTTTCGATACTATTTTACTGTAGTTTAGTTGTACCGTGTAATAAGGCAAATTTCAGTATCAAAACGTAAGCTGCCGTACAATACTGAAAAGATTTTTAACAATTTTGTTTCCGTGACTTATTTAGATCTCCTTTTGGTAAAAGAAGACTAAAGTTGCCCTGAATCAAAAAACAAGCCCTTTTAGAAAGTCTTATGAAAATGTTATTAAATAATCAGAACACAATCGCTGTTGAAAGTCTCAGATGTTTCGTGTACTGAACTAAATTATTCGATACTATTTCAGTTACCTGCCGTACAATACTAAAAAGATTTTGAACAATTTTGTTTCCGTGACTTATTTAGATCTCCTTTTAGTAAAAGAAGACTAAAGTTGCAACGAATCAAAAAACATGCCCTTTGGAAAGTCTTAGAAGTATCCGTGTCCCTATTGTGATTTTGTAATTTTTCGACAATTTAAACTTGTAAATAGTATCTGAAATAGTATCGAACAAATAATTGTTCGATACTATTTCAGTTTAAAGTAGAAAATGTTATTAATATAAGTTCTTCAGATAAAATCTTAAGCTCCGGAGAAAAACTTGTGAGATTTTGAACAATTTTGATTCCCGTGATCCCCTTTTCATAAAAGGAAACTAATGTCCCCTTTTTGTGACAGCTACAACAAAATTTCATTATGAAACCTTTTTCTGTATAAAAAACCCTTAGCTTCTGATTTTCTAACTTTTTCGATACTATTTTACTGTATTATTACGATGTAATAAAGCAAGTTGTTCAGTATCAAAACGTAAGCTGCCGTACAATACTGAAAAGATTTGAACAATTTTGTTTCCGTGACTTATTTAGATCTCCTTTTGGTAAAAGAAGACTAAAGTTGCCCTGAATAAAAAACATGCCCATTGGAAAATCTTAGAGGTTTCCGTGTACCTACTGTGATTTTGTAATTTTTCGACAATTTATACTTGTAAAATGTTATTAAATAATCAGAACACAAACGCTGTTAAAAGTCTCAGACGTTTCGTCTACCTTTTTTTGGTTTTGTAGTTTTTTTATTATTTTTATTTTTTTTTTAATTTTTTTTTCTTTAATTTTTTATTATTTTTTTAATTGTTCGATACTATTTCAGTTTAAAGTAGAAAATGTTATTAATAAATGTTAATAAAAAGGAAACTAATGTCCCTTTTTTGTAACAGCTACAACAAAATTTCATTATGAAACCTTTTTCTGGATAAAAAACCCTTAGTTTCTGATTTTCTAACTTTTTCGATACTATTTTACTGTAGTTTAGTTGTACGATGTAATAAAGCAAGTTGTTCAGTATCAAAACGTAAGCTGCCGTACAATACTGAAAATATTTGAACAATTTTGTTTCCGTGACTTATTTCGATCTCCTTTTGGTAAAAGAAGACTAAAGTTGTCCTGAAAAAAAAATCTGCCCTTTGGAAAATCTGTGATTTTGTAATTTTTCGACAATTTATACTTGTAAAATGTTATTAAATAATCAGAACACAATCACTGTTGAAAGTCTCAGACGTTTCCTGTACCTTTTTTTGGTTTTGTAATTTTTCATTTTTTTAACTTTTTATTTATTTTTTATTTTTTTTTATTTTTTTATTTCATTTTTATTATTTTTTGAATTGTTCGATACTATTTTATTTTAAAGTAGAAAATGTTATTAATAAAAGTTCTTCAGATAAAATCTTAAGCTCCGGAGAAAAACTTGTGAGATTTTGAACAATTTTGATTCCCGTGATCCCCTTTTCATAAAAGGAGGCTAATGAACGAATGTTCCTTTATTGTGACAGCTATAACAAAATTTCATTATGAAACGTTGTTCTGGATAGAAAACCCTTAGTTTCCGATTTTCTAATTTTTTCGATACTATTTTACTAAAGTTTGTAATTTTTATTTTTTTTTAATTTTCATTGTTTCTTAATTTTTTAAATTTTTTTAAATTGTTTCTTTTGGTAAAAGAAGACTGCCCTGAATAAAAAAACATGCCCCTTTGGAAAGTCTTAGAGGTTTCCGTGTACCTACTGTGATTTTGTAATTTTTTGAGAATCTAAACTTGTAACATGTTATTAAATAATCAGAACACAATCACTGTTGAAAGTCTCAGACGTTTCGAGTACCTTTTTTGGTTTTGTAATTTTTTCATTATGAAACCTTTTTCTGGGTAAAAAACCCTTAGTTTCTGATTTTCTTACTTTTTCGATACTATTTTACTGTAGTTTAGTTGTACGATGTAATAAAGCAAGTTGTTCAGTATCAAAAGGTAAGCTGCCGTACAACACTGAGAAGATTTGAACAATTTTGTTTCCGTGACTTATTTCGATCTACTTTTGGTAAAAGAAGACTAAAGTTGTCCTGAATAAAAAAACATGCCGTTTGGAAAGTCTTGGAGGTTTCCGTGTACCTACTGTGATTTTGTAATAATTTTTCGACAATTTAAACTTGTAAAATGTTATTAAATAATCAGAACACAATCACTGTTGAAAGTCTCAGACCTTTCCTGTACCTTTTTTTGGTTTTGCAATTTTTCATTTTTTTTATCTTTTTAATTTTTTTTTATTTTTTTTTTTTCATTTTTATTTTTTTTAATTGTTCGATATTATTTTACTTTAAAGTAGAAAATGTGTCTGATTTTCTAATTTTTTCGATACTATTTACTGTAGTTTAGTTGTACCATGTAATAAGGCAAGTTGTTCAGTATCAAAACGTATACCTACTGCCGTACAATACTGAAAAGGTTTTGAACAATTTTGGTTCCGTGATCCCCTTTTCATAAAAGGAAACAAATGTGCCTTTTTTGTGACAACTACAACAAAATTTCATTGTGAAACCTTTTTCTGGATAAAAACCCTTAGTTTCCGATTTTCTAACTTTTTCGATACTATTTTACTGTAGTTTAGTTGGATGATGTAATAAAGCAAGTTGTTCAGTATCAAAACGTAAGCTGCTGTATAATACTGAAAATATGTAATTGAAGGATGGTTCTTCGATTTAGGACAGTTCTTTAAAAAATTGAAACTCTATCTTTTGCAAGCTTTCGCAAAATATATTTGCTTCATCAGGCTAAAATAAATTAAAGAAATATACAAAATTGATAAATTACAATTAATATAGAATCAGAACTTACCAAAGAGAGAAAAATATTAGTCTTAATGTAAAAATAATTGTAAAAACGATTGTATGTGTTGTTAAAAATATCAATTCGATTTGATAAAGTCAGAATTAGTAAAAAGTCACACAATAATGAAAAAGGTAAAAGGTGTAAAAAAAGTAGAGAGGCCAATATATAAATTGAGCAGAGTTGTAAAAATAGTACAATCTATGATGTTAAGTTAATTTTAATTTTGGGTAGCAATTTTATTAGGAATAGAAGAAATCAAATTAGAATAAATTACGCTAGATTATTTACATCAGTACGAAAATTTATTGAATTAGGATCAGAATTTATAAAAATAGATTCTTTTATAAGTCTTTTTTGATAATTTTGCTCAAGGTTAAGGACTAATGGTTTTGTTAAATCAAAATTGTGATTAGTTAAATTATGATGATTAGCTAAAGCTGTATGGTTATTATTATTATTGCAATCTCTCCTATGATCATTCATACGATTTTTTAAATAATTTTTAGTTTGTCCAATATATATGTACAATTTAAACAAGGAACTTTATAAATCAAATTAGATAAATAGGTAATAGGAGTTTTATCTTTAAATTTATTAAATAAAATTGAAGTTGTTTTAAGATACGAAGGAACAATTTGTATGTTACTAGTGGATAAAATTTTAGAAAGTTTTTGAAAAAGTCCGGGAACAAATGGAATGCTTAACGTTGTATTAAAGAATTTTCATTATTTTCATCAACAGAAAAAGTAGGGTTATTAATAATTAAATAATCAACAT
Source organism: Pseudeuparius sepicola (assembly GCA_963920635.1). NCBI lineage: Eukaryota > Metazoa > Arthropoda > Insecta > Coleoptera > Anthribidae > Pseudeuparius > Pseudeuparius sepicola. The sequence continues at coordinate 11,630,907 of OY987307.1, read as the reverse complement.
TAAAATTATGGGTATTAAATAATACAGAATTAATAATTTTCAATGGATAACCATTATCTAAAAGTAATTTTTTTGCTAAATTATTAAAGTTCTTAGTCCAAAAACTTTTAAGAGATAGATTGATGATTCTATGTTTTAATGATTTAATTATAGAAATTTTCTGGGATCTTTTATGGAAACAATCAAAATTGAGTACTCTTTTAGATGATAATGGTTTTATATACCAATCAGTGACAATAGTATTATCATGATTATGAATTAAACATAAATCTAAGTATGGTAATTTTTATCATTTTCAATTTCAATGGTAAATTTAATATCGGAATCATAACAATTAAAAATATTTAAAATTTGCAATTCAGTATTAATTGGAATAGCAGTAAATAAATTAATTACATATTTAATAATAGTGGACAAGTAAAGACAATATACAGGGTGAGTCGAAGTTAAACCGCCATACTCAAAATTTTAGTAGTATTTTTAAAAATAAATGGGGTTCTTCGTATAACATTTTGTCCAAAAACGATTCGTTTTCGACATATAGGGCGTCAAAGTTTTCTTTTAAAAACAGAAAAAATAGTATTTTCGGTTCCATTTATGCTATCGAGTTTAAAATTGGTACTTTTATGTTTTCTGGACGGCGATTATGAATTTTCTATCAACTTTCTTCTAGCCGCTAGAAGGCGTTGGCTACGTCGTTACTTTCGAACAAAAGTGTTTTAAACTTTTTTGTCGTTGAAAAATCTGCATTTTAGACAGCGGAATATTAAATTACATTCGATTTTTAACAAAAAATGTATCTTGTAAAAATACGAAAACCTTAACCGTTTTCACGAAAAACGCAATTTTGTGCCGCGGTGCGCGTGAATTCTAAAAAATTAAAATTTCGTAGTAGGCTGAGAAATGGGATTTATTCACTTGGAATTCTTTATTTACAGTAGGTATTGTCCTAAATTAACAATTTTTGTGAAATTAGTAATAAAAAGAACTTTAACCAAGACAACTTTATTAGCAAAAACATAACGAAAAAATTATAACCTTAACCGTTTTCATGAAAAACGCAATTTTGTGTCGCGGTAGTTGTATGTCGAAAACGAAGCGTTTTTGGACAAAATGTTATATGAAGAACCCCATTTATTTTTAAAAATACTACTCAAATTTTGAGTATGGAGGTTTAACTTCGACTCACCCTGTACTTAATACTGAAAATATTTGAAAAATTTTGTTTCCGTGACTTTATTCCATCTCCTTTTGGTAAAAGAAAACTAAAGTTGTCCTGAATCAAAAAACATGCCCTTTGGAAAGTCTTGGAGGTTTCCGTGTACCTACTGTGATTTTGTAATTTTTCTACAATTTAAACTTGTAAAATGTTATTAAATAATCAGAACACAATCACTGTTGAAAGTCTCAGACGTTCCGTGTACCTTTTTTTGGTTTTGTAATTTTTGTTGTTTTTTTTAATTTTTAAACTTTTTATTATTTTTTTTATTTTTTATTATTTTTTTTATTTTTTATTATTTTTTTAATTGTTCGATACTATTTTAGTTTAAAGTAGAAAATGTTATTAATAAAAGTTCTTCAGATAAAATCTTAAGCTCCGGAGAAAAACTTGTGAGATTTTGAACAATTTTGATTCCCGTGATCCCCTTTTCATAAAAGGAGACTAATGAACGAATGTTCCTTTCTTGTGACAGCTACAACAAAATTTCATTATGAAACGTTTTTCTGGATAGAAAATCCTTAGTTTCCGATTTTCTAATTTTTTCGATACTATTTTACTGTAGTTTGTAATTTTTAATTTTTATTATTTTTTAATTTTTTTTAATTTTTTTAATTTTTTCTTTTGGCAAAAGAAGACTAAAGTTGCCCTGAATCAAAAAACATGCCCCTTTGGAAAGTCTTAGAGGTTTCCGTGTACCTACTGTGATTTTGTAATTTTTCGACAATTTAAACTTGTAACGTGTTATTAAATAATCAGAACACAATCACTGTTAAAAGTCTCAGACGTTTCGAGTACCTTTTTTGGTTTTGTAATTTTTGATTTTTTTTAAATTATTATTTTTTTATTTTTTTTTTCATTTTTTATTTTTTTTTAATTGTTCGATACTATTTCAGTTTAAAGTAGAAAATGTTATTAATAAAAGTTCTTCAGATAAAATCTTAAGCTCCGGAGCAAAACTTGTGAGATTTTGAACAATTTTGATACCCGTGATCCCCTTTTCATAAATGGAGACTAATGAACTAATGTTAATTTTTTGTGACAGCTACAACAAAATTTCATTATGAAACGTTTTTCTGGATAGAAAACCCTTAGTTTCAGATTTTCTAATTTTTTCGATACTATTTTACTGTAGTTTAGTTGTACCATGTAATAAGGCAAGGTGTTCAGTATCAAAACGTATACTGCCGTACAATACTGAAAAGATTTTGAACAATTTTGATTCCGTGATCCCCTTTTCATAAAAGGAAACTAATGTCCCTTTTTTGTGACAGCTACAACAAAATTTCATTATGAAACCTTTTTCTGGATAAAAAACCCTTAGTTTCTGATTTTCTAACTTTTTCGATACTATTTTACTGTAGTTTAGTTGTACGATGTAATAAAGCAAGTTGTTCAGTATCAAAACGTAAGCTGCCGTACAATACTGTGTAACGAAGTTACCGCACTCCTCTAATTAATACAATAATTTCCAAGGTAAACCCGAGCCCCGGCAATAAATCCTCGGCCGCTCGGATCGTTGTTGGTCGAACGCCTATAACCTTTAGGTAGGCCAGACCAATACTGGGAGTAAGCTTACCCGATAAAGCTGAACCTTGCTTCGTGCCTGCAATTACTCGAAGCCTGATTCCGCCGAACCGCTTGAGCTGTGACCCGTATCGAGAAAACCGACAGTCCGCTGCCCGCATGGTGGCAGTAAGATAGGATCGGTAGTTGCCATCGGGACTATCTTACACCGCTTTCTTGTATATATTTTCGCCCGCTACCCGGCCGCTATTTGGGAGTATCGACTGCAATTATCGGGACTACCCAAGTGCGGCCGCTAAGCTTGTACTGTACATATAGTAGAAGTATATAGTACACGTAGAAGCTTGCCGACTCTTGCCGTTGCCGTTTCCGTAGATTCCCGTGTATTAATCCTGCTTTGTCCCCCCTATTAGTATCTTTTATCTTGTACTAATACGTACTGATGTTTTCAGAAAGTTACTGCCGACCGCCGGGAAGAGGAGTTAATTTTTATTTTATTTTTGTACATAGCATTTATTATTATCCAAATAACATCTGGAGGCTAGAACAACCTTACAAAATTGGCGACACCGAGCAGGGACATAGAGCCAAGGGAAGCAGGGGTGAAATCCGTCAAACCGCATAAATCCGTAAGTTCTGGACCGAAACCCGCCGAGTAACGACTCGTTTCCGTGAAACCAAAGGCGAGGAATCCGTTGCGCCTACTCCCGAGTTGATGACGTCACTGCCCGACCAAGCTACCGAACAGTTGGAGTGGAAAAACTGAATCTACCGGCTTTAGGGAACACTTTACAAGCGGCACCCCCGGAGGAAAAGTGAAATTTGACACTCCTGTCAATCTGACAGCTCTTAGTTGGGCCAAGGAGGCCAGGCAAGTGACACCTCATTCCATAGGTTTTCGGGGTCACTAAAGCAAATTCCAGTGTCAAATTGTCATTTCCACCTTCGGCTGTGAATACCGGTCTGCCACAGACGAATTTTCATCGGCAGAACCAAAATTTCCCGTGCGCTTGACTTTTCTAACGCCGCCGGACCCGACAAGCTTGGAAATTTCCGGAATTTTCCCGACTTTTCCGAATTTTCAGCACTGTGTGGGATATCAAACCAGAGCTTTTCGAGGATGGCCAACCGATTGCACATACTACCGAGGCTCTAACTTCGACTGTTTTCGTAATATCACGATGTACAACCTGAAACAGACCTTGAATCCGATCACCGCCACCGAACCCACTCTTACCGACTGTAATTCTGACCCGCTAGGATGGAGATACGTTAGAAATGACAACCTAGACAACCAGACCGTTACCGCTCAACCGACTGCCATGTCAACCCCGAAAATTGACATCACCCGATGGAATATCCGTTTCAATGGCCGAAATGACCCGGTCGAATTTCTAGAGGCACTCGAAGAAATGTGTGAGATCGAACACCTGTACTGCGACCATCTACTGCCTCACCTTCATTTTATACTTCAGGGTGCAGCGTCATTATGGTACCGTAACATTAGGCACACCTGCACTACCTGGAAAGAATTTCTAGAGAAATTCCGATTGTATTACTTCCCCGAAAATTACGAAGAAGACCTACTGTCCCAGATTAGTTTCCGCCGTCAGCGCCCCGGAGAAACCGCCGTGCACTATTTTATTGAGTTGCAGACTCTAATGAGACGACACGGAAAGCTCACGCCTGAGGAGCAAGTGAAACGGTTGTACCTTAATCTGCTACCGGAATACCAGCTTTATATCCGATCGCCTGACCTTATCGACTATGGATCACTGCTTTCCGCTGCCAAGTGCTACGAAGCGATCAAGGAAAACGAGAACCGCCGAGTTGTGAGCTCGCCGACCGTTAGTGGACTCCCTCGTACTCCAAAGCGACACTATCCCGCTGTTCAAAACCTGCAGCCATTGTCATCCATCTACGGTATAGCCTCCCGACCGAGCACATTTTCGCCGACTCAAGTACCTCTTGTGACAGTCATACTGCCGAAACCGATCCCTCAAACTCCGGCACCGGCTAAAATGGTAACTTCATTGTCTGTTCCGAAACCTGCTGCGACATCCATTGTTTCACAGCCGACTGTTCCAGAACATTCACTAAGACTAGTTTCGATACCACCAATACCGTTGATTTCCCAACCTACACCGCCAGTTAGCACTGTCCAACAAGCCACACCGACTGACGATATCACTCCCGCCGGAATCTGCAACATTGCCCAACCTTCCTCCACTTTCTGCTGGAGGTGCGGCCAGACCGGACACTTTAGAGATAAGTGTACCACCGTCCCGAAGTAGCATTGTTCCAGGTGCGGTATGTTGGCAACACTGACCAAGAAATGCCCATGCCTAATGCCGATATCCAAAAGAAATTCACCAGATTTCAAGCCCAGCAGTACTTTTGAAGCCCCATCAAAAGCAGTTTGTCCCAGTCTGGGACCTAGAGAGCCCAATCACCTGACCGAAACCACCCGACCTGAACTCACCGAAGACACAGAGAAAGCTCAGTCTCCTGTCCCTGAAAAGCTGACCCGTAAGCTTCCGTCTGCGATCGATATTACCGAAACCAAAACAAGGAAGCTTTGCCTAGTACCTGTTTGTCCCGAACTTTTGACAGAAATCCCCGATTCAGCCACTTATCAAAACGAAACATCTTTGTCCGTAGTCCGCCGCTGCTTGTGCAGACTGTTCTGTAGTACCGGAAAGCTTGACCGACAAAAGCCCATTTACCGATCGAAGCCTCGACAAACTGTGCCGAAATCCGTCAATCAACTAAGTATTGCCGTTAACCGAATTGTACCTAAAGTCATCATCGAGCACCGGAAACGCCGAAGCAGGAAAAAAGTAAATTACATTTCCTTTTTTATCCGAAGAAAGGTGGGAATGTAACGAAGTTACCGCACTCCTCTAATTAATACAATAATTTCCAAGGTAAACCCGAGCCCGCGTTTCTTCCTAATCCTCCGTCTGCCTTTAAAACTAGCGCCCGTCGTCATTATTCGCGGTCCCACCGCCCGCCTTGCCCGACTGGTTTGCCCGAACCGCCGATAGATGGCGCCACGGACTGTAGCTAACCGGCAGGCCTTAGTTCCCCGGCAATAAATCCTCGGCCGCTCGGATCGTTGTTGGTCGAACGCCTATAACCTTTAGGTAGGCCAGACCAATACTGGGAGTAAGCCGCATGGTGGCAGTAAGATAGGATCGGTAGTTGCCATCGGGACTATCTTACACCGCTTTCTTGTATATATTTTCGCCCGCTACCCGGCCGCTATTTGGGAGTATCGACTGCAATTATCGGGACTACCCAAGTGCGGCCGCTAAGCTTGTACTGTACATATAGTTAGATGATAACCATTTTCCCGCCTAGCACGTAGAAGCTTGCCGACTCTTGCCGTTGCCGTTTCCGTAGATTCCCGTGTATTAATCCTGCTTTGTCCGCCCTATTAGTATCTTATATCTTGTACTAATACGTACTGATGTTTTCAGAAAATGACTGCCGACCGCCGGGAAGAGGAGTTAACTTTTATTTTATTTTTGTACATAGCATTTATTATTAAGTTTGTATTTCTCAATAGACGGAAACTTGTTATACTAATTGCTGGTTTGATTTCACCCCCTGCACTAACTCCCTGGCTCGAAAGACTCTGGACCAGAAAAACCACTCCTGGCGCCCGGGCAAAAAGTCAATAAAGCCCAAATAACATCTGGAGGCTAAAACAACCTTACAACTGAAAAGATTTGAACAATTTTGTTTCCGTGACTTTTTTACATCTCCTTTTAGTAAAAGAAGACTAAAGTTGCCCTGATTCAAAAAACATTCCCTTTGGAAAGTCTTAGAGGTTTCCGTGTACCTACTGTGATTTTGTAATTTTTCAACAATTTAAAGTCGTAAAATGTTATTAAATAATCAGAACACAATCACTGTTGAAAGTGTCAGACCTTCCGTGTACCTTTTTTGGTTTTGTAATTTTTGATTTTTTTTTAAATTTAATTTTTTTTTTAATTGTTCGATACTATTTTAGTTTAAAATAGAAAATGTTATTAATAAAAGTTCTTCAGATAAAATCTTAAGCTCCGGAGAAAAACTTGTGAGATTTTGAACAATTTTAATTCCCGTGATCCCCTTTTCATAAAAGGAGACAATGAACGAATGTTCCTTTTTTGTGACAGCTACAACAAAATTTCATTATGAAACGTTTTTCTGATTCCGATTTTCTAATTTTTTCCATATTATTTTACTGTAGTTTGTAATTTTTAATTTTTATTATTTTTTTAATTTTTTAATTTTTTTTTAATTTCTTTAATTGTTTATTTTGGTAAAAAAAGACTAAAGTTGACCTGAATCAAAAAACATGCCCCTTTAAGTCTTAGAGGTTTCCGTGTACCTACTGTGATTTTGTAATTTTTCGACAATTTAAAGTTGTAACATGTTATTAAATAATCAGAACACAATCGCTGTTGAAAGTCTCAGACGTTTCGTCTACCTTTTTTTGGTTTTGTAATTTTTGTTTTTTTTATTTTTTTCATTTTTTATTATTTTTTAATTGTTCGATACTATTTTAGTTTAAAGTAGAAAATGTTATTAATAAGTTCTTCAGATAAAATCTTAAGCTCCGGAGAAAAACTTGTGAGATTTTGAACAATTTTGATTCCCGTGATCCCCTTTTCATAAAAGGAGTAATGAACGAATGTTCCTTTTTTGTGACAGCTACAACAAAATTTCATTATGAAACCTTTTTCTGGATAAAAAACCCTTAGTTTCTGATTTTCTAACTTTTTCGATACTATTTTACTGTAGTTTAGTTGTACGATGTAATAAAGCAAGTTGTTCAGTATCAAAACGTAAGCTGCCGTACAATACTGAAAAGATTTGAACAATTTTGTTTCCGTGACTTATTTACATCTCCTTTTGGTAAAAGAATACTAAAGTTGCCCTAAATAAAAAACATCCCCTTTGGAAAGTCTTAGAGGTTTCCGTGTACCTACGGTGATTTTGTAATTTTTCGACTATTTAAACTTGTAAAATGTTCTTAAATAATCAGGACACAATCGCTGTTGAAAGTCTCAGACGTTTCGTCTACCTTTTCTTGGTTTTGTAATTTTAGATTTTTTTAAGTTTTTAATTTTTTTTCATTTTTTTTTAATTATTATAAATACCAAAAAGTTCAAGCTTTGTAAAACGGAGATTTTCCGCGTAGAATAAATTTTTGTAACAGGATAAATGAGAAAATTCGTGAAGATCCTGTATTTCTGGAAAAAATCATTTGGATAGATAATTTCCAGGGAAAATTTTCCAGACAAGGAATAATTAATTCGAAAAATAATCATTTTTAGTCGGATCATAATCCCCATTTAACACTTGAAGCACATCACCAACATAAATTCAGTTTTAACGTGTTCTGCATATTGATGAGAAATAGAATATCCTTCCATATTTATAATGAAAACTTAACGGCGGAAAGGTATTTAAATATTTTAAATAATATCGAAATAGACTTTCTCGACGATTTACCACTTCAAGACAGACTTACTTGTTGGTACCAATAATCAGTACACAAGTGCACATCGTGCAGCTGTCGTAACACAAAAATTAGAAGAAATGATTGACAATAGATGGATTCGTTTAAATGGACCTTTGGAATGGCCACTACGTTCGCCCAACCTTACACCTCTTGACTTCTATCTTTGGGGCACCATAAAATGTAAAGTATACAAGTCACCAGTAAATAGCAAAGAAGACTTGCTGGAGCGAGTGCAACAAGCTTTTGCAGAATTTCCATGTTTTGAAATTCAAAAAGCAACATTAAATGATGTAAGGGAAAGAATTTCTACATGTTTAGATGAAAATGGACAACATTTTGAACATTTGTTAAAACATTAGGTATCACACTAGTTTAATTAATTTTGTTAGCTATTAAGTTGTCATGTTGTGACTTGTTTTCCATGGCCTCCCGTGATGAACTATGGGAAAACTGTGGGGTTTTTGTGGGAAAATACTAGTTTTAACGAAATAATGCGACAGGCACTAGCTGTAGACAAAAAAGTTGTATACATTTTTTCATTATTTCAATTTTTCAATATTTCAAGGCAATGCAATGGAAAAATAAAAAATGGGTGGTTCCATTTGAAAAAATAGTTTTATTTTTTTTATGCTGATATTGGGAATTTTTTACGAACACCCTGTACAATATTTTGAAACGGGATATAAAGCGTTGAATGACTTTCACCTACAACTGACCAAAAGTACAGTTTTCGGTATTCATGAATTTTAAAGTTATCATCATTAGTGATAATGGCTGAATTTTGTCAAAAAAATCGAAAAATAGGGAATATCTCCGAAACGGTTATAAATAGAGTAAAGGTTGTATTAACAAAAAAGATTTGGAATTAGATAGGGAATCAAAAATTGTAATAATATACAGGGTGTTCCATTTGAAATGTCAAAGTTGCTATCGACTTCCGGTATAACCGGAAGTGACCGGAAGTTGACAATATTTTAGAAAGATAGTTTATAACCCCCATAAACTTCTAATGAATCACTTACGTAAATCACCCTGTATAGAAGGGCATTGTTGGAATTAAACTTTGTAAATTATATTAGATTGTAAACATTTTTCGGTTGTCGGTTTTAGTTTAGAGAAATAATAATTTGTTTTATTGTTAGGTTTGTGACCAATTGATATATTATGTTTATTAAAAATTCTTGCAATCGCTTCAGAGGTACCTCTGACAAAAGGGAGTGAAAAATATTTCTTATTGGTATTACTATTGTTAGAAAACGTTTTTCTGTTTTTTAAATTTCTTATTTTCTTATTAATGATAGCCAGAATATTTAAATTCACAATATTCCTACAGCATCCTATTTGAGGCACCACATTCCAGGGAAGCCAAAGAAATGCGTATCAAAAACCGTTGGGATTTATCAAGGTTAAACGCAGCTAGGCAGAGATTCGGCGACATCACACTAATTAGAGTCAATTATTTTGCCGTTGAAATCAGAATTTTGTTTTTAATTGAACTATTTTATGTCAGAATTTTCGAGTAATTTGAATTACATTCTAATACAAACTTGTACTGGAAATTAAGCAAAGCTATACAGAGTCAAGTAATTTTATTCTATCTGGGGAATCTTTTGCATTTTTGTATTTTAATCTGAAGGTTTTTCATTTTGTGCCATAGTTTTGTATTTGTGCCATTTTGTCATATTGTTTTGTGTCTTATTTTAAATTCTATTGTTTATCAGTGTACCTTTTGAAACGTTTGGATTTTGTTACTTAGAAAAGGGTCATATTTCAGATATCTTGAGTGTAGCGTTTGCGAAATCATAGATTTTTAATTTTATTCAATAATAATTATTAGCACAGGTTTTAAACTTCCTATTAAACTGTATTTTGCTAACTCAATGTATGGTATCGTACTTAATTTTAATATACATATTAAACTATCCCTGTGTTTCCGTCATACACCCTTAGGCCCACACTAAAAGAAAATAACTTGGGGCTCACCCTGTATTATACCGCTCGCCAACTACCACCAAAAAGGGTTGAGTTTTCTACAACAACGCTTTTTTTATATAATATGTTAGGTACATCTGATTTAAAATTTAGGTATCTTTGTGACCATATAGGTTTGGTAAACCAATTAGTAACAATATTTCCATTTGAAACAGTCAAGAAAACTAATTGAGTTGTTTTGTTCCTTTTCGATAGTGAATTGGAGACGTGGGTGAAAATTATTAAAAGCATTTATGTTTCATCTATTAAATCACTATTCAATCACTACGCAAACAGTCATCGACAAAACGTTTGTAATATAATGGTTTGTTACTAAGTTTGTTTATAAATTCTGTTTCCAGTTCTTCTAAAACTAAATTTGCTATAGTGGACGAAATTGGAGAGCCCATTGCAGTGCCAAAAATTTGCGAATAAAATTTTTCTTTAAATTTGAAAAGGTTGAATTTAAACAAAACAATACGCCTTCGATAAATGAATCAATAGGTAAAGAGGTGAAGGGTTGGATATTATTCCATTATTTTTTTATACAAGTTGTAGCTAATTCAGTTGGCACGTTAGTAAACAGTGATTTAACATCAAAGGAAACTAGAATGTGGTTCGGTAGTACTTTTTTGTTATTAAAAAAATCATAAAAATGCCATGAGTCTTTGATGAAATATTCACTTTTACCAATAACATTATAAATAATACCTATTAGATAAATATTTGGAAAGATTGTAAGTGGGTGTATTACGGTTAGAAACAATAGGTCTCAATGGAATTCCAACTTTATGTAATTTAGGTAAACCGTAGATATAGGGTGATTGTCCATTATGGCAGATTAGTTTATTCTTAAGACTTCGATCTATGTAATTATTATTAAACCATCTATTAATTAATTTGTTTAAATTATTTTGAATTTTAAATAATGGATTCGAATTTTCTATTTTGTAAGTGTTTTGGTCATTTAGTAATGAAAAATTTTTTTGTTCAGAATCATTCTTGGATAAAATTACAGTTTTTTGCATTTATCAGCATTTAAAATCATTATATTAGGATTATTTTTTTTTTAATTGTGCTATTACAAATATGTTTTTCTTGGTTTTTAATAATTTTTTTGATTGTTGAGAAATTATGTTACATATTTGAAATCTAATTTTATCCTTAGCTTCATTTGTTGTATTTAAGAACGTTAAACCTTTTTCTATCGAGGGAAAAACTGTTCAAAAGATATATGAAAATTTGGAATTGAAAATTTCGGTCCAAGACTGAGAAAATTATAAATATCATTTGGAATGTGAGATTAGTTATCCACTTTGGATTATTATTATTAAAAATGTTAGTGTTGGTTTCATTTTCAGCGTTAATTTTTTGTTGTAGTAACTTATTAATTTTTTTGATGTTTTGATATTTAATTTTGTTGAATTTTTTTCATATTTAGATTTCTGCGCGAAGAAAATATTTATTATAATTTACGTAGTAAAATTGATGAATAATTTGACTTTTTAAACAATATAGATTTCTTTCTCAAGAAGCAATATTAGAATATGTATCACTAATGCATAAATTTATCAATTGTAAATAGAATTGTATAAACAGAGAATAAACTTTCTTTTTACCTTGGGTACTGTAGCACAATTGGACCTTCATTTTATCAATAAATTTAAGAAAATTGGGTACAAGTCCTAGGTTTTTACATCTAACAAGGAAATTTCTTCGGTTTTTTCTTTGGCAATCTTGAAATATGTTGATCCATATTTCTTGAAGATTTTGTTACCATGTCTATTCCAATTAGAATTCACTTGGTTCATATTGAAAAACTTTTTTAACTCGTACAATCCCAAGAGCTATTAATTAAATTTGTTTTAGTTTCCCTGGTTGTCAATATTTTATTTTCAAAATACTTGTCGTGGGAATGAACCATCGAAATAAATGTGGTAGTGTAATCACAGTAGATCTTTATTATAATTTTAAAAGAAATGGCTCGTGGCATATGGGACAAAATGCTTCGGTAATTGGCAACACCAAACTCGTTTCCAATATCTAATGGAAATTATGTATGGCTCTTTTGCCAATTACCAAAGTATTTTGTCCCATATGCCACGAGCCATTTCTTTTAAAATTATAATGAGGACACTAAATATTCATTTTCTTTATTATAATATTTATTTAGTTGTAGATTGTAGAATGCTTACATACAGTGTGGATAGAAATTGTAATCGACTTGATTTTTTTAAATGGCACCATATACGTTTTTTGGTGAAAATTGATACATTGGAACTTTCTGAATACGATACAATTTTAATGGGGTCGCATAAGAAAAAAATACAAAAAAATAAGTTTTCTATTATGCTATTGACAATGTTTATCAAAATAATTATTAATATCAAGTTAGCCATGCCAATAAACATACTTTTTTTACTCAATTTTTTGTGTACTTAAGTACTTATAGTAAGCTATAATGGCGCGCTTGAATTAAGTGAAACTGAAAGAATACAGGTAAACATACTAAGTACTTACGTACATAGAAAATTGAGTAAAAAAGTACGTTTAGTGTATCAATGTACACAGTTACACGTTACACAGCTAGTGACAGTTTCGTATTGTTCTGATTTTGGCATGGCAAACTTGATGTTAATAATTATTTTGATAAACATTGTCAATAGCATAATAGAAAACTTATTTTTTTGTATTTTTTTTCTTATGCGACTCCATTAAAATTGTATTGTATCATATTCAGAAAGTTCCAATGAATCAATTTTCACCAAAAAAAGTATATGGTGCCATTTAAAAAAATTAAATCGGTTTCCGTGGCAACCACATTTTTTGTGCTACGAAAGATTGCTTGATACCACTAAACGGGAAATAATTTCCCCTAACAATTTTATTAAACCATGTTTTTGATATGAGGAATGTTTTAAGAAATATAAGCAATATTCCACAATTTCTATCCACACTGTATGTTTCGATCTGTAAAAAGATCATATTCAGAGCAATTATAAAAACATGTTCTAATTACCATTTTGTATTTTTTAGGTGCTAAAAAAATATTAAAACATATTAAAATATTTAAAAAATAAACAAACATTTTAAAAGTTAAAAGTTAAAATTTAGATTTACTTACAAAATTTCATGTTGCATTAGACAGACATGGCTTTTAGTTAAAAAAAAGTTGTAGGTATATTCTTAGGGTATTATTCATAACAATTTGTAGAGTCGAAAAATTAAAACATTTTGGTATTGATAGATGGACAGCGTTGGAGAGTGTGTCGCATTTACTACGTCTTTATCTATAGAACCATTTTTTACAGTGGGCAAGGTAAAAAGTCGGTATTGAATATATAGTGGGGCAATAAAAATAATAATAGTTTAATATTAGTTTATACATTTTTTTATAGAACCATTTTTTACAGTGGGCAAGGTAAAAAGTCGGTATTGAATATATAGTGGGGCAATAAAAATAATAATAGTTTAATATTAGTTTATACATTTTTTTATATATATTCGAAAAATTATTAAGATCGATTTTTATTTAACAGTATTACTGTTCATATGGATGTGATACTGTTAAAAAAATGTATTATTTACAATATTGTAGTGTTCACTGTGAGTATATAAAATAATATCAGATGAATAATTTCTGACATAAAAATATAAATAAATTTGTCAAAAGTTGTATAGTAGTAAAAATAAAGTTTTCAACGTTTGTCCTTGTATTTAACTGATTCCTGTTTATAACTAACAAATGGTTATGTAGGAAATGGTTGATATCGACATCCGGTATAACCGGAAGTGCCAGATTCACCAAAATATTTTAGTTGAGCAGCGCCCATCGGCATTGGTGAGGTGCCAAATTTTCAGAATTTTCCTACTTTTAGTTTTCCATATATAGATCGATGCAGTTCGTGGTGGGCCAATCTGTATAAGCTGGATACTTTTTATGATCGAGTGAATGCTGTTGTAGATGTCAATTCGCAAATCCTGTGGCACAAGAGGATGGGTCATCTTAATCACTACAGTATGAGTCTCCTTAAAAATGGACTTGCAACTGGTATGACCTACAAAGATCTTGCTAATCTTGCGATTCCGGAGGCGTGCATAAGCTGTATCAAAGGCAAGCTTGCAGGAAGCCTTTTTCATATCACAAGTCAAAGGGTGTAGTGAAAAACAAGCTAGATTTAATACACTCTGACTTGATGGGACCTATGGAAGTGGCATCCTGGAGTGGTGCTAGATACATATTCACTCTGATTGATGACTACTCAAGAAAAATATTCTGTTTTTTTTTTCAAAGGCAGAGGTCCCAGAAGTTTTCCAAGAGTTTTGTGTCCAAGTGGAAAATGAAACGGAACGAAAAATAAAAGTTCTCCGAACGGACAATGGCACAGAATACGGCAACGCACGCATGAACAGTTTCCTAAAAGATCGAGGTATCAAACACAAACTGACTGTTCTGCCGTTCTGCCCGGAGCTAAATGGAGTTGCAGAACGCTACAATCGTTCCATAATGCAGAAAGTTCGTTCCATGATTATCGATTCAAAAAGCAAAAAACAGATGTGGGCGGAAGCAGCAAATACTGCAGTGTACTTGCTTAATAGATCTCCAACTAAGAAGATTTCGTGACGCAGCACCTGAAGAAAGATGGACTAAAAAAAATAGATTTAAGTCACCTTCGAGTATTTGGATGCCGTGCTTTTGCTCACATACCTGATGCCAAAAGAAGGAATTTGTCGGTTATTCTGAGACCACTGTAGGATATAGGTTGATTGATCCGATCACGCACTGTTTAAAGTTAGCTCGTGACGTCATCTTTCTAGAAGAAAACATTGGTCAAGATGATGACAAATCTCCCAAAGTTAAATTAAGTTTATCATTTCCACTCACGAGAAATGATTTGGATCCTGATGATGGCAATACTGACTGTGAAAATGAATATCCCGAAGATGACAAAATCTCAGACGAGACTAGAAGCGTTCCTGATCCAAATACTGTTACAGAAGCTCCATTACATGATAATGTTGAAGTCGAAACGAATGTGCAGAGCACAAATTCTGTTGGTCATTGCTCTGATCAAGATCAAGAAGAAACTGATTGGCCTGACTCAGCGGATGCGACCAAGAATTCACCTGACAAGTTGATTGGACCACCTGAACCCAGCGTGGAATCTAATATTGATCATGATCAAGCAAGTAATCAGGTTGCTACTAGGTATCCTAAACGAATTATTTGTAAACCTAAAATTTATGATGATTTTGTTATGTTATCAATACCAGATGATTTTGAACCTTTAAATGTTAGAGTTAAAAATAAATGGGTTTTTAAAATCAAACGAAACCAAAATGGTGAAATTTTAACTTACAAAGCTAGATTAGTTGCAAAGGGTTTCACTCAAAAGTTTGGTATTGATTATACTGAAACATCTAGTGTTAATAGCAGTGAATGGAAATCTGCAATTAAAAAAGAGTGAAATTTTAACTTACAAATCTAGTGTTAATAGCAGTGAATGGAAATCTGCAATTAAAAAAGAGTTAAATGCTTTTCAAATAAATAATACGTGGAATTTGGTTGATAAACCTTCTAACAGAAATATTGTTAAAAATAAATGGGTTTTTAAAATCAAACGAAACCAAAATGGTGAAATTTTAACTTACAAAGCTAGATTAGTGGCGAAGGGTTTCACTCAAAAGTTTGGTATTGATTATACTGAAACATCTAGTGGTAATAGCAGTGAATGGAAATCTGCAATTAAAAAAGAGTTAAATGCTTTTCAAATAAATAATACGTGGATTTTGGTTGATAAACCTTCTAACAGAAATATTGTTAAAAATAAATGGGTTTTTAAAATCAAACGAAACCAAAATGGTGAAATTTTAACTTACAAAGCTAGATTAGTTGCAAAGGGTTTCACTCAAAAGTTTGGTATTGATTATACTGAAACATTTCCACCTGTTATTCGTTTAAGCAATTTAAGGTTGTTATTTGCTATGTATGAGTGCTGAATTAAATCTTGAAGCAGATTATCTAGACGTAGAGACCGCTTTTCTCAATGGAGAAATTGATGAAGAAATATATATGTGTCAGCCAGAGGGTTTTGAGGAACCTGGTCTTGAAGATAAAGTTTGTTTACTTAAAAAGGCTGTTTATGGCTTTGTGGCTTTGTGGTTCATGAAGGCATGGTGGATAACTGGGCTGCTTGGTCGTTGATAGATTACTATATTGAATACCTTGGGTCCGTACATCATATATAAGTTTACAGATTGCAACCTAATTAGTCAATACTTGCACCGCAAAGGAACTGCGTTGGATGTTTGCCAATAACTATAATATACTAACTATAAACAAAATGTTGAAATTCAGTCATTTCTCTGTGGTCTTATTATTCCAGTACAGCTTGAAACAATCTTCTAGATTATGGTATCAAAAAGCTCTCAAAGTTCTACTTCAAATGAATTATAAGCAATCACAAATTGAACCATGTCTTTTCTTTAAATGTATAGAAAATTCTATAGTAATTGTAGCCTTATATGTTGACGATTTCTTTTTATTTTACAATGATTTTAATGAAGCTAAACTATTGAAGATAGAATTACAGAAGAATTTTCGAATGAAAGATCTAGGTCCAATTTCTTATTGTCTTGATATGAAAGTAGAACGTGATCGTTTTAAAAATGTATTAAAAATTAGTCAAGAACAGTATATTATCAAGATTCTTGACAAGTTTCAGATGACAGAGTGTAAAATCGTATCTACTCCTTTAGAACAAAATCAAAGATTTTCTGTTGATGATAATTACTATGACGCTCCTTATCAACAGTTAATAGGTTCTA
Source organism: Pseudeuparius sepicola (assembly GCA_963920635.1). Classification (NCBI taxonomy): domain Eukaryota; kingdom Metazoa; phylum Arthropoda; class Insecta; order Coleoptera; family Anthribidae; genus Pseudeuparius; species Pseudeuparius sepicola. Next base: position 11,613,844 of record OY987307.1, on the reverse strand, counting down.
TTATGTACCTGGCGGTTTGTACTCGACTCCAGTGTCTTATTTAAGTCAGTTTAATGTTTCTCATTCAAAAGAGCATTGGTTGGCTGTAAAAAGGATTTTAAAGTATTTGAAAGGTACAAAAGATGTAGGGATAGTGTTTCAAAAATCAAATACTTCTGTGACACGAAGTTGATTCTGACTGGGCGAACGACATAATTGATAGGAAGTCACATTATGGTTTTGTTTTTACGTTAGCCAAAGGTCCCATATCATGGGAAAATCACAAACAAAAGTCTCTCGCCTTATCTTCCACAGAAGCCGAATATATCGGTATAACTGAAGCAGCCAAAGAGTCATTGTATATAAAATCCATAATAGGGTACTTGACCAAATTTTACAAACTTTACAAACTGATCGAAAGACAACTTTTTCAAGTTGCCTGGAAAATTCATAAATTCTTAACAGTGAATGAACGAAACTTTAAACGTGTAACTCAAAAAATAACTTCAACAAATTTGTTTTCTGAGCTTTCGGAGAATAAATCTTCCTCCTTTCTCAAAGATCATGCCACGTCAAAGTGAAGTGACAGATTAATAAATTTCAGGTTAAAATGTCATGACAACAGAAACAATAGCCTAGCCACCTGCCTGATATTGTACCCTGCGTTCTATCTAATTATCTAAACTAACTTCTCTTTGAATAAGTGGTAATAATATTTTACTGAATTCCACTGAACATTCAGCAACACAGTTGTCCGTATTTCCTAGAATAAATGCAGATTCTTTAATTTTTCGTCTATTTCCTACTTCTTCTTTGAGAATTGGTTCGGACCTATATGTGAACATTCTTTTAATAACAATCATAGGATATTGTGGGATAAAATAGGTAACTTCTCGTAGTAAAATCACATTCGGTATATAAAATTTCAGTATTTTCGAAATCGAAAGAATGTTTTTCATTAACAGCGTGTTGACTAGGTGCAGAAGAGAATTGATGGCAATTTTTAATATCATTTTCATGTTTATATAACCTATTTTTAAGGTATTGTTTTGTTCGTCCATTGTATATGTGACATACAACTTTATAAATTAAATTAGATTGTTTTCAAAATTCTTGTCGTGGGAATCAACCATCAAAATAAATGTGGTAGTGTTATCACATTAGATCTTTATTAAAATATTTATTTAGTTGTAGACAGCTTACATATGTTTCGATCCGTAATAAGATCATCTTCAGAGCAATTATAAAAACATGCATCTAATTAGCATTTTCTATTTTTTAGGTAAAATTTTCATGTTGCAAATAAATGCGACACACTCTCCAACGCAGTCAATCTATCGATACCAAAATGTTTTTAATCTTTCGACTCTACAATTATTATGAATAGTACCCTAAGAGTATACCTACAACTATTTTTAACTAAAAGCCATGTCTGTTTAAATGCAACATGAAAATTTTACCTTAAAAATAGAAAATGCTAATTAGATACATGTTTTTATAATTGCTCTGAAGATGATCTTATTACGGATCGAAACATGTAAGCTGTCTACAACTAAATAAATATTATAATAAAGATCTAATGTGATAACACTACCACATTTATTTTGATGGTTGATTCCCACGACAAGAATTTTGAAAATAAAATATTGACAACCAGGAAAACAAATTTAAATTAGATTGTAAACATTTTTCGGTTGTCGGTTTTAGTTTAGAAAAATAATAATTCGTTTTATTGTTAGGTTTGTGACCAATTGATATATTATGTTTATTAAAAATTCTTGCAATCGCTTCAGAGGTACCTCTGACATAAGGTAGTGAAAAATATTTCTTATTGGTATTACTATTGTTAGAAAACGTTTTTCTGTTTTTTAAATTTCTAATTTTTTTATTATTGATAGGATTATACAAAGATGGTGGATAGTTATTTATATACAACACTTTTTTGACTTTGTCAATGCTAGACTTATGAAATTAAGTTGTGACAGGCGTATAGCTCGATCTATAAACTATTAACAACGCTTTTTTTATATATGTTAGGTATATCTGAATTAAAATTTAGGTATCTTTCTGACCATATAGGTTTGGTAAACCAATTAGTAAAAATGTTTCCATTTACTACAACAAAAAACCAAGCAAAACAATACCTTAAAAATAGGTTATATAAACATAAAGATTATATTAAAAATTGCAATCAATTCTCTTCTGCACTTAGTCAACACGCTATTAATGAAAAACATTCTTTCGATTTCGAAAATACTGAAATTTTAAATACCGAATGTGATTTTACTACGAGAAGTTATCTCGAAATGTATCACATCCATATGAACAGTAATACTGTTAACATAAAAAATGATCTTAATAATTTTTCGAATATATATAAAAATTTTAACTAATATTAATAGTTATTTATGTACCAAGGCACTGAAGTTCAACTTTTTATTACTCATGTGGAATTTAGTTGCCGAGGCCTCTGGCCGAGGCAAATAAACCACATGTCATAAAAAGAACTTCAGTGCCGAGGTACATATTATATATTTTTTGAAATCGGAAAAAAAAAAGTTTTATTAGGCAAGAAAATAATAATAAGGAATCACCCGTCCATGAACCGACTACGCGCGGCGTTGCATGACTTTGACGATCGCTCTACCTAGTAGAGTACAATAATGTAGCCCATTATTGTACGATTTCTGTGCTTTTAATGACGATTTTGGGACACTTTACTGCCGATTTCAAGAAAACTATTATTATTTTTATTGCCCCACTAATATATTCAATACCGACTTTTTACCTTGCCCACTGTAAAAAATGGTTCTGTAGATAAAGACGTAGTAAATGCCACACTCTCCAACGCTGTCCATCTATCAATACCAAAATGTTTTAATTTTTCGACTCTACAAATTGTTATGAATAGTAAGTACCCTAAGAATATACCTACAACTATTTTTTTTAACTGAAAGCCATGTCTGTCTAGTACAACATGAAATTTTATAAGTAAAACTAAATTTTAACTTTTTAACTTTTAAAATATTTGTATATTTTTTAAATATTTTAATATGTCTTTAATAATTTTTTAGCACCTAAAAAAATAGAAAATGCTAATTAGAACATGTTTTTATAATTGCTCTGAAGATGATTTTATTACAGATTGAAACATATGTAAGCGTTCTACAACTAAATAAATATTATAATAAAGATCTACTGTGATAACACTACCACATTTATTTTGATGGTTGATTCCCACGACAAGAATTTTGAAAATAAAATATTGACAACCAGGAAAACTAAAACAAATTTGTTTATAATTTAGGTGCAAATTTCTAAAAATACCAATATTTGCGGGCACCCTGTATTAACAGGAAAAAATATTTTTTTCTTTCGATAGAGGTGTACTACGGCTTTGAAACTGCAGTATTTTTATTGGCCATTATCAAACTTCCCGCGTTGACGGCCACCTTCTGACGTAGTAGATTCTTCTATGGTAGTGCTTATAGAAACTTAATTTCAGCAATGAAAAGGGTAATTTCTTTTCAAAATAAAAAGTACACTAACTTTTAAAATAATTTTAATTTAACGAATATTTTAGTAAGTAGTTTCTTCCGTTTAGACAAATTCTCCCACTGGCTTAATGGTAAGTTCCGTGATCTGAAAAAAGACATTATAAAATGACTGATAAGAAATCATAAAATAGTATATTTCATTACGAGTCTGGAAATAAATATTTTTCCGTGCGCGCCTGACAAATTCCCGTGTGAGGCGCAGCCGAACACGGGAAGTCAAGCAAGCACGGAAAAATCTATTTCTGGACGTGTAATGAACGATATATTTTATTATACTTCTTTGAAAACGGAAACTTAAAACATTTTATCGGCATATTATAATAAATTTAATTGACAAAAAATAAACAATGCAGACAATATAGTGTTTGGTATGTATGATGCGTTTCCATGGTTACTCTCAAATTATTTTAAAGGTGCTTTGTTGTAAATTAGTTATTGTCAGATAAGGTGAATAAAACGTCAAAAATATTACAGAAATGTATCTAAATATTGAAACAATTACGAATTAAAATACAAAATAGGTACATATATGTTAAATATCAGAGAGCATATAGAGTTTCTTAAATTTAGTTTACTTTGCTGTATATTTCTATTTTAAAGCCATATATTCGGTATTTTTATTCAGCGCAGGGAAAGTTTTTCCATGCGCTGTTTCCGTGCGCTAGCCCGAAAAACCCCATCTTTCATTATTGCTAAAACAGATGAAAATAAGGTGTTTTCAAAGAAGTATAATAAAAAAAATATTACATGGCAGTAGTGAAAGTTTGCCGGTTCTGAATATGTGGCTATATTGACTCCGTGGCTCCGGGTGGCCCCGTAGCTCCGGGTAGCTCGGAGTGGCTCCGTGGTTCCGTGGCTCCGACCCCGTTTTTTCCTCTAACCTCTAACTCTTAGATCTCACCTACCATAATTTTCCCCTGTCGGATTTATTTTCCCATTTAACCTATTAGTACGGAAGCCAGCGACATATCTTGGTGACAATTTGATGCTGAAAACGCTTTTATTTCTTAATTTTTTCCCCGGAAATGAGAATTTTACTTTTCGGCTAGCTTTTAGCGGTGCAACGTTCCGCTACAGGGCTTCAGAAAGTGCAGAAAAGAAAAAGAATCAAAAATGTAGAAATGAACAAAGCTAAGTTATCAAAACAAATTGTTATTTTTCAGAAGAACAATTAATTTTCGCTTTAGAAGTTCCTATTGTTAATCCAGAAACCTTTGAATATTTCCAAATGATTCCAATCCCTACAAAAAACAACACAATTATCATCCCTCCTAAACCTTATTATTTGGCCATACAACAAAAATCGTACCAATATATGGACCCCGCGACGAAGTTAATGGAACGCATATATGCCTCCACGAAACACTGGTTAGCCCCCCTGAAGAAAATTGTATCAACAAGGACAAGAAAAGAATTATCAATCGATGAATATCCAACCATCACTTCAAGCTATAGAGAAGATTGGGCGTCATCAACACTAACGATATCAAATCAACCCTTACCTGCCAACATTCGGAATTCAAGACACTTCATGGCGTATAACTCATTAAAATGCCCAGTAACTGTACTGTCAAAATTAACAATATGGTATTTGGCAACAAACAACAAACCATCGAAAAAATACAAGCCCTACAAATGGAAACTTACTTCATCAAAATTCAAAGAACCACCGCTACCGACGATCAAGCTAAAAGAAATATCCTTAAATAAACTTCACGAAATTAAGAAAAACATTAATTCAGCCTACCCCATAGTACTGGAAAATATTGAAGAAAAATCGACATCATGGATTCAATGGATAGTAATTATATTGTTCATCCTCATTATCGACTCTTATTTTGGATTCAAGCTGTACAAAACACTTTATACAACCCGGCCTCAACCAAGAAAAAAAATTGAGCAAGAATTGTCGTCTTCGGTCGTCCACAAACACTCAGTCGCCATCTAAAAAAGGGAGGAGTTATACGTATAAAAAATACATAATCATCTCTAAAATTGCATCCTCTATTCTCTAGAATTGTTCAATGCTGATCCCTCATTTTGAATGTATAAATATTATATCCAGTGGCGACGCAACTCATTAAGTCTCTCACTGTTGTCTTGCCTGTTTCTAAAAATAAATAATACTTTTAAAAACACTTCTGTGCCGTCCGGCTATTTAATTATCTTTTGTTTATATAACAAAATAATAAAATATATGGTGTCCCGAGGACGTTCTAATGCAATCTGGCGTTGGGCCGGATGAATATGTTGACGTAATGAAGAATCGAGTTCGGCGCAGCGTGCCGATCCCTCAACTGTTGAACTCAGTGCTGCTGCAGATGGGTCTGGGATTCCAAAGTTATTACTCATATTTTTTCGGCGGCGGTTTGTGGTTCCATAGTTCCGGGCGGATGGCCCGACTATCTCCGTGACTCCGGTTGATTCGGAGGGGGGGGGGGAGGCGCACCAGACAGGCGATTTCTAACGTAATCGCAATTTAAAAATAAGCGAGCGGTCGGCGGTAACGAATTTTTCAAATTGCACACCTTTGAATAAATTGGAATAAGAAGCCAACAGTGGCCAACAAGTGTGGAACCCGGAACCTCGGACCCACCCGGAGGCACGGATCCACCCGGAGCCACGAAGACACATATCCATAACCGGAAAATTTCCACTACTCATGGGAAAACATTGGGCAACTACCTAGAGCTTCTGTCATATATACGAGTCGGATAATACAACGTCATTATTGGCCGATTTTGGTCACTCCCTAATAAGACGTACCTTTTTATTCTCTACTGGTATAAATCTGACAAATATGTTAATGAAATAGGGGGTTTATAATACGACTAAAAAATAATACTTAATATTTTTCCTTGTGTTGCATATTTTATACCGCGAAACGTTTATTCGAAGTTGAGTTGGCCCTCACTCCTCACTAAGCCGTTGTATTACCCGATCTTTCATGGTGATATCCAGCCAAAAGAAGATGGACACTGAGCACTAGGTGTTACTAATTTACTAACCTGAACGTGAGGCGGTGCAGCCAATACGTGAATCACAGAGTTTGCAACGTCTTCCGAAGTTAGTTTCGGTGCCAGTGCCAACAACTTCAGGACTTCCTCTTGTTCTGCAATGCCGCTTGCCTGAAATATTTCAGTTTCTACGCAACCTGGACTCACACTCTGAAATGTCGAATAAAGGTGGTTGTTTTATTTTTATTTACGACTTAATTTCAAAACATAAGTTGCCGTTTCGCTATTTTTCAATCGATAATTATTATATTATAACCGCATTGTTTTTATATCTTTTAACCTTTGTTGTTACCTGTTGTCACAGATACCTTGGTGTCAATTTGATTAGTCTCTAAGTTTGTGGAATTCTTTGCCAATTTGATTGTTTTGAGTTTCAAAAAATGTCCAACAGCAACAAAATAAAAGCTTTAAAAAGGACACGAAATATTATTATCAAAATAGTTTTTTTCTCGAAAACAGTTCATTTTATCGATGTTTTATCGGACCTCAAGCATCGCCTTGATCTTGACCTTGTTTTTACCCTTGATTCTGTTTACTGTTGGATATCATGTTCTCATTCTCTATTATTCAAGATGCTTACTATAAAGATATCATTTTCCATTTATATTGTTCTAGAATGATTACTAGAACATATCATATTCCTTTTGAGTATTGTTAAAACCTGCTTACTGCAAGAATTGCAGAATTTTTATTATATTCTTTTCCCATATTCTTTTCCCATGAGAACCAAAACAGCTCAGCTTAACAGATCTGTATAAATAGGCCTAGTGAGTAAGAGTGCATCATTCTAGGCTTGCCTGTAGTCTAAGAAAAAACGCTGTATCCCGCAGTTACGTCGCTATGAACAATGGTCCCGATTGTGTTAAAGTGCAGACAAAGTGCTGAGTGCGCGGGCACGTGTAGGCTAAGTTGCATTTTGTATCCCTATATATTTAAGCTTTGCTCTATTGTTAATCAGTTCTATCTTGTCTTGTAGCAGTAGACGCTGCCCTGTTGTAACTGTCAAAATAAATTGTTTTAAAAACGTATTTTTCGAAATCGTTAATTTAACTGGCGCAGTCGGTAGGATGTGCGTCCAGTTTCCGCGACCGTAGTTTGGAATCTCCACGGTATCGGCACCGCATTCTACCGCGTCGCGAGAAGCTGAAAGATTTTTATCTTGAAGACGTCGTCCAACAACCTGATCTTCGAGGCATCGCAGCAGCAGCCCCTGGATCAACCCCTGGCAGCCAACACCGCAGGAGCTACAGACAAGATATTGCTCACCTTAGGACTTTGGCCGGCGACCAGAACCAGCTTCTGGTAAGAGTCAAGTGTTCCTTTGGATTTCTATTTTTATTCCTTAATTTGTACGATATTTTTGAAGATTTTTACGATATTTTTGAAGATTTTACGATATTTTGAAGATTTTGATATATATTTATTTGATGAGTGACGTTGATATTGAGGATATTACAAGTTTATTTTCATCAAGTTTAAGTTTTGACGAACCAAGTAGTTCATCTGACGTTAACCAAGTTATTAAAGAAGAAAGTAAAAATAAAATAAGCGCAATGTCAAACGAAAATCTTAACTTACCAATGCTTAAGATGTATGTAGAAACAATTTCTAATTTTGACGGCAATGCAACTTCCTTGCCGAAATTTATCTCGTCATGTGATTACCTTTTTGAAACTTATAATGGCATAAATGATGAATTTTTAAAAAATTACTTAGTCAGAGCGGTTCAGATGAAACTCACTGGACGCGCTGAATTATTGATAGGTTGCCGCAATGAGTTAAATACGTGGCAGAAAATTAAGGACGCACTAAATCAATGCTTTGGTGATCGTCGCAATTTAGAGTGCCTAGAGCAGGACTTATTTACGGCCAGGCCATTTAAAAATGAATCTCCTTTAGATTTCGCAAAACGACTTCAGGTTATGAGGAGTAATCTGAGACAAAAGGTGAATTCCAATGTATACTTAACCCAAGCCGCTAAAGAAATTTACGTTAGGCAATATGATGAATTATGTTTAAGGACTTTTGTTAGAGGTTTGACAGGTCCCCTACAGACTATCATTCGTTTGAACGAACCTGCATCTCTAGAAGATGCAATGACACTAATCATTCAAGAAGAAAATTTTAACTATACCCAAAATATTTTTAAAAGTAGTTCTCAAAGTAATTTTAACTCGGATAGAATTCCACATAATTGTTAGAGGCCTTCAGAAAGTCATTACCATCAAAATTAAACCTCTGGCGTTTACTGCTGTTGGGGTCTTTGGGAATAAAATAATAACTCTACAGGTTCGTAGAACAACAAGTTGTATTTCTTTCAAGTATACATCACCAACTGTCTCACAAACGAAGAAAATGATTATATCATCCTAATAGCTATTGTTAGGGAATGTATACTATATCCACCAGAAGGAACATACACTACACCGGCTAGTTAGTTTTTATGAGATAGTGTAATAGCTATTAGGATGATATAATCATTTTGTTCGTTTGTGAGTCAGTTGGTGATGTATACTTGAAGGGAATACAAGTTGTTGTTCTACGAACCTCTGGAGATATTATTTTATTCCCAAAGACCCCAACACTATTCACTCATCTCACAAAAACGAACTAGCCGGTGTAGTGTATGTTCCTTCTGGTGGATATAGTATACATTCCCTAACACTATTAATCTTACATCCGTCGTATTTATGCGATTAAATGCTGAGGGATTGCTTTTAGAATTCTCATTGTGATTAGTCTGAAACCTAACGATGACATACATAGTCGACACTGCTGCTGATGATTTTACAGGCCATATGGGAGCTTACAGTAAGATTTGGCAATTCATATACTCGTAACTCCCACTTACGCGACGTGGTTATAATTGGACGATTATTTTTTATATATTTAAGGTGATCCAATCTAATCATGTCATTCGGCCGAATATGTTTAACCTTTAATTCAATGTTGGAAAGTGTTATTTTTGCAGTTATGTCGGGATCTGGTGTTGCAGCGTCTTAGGTTAGTAATAAAGCATTGTTATCATTTCGGGTTTGTATTAATCTCATTGTTTGCATGTTTTATCGGTGTTCTTACATTGAACGTTACATCATTGTTACCAGCAAAATATTTATCAATCACAATCTCTTGCTCTTGTCATGCACTTTTCATCATTTGCAGTACAGCAAAGACACGATATGATCGCGCTCGCAATTCCCGGGTTTCACACTACCTCTACTTCTTTACCCATTTAGTTCATAAGAAACGGAATCGAAGGGAAATGCGGGGCCATTTTACAATCTCCGGCCCCACTTTTCTTAGTCCCTTTACCTCTGACAAAAATCGCCGCATCGTACATTAACAACCATGCGTCGCCCTGATTAATGGTTATTTCCACAATATCACAGGTTAGTGTGCGATGCACATTAAACACTTAAGGTGTTAAGGATATAACCAACTGCTTTTAAAAATTGCATACTTTCACCTACATTTTGAGGCGACAAGTAATAATTTTCGACTGAAATGATACTGTGTAATGGACCCTACCAAATAAATACAAACACTTACGGAAACTTTTATTTTGCTTTTCAGTGCCATCAAATCCAATCTCAGCGTCGCTGTGAAAGCTGTGACGGCGAATTTAGATGCTGGGTAGACGTTTTGGAATGGCAATGGATGAACTTTGTGTCCTTAAAACAAATAATATATATATTTATTTTATATGCATACACTGCAGTTTTTTAATTAGTTCTATAGGGGGATAAATAATAAATAAATAATCATTTATTGTGCGAATTAGGCGAAAATATACATGCGCGGGAAAACAAATATTCTCAATGCTTGGTATGTTAGGTGAGGGGTACTGGGGAAGCTCCGTGCACATCCACGAATGGTAGGGCGTGGTCTAGGTGTGCCGATATGCCACTACATCTCCAGAACCCCCTCTAGATATTTACTTACTTTTACTAAACAAACACCCAGCTAAAATAAGAAATTCAAGCCAATTTATTACACCGGCACCAAAGTGCATACATGCACTTTGTTAGTTTTTTTTCACGTTCAAAACATAGACAGATATTGTCAATCTGCTTGTGCTATACCTTTCGTGTTAACACTCCTGAAAATCTAAGTAGGGTAGGCTAGCGGTATTGAACGGGGCAACTTTTTATAGATATGTCCCTGAAAGGTCATCTTTTGTGAGGTATTGGTTTGGCATTGCCGCGAAATCCTGGCCTACTGCGATTTTTAAAGCGGTGCGTTTTTCGCCCTATTAGGCATTGTTTTGTTGAGAATTCAAAGCCTGCCAATATGAACCAATGAAATCACATGATTTTTGAAATATTAACCAATCAGGTGATGATTTCAGCGATAATACCACTAGTGGTATTTTCGCTGAAATCCTACTATCTTAGTCACGTCCTAGTTACACTAAACCAATATTGTGACAGGTAAAACTGATAACCCGATAAGTTCTTCACATTACCAAATTTAATATAGGACTAGGAGATTTGTTTTCAGTTCACACATTGATCATCAAATATCTGTTAGCACAAAAAGCACATATTCATAGCCGAAAGCTCAACCTAAATGACAGCTAGCTGTCAAATGAACTAACTTTTAACCATGGTAGTTAAATTTATGTACGGCTAGTTAAGTAAAATATTCATTTGACCTCAATGGACTAGGGGCATGATTCTCGCTTTGCGTACGATAGGTCGCGGGTTCAAATCCCGATTGTGGCTGCATTTTTTATTTTTTAAATTACATTTTTGAAAACGGGGAATATTTAGAATTCTCGTAGTTAATTTATTCCTAAGAAGTTAGGTTGTTAAACTATGGCTATACATACAACTATTTGCAGTTGTTAAATTCTCTTTTTAAATATAACTCGTGGTATGCCTAATAATAGATAATACCTTTCGTTAATTTATCACTCATTATAATCCCAATACTGCGCAGCCGTGGTATTTTCAGCTTTGGGATTATAATTAGTAAAATTAACGAAAGGTATTATCGATAATAGGCACACCACTTGTTATATTACCCCTGAGAATTCAACGCCTGCCAATATGAACCAATCAGGTGATGATTTCAGCGATAATACCACTAGTGGTATTTTCGCTGAAATTATACTCTCTTAGTTACGTCCTAGTCCCGCTAAACCAATATTGCGCCAGCTAAAACTGATAACTCGATAACTTCTTCACATTACTAGCTAGAAGATATGTTTTCAGTTAACACATTGATCTTTAAATATCTATTAGCACAAAAAGCATATTCAGAACCGAAAGTTCAACCTAAATGACAGCTGTCAGAAGTAGCTTTTAACCATGGTACCTAGTTAAATTTATATACGGCTAGTTAGTAAAACATTCATCTGACTCAATGGAATGATTCTCGCTTTGCCTACGATAGGTGGCGTGTTCAAATCCCGGTTGTGGCTGTTTTTTTTATTTTTTAAATTACATTTTGAAGAGGGGAAATGTTTATAATTCTTAAAGTTAATTTATTCCTAAGAAGTTGGGTTGTTAAATTATGGCTATACATACACAAATAATAAATAATAAATAATTAAACAAATAATTCCTAAACTATTTGCAGTTGTTAAATTCTCTTTTTAAATACAACTCGTGGTATGCCTAACAATGGGGGATACGGGCGAATAGGCGCGGCACTCCGGTAGATATGGGACTCGCTATCGAGCCCCGTATTCCGGAGCGTTGGGTTAAATTAGTCCCAGGGGGGTGTTTTCATCCCAAGGACCATCGTGCGTGGCGAAGAGTCGCACCCTTCTAGAGCTTCCCCTGTTTAAACAGAACACGATGGATCTAAAGGAGTAAACCTTGACTAAAAATCCGTAATCCCCAGTGTTTGCCGTGTTTGGGGATGTATGGCTCCGCGTAAGTGAGTCCAAGCCGCTACCCTGGGACACCAGGCCGCATCCCAGATGTAAGTAGGCCTTGCGTCCGTAAGCGGCTCCGCGGGCGTTGACCATTATTTCCGCACTACTCGTGGGACGGACAATGGAAGACGAAACAAACAAACAAACGGACAAGAACGTGGACAAACAAGTGGCTGAAGACCAGGGGGTGAGGGTGGACATCGAGCGCCCGGGATCCATTCTGGGACCCGACGCGATGCTACCCGCCCCCAGGACGGAGGCTTCAGTGATGGTTGGAGGAGGGGAAACCATTGCGGATACCTCCACCACCATCACCCAGATAGCCGCGGGAGACGTGGAGAGACCTGGGAGGCCGCAGGGAAGCCCGGGCGCCGACTCGTCTTCAGCGGTGGACGCCCTCACTCTGAGCCTCGGGAAGGCCAGGGTAAAAACTGGCCGTTGCGGGGCGGAGAGGAGGAGGGCAAAAAAGAGGAGGTTACTACGGGAGGGGGGGACCAAGACCACGGTCACGGACTCTGAACCCGGGCCCTCCTCTAGGCCTTATCCTGCCACGCCTTCCACGGCGGGTTCCTTGGGGGACACGCAGGGGAAGGACTGCAAGAGGAAAAAGGGAAAGGGGGGGGTAGGCCCGAAAAGGGAATGCCCACCACCCAGCAAGAATGCCCCGCCCCTGCCGGGCCCGCGGATGCCTAGCTCCCTTGGGAGTGGGGCAGCTGCGGGTGAGGCTGGGGCGGGAGGGGCATCGGGCTCGGCGAGGGGTTCTGGGAGGGTGCCAGTAATGGCGCCTCGGAGGAACCCCCCGGTGAGCACGTGTGCTAGCGCTGTGGGAAGTGGGCTGCCGAGGATCGTGGTGGGTCTTCGCGGGCAGGTCACTGACTTTCACCGTGAGGAGCTGCTTGATTTCATCGGCGTCCTTGGCCGCAGGGTCATGACGACTGTCATGGCGGGGGCAGGCTTTGCTCCGTCCATGAGAGGCACTTGGGTGTGGCGAAGGCACCTGATGGTGGAGGTGGGGGACGAGCGGTCCAGAAAGTGGGTCCGCAGGGAGCTAGCTAACATCAGACCCTGGGGGCTAGCTAACCTGGTGGAGGTCGACCCGGAAAGCCTCCGCCTCAGGAGAGCCGTCCTGTGGATTCCTGGCAGGGGATTGTCAGCGGTACCTAGTGCCGCGATAGTCCGCTGCGTGGAGGTGCAGAACGGGATCTGCTGCCGCCGATGGAGAGTGTGGCAGAGGGAGGATAAGGCCGAGGGAGTGCGCTTGGTGGTCGGGATTGACCAGGAGTAGGTCACTATCATACAGAGCAGGAACTCGGTACTCAGTTGCCTGGGGGCCGGTATAAAGGTCACGTTCACGGAGGCTCGCCTCCCAAGAGGTGGGGTGACCGAGCGGGGGGCACCAGTGGACGACGCCCCAGGAACTAAAAGAGGGGAAAAGCCACCGGGTACCGGAGATGCGAGCCATCCGGAGACCCAGTGGTGCAGGAATAGAGGGTCGACGAGCCCCCCCCCCGGAGGAGGGGACCTCTCGACCAGAGAGGCAGGAATCATGGTATCCCGGTATCCCCGGCAGGGGATACCGGGATTGCCTCTGGTGCCCCGGGGGGGTGAACTGGAGGTAATCCTGGGGGAGGCAGAGGCGATGGACGAGGGGGCTGGGGACGACGCCTCAGGGCAAGGGTCCCCCCCTCCGCCATCGAGAGAGGGCTCCTCGCGTCCTCTTCGGACGAGGACGCGGGGAGCCCTATGGGCCTCCTTAGGAGCAAAAAAATGAAAGTCACACAGATCAATCTACAGCATGGCAGGGCCTCAACGGCACAGCTATGTAGAAAGATCGTGTGCGAAAAACCAGATATCGTGCTAATCCAGGAACCCTGGATAGTACAGAACAGATCGAAAGGCCTGGGCATGGCAGGTGGGACATTGTTTGTGGCGGATGCCTCCCTTGGGGCTCCTAGGGCCTGTGTTTTTACAAGGGGGGATAGAGGCCTTCCTCCTGCGGGATTTAGCATCCAAGGACTTAGTCCCTGTGATGGTGAGATTGCGCCTAGGGGGAGAGGGACTGGGGCAGTGATAGCCTCGGCCTACTTCCCCATAGGCGCGGAGTGTCCGCCAGAGGAGCTCAGAGCTCTGTGCTCCTTCTGCGAGTCGAAGGGTCTCCCTCTTCTTGTGGGGTGCGACAGCAATGCGCACCACTTTCTGTGGGGCAGTGCTGATTGCAACCGCAGGGGGGACCAATTGACCCAGTCAAAACTGGGCAGCATTCGCGCTGGGGAGGGGGAGTTTACCTCAACCCCGCGCGATACCCTGCTTCAGATGTTGACCACTCACTCCACATTGGGTCACGGGGAGGCCGTTGTGAGTGGCCCGCCAACCACGAACTACGGCGCGGCGACCAGGGTGATTAACGAAGAAAGGGTCAGATGGGCCATCGGGTCCTTCTCACCTTACAAGGCAGCCGGGATGGACGGGGTCTTCCCGGCTCTTCTGCAGAGGGACGATGGGGCACTCACCGGACCACTGGTAGGGGTGTTTCGAGCGTCTGTGACCAGAGGGCACGTTCCCTGGCGGTGGATGCAGATTAGGGTGATTTTTATCCCTAAGCGGGGGCGCAGTGACTACACTGAAGCCAAGGCCTATAGACCCATTAGCCTCACCAGCTTTCTGATGAAGACGCTGAAGAGGTTGGTGGACAGATATTTTAGGGATCAGCTTGCTCTCAATGCCCCTCTGTGTCCCACCCAGCATGCGTACCAGGTGGGAGGTCTATGGATTCGGCCCTGCACCATACCGCAAGGCTGGACGAGGGACTGGAGGGGGGATTACTCTCGGTAGGGGTCTTTCTAGACATAGAGGGGGCCTTCGACAACATAGCAGTGGACTCGATCTGCACGGCCGTGGAGGGCGTGAGTTTCGGGGAGGCCTTGGTAAGGTGGACCCGATCCATGCTCACCGGCAGGGCGGTCGAGGCCGAGCTGTGCGGGGAACGAGTGACCGTCAATGCATCGAGAGGTTGTCCTCAAGGGGGGGTTGTCCCTCCTTCTTTGGTGCATGGTGGTTGACGGGCTACTGCGAATCCTACGTACAAGCGTACGCAGACGACATAGTGATCTTAGTTCAGGGTACCGATGTAGGGCTTCTGGAAGAGCTCCATAATGGAGCTCTGGAGAGGTTCTCGCGCTGGTGCGAAATGAACGGATTAAGTGTCAACCCAAATAAGGTTGAATTGGTGTTATTCACCAAGAAGAGAAGGGTGGACCCGGTTCCTCGGATAGAGCTGCGCGGGGTTCAACTTGATGATAAGAAGAGGGTTAAATATCTGGGGGTCCGGTTGGACTCCAGGCTGACCTTCGAGGAGCATATCCTCATGAGGACCAAGAAGGCGTGCAGCGCCTTCTGGGCGTGTCGCAGAGCCGTTGGAACCTCGTGGGGATTGAGTCCTGGGATCATGCTCTAGATTTACAGGACGATGATTGTTCCCGTGATTTCTCATGGGGCCGTGGCGTGGTGGCCCGGCACTCGCAGGACCAGACCACGGACGGCGTTGGACAAAATACAGCGCCTTGCCTGCCTGTGCATCACGGGCGCCCTGAGGACCACGCCTACCTGGGCCTTAGAAACCCTGGTGGGGCGGTAGTGGAGTACGAGGCGGCCAAGGCGGCCCTCAGATTAGAGGGTCTCAACCTTTGGGTCGTCGAGGGCTCGGTCCACAAGCACCGGCAGCTGTGGTCAGAGCTGAAGGAGGTGCCCATCCTGGAAATAACCCTTCTTATTTCCAGGATGGAAGGAGTCTCCACATCCCTATGTGGAGACTCCTTCCATCGGCTTCCACGGCCGACTTCACTTTGTCTTTCCAGACAGGGAGGGGTGGGCCGAAGGGAATAGTGACGCCCAAGGCGGGCTCGTCTGGTATACAGACGGATCCAAAATGGGGAATGGTACGGGGGCCGGGGCCTTTTGTCAGGGACTGGCCAGGAGGCTAACCACCTCCCTCGGGGAGGACACCACCGTGTTTCAGGCGGAGGTGTTCGCCACCATGATGGGAGCAGAGGAATCGCTCAGGCTCAGAATCAGGGGCCGGAGGCTGACCTTCTGCTCTGACAGCAAAGGGGCGTTACTCGCACTGAGAGCTAACCGTACTTGGTCCCCATTGGTGCAGGACTGTAGAACGAGTTTGCTCAGATTGGTAGCCGAAGGAAACAGGGTCGTTCTATCGTGGGTGCCCGGTCACGCGGGCATAGCGGGGAATGAGACTGCGGACCTACTGGCTAGAGAGGGATCCATGAGTAGACCGGTAGAGCCAGAACCAATATTGGGGATTGCACCACGGGTCGCAATTGGAGCCCTGGACGAATGGCTGCATGGCAGGTTCGTCGAGGAGTGGCGCAGGGCTCCGGGGATGAGGCAGACTAGGCCCATGATCCGTGGGCCGTCGTCCGTCCTGTCTAGGGAGCTGCTGCGTCTGCCTAGGACAGAGTTGAGGGGAGTGGTGAGAGTCCTCACTGGGCACTGCTGCCTGGCTCGCCACCTGCACCTTATAAGGGTGAAGATGGTGTCTGGAGGATGAGGAGACACCGCACCACTTGGTCACTGAATGCTCTGCACTCGACAGGGTGAGATTCGAGTCCTTCGGCTCAGCTAAGCTGAGCGCGGAGGATGTGTATGGTGTCGGGGTGGGTGAGCTGCGGGCCTTCATTAAGAGGGCCGGCTTGCTGGCCGCCGTGTGATGCTGGCCGTGGGGGCACAACGGGCCCACTGTGGCCTACGTGCCGGGCCGATTTAAGGCGGCCACCCCCTGCCCTGGATAGGATAGGATGCCTAATAATAGATAATACCTTTCGTTAATTTATCACTCATTACAATCCCAATGCTAAGAAAATACCACTCCTGCTGCGCAGTCGTGGTATTTCCAGCTTTGGGATTATAATTCGTAAAATTAACGAAAGATATTATCGGTAATAGGCACACCACTTGTTATATGTTATACCCCTGAAAATCTGACACCCTGGCGTTAATCGGAACACATCAAAAGCTCCCACATACCAAATTTAAAGAAAACATATTCAGGGAGTTCCATTCCGCAGGGTGTCAAATTTGAGCAAATCTGGCGAGCCAAGAATTACTTGGAAAGAGAGGAATGTAATTCCCTGTATATTTTTGGTTCAAATTTGGTGTGTGAGGATTTTTGTGTGTCATTATTAACGATGCGGTGTCAGATTTTAAATAAAAAATAACACAGCAGGTAGGATTATTCTGCATCCTTCAGAATACTCAAGGTGAAAAATTCGTTATTCTTCTGTGTGGGGCCAAACTTCTAAAAGTTAATATGTAATTCAAATTCATTGTATGGATCCAGCGTGCTATGAAATCAAACACAAATGACGCCCGGAGCATCAGTTAAAGGTCATGCTAAGTTATTTAACAAAAATGTGTATTTTTGTGAAATAACCAATTATTTATTTAAGTTTTTAATAAATTATTTTTTAAGAATTATCTTTACCGAATTTTATTTTTAGTTAATGAGCGATAGTATTATTGAAAGTTTAGCTGATTTCTTTTTAAATTTAAATATTGGGAACGAAAACACTATGCCGGATGATATTAATAATGAAACCCAAATTTCCTTAATAGATTTTGTTCTTCTTGCGAAGATCTTCTCGGAAATTTTTATGACGCCAGAAATGCCAAAAATGTTGTAAATAATTGCTTATTTAAGTAAACTAAGAGATCGAGCAGCTGATTTAATAGGTTCTAGATCAGAAATAACTTCTTGGGCAGATATAAAAAATGCTTTAATTAATACTTTCTCCGATCAACGTAGTAGAGACTGTTTGATACAAGATTTAATTTCAATGAAACCACAAAGAAATGAAACTCCTTTACAATTTGGAATGAGGCTCCAGGATGCACGAAGTTTACTTTTTTCTAAGTTAAATTTAACGAATGAAAAAGATGAAAAAGTTATACCATAAAATATTAAGATGAATTTGCTTTGAAAAGATTAACCAACGTTCTTCAATATCAAACTCAACTTGTTCGACTTAAATCTCCTGACTCATTGGAAAAAGCCTTATCTTTAGTAGTTGAAGAAGAAAATTATAAATATCTAGAACTGGACAAAACCAAAATTTGACTCACCCTGTATATAAACCCCAACGAAGAATTAATCCTTTACTAGTTAACAAACCTAATTTTTCTAGACCCCATTTTTTCTTCCTCACTCATTTTCTATAATAGACTACCAACAAAATCTTCTACTTTTCCAAATCAAAGAATATTTCCTAGACTCCAATATTTCAACCTCAAGTTACACGACCCCAATTTAGACCAACTATTCCTACTAGACCTAATTTTCAACCTCGTTTCACACGTTATGTTTAACCTATTGTGCTAATCAAAGAACAAGTGCAATTTGACGAAATCAACAAAAACGAAATCCAAATCAACCCGAAGCTATGGAAAACCAGTAGATTCCCTCTCGAATCAATCATCCAAAAGACGTTTCTAAATTTGAAGAACTTTTCAATCACGAAATTAATCCCGATCAATCCAAAACATCAGGCACCGAAATTAACCAAAATCAATGTTCAGATTATTTTTACGAAAACGTTTACTCACCCGAGTACGACAGTTATTCTTCAATCATTGCAATAAAGAGGAACGCGACGCTATTCGGAAACTCTGTTTTGAATTTAGAGATATATATACTTCCTTTAACTTTCACAAACAGAATTCGTCATAAGATTAATATAACTAATCAATCTCCAATTTTTACCAAAAGTTATCGTTTCCCCAAAATCCGAAGTAAAAAACCAAATTTACAAATTACTCGATCAAGGTATCATCCAGACTCAACTTCCCCATGGTCTAGCCTCATTTTCAAAACTGCTTTCTCGACAGAAAACGGACACTACGAATTCAAACTAATGCCTTTCGGACTGAAAAACGCGCCCTCCAGTTTTCAGCGGGTTATGGACAATGTCCTCCGAGGACTCCAAAACGAAATTTGCTTAGTTTATCTAGATGATATAGTCATATTTAATTCCTCACTTCAAGAACACATTAATAGACTTAGACAAGTTTTTATTAAACTCAGAGAATCCAATTTGAAGTTACAACTCGACAAGTCAGAATTTTTACATACAGAAGGTTTATATTTAGGCATGTGATAACCCCAGACGGAGCAAAACCCAATCCAGGCAAAATTTCCGCTGTAAAAAAATTTCCTATCCCCAATACTCACAAGGACATTTTTAGGCTTACTAGGCTATTACAGACGTTTTATTAAAGACTTTGCAAAAATGGGAAAACCAATGACAGTTTGTTTAAAGAAAAATTCTAAAGTAGTCCACTCTCCTGAATTTATAAAACTTTCTAACGTTGCAAAAATGTACTTAAACAATTTATTTTAACGACAGACGCAAGTAACTACGCCATAGGTGCAGTTTTATCACAAGGTGATGTTCCTAATGACAGACCAATTGCATACACATCCAGAACCCTTAATGACAGTGAAACAAAATATTCCAGCATTGAAAAAGAACTTTTGTAATTCTATGGAGTTGCAAATATTTCAGACCTTATCTTTTCGGTGGAAAATTCAAAATTTATACTGACCACCGTCCCCTTGTCTGGTTATTTAATCTCAAAGAACCTAATAGTAAAGTAGTTAGATGGAGACTAAAACTCGAAGAATTTGACTATGAGACAATTTATAAAAAAGGAATGCCGACTGTTTATCTAGAATCAAAATTAACGCCATATAAAATGAAAGTATAGTTAATAATCCAGGTGAAATAAACCAAAACATTGAACAATTTTTAAATGATTTAACTGACGAAGCTTTCAAAAAATTCGAAACAATTGACTTAACCGAGGACGAAGACACATTCAATGACTTGAATCCCAATCCTACAATCCCAGAAAAGCCAAAACCAAACCCAAAAATTAGAATTTTACAAGACATTCAAATTAAACCCCCAGATTTCCCAAGACGACTTACTCAAAATAAATAATAAAAACCTTATCTTTGAATTTTTAACTTCCGACGAGACATATCACATTTATTTTCACTATGACTATGTATACAGAATATAATGAAGTATATCTCACAAATTTTAATTCCAATACTCTTTATTAATAGATCATTTACGTTTACTTCAACAAAAACACACAAATGAAAATGTAACAAATTTAATGATTGCCTATAACAATTCCATTCGTTCTTCAACAAAATTCACCTCTTTAGAATTAACATTAGGTCATAAAAATTCACGTGACCCTTCACTGCTAATAGAAAGTTCGTTTAGGCTTTTTGCATAAATGCTAATAACGGCCATTGTAATAAATATTTTTAAATAATTTTTGTCTCAAAATGTGAGTAATTACTTAGATTAAAATTTGTTTTGACCAAAAGTTTAAAATTATGCGTGTTG
This sequence comes from Pseudeuparius sepicola, assembly GCA_963920635.1. Taxonomy (NCBI): domain Eukaryota; kingdom Metazoa; phylum Arthropoda; class Insecta; order Coleoptera; family Anthribidae; genus Pseudeuparius; species Pseudeuparius sepicola. The sequence goes on along the minus strand of OY987307.1, from coordinate 11,592,975 downwards.
CTCGCTACAGATCGAAAAAAGCCATTTTATGGGTCAAAATGTTGAATCACCACGCACGTGGTGTACATTCAGTCTTAATATTAAGAAATGTTTTTTTTTTTAATTTAAGGAAAACTGGAAAAGTGCATTCGTTTAGAAGTAGGCCAAAGAATAAAAAACAGTTTGTGTTCAATCATTATTTATTCATTTGCAATAAATCCTTTTTGACATATTCAGTGATGCTCCGGGTGTCATTTATTTTTGATTTCATATCACCCTATATCCATACAATGAATTTGAATACTTCCTTTTTGGCAGTTTGGAACCACACAGAAAAATAACGAATTTTTCCTTTTTTTATTTTTTCACATGACTACTCTGAAGAATGCCGAATACTGTGTTATTTTTTTATTTAAAATCTGGAAATAAGGACACCAAAAATCCTCATGGTCCAGAGAAAAATACCTTGTATTGAATCTTTGCACATCAACATTGCGAGTGGTCCTGTTCATCATCCATCTGTAAGTAATTCCACGGCACACTTGATTCGCCAGATGCCTTTAACATTCCTATTTTGCTTAAATGTGACACCCTGCGAAATGGAACTCTCTGTATATTTTTTGTTCAAATTTGGAACGGGGGGGTTTTTGTGTGTCCTGATTAACGCTGTAGATTTTAAATAAAAAATGCCTAAGAAGCTTTTTCGTAAAACGCCCTCTGCAAAAATCGCAGTAAGCCAGATGACGCTGCTAAAGATGCCAAGAGTAAACTTGGGGCATAAACCGCCACACGGTGTTCAATTTACAGGAAACTGTATTGATAATTAAAGAAATTAATTAATAATTAAAAAAAGTCAAAATAAATAAATTATTTATAGGCATTGCCAACCAATGGTAGAGGGCAAAAACTTCCTGTTCTTATGAGTTCACAGACTACTCTAAGCAAGATGCATACATGCAAATATTTACCACAAGTGTTTTTCACACAAATATTATATGGCTGTATAACGCATGGCTAAAAACCCAAAATGCATTTGCATAACTTTGTAGGTATTAATTAAAATTAAAAAATAATAATAGTAATATGTATTGCTACAGAAAAAAATGGTTTTGCATTTTTGTTCGAAAACAGAAGTCTGTACTTATTTATATTACTTATAACTAAAGCGCGGATTTTATGCAAGTTGCATATACAGGGTTAACTATGACTTAGTACAAAAATTTTTACCACGTGCGCAGGGTGGCTTAAGAAAACATAGAAAAATATTTTTAGATTTTTTTTACGATCTTTAAAAAAACGGGTAAAGACCCCTATTTTCCCTGTAAATCCCCGCCTTTAATGACGTCATCCAATTTGGCTTCTGAAGGTACTGACAGCTGAAGTGATTTTCCGCGGTGTTGCCGTTGATTTAGGAACGGTGAAAATAGCTTTTTACTCAAACAAATTTAAAAAATACATAAATAACAATCGATTTGAATCTGTACAGATGCAGCGCTATTAGATTCCCCTTACCTTAGCTCGTATCCGGACCGGTTCCTACTCTCGCGGAAAGCTCATTACCGCGACACCACAAGCCGTCTCCCTTAATACCCCCGGAGCTCCTCTGATGAATTCTTGTCCACCATCTAACCTCTTCTGAAGCATAGATAAAGGATTTATTGTTCTGAAGCCTCGGCGGTATGAATTAAGCGACGTATCGGCCCGGTCGAGTCTATGAAACGTTTTTTCGACTGCTCCGCGTTGCCCCGTTCGTCATTTCATAACTTCCTAGCTAGGCAACTAACTGTACATACAAGGTTTGTTCCAACAGGGCCAATAACCGTGCTCAAGCACGTTCAGCGCATGCGCACTACCCCACTGGCTGTTCCAACTGAATTATGTACCTACCGACACGGGACGATACACGCACTGTTCCAGCCGATTTATGGATCATTTGTGTATCGTCCTTGTACGATAAAAACGGTGCCTGGTCTAAAGCAATAACCGCGTGTACTGACATGCGCAGTGTATGGTCGTGTGACAGAGATAAACATTAACATCATATTTTTGTTTTTACGTAGATAGGTTTAAATCGATGGCTGGGATCGTGTTTTTTATTTCTTGTTGGTTTTTGGCTTGTTGGGTAGGGCGGGGAATCGTTGAACAATTTTTCCGTTCCATCTGAAATTTTCTTTGGGATCATTTGTTCCAACTCGAATTTACGTACCGTCACAGAACTGTACATGAACTAGATGATAACCCTTAAAGAACGCATGCGCTAGTTTTGCACCGTTCATGTGCGATCCCAAAGAAAATTTCAGATGGAACGGATTGTGAATCAAATCGACCAAATCACGTTTTGCGACCGCACCTAACCTGCGTGTTTAATATGTGGCTAACCGAATGTTCGGTGGGCTAACCTCACTCTTCACTCTAAAAAATTATTGTTCAACGATTCCCCGCCCTACCCAACAAGCCAAAAACCAACAAGAAATAAAAAACACGATCCCAGCCATCGATTTAAAACCATCTACGTAAAAACAAAAATATGAGGTTATTGTTTATCTCTGTCACATGACTACATTGCGCATGTCAGTACAACGCGGTTATTGCTTTAGACCAGGCACCGTTTTTATCGTACAAGGACGATACACAAATGATCCATAAATCGGCTGGAACAGTGCGTGTATCGTCCCGTGTCGGTAGGTACATAATTCAGTTGGAACAGCCAGCGGGGTAGTGCGCATGCGCTGAACGTGCTTGAGCACGGTTATTGGCCCTGTTGGAACAAACCTTTTCAAGTTTGGCTAGTAGCCGACGGAGGGCATTTGCGAATGTAACATGGCGTTATTTCCCAGTTTTGTCTTGATTTTCGCGGCAAATCGTTCAGCGTCTTTGTGAAAATGCCGGAGTATTCGAACGCCGAGTTAACGGACATGGTTATAATGTACGGGAGATGCGATGAAAGTGCACATCGAGCTGCAGCAGAATACCGTATTCGTTTTCCTAACAGGGCAAATATGCCTAACCCACGTACTTTCGTGAACATTGTACAACGTATGCGAAACACTGGTGTTTTGCAAGCTCGAAGGGGTGGGCCTGGAGGGCAAATGAACATGGACGATGTTGAGTCAGTGCTTGATTTGGTGGAAGAGCAACCTTCCATAAGCACTACAGCTATTGCAAGGAGATTGGGAATATCTCAGAACAAGGCAAGTAAAATAAAACCAATAAAACTGACTTCTACCAAAGACTATCCCATGTGATGGGATTGTCTTTGCTTGCACCTAATACCTACATAAAATTTAAAATGTAACAATACAATTATTTACAGGCATGGAGGATTCTAAGGGAAAACGGCCTTCACCCTTATCACATACAAAAGGTCCAAGCATTAGAAGCAAATGATTTTCCGGTGAGAATGACCTACTGCACTTGGCTACGTGATCGAATCGCCCAAGACCCAAACTTTGTTTTCAACATTCTTTGGACAGACGAATGCTGCTTCACACGTGCTGGGGTTTTAAACACGTATGTAAATTTTTACTTACTTATAGCTTTCTCTCCTCCATATTATCTTTTTTATTTATTATAAAATTGGCTATGTCAATCCTAACGCCTTCGCCAAAATTGTGAATATTTCTAATTTTTGTTTTTTTTTTTTTAGACACAACAGCCATATTTGGTCCGATGAGAACCCACATGCTGTTCGGCGGTTTAATTTCCAACGTCGGTTTTCCATCAATGTTTGGGCTGGAGTTTATGGAGATCGATTAATTGGACCATACATTCTACCGGAAAATTTAAACGCTGAACGATACTTGTATTTTCTGACAAATGTTTTGTTTGATAATTTGCCACTACAAGTACTGCATGACATGTGGTTTATGCACGATGGTGCACCAGCCCATTTTGCGAGACCTGTTCGTGCACTTTTAGACGACCAATGCCCCAACCGTTGGATCGGAAGAGGAGGGCCCATTGCATGGCCGCCGCGATCACCAGACTTGAATCCAATGGATTTTTGTATTTGGGGATTCATGAAGGCGATTGTGTACGAGCAGGAAATCGACAACGAGCAGCAGTTACGTGAACGAATTGAAGGTGCAGCTGTTCAAATCCGGAATAATCATGGACTTTTTGCACGTATCCGGACTTCTTTAGTTAACCGAGTGAATTTGTGCATCGAAGTTAACGGCGGCCTCTTTGAACAGCTACTGTAGTGCTTTGCATGTGCATTTGTGCAATGTGTGCTAGTGCAGTTGTGATTTTTCGGTTACCCTTCGGGGTTTTCCTGGCGGAGGGGATCTACCTCGTCGTGGTCGTCAGGCTGAGTACCTCGCTTCAAACAAAAGGAATAGCAGAGGGAAACCAAGAGATCCCCAACAGATTTAAAAAATGTGAATGTTGTGTTGTGTGACTTTTAATGTAAAAAAGCAAGAAAACAGAAAATGGTGCAAACAATCCTGGAAATGTCAGTAAGGTAGGTGTTTCATAGGCATTCTACATGTTCCTCAGAAAGTAATCGTTTTTAAAAGGAAATCGAAATTTTGTGGTGAATCCTCGGATAAATTGATAGACGTGGCAACGCCGCGCTATTGACATATGCGAAATTTTTAGACATGTCGCGCGGGCGTCCATAGGCGGCGTTTTTTGAGGGGTTTAATACAATTTGAAAAAAAATTTTTTTAGGCTTAAGACAAATGTTAGAAAATTTTTGAAAATTTATTTTAGCAAGTCTAATTTTTCTTTATCTGCCATAAAAATTTTTGTACTAAGTGATAGTTAACCCTATGCATTTTTTGCATATTTGAGCTATTTTTAAGAAATCTTGCATATTTACTTAAATGTGTGCATATTACGCATATTTTAAGGAAGTTCCATGTTTACATACTTAAGATAAAATAATATTTTATAGTAGGTACAGGTACCTACCCTACCCTTCCCGGAATTTTATCAACAAAATAATTGAAAGGGTGGCATTAGAGTACCTACCTGCTATCTGAAAACCCCACCAATTAGTTAGTTTTAGATCTTTCTGACACTTCCAAAAGTGTTGTTAAATCTCAGGAATTATTAAAAAATAAGGCTCTCATACAACAATTGGCATTTATAAAATGCAATTACAAGTTTGTTCAGAGTCAATTTTAAAAATGGAGGAAAGGTACACTTTAGTACATTATGTTCAAATAGTTGACGAATTTGATATTAATTGTAAAAATGTTCAGGGAAAAGTTGGGAAAAGTATTTATGAAAAATTTAAAGCTGTATGAAATAAAAATGAAGGTTATAAAAAGCTGCAAATCATTGCGAAAATTTTTGTTGGAGAAGTAGTTGACGATATACCGTTGGAATGCAGTTTAGTGCAAAAATTAAAATACTGTCCAATAACTTCTGTAGACGTGGAACGTAGTTTTTCTATGCTAAAAATGTTTTGTCTGATAAGAGGCAGTCATTTGCAGTTGAAAATCTTGAAAAACATTTAATTGTGAATCCGTTTTATAATTATTTAAAATATTTTTTTTATATTCAAGTTATGTTTTAATTACATATTTTAATTGCTTTACCCTTATTAACCGTACCTAACAGGCTCAAAATACGAATATGCATCCAGCATATTTTTAAAATTTCTGGCATAAGTTAAGCATATATTTCATTAAAAGATGGCATATATATGCGTATATAATCAATGTTTTCTTGTGCATATAATCCGCGCCTTACTTATAACTTATAACACTAAAAGGCTTCAAATTTGTATTTTATGTATGTGGAAAAGCGGAATACGCAAAATGCAGCCACGTTGACTGCTGTCCAATTTTTTCCCTAGATGTATGGAGTTTTGACATACTTATAATAGTATGCCAAATTTTGAAATTTTGTTTTTTAGTTTTTCTTTAATTACTAGCGAAAGGAGGGGTATTGAAAACTACAATTCATTCACATATTAACTTGTATTTTACCAAAATTCTCTACAATTCTGTTGGGTCTTGTATTTAATAATTGTAACAAACACCATGATTTATCTGACGGATTCGCAAAAATCCATTTTTAATTACGTCTAGACGTGACTAGGTAGTTCTATTTAAAACACAATTAACTAATTCTAACGCATCATTATAGTAACTGGAAAATTTAATCTATAAATTCACAAATGTTTTCATCGCTATAATTTCTTTAGCTGCAGGCAGACATATAAAGTTCGTTGCTCTTCAAAGAAACCACTCTTTAAACCGAAATATTTTCGCACAGTAAATTAGCCACTTGGTCCTGCTGACTGTATGCTCATCCATCTACTTTTTCCACATTATCTTTGGAAATATTTTCAATATCGGGCATATCACATTCTCGGGCGTTAGCTCTGATTAGGCATTCGGTCACATCAATAAATTCAGCCCAGTCTGCCTCGCAAAAAGAAATTATATCCGTATTTTCTCCATGAAGGGAATGTTTTCAGAGTCGAATGGCCGGAATAAACCCACTAGAGGAACTTAAGCCCGTACTAATTTTATGCTAATTTGTGCCTGGTACAAGGCACCATACATCATTTACTAATTTTTGCTCTCTCTCTCTCTGTACCTCCCGTCGGCAACATGGAAGAATGTTGTCAATGTATTCCTAACAAAAGGGTGAACTCTATTCTCTCTTTACTTTACGAAACTGATATAATTTTTGGAAAATCTGCGCACAGGCGCGTTGGTAGTTTTTTCGGAGCTTGCAGATTATATCTATACAAAATCTTTGCTGTCTATCAAGCTGTTGTAATCTTTATCGAGTCCTAACCAATTTACGTAGTTTTCGTCCTTTTTTTCTTAACATTTCCCCGACTAGAAATACGTAGGGCTGCCTGATTCTCTGCAAATTTTATACTAGTTTGTCGAAATTTACGTTAAAAAATTCTTTGCCTTGATCAGATCAGTTTTTTGGGGCGCTTCCATCACATTTTTTAAGTATCTACTCCATGGCTGTTGTTCTTCGGTTTTGCTTTGAGAAGTCTCATCTAAAAATATTTGGAAAACATAACTATTACCACAAGATTGTATTTGTGGTATTTATTACCTCGAGCATAATTAGCCATTTCGGCCAAGTCCACCTGCCACAGACTGTTCAAACCTTTTATGTTTATGTATTCGACGCCTCCTTAAGTTTTTTTTATAGGGTCTATGTAGCTAGATCACGACCTGCTGTATGGCAGGCATCGATGTTCCAGCTGAAGACGAAGAGATTGGCGTTATTTTTGCTAATTTTCTTTTTCAGCTTTTTGCCTTGGGAGGGATCAGAGAATTCTGTTCTAAATATTGAATTCTTGTGTCTAATAAATCAACTTCTTTGACAATTTTTTGGCTAAATTTGACGGTAGATTCTCGTAGTAAATCCATACTGGTGCTTTTGTAGATTTGTCACGCCAGCAAAAATTGAATGTCAATGGCAAAAACTAGCACTATACCAAATAATAGTAGTGATTTGTATTGAAATTGTCAGAAACAACATACATTTTTATGAGCATATGTGTTGTTTCATAAATAATTTTGTAAAAATAGATAAATAATAATATTTTTCAATAAAAAAAATAGCACTTACAATGCACTTTCAATAAAATGTCCTATACCATTTTTTTTTTGGTTAAAAAAGAAAAATATCACAAGCTTCATAAAGACATCACAACTCTTTTATTACTATTAATTATTATTATTAAATTACATTGACATTAGATTTCGAATTTCGTTAGTAGTCATTTAGTTTAGAGAGAACCGAAATAAAAATAAATAAAATATTTTTAATTTGTCCACAACTTCCCTAAAACTCAACTGATTTTAAAAACACAGTATCGCTGTATGTCCAATTAAACGCGCTTTAAAATGATGAATTATAATGGATGGGTCGTATTTAAGGTTTTAGAGTTGGGGTTGCTGGTGGTTAGGGGCATGAATCTAGGCATGATTCTATGTTTACGCAAAAAGAGTCCCATAGAACAAAAATTGCAGTGTTGCGGCGATTTTTGAAATTTTTCGCACTGTAACAAAAAACTGGTATAGGGAATTTTCAAATAAACACAGTGATATATACAGAGTGAGTCCTTAATAATGAGACATAGTGCAACCGCATATATTTTGGGTGAAAATATTACGATTGAGGCTAATATCCCTTATAGAAATGTTCTTTGTTTTAGAGGAGTTTGTTTTTTGAAATTGCATTTCGGATACATCTCCGAACATAATCAAGCTGCTGAAATAAAATTTGGCACTGCTATGTTTTTGAGCTGAAAATGTCAATTTCTACGTATCTAACAGAGGGCACCACTTGCGCTGATTTTGGATCGTGCTTTAACTCGTAACTTTTTTGAGGTTATCTTTTTGGTCCTGCAGCATCATTTTAGTGCATCTTTTCATTCTGCAACAAAGAGTTACTCTTGTTTCATAACGATCAAAGCCCGTTTGTGTTGAAATTGCCAAAACGTGCCCCAAAACCCTTGTTGACTTCAATATTCCAAAAATTAAATTTTTACCTACTGCTTTCAAATATTACATATCAACTGTACATTGAAAATAAAGAAAACAATGACAAATAAACATTGATCACAACACATTCGTTTTCTTGAAGTAGGGTGTCCAAATTTTGTCGAGTTTCAATTTGCTCCATTTTGAAAGTGAACATTTTTTGGTACATTTTTCATATTCTCACTTTAAATGGTACAGTCGTTGTGTAATATTTGGCAATTTGAACGCAAACGGTTGATTTTATCGTTATGAAACAAGAGTACCTCTTTGTCGAAAAATGAAAATATGTACTAAAATGATGGACCTGCAGGACCAAAAGACAACCTCAAAAAAGTTACGAGTAAAAGCAGGATCTAAAAACAGCGCAAGTGGCACCCTCTGTGAGATACGTAAAAATTGTCACTTTCAAGTTATTTTTCATCCCCCAAAAACATAGCAGTGCCAAATTTCAGTTCAGAAGCTTGATTATGTTGGGAGATGTAGCCAAATGCAATTTCAAAAAACAAACTTAATATTTTGGCCCAAAATATATGCAGTTGCACTATGTCTTATTATTAATGACTTACCCTGTATATGCCTACAATATGTAGATATCTCATTTTAATTCAAATAAATGAAAGAAAGCTAGTCGGCAAATTTTCAATTGTGTAAATGAACATACCCGCTATACTGTTGATATTGACTATGTGACCGTCAATATTCGCTTTCTGCATTGACTTGATTGCTTCCCTCGTTGTTATTGCAAGACCTAGCACGTTCGTATCGAGAACCTTTTTCCATTTTTCGATATCACCTATAAAGAACATGGAATAATCAGTTTTATAATAAAAGGTATTATGTGAAATTGGGCAGTCAAAATACGTACCATCAACTATGGTGTTAGCAGCTCCAACGCCAGCATTGTTTACCAGGATGCTCACAGGCCCCACGTTGTTGGCGATCCAAGAGAACGCACTCAAGATTTCGTCCTGATCAGTCAAGTCAGCCTTGACTGCGATCAGCTCGCCTTTCTTGTCGACCAGTTCCTTGGCGAGATCTTCCACTTTTTCTTTTCTCCTTGCTATGCCCACAACCTAAAAGAAATGCTACCATTGGAATCACCATTCATCACATTAAATCCTAAAACAACAGTAGACTGAGTATAAAAACGTTTCTTGTCGAAATGTTTTATTTTCAAGGTGTACTTTCAAGCAGGTAAGTTCCGTACAACCCCTGGTTATTTCAATTTTGTATTAATAATAAATATAGTTTAACAGTTCATGGGACAAATTATTTTCGGTGTCTGACAGAGTGAAGCAGCCTCCAATATCTAATGGATTGCAACATAATTATGTTATAGTGCAATATCCGAAACCGCCAGAGGGCGCCACTTGTGCCAACCAGTTTCATTTATTATGCTCAGAATTTTTTTTGCCCACAGTTAACTTGTAAACAAATTAGAACCACTTTGTAAAAAAATCTATTCTCTACAAAAAATTATTCTAGTATTTTTCCATAAATTATGCCATTTCGGAGATAACGCCCAAAATTCAGCCATCATGTGCGTACCTTTAGTCCGGCAGCCACGGGGGTAAACCCAAAAATATGGGAAAAAATTTGAGATACAGGGTGTCCTTTTAATAGGTACCATGTGATCACGTATATTTTTACACACCCTTATTTTATATATTTTTGAGGTTAGGAAAAAAGTTTCAGATACAAAAAAAGCAAGCTTTTTTCTGCGTTTATTTATTTTTATACAGGTTGTTCAGAAAAGCGGTGCCAAACCAAACTTTTGTTTCTTTAAATCGAATACCCTTCATAGGTATTTTTAGATATTTGAAATCTGCTCATTGTCATAGTTTCCATGATGTATATATGTTACGGTTAAAGTGTTTACTTGGCTAGTTTATAGACTAGCTGGATAGTATACAAACACTATCCAAATGTCTGGTTATTTTGATGGAAAATCATCTTTTCACTAAAATAGCCACGAATATTGGTTGGTTTGTATACTATCCAGCTAGTTTACAAACTATATAAGATATGTCGCTAAAGTACAAACCACAAGAAAATTACACAAATTAACCAGCGTTTTTGGCTAGTCTACAAACTATCCACAGTAGTTGGATAAAGTGTGAACTTAATATTGCTAGTAATACATAATAACCAACTCGTTGAGTATGTAAATGTAAACTAATCAATTCCCTTTGGTAAATTTGTTAGAAAAGTGAGGTTATGTTTATGGCAAGTGAGTGCTGTTATTGTCAGTGGCGCACCCAGAAAATACGACTTAGAGGAGCCCAACTTAAAAAGTTTGACGTATTGCATACAAAATATTTTATGATTAAAAGAAATTTCCAGGCCAGTCTCGGATTGGGAAAATAATTGCCGAGAGTCGCACAGAGGACAGTACATCTACGATACCACCCTCGAGAATTTTCTAAAATATGAGGGGTCTGGGGGGCCGAGGAGCCCTGCCCCCCTCCTTGGGCGCGCCACTGGTTGTTGTTTACTGTGTCTTGTGAAATTTGTGTATTTGATTATTAAAAATGAATAAACTACTACTAGCAATATTAAGTTCACACTTTATCCAACTACTGTGGATAGTTTGTAAACTAGCCAAAAACGTCGGTTAATTTGTGTAATTTTCTTGTGGTTTGTACTTTAGCGACAAATCTTATATAGTTTGTAAACTAGCTGGATAGTATACAAACCAACCAATATTCCCGGCTATTTTAGTGAAACGACGATTTTCCATCAAAATAACCAGACATTTGGATAGTTTGTATACTATCCAGCTAGTCTATAAACTAGCCAAGTAAACACTTTAACCGTAACATATACATGTAATATGTTTGTTTAAAAAGTATTCGACCTTGAAACTTTAAATTTTGCACTTTTGATGTTTATTTTTTCGAAAATGAACCTGACGGGTATCGTTCTTATTTTTTAATTAATTTATTAAAACAGCTATAAAAAACGAAAGACAGTTTTTTCTGCTCTACATGCTTTTTATAAGCATTTTAATACACAGGGTGCGATTACTGCGATTACAGATTCCTCTCGAGAAATTATGAAGATTTAGTGAAGCGGCCCCATGTGGAGCTATGATCCCTCAGGAGCTCCACGAAGGCACTTTTTATTAACTTCAGAACCATTTAACTGATCGCCCTCAAATTTTGTACACACTGTACTCTCAATAATACCCACTAACCACCTTTAAATGGACCCCCTGGTATACAAAGTGTCTGTTTTTTAGGTGACTCATTTCTATTCACTGTAACAGCAACCCATCGTAATCGAACATCAACAGCCCAGGTATCATTATGTTCCACACATGTTTGTAAAATAGCTTCCTTCATTGCTTTTTCGTATTCTTGTCTTCCACGACTCTGAACGATGGCCATCATTGAAGATTTTTTTTATTTTTTCTAAATCGCACTTTTGTCCACAGTACAAACCTTGATCTCTAAAATTAAAGTTTGTCACTTCTGAATGCCGCTGCTTTTTTACAGTTGGAGTTCCAGTATCTGAGAAACAAAACCCTATTGTGCCACAAGACACGATAAGGCACTTTTGACGGGCGATTTCTCCGCGTTTGACGTTTGATGTTTACATCTCGCCAAGGCCTACTTATTGAAAAAATCGTACAATAATGGGCTACATTATTGTACGATTTCTGTGCTTTTAATGGCGATTTTGGGGCATTTTAATGCCGATTTCAAGAAAAAGGGTTTTATACATAGGCCTAATTGCTATTAGTCCTTCCCCATAATTCTCATTTCATTTCTGGATATTATAATATACCGAGTAGCGAATGCCATTAAATTAAGTACATTAAATTACACTAAAGTAAAAAATCGTAATTTCTTTATTGTAGTAATGCCCATATTGGTGGCGAAGTGTACCTATAATTACACACAATTAGGAAAAATTACATAATTTAATGTACAACTTTGAGTTTATACAAAATGCTCATTTGGCTGCAGAGTGGACAGAGCATCAAATTTAAGACCCTGTCTGTACCTGTCATGTAGCTTTATTTCTAAACATACCCGTTTTTATAATTTTATTAGTTTTTTTTATCTTAGATAGGAAATGTTCTAATAAAGAGAAATTCATGAATATTTTAAATTCATAACACATGTTTTTAAAACATCTTGTATATTAATGATAACTGTAACGAAATTAATTTATACAATAATATAATAATAACAACAATCTTACAGCTAAATAGTAAGATTTAGAGTGGAAATTCCATATATTATCTAATATTTACTGTCTAATATTTGAGATACCCTGTATATCAAATTGCTCAATGACGCCAGCATGTCATTAGTTGGATATGGTTAATAGACATACAAATCTGCAAGAATCCGTTAAAAAAAGAACTTTGTCCCAAATTTCGCACTTCAGGCAAAAAAAAAACGGTTCCGCTGCCGGACTACTTGTACCATATTAAACATTAGTGGCATAATGATCTAGTTACCTTTGGAAACAAGCACACTTAAGAGGACTTATTAAGTATTTGACATTTAGTTACAAGCAAATGCTAAGAATTTGAAGGAACTTAGTTTGAATTGACTTTAATAAATACGTAATAGGTAAGCAGACATGAATTTGACTGCAACAGAATGCTCTGACATGCTTCAAGCCTGTTATGAAGTTGGAGAAAATCGGTCTGCATGGTCAAAAAAGTGAATGTGATTGTTTCATTGTTTGTTTCCAAAAGTAATTAGATCATTATGCCACTAATGTTTAATATGAGTGGGTTTGTGGTACGTGCATGATGGCTGACTTTTGGGCGTTATCTCCGAAACGGTAAAATTTATGAAAAACACAGTGTGGGCAAAAAAGTTCCGAGCATAATTTTATTTTTCTTATGGGCGCCATATTGGTTTTATGCATTTTTGAAAAGAGGATTTTTTTCTGGTTAAAATGATATGTCGTCACACATTATGCTTTACTTTTTTTTCCTTGCCGTAATATCAAGTTAATCATTTTTGCATAGAATGCCTTGGAAACATAAGCCCCATAACGTTTGATAGTTTAGTACAATTTTAAATGTCCCGGATACTTTATTTTACTGAAAAAAAATGTCATTTTCACATGAAGAAAAGCGTGACATAATTCAAGTGTATTATTCCTCAAATATAAATGACGTCGAAGGGATATTGGACGAGCCATAAACAATTTAAAGAAACGTGCTGCATTGTGCCTTGAGGAACAAGGAGGACAAATTGAACATTTATTGTAAAATAAGAGTGTCTACTGGTCTAGGTTTTTGTTGTTCTTTGTGTTTCCAGTTTGACTCTTTTAGTTTTAATGTGTTCAAATGGCGAATAAATAGCAAGGTCTCAGATCATACTCTTGTCCTCGCGGTACGTTTATGATTTAGGTATTTAATCAATAAATTTAACATTACCTGAATTTTTGCTGAACCGTCAAACAATATTCCAAAGAACACTTCGCAACAATGGGCACTCTATTCAAAAAACGTCAAACATTATGGGGCTTACATTTCCAAGGCACTCTATGCAAAAATGATTAATTTGATATTACGGCAAGAAAAAAAGTAAAGCATAATGTGTGACATTGTGACGACACCTTTTGCTAGGGAGAGTTAAGAAAATTTAAAAGTAGGTAAATAAATAAAACAAAGGTGTTACAGCTATAAATGCCAGCTTGGTAGAATAATTTGGAAGGGACCGCTCCAGCTAACCCACAGTCGGTAGAGTGGCGTGGGTAAAACTTCTAATATTAACAACAAATAGTATTCGAGCGTCACCCGTTTTCTACTGGCCCCCCAAAAGGTCAAACTATTCGTTTGTTTTTCTTTTATATGAAAACGGGAAACTAAAACCACCTGTTAAACTGCTTTATCCAAAGATTACCTAAATGGATAATAAATAAATAGACAATACCTATATCAGTTAAAAAATCCACCCTTTTATTAGAAAGCATCTATTAAAAGTATACGTGTGAACAGGCGAGAAATGGGGCCGCATACAGTATACTACACTTGGTTGCACAAAAAAAACGTTTACCACTTTCTGTTTGGTAAAATTAATTACGTAAAATAGGTGATTGGACAGTAAAAATTAAATAAAAGATAAGCCCTTGTAGGCTGTAGATAACAAGCAGGTACTAGGTAAATTTAAGGGTAACTAAGGGTGGTAGACATAATAACTTCAAGCAGAAATAACAATAACAAGGATCGAACTTGCCGATAGTCCAGCGTCGAACGGGTTCCAGGTAAGTGATAAGCCTCGGTATTTGCACCAACACCAATAGGCAATCAAGCTCCACTACAACTCTAACGCAGCTCCAAGGTGATGTAATCGGGTTTTGACATCAGCTATACAGCCTAACAGCTATAGGAAACTCGTAGGTAGCTAACTAGCAACATCCAAAAGCCATTCTGGTATTTTTAATGAGCAAGGGTCTTGGCAAAAAGGCCTAAAATAGCTCTAGGTGAAGGGAACAAAGTTTCATGCATCTATTAAAAACGTGGTCAACCTACCGTAGTAGGTGACATGGCCGTGATGGTTCACTTTAAATCGATTTACTGCACTCATGAATTGTACCTCTGTCAAATCCAACATCCACTGTTGACGGGAAATACTCAAAGTCCCATACAAGAGGTTTTTCGGCAGAAAATCTGAAAAATCTGGCTTAACGAAGAAGGCCGTCTCGGAATCCCGTTATCGGAGTTTCGGCGATATCAACCTAGTACTTTTTAATGGCTCTTAGTGGTACCATTGGGTTCGGTTGGCCGCAGAAACGACAAGAAAAATTCGTGGAACCCGGGCATACCAACTGAAGGCTTTGAACCTTGCAGCAAAACAAAACAGAGCATTGGGTACATGAGATTTAGTCGTATTGTGTTGAGATTTGCACAGCCATGAAGCTGGGAGAGGCTGCAGACATGTGAGATCAATCAGTAAGATGATTCGCTAAAAGGTAGGCATCGACAACAAACCAGAGTCTATCACTTCACACATCAAACTACCCAACTGTCTAATATGTTTCGCATCCTTTTAGACTGCTTAGAAATCGGCGATTAAGCAATAAGGTAGCGGTACATCACGCCGCTGGGAACCATTAGAAAAGATTAGTCAACAACAATTAGAATTTATATCCACAAGAAATCAACAAACTCTCGCACGCCATCTATGGTACAGGTACCATCCAGGGAATGAACATTGGTACCAGACTGCCAAATTTGCTATATTATTTATAAACGTATGCTTGAAATCACAGGCAAAAGGTAACACCCTTATCAACTAATTATTTTGCTTTTAGCCTCAACGATATCTTCCCCACATATCAGTACTAAATACGAAAAATGATTACCATTATTGAATACCCGGCGAGTTCACCAAAATTTCAACAAGAAGTACCCGAATGACTAAAAACCGTTACAACATAAAATTTTAACAAGAAAAAATCCTCTTTTTAAAAATGCAAAAATCCAATATGGCGCCCATAAGAAAAATAAAATTTGATCGTCATATTTTTGTCAAGGGAGGCAAGAAAAATAATGCGAGATCATATTTAGATTCCTTGTAAAAAAGTGCCTTAATAATTGGTAACGCACGATAAATTTCTTCTTCACAGTGGGCTGTAGACTCTCCGCTGGCTTACGGCGGCTTACGAATCAGGCAAAACGAATGTAGCTAGTCTATTACGCATTTATTTTTAATTTTCTACTAATACAATATCTTGTGGCTTTCTCGTCGACAGTTTCTGGTTGTTATTATTGTTATTTACGTCAGTCTTTTTCAGATCGCCATTACACGGTAGTAGGGGAGGTTGGGGTATAGCGCAGTAAAAATTTCATTTTGCTACAGAATCTTTAAAAATCACTTTAGTAAGATAAGTTTTTGCCAAAGTGTGATCCAGTTGATGCAGAATATGGTATTCTTTGAAATGTTTGATTTGTGTAAATATCTTTATAGCTACTTATTTTTTTACATTAAAATAAAATTGCGCTATTACCCCAACATATTGGGGCAATAGCACAGCTGAGTTGTGCTATTACCCTGCATATAGCCATTTATGCAATATCTACTAATCTTTGAATAAAAAGCTTATTACATTGCGGAAACTTTCTTTATTTAAGTATTATTACATTTATTAACAGAAATAAATATATTATTCTAAACAAAAACACTAATAAAAATAAAAACCTAAAAACCTTCTACTTTTTATTGGAGCTTTAATTCACCATTAAATGCTCAAAAGAAACGCCAAATGACAAGAATGATTGTTGACGTTTAGTTTTTCCGTGCTTTTCTGGTTCAGGCAAAATCATTTTTATTTCACCTTGTTTTACGAGTGAAATATCTAGACTATCCGGTAAAACAAAATGTTTTGGGAATTTTTTAGACTTCCCGAAAAATGAAACTTCACATTCGTTATTTTCGTCAAAGTTAGTTATGATTCTTCCAACATAATAAACTTTCTTCGTCTTACATTGAAATTCAACTAAAACATAATCGAGTCTTTTTGGGTCACCATCCAGTTCATTAAACTGGAATTCTTCATCAAAGTCATCTTCAGACGATGACGTAACTATTTCATCCTCCGAACTGTCAGTAATAACCATGTCCATTGATTTTTTTCCAACTTTCTTCTTTTTTTTCACCTTGCTCTTGCTTGAACTTGTTTCCTTTATAAAACTTCTCTTAACTGCCATCTTTGCTTCTTTTTTAATCAATTTTTCTTGTTTTTCAACTAATTCTTCTCGGAATGGAGTCAAGCTTAAGATTTCGGAATGTTTTTTTCTACAAATTCTTCGGTTTGTATTAATATCAGAAGTTTGGCTCGGAAGTAAAAAAAAGTTTTCGTCTTCTGCCTCCTTTCTCGAATCCAAGACTTTTGTAGCATCAACCAACAACTTGTCAGAAACTGTAGAAGTTGTGTTGACTTCTGTGTCCATTCTATTAGAAGGGCCAGCTTCTTCAACATCTTTTGTATAAAGTGTTGCACTTTTTGGGGGTGTTGTGTTGTTTTCTGTATTATTGCTTGCTGATCTTTTGTACTTCAAAGTGCCTCTGCAGCTACAAAATCTTCTTCGGAAAACACGGCTGGTTGGTACGGATATATCCCAGTTACTCTAAAACCATTAACTCCCTTGTCCACGGTGGATACTTTTTGGTAAGCTGTTCCAAATAATTCAGCCATTTCATACACGCTAATGCGCTTGCCAACGTTGGACTTCATCCAGTACTCACACTGGTTGTAAAATTCAGATTTCAGTGGTCCAAAGAACACTTTATCCAATGGCTGCGTCTTGTGTGAGGTATGAGGAGGTAGTGATAACATGTCAATACCGTGCTCTTTAGCCAAATCAAATACCGGCAAAGAAATATGGCTTTCGTGATTGTCTAAGATTAGGCAAACCCTGTGATCTTTTGAAGGTCGCACAATATTTGCAAAGTGTTCCATCCATTTTGAAAATATTTGGCAGTTGCTCCAACCATTGGAGCTAGCGTACCCTTTTGTTCCTGGAGGAGAACCTTTCATAAGCCTATCATTCATATTTTTTCGAGGAAATATCATGAATGGTGGCACGTAATTGCCATCTGCATTAAAACAACAAATTATAGTAACGGTATCCCCCCTCTCAGCGCTGGTAATTTTTCCTATCTGTTTTACACCTTTTGGTGCCAATATCTTTGATAGTTTGTGTACAGTTTGTAAGCCACTTTCATCAACGTTATAAATATCATTGGCAGAATAATTGTTTTTCTCATATAAATTTGACAAGTTGTTAAAGAATCTGTCAATTTCGATTTTGTTAAAGCCAATAACCCGATTTAAACTTGTAGCCTCTGGAGATCTAAGAGATATATCCTGATGCCTTTGCGAAAATGACCAATAAAAATCCCATCCAGCAAGTTGTTGATTTTTTTTATTTTTAAATTTTGCTTCAACTCCAAGTTTTTGAGCATACCGGTAAGCCAATTCACGAAATTCTTTAATACTCAAACCATAGTATCTTCTGGATAGTTTTACACAATAGTCTGCAAGTTTGTTTTCTTGCTCGGTTGTAAAAGTTGGTCTCCTACCCACTACTTTTGGAATTACTGGGCTATTTTGTGAATTTCTGCATCTTTTGATCACATGATCTTTAATGGTAGTGTAAGGAATCGCATACATTTTGCTCGCTTGGTTAACATTTAATTTTCTTGACCTAACTGATGTCACAGCTTTTTCTAAATCTTCTACTATCCATTGCGCTCGAGTATTTCTTTTTACATAATTGCGTGGCATCTAAAATAGATTCACAATATTAATTTTTAACTTTATTATTATCCGGGTAATAGCGTATATGCGCTAATGCCCTGATAGTGGTGTTGCGCTATTACCCCGGTGACAGTTTTATTTTTACTAGTCCACCTTTAGGTTATGTTATGCGGGATGCACATGGTATCACATTTAAGTGAAAAATAATGACATAATTATTGTCTGAACACATAAATATGCTATAAAAGTTATATACTTACATTTTGTCAGGTATTCAAATTCTCAGTAACACAAAACTTTATTTGTGGAATTTCATTTACGAATTGTTTGCTAAAAAAGACATGGAACTACATCAAGATCTACTTGCACACTGTCTATTTGGTTAAGAATCACACTAAAATGGCGAGTGCAGTTGCTGCCATCTAGTATACAATAGCACTATTGTATACTATTGTATACTACTATGCGCTATTTCCCAAGTTGCGCTATTACCCCAACCTCCCCTACACAATTTACCTCCCTACACAATTTACAATTCTTAGATTTAAGCGCCACTATACCGCCTCTCTTGAAACGTGTAAGTCTCGACACTTTCAATATAATAATAATAACAAATGGTACATTCATTTTCATTAGTAGACAGCAAACAAGTAAATGCGTATATAAAAAATTGTTAAACTAAACTAAATAATCGTGTTTGTCAAGTCCGAGTAATACGCACTACTAACTTGTAGCGTCCTTATTGAAGCTGTTATCAGCGTTGTCACTCCGGGAATCATGGTGAAATGGAAAAATACAAATTTTCGAAATTGCACGCTTTACTACTGCACCATTTAATAGCACGCTCGCAACACGAACAATTCCATCTTCTCCAGGATGTAGACCGGTGATTCGTCCTATATGGTATATAGGACGAATCACCGGTGACGCACCACCAATGAAGTGGTCTTCATTGGTGGTGCGTTGTCTTCCTTGATTGCGACTAGTAGTCCCTTCTTCAGTATTGATTGTCATTCTTCCTTCCATTTGTATCTGGTCTGCATATTTGAAAGGTACTCTAAGTGCCATCGCTTCCAGTAATGTTGGATGATTTTTGCAAACATTGGTATCGTTTTAATTTGTTCTCGTTTATATCGACGTAACACGGTTCAGGTATTGCAGTGAGCCGTTTACCAACGAGAAAATGCGCAGGTGTCAGCGGAGTTTCGTCGTTAGGATCGGATGTTAATGGATAGAGAGGTCGGGAATTCATAATTGACTCTATTTGCACCAGAACGGTTGAAAAATCTTCAAATATCAAATGACTGTTACCTATAATACGTTTTAAGTGATATTTCATACTTTTTATTGACGATTCCCAAATTCCGCCGAATGATGGTGAACGAGCAGGTATGAAATGCCATGCCTTTTCTGTTAAGTATAAACGCTTTAGCTCCGAAGAAGCTCCTACAAAATTTTTACAATTGTCGCTATACATATTGGTGGGATTCCCGCGCCGACCTATAAATCTTTTAAATGTCGATAAAAAATTGTCAATTGTTAAATCAGATACAGAATCGAGATGAACTGATTTAGTACTCAAACAAATAAATAGACAGGCATAACGCTTTATTAATTTATTAAAAATGGACTTGCGTAGTCAACACCCGTGTTAGAAAATGGAACGCATTGATTGACTCTATACCTACTCTGGTAAATTGCCCATTTTATACTTTTCTGGAATAGGGTTAACTCGGAAACAAGTGACGCACTTACGTACAACAAATCTAGCAAGGTTACGCCCATTAAGAGGCCAAAAATGTTCTCTTACTGAGGCTAATAGCATCGCCATCGCAGTGCAATAGTTCGCTATGTAAACTTTGAAATATTAATTTTGTTAATATATGGCTACTTGGCAAGATAATTGGATGTTTTCTCCCATATTTGCAAATCGATTTTGTAGACGACCTCCTATATACGCGAATCAATTTATCATTATCCATAAATGGTGATAACGCTAAAATTGAACTTTTCTTATGGATTGGTGTATTGTTTGACAAAGCCTTATACTCACTATAGAAATGTTCCATTTGCGCAGATATAATAAGAATATTTAAAGTATATACATATATTAAAAGTTCAAGATTTCCCATAATTTTTTCGCGTTTATTCTTTAGATTGTGAATCAATCGTAAAATGTATGCCAAGATACCTTTTATTTTATTGAAATTCGAGAATCTGCTAAGAAATTCATGAATAAATTGTAAATTATTTTTGTTAATAGAAAGTATTGTGCGTGGTTCGGGAATCGCATCTGGGATTGGTTGTAATAAATTTACGTGTGAATCGAAATTGTAATTTTTGAGCCACACTGGCCCGTTCCACCACAAAGTGGATCGTTTTAACACTGGCAATAAAACACCACGAGATACTAAATCCGCGGGGGTACTTTTAGAATCGACATGATGCCAATCTTCTATGTTAGTTAATCTTTGAATTTCGGCGACTCTATTCGCTACAAATGTTTTCCACCGTGACGGATGAGCACGAATCCATGCTAGTGAAATTGTTGAGTCAGACCACATGATAACCTTGTCAAATTGAATATTTACTGAATTCCTAACTTTCTTCACTAACTGTGAAGTTAGTAATGCTCCACACAATTCGAGTCACGGTAATGTCAATTTTTTCAAAGGTGCCACTCGACCTTTAGAACAAAGTAAACGAATGATACAGTCTCCATTTTTATTTACGGATTTTATATAGATGCAGCTTCCGTAGGCTTTCTCGCTTGCATCACTGAATGCATGTAATTCGACAAAAACACAATCTGGTTGCATTACTTGCCTCGGAATTGAAATTTCCTTAATAGACTCTAAATCATTACTGAATTGTATCCAAGTATTTTCTAAATTTGAAGGTATTGAATCACCCCATGAAAGATTATTAAGAATGGTGCTGAAAGTCCTAATGGATCGACATGTGATAGAATTAAACGCTTAGTAATTTTTGTATTGGTGCTGAAATTTTTCGAATCATAACGAATTTGATCAAGTCCAGCATTCCATGATATACCTAACAATTTATTGGTTTTGTCTTCACCTATATTAATTGTGTTAAAATCAAGATTTTCATTTAATCGGAATTGATGATATATGTTAGAGTTGTTGCACATCCATTTTCGTAGTTCAAATCCGCCCCTGCTCAGTATTGTTGTTATATCGATCGCGTTGCAATTGGACTAATTCTGACTCCCAGTTTGAACCACACAACAAATCATCAACAAAAAAATTAGTTTTAATGACTTTACTTGCAAAAGGATAACGACTTTGATTTAAATTCGCTAACTCGTGTAAACTTCGAATTGCCAAATAAGGCCCTGACGCGGTGCCGTACGTAACCGTATTTAATTCGTAACATTTTATTTTATTTTAGAGCTTCTCCAAAAAATCCTTTGGAATTTTCTCTGATTGGGTTCAATTTGAACCATTCGATACATTTTGGAAATGTCAGCCGCCATTACATATGTAAATGTCCTAAATTGTAAAATAATAGAGAACAAATCTGATTGAATGGGCTAGTACGATTAAATTTTAAATATTAATTTGATGATTGCAATGGTGAACTACTGTCATCTAGTTCCCTAAAAGCCCCTTGTCCAAGATAAATATCCAAAATCTTAGAAATTTGAAAATACCTTAGAATTTTAAGATAGTAGTGATCTTCTTTACCGACATCATAATGTATCCATGGGTCTGTCTCAAAACCACGTGCGGCAACTTCAGGGTACATAATTGGTTAGTGATTTGTGGGCTGACAGTATGACAGCTTAAAGTATGATTACCTGCTATCTTCTGGATGAGACTGGATTCTAAGAATAAAACTGCTTGCTTCAAGTGTCCCTGTTGTTACATACCAAGGCCTAGAGGGTAGGTACCTAGGTACCCATTAATACCTTTTATAAATAAATAATGTAAGCACTTAAATCCCCCAGTATTTCCGTATACATATTTTGTTAATTTGAAAACATATTTTTCTTTTAGTGCTTGTGAAAGTGCCCTTTTGAAGTTTAATAATAAGCTGCAGCAAGTATGGAGTAGAGTTTTGAAAAAGCTTATTCCAACAATCCTCCCATTATATGGTGACTGTTGCACTGATATTATATAAACAATTTAGATCTATTTTCACAAGAAAATAGAACAGTGAAAGTACAAGGGTGGGTAAATTGCTATATTTTTAATATGAGATTAGCTAGTAAATATTCGTCCTTACAAATTATGTAAATAAAGACATTTGCCATGATACTAAGTATCGTGGATATTTGATCTAAGTTTCTATTTATGTATTTTTCCGCGTCATTATGTTCTTCCTCGACAAATTCTTGGTTTTTTAAATGTTTCTTTTCCTCTTTTGAAATTTGGGATTCTAGTTTGGGTAAAAAAAATATGGGGCAGAACTTCAGGTTAATCGAAGGCGAATACGTGGGCCTTGTAAGAATTATCCCCAATTCATTTTGTTTTCTTCAAGCTGGGTAGGAAAAAATATATTGCAATACAATTATAATAGCTTGGTATTTAAATAAGTACTTACATTAAAAGGCAGTTATTTCGCATTCACTATTCATTATTGGCTTGATACAGCAAACAGCACAAAATACAGAACACGAATAACTAACATTTTCAGCAGAGGAATCTTGGAAGTATCTGGTACCTATCTAAATCAACCAGATTTTTCTATATATTTCCTACCTACCTACATTATAAATATTACGTAGGTTTATTATTTTGGTAAGCAGATAAATATGGTCATTTTTGATTTTAATAGATATAGATAATAATAAAAACTTGTTATAACGTTAAAACTAAAATCTCAAAATTTAAAATATTTGAAGTTTGAAGTATACTAAGGATAAGTAGTTTGGTTAGTTTTGTAAAAAATCGACAATTCACAAATAATAACAAGGAAGATTGTGTGAATTTACCTACAGAGGACTTTCAGCATATTGACTGTATCTAGCGCCATCTTTTGAGAGCAAAAGGAGCAATACCTTAAAATTTATGATTATTTTTTATTTAAAAACTAAGAGGAACTGGCAAAAAGGAAATATGCCAGGGGAGTCTACTAAACTTCTGTTATTCGCCTGCATGCAGTTTTCTATATGACCAGACTAGCCCATTGTTGGACCGACATGTTGGACATCGTTTAGGCTCAAGCCGCTCGATGTTTTCATTGACGCGTCAAAAATAACTCTAATTTTAATAGTACAGGAATCTCTGCACACTGAGTGGTGCGGTAAATAATAGTTAACTTCGTCTGGATAGTTATTGTCGTTAATTTCACTCATGTGACCGAGTGCTTCATATTCAGACATAAATTTTGAATATTCTGTGCATAGTTCTGGGTTACGCAATAATTTTCTTTCTTGAGAATAGAAACACTTCAAAGCTAAATCACGTGATTGCCCTAAGTCAGATAAATTATTTTTAAAAGCTATACTTACTATGAAACGCCCTGTTTCTTTATCTCTGCGGTATGTCTGTATGAAATGTTCTTCACAGAATTGTTTGTCGTTACTTGAAATAGTAAAAGACTCAATTTCTTCTATCTCCCAAAATTTTTGAAGTTGATTGTCTAGAGAATTGAATTTTGAAGTTGAGAAACAATTAACTGATTTCCCTTGTAATGGAAGAACAAAAATACCGGTTAAAATCCAACCTAATTTAGTTTTCTGTAATACCAAATTTGTACTTAACTGTATCTGTTGATAATCTGGAATATCCCAAAATATTATTGAATTTAACAAAATATCTATTGGCTTACATTTATTAAAATCTTCGTCTGACAACTGAATATTTGATGGCAACTGTAAAGTAGTTTTATCAAATGTTATTGCTGGAATATGTCGGTAATTTCAGGTAAAACTAAGCAATTGATAGTTTTAATGAATTTGTTATCGATAGAATGAAGTTCTAGTTGAGTTGAATATTGTACTTTAGTAAAATAGCAAAATTAACTCGTTTTGATTGTAAACCTAACCTTTCGCACAATTTTTTACTCACAAAATTGCTCATTGTTCCGTTATCTAGTAGGACTCGACATTTGTGGAAGTTATTGTCTGCGCGCCGTATGTAAATAGTTACTGTAGCTAGTAGAACTTGTGCACCAGTTGAACTTGTTGCCACTTTAGGAATTGCATTGTCATTGTTTTGTATATCTTCTTTGTTATTATTGTTTTTCATTGCATCATTGGTAGTTGCTGGCACACAAATATGTAAAAGAGAATTATGAAATCTGTTTCCGCACTTTTTACATCCACCTGAATCACAGTGTTCTGTGGAATGAAATGGTTTCAAGCAATTTTGACATAACGATAGTGCTTTCGACTCTTTTATTCGCGCAGGTATTGATAAGTTTTAAAACGATTCACATTTATAAATAGTATGCTCTCCTTTGCGATAGAAATATGCAAAATTAGAATATGTCTTTGACATGTCAGAAGAATTGTGACCAACCATAGACAAGCCTATTTTCGGTTTATTGTGATTTAAATTTTTATAAAAGATTTTTGTATCAAACTTTGTTTTATAGTCGCCTTTCTGTATATTTTGATTCACTTTGGTAGCGTCTATTTTTTCTAAAAATTCGCAACGTGATTTTAAAAACAAATCTAAATCGTCCATTGTTTGTTTACGCTTATTTTTTGTACAAAAAGACTCCAATTCACGCCTAGTGTTAAAATCTACTTTATTTACTAAAATATAGATCAATAATGTATCCCATTGTTCCACTGGTTCGTCTAGGCTATCCAATGCTCTAATATTGTGATTAAAAGTATTGTATAAACTTCTTAAATCGCGACCAAATTCTTTTGTTATAATAGAGCACTCGAAAATAGCTTTAAGGTGATTGTTTATAATTAAATTGTTATTTTCAAAACGCTCAGTAAGCAATTTCAATGCTATACTGTAATTAGCATTTGTTACAGGTATAGATTTTATTGTTTCATTTAATAAAGCCTCCTCGCAAATAGTAAAATTTTTCTATTTCTGTAAGTGATTTACTGCTATCAACTAACGCAACAAAAGCATCTCGAAACTCTATCCACTTGTCATAATCACCTGAAAATTTTTGCAGATTTATTATTGGTAATTGATTTTTCGGTTTTTGTAACAAAGATAAAGCTTGCGCAATTGCTTTTGTATCAGATTTTTCGGAGCTATTTGAAGATGATTCCTTTATTTGTTCTGTTTGATTAATTTCAACAAAATTGTGTATAATTTCGCGAATTTTAGAGCATATTGTAAAATATTGTGATTCGAACTTCTTCATACTCGCTGTCAATAACATCTTCGTCGGATACAACGTCAATATTTGATTGTATTTCTCGAAACTGCTCGTAGAGAGGTTCTAATTTACCTAAACGTAACTCAAGTTCGTTGAATACTGTACGGTTTATCTCTTAAGATAACCAAGATTCCCATGCAGACTCGAAGTACGGTCACTCTATATATATATATAGACATCACGCTATCAATATGGCATCCGTTCGCTTTGATGTAATGTGGCATCCGCTAGAAGGAGCCGGATTTCGGGATATCTAATAAATATATATTAATCTAGCATGGTGTATCATCCAATTCCACACTTTTTTCATCGAAATTGAGACTGGTTTAAAATGCGATATACACCGCCATATGGCATCCGTTCGTAATGCTACAGTGTGGCGTCCTATGTATATTGAAATGTAAAATGCCGTCAATGTGGCGTCCGGGGTATATTCCTACATCTTAAACACAGACAATGTGGCATCCGGCGGTGTTGCCGGATTTAATGATAAATAACCTCTGAATAATTTGGCGTTTTCATAGATCATTTCTATAAGGGAATCATATAAACTTAGTGTAAAAATATGCAAACTATTACAGTTAGGTATCTCAGATGCCACATGATGTTTGATTGGCTTGAAAACATATGTAAAAACTTTGGACCAGCTCTGAATCCGTTGCCTGGGGGTGACTTCTAGAGGAACTCCGCTTTTCGGTGTCTTTTATCGCCACTTGCACCGCCGTGTTTAAACTTGGTTTAATTTTTAGACCAAGGTTAACAACTTGCCAACCATTATTGTAATAATCCTTGTCATTGTTGTCAAGTAGTTACACTTGGTTTAAAACTTAAACAAAGTTTAAACACGACGGTGCAAGTGGCCATTAATCTCCGGAACTTCATTTGCACCCAGGTAAGTAGTTATTATTTTTATTTTAATATAATTACAGCTATATAGCTGAATCAAACAGAAAAATAAAATAATAAAAGAAATAAAATACATTGTAGAACAAAATGGCGACAAGAAAATGTACGGTTTCCATTTGAAAATTTTGAGTTTTACGCCTTTTTTAAACTAATAATAATATATTTAACATTTTTTGAGAACACGTTTCGGTATATTCTAATAAAAAACGCCATAATCGCAAGACAAAGACAATTTAGACAAAATCGTCGATTATCTTGCTGTCTGTGATTTCATACCTAAAATTGAAAATATCTCGAAAACGGTTGAGGTTTGTGGAATAGGGTATGTTATAAAATGTGTCTATAAATATCCGTGGAATTCATAAATGCAATGATATATAAGGTGTTCCAATTAAAATAAGGAAGTTAATATCTACTTCCGGAGTAACCTGGAAAATATTTTAGGTCGATAGTACCCGTCAACATTAATAAAAGGCCAAATTTTCAAAGTTTTTCTATATTTGGTCTGTCATTTTATCATCGATCGATGCAGTTCGTCGTAAGGACGAACTGCATTGTTAATAATACTCTTATTAACAATTAATTAATTATTTGTTTCAGATTGCTCCAGCTTAAACAGAAAGCGGGAAACTCTCCAGCATAAGTGAAAAATCCTTAGGATGTCTAAGATCGGCCAAGACCGTTAGTTACTTACGATTTCATCACAAATACCTGTAGTTATTTGTATTTATGTTATTACAATAAAACACTCTCCGGCTTAATAAATTTGTTTTTTATACCTTTTTAAATACACTCACGTGCAAAAAAAACGGCCCACCTAATATTTTTTTTTCAAAATCGGGTATATTTCTTAATATTTTGGTTTTCAGTTTACACTTTTGATTTTTTATTGATAAAGGACTTCCTCCTGGACTATAAAAAGTCAAAATATGTCATTATTCTCGTTTTAAATGAACAACAAAAAATTTAAATTTCGTTTTCTGTACCTCTAAGGTTTATTGTTGTTACCATAAATTTTGCTCAGTTTACACGTATTTTCCTTTATTTATGTTACTGTTTATTAAAACGAGAATATATATCATTTTGTTTTTTGAACCGTCCAGGTAGAAATCCTTTATCAATAAAAAATCAAAAGCATAAACTGAAAGCCAAGATATTAAAAAATATACCCGATTTTGAAAAAATAGTTGGTGGGCCGTTTTTTTTTTGCACGCGAGTTTATTATCAGCCGTTCATTATAGTTGATACTACAGTCGACAATATAATGTCAACCATTGCCATTGGCGATCACGTATAAAGTGCTTTTTTTTAGGTAAATGTACTAGGAACTGTTACTGTCACAAACAAACTACTTTATACATGATCGCCACCGTCACCACATCGGTTAGAGACGGATTTAAGCAGATATTAACTACCAACAAGTCCCAAAAAATAATGTTGTTAAATAAGTTGTAGATAAATAATTGGTGCTAATTGCATTATTTAAAACCTTTCTCTATAGAATTTAAGATGGCCGCACAAAAGTGTCAGTATTTTATTATGGCTTATTGGGTAGGTAGGCTGGAGTGAAAAAAAATTTTTGTTAGTCCCTTGATGTAAGAGTTACGAAAAGTTTCCTTTAGGGTTAGATATATAAGTTGAAAATTGCAGCTTTTTTAAATTTTTATATAGCTGCATTCTTTGCGCGTAAATGTTACTAATAGCAAAAATTATACTAAGATTGGTCGTATAAATAATATTACTAAAAGTGGTAACTGCAATCAATCATTTAGAGGGTTCGCCACGGCTTTAAATTTAACGTTTCATTACTTTGTTTAATTGCTTTCAATCGAGCCCCGTACTAAGTCCGTCCCTGTCGTAAGTGAAGGAGTGGGAGTGATTAGACGCGTGGACTGTTTCTATGCTCCTATTTCGATTAGTATCGATCAGCTTACCGCTTTTTACTGCTGTTTACGTAATAAGTGTCCTACTCTTAACTAGAATTAGTTAGAGTTAAAACCAAAACTTCATGTACGATCTTTGGATCAGGAAAACATCATCCAAACATCATTCAAAAGTATTCATCAAAGGTTTTACCCACATTTTTCGATGCTGTGAAGTACTATATCAACGTGCGAGATGAACTTAAGCCTAATGTTAATTCGAAGGAACCAAACTTTAACGAAATTTCTCAAATTGTCGTAACCAAAGTGTAAAATATATAGAAAAAGGCTTCAATTCTACGTGGTGTAGTCCTAGATTAGTTTATTTTTTTATTTAAACAAAGTAAGCAGGGCACTGCTTTGTAGGGTTAACAAGTGTAAATAATTATTTTTTTATGAATTTTATTAATTCTGGCGGACCCTGTAGACACTAATATTAGTATTCTCTAGACTTTGCTAATATTTCTTTAAAACTGTAATTTTGCTATATAGGGATATGTATAATCTAAAGATTTTTTTGCTATTAGAAAACAAAAAGTAGTACCTAACATATAGTTTAATATGAATCTATACAGGATGATTTTTTTAGGTCTACCACCGCGATTTTCTCGCTCATTTTGCGGCCTACAAAAAAAAACGTAAGAAACAAAAATGTGGCAATTTTGGACAGCTAAGTGGTGCTGCAAAATAAATCGGCATCCATGGCCAAATTGTCGCGCAATATTATCCGGTATACGGACGTCATATGCACACGGACGCCGCAATGACGGCAAAATCGCAATGTATGGACGCCACATGCCCTCACGATATATATATATATATATACTTATCCAGGGCATCTTGTGACATCCGGTAAAAAGTGCGGCTCTGTGACATCCACACGAAAGAAACACATTAGCCCCAAAACAAAAATATGACTTTGAAAGTCTGAGGAGAAGATTCGATTAAGCTATTAACAATCGAACCATACACGAAATGAAAAAATTAAATTTCCGATCTCTGTGAAGTCCGTCGTATACGTAACGGTGCTTGCATCATCCGCCAAAATATTACGGATTTCGTGACATCCGTGCAGCGTTGCCACTTCACCGACTGTTGCACTACAATCACGGCGATAAATAAGCAGGTGGAAGGGCGGGGGCCGCTGCGGTGGCTAGTGATTAGTGAACTGTGGATTGTTTACTACGGTTCAGCGCAGAGGCTGTTTGACATGCAGTAAGGTTTGCCTAAAGTAGTGAGTCAAAGCGGGTTCTGGCCCAAAATGGCCGCCAAGGTCGTTTGTTGCGAAGTCGCGATGGGGTGTTCAAGGTCGGCATGGTTTCAAGCGCGCAAGGTTTCCGCGCTTCAAGGTTTCTGGGAATTGAAGGGGCGTGGCTAGGCTTCAAGGTTTCCGAGAATCTCAAGGTTGAATCGCGGGGGCTTAGAGGTCAAAGGTCAAAGTGTACTGAAGTGTCGCACTTCTGGGAATTTTAGTGGGCGGGGAAGTCCTAGAACCCCCCACCCCTCTAGCTTTGATAAAAGACAGAGTTTGCTGTTTCAGTAGCCGAGTTGAGCTAAGATGGCTTGCAGCAAAATGGATCTGGAAACCATCAACAAAGTTGGTTGCTTGTCTCAGAAACCGACGGTAAAGTTAGTGGAATTGGATGAAGGCGTGCCGATGAAAATTCTCTCGGGCAAGGTGGTGCAAACGACGTTCGGGGAGACCATTTTGCTGGAGTTGGAGGAGAGTGTCGTTTTCCTGCCGAACAGAGTGACACAGGCGTTCAAACCGTGCCTCGAACATTTTTCCAGTGAAAAATACGCGTTGGTTTACAAAGGACAACTGGATATGGGAAAAAACAAGGCCAATCAGTTTGAAATATGGTCATTGGGGGAATAGAAAATTAACATGGAATTCTTCAAATAGTAATTTGTGTTATAATCTTGTATTAGTCATAAAACGTACTTAATAAAGGAATATAAAAGCGTCATGCCTGTGTTTGAAAATATCTCATTATTTTTAATAAAGGTTTAAACATCAGCCAGTCTTTTATTATGAGAAATGATAAACTGTTGTAAATAAAACAAATAATTCAAATTTCAATCTTTATTTGCTGTAAATAAACAACAATGGTATGACTCACAACTGGATCAAGCGATCCATAATTCGATAACAATAAAAGACAGCAACGTACTCTGTTTAAAACGTGAAATAATCATAATCATAAATAGCGGTTATGAGTCATCAGTTGCAAGGTCTAAATTGAAAATTATACTACCTTAAATATTTACAGGCTACGTGCCAGTGTTTTAAACTTTATTTAAATTAAAATTAAGAGTTATCCAGCGCAGACCTCGATGATTCGATGTTTGGCGGTGAATTAAAGCGGGTCTGCAATAAAGTCGTTTCATTATACGAAATTATTCTTTATACAGCATTTATATAAACACACTTTCCCGAGGTTCGTTTAAGTGAAATCTTAACGCGCTCGGATATAAATATTTGCGGTAAACAGTTGAATAAATTCAAGGAAAATAAATTGGAACTTATAAATATATTTTCATGTAAAGACCTGCATTCAGTCTAATGTTATCATTCACAGGAGACGGTTTGGTTAATACCCTTATCAGTAATCTACCAGTTGAATTGCACGTTCCTGGATACCAATATTGCGGACCTGGAACTAAGCTAAACAAGAGATTAGCTAGGGGAGCCCCTGGCATAAACCCTCTCGACGCTGCATGCAAGGAACACGACATAGAATATTCGAAATCTTCCTCTTTAGAGGATCGACATAAAGCCGATCGAGTGTTAGAAAATAAAGCTTGGCAAAGAGTTAAGTCTAAGGACGCAAAACTAGGTGAAAAGGCAGCTGCTTGGTTTGTTACTACAACAATGAAAACTAAACGCAAGTTAGGTATGGGTTTAAAAAAATCGTTCAAACGCGATATAGTGAAAAAGGTTGAAAAATCATTGAAAAAATCATTTAACGGAAATCAACTTAATAATGAAAAAGGAATTAAGAAAACCACACTAGCTGCAATTAAAGCGGCACGTTTAGCAGTTAAAAAAGTAGGTGGAAAGAATAAAGTGCGAATCCCCAAAATAATTCCTTTTGAGGCGAGCGGTGGGTTTCTTCCTTTGATTCCAATCCTAGGTGCTTTGGGAGCTCTTGGATCGGTTGCAGGTGGTGCTAGCGCAATTGCTAAAACAGTTATCGCTGCGAAAGATATGCAGAAAAAGATGGAAGAACAAAAACGTCATAACAAAGCGATGGAAGCAATCGGATCGGGGCTTTACTTGAGAAAAAACAAGCGAGGCTTTGGTTTATTTTTAAGGAAACAAAAAACTCCCAGTGAAGCTACCCAAGAGACCATTAACTAACGTTGACCTCGAAAAATTTGCCGGGAAATTAAAGTTGTCATATTTTAGAGGTGTATTCATGAGAGATGCACTTCCAAGCAAACCACATGCTTATGAATCGGCAATTATTAATTTAGATGTTAAAAACAATAGAGGCACTCACTGGGTAGCATATAAGAAAGATAATAATATTGTTGAATACTTTGATAGTTTCGGTAACTTAAAACCACCGACGGAACTTGTTAAATATTTAGGAAAAGTTAAGATTGTATATAATAACGATGCATATCAAAAATTTAATGAAATAAATTGTGGACATCTTTGTCTAGAATTTCTTTATAAAAAGAGCTGACCGACTTAAAACTATTAGTCATGTCGTTGTTATTCACGTTGAAAGGCTACAACTCTGTGCTCTCGGTTGATTACAATAATTCCATTTATTTAGACCCAACTTTACAATACGGGCTAGCGTTGCTCGGGTTTTATTCATATAATACGATACCGAATATTGAGGCACCGAATAATAAATTTTATTTAATCGATCAAGCAAACGAATTGAAAGTTTTAGAAATACCCACAGGATCTTACGAAATTGCTGCCATAGAGACAGCGATAATTAAAATTTTAAGAAATCTTAACGAAATACCCGATTTTTCATTGAAAGCCAATACTAATACTCTACAGTGTGAAATATACAGCGATAAATATACGATTGATTTTCGACCAAAAGATTCGATTGCAACATTGCTCGGATATTCCAATCGTTTACTACCCCCACTAAGTGTCCATGCATCAGATTTACCGGTGAATATCGTCAAAACCAGAACAATACATATTGATAGCAATTTAACCTCTGGAGCGTACTATAACAATAGACCTACTCATACTATTTACGAGTTTTCTCCTGAATGTAATCCGGGGGACGCCATAGACGAAACCCCCAGAAGCCTACTTTACTTACCTGTCACTAAACGGGAAATAAGTAATATAACCTTATCGATTTTGGATCAAAATTTTCAGTTAGTAAATTTCCGTGGAGAAGAAATAATTGTGAGATTAGAAGTAAAACCTTTGTAATGGGTCTCGTTTTCGGTGAGGGTCTCACATATAAAAGTGAGTCAAACCACTTTATAAACACACTCTCGTCTGAACCTCACAAGCGTCAACCTCGCAACCTGACGCCTACACCTAAAAGCATAAATATTTTAAAGTCACTCGGATATAATGTCGTTGGCACCAAATGTATTCGACGTGTATCAAAGTCCAAAGTATGATGAGTCAATCCAACGCATAGAAAGCCGTACTTACTATCCTTTCGTCAAGTCTTTTATGAATAATGACATCATTGAAATAACAATTAACCAGGGAGATGCTTGGTTGTTAATGTATGACGCCGCAATTTTTATTAAAGGAGAAATAAAACCCACACAAGGAGAAGGCACTTGTGAATTAGTTAATAATGCCGCGGCTTTCTTCTTCGACTCTATATCTTACGAACTTAACGGACAAGAAGTAGATTCTGTGAGGGACCCCGGCATTTTAAGCAGTATCAGAGCGTATCTTTGCTACAACCCCACTGATGAAAAGCGCACCTCAAGTTGGTTGTACCCCGGGAAAAAACTATTTTGAATAGAGATTCAACGTTTAGTGTTAGAGTTCCACTTAAACACCTGTTTGGCATCTTTAACGATTACCAACATGCAATTTCTGGTAAACAAACAATACGGTTAACTAGAGCTCGAAATGACAAAAACTCTATATTGCTGGAACAAACACCTGGTACAACTCCAGATCTAACGGTTGAAGTAGCCATTACTAACATCGAGCTGACAGTAAAACATATAATACCAAACGATAAAATTAAGTATAACTTATTGCAAGCCCTTAAGAGTAATAAACCCATCTTGATACCGTTTCGCAAATGGGAGTTACATGAATTACCTAATCTGACCGTAAATGCAACCAAAGAAATATGGTCCGTTAAAACCTCTGCCACAGTAGAAAGCCCAAGGTTTGTTATTGTTGGCTTTCAGACCGACCGCAAAGAAAATTCAAAAACTCCACCCGACATACTTTGATCATGTAAATATTTCCGACGTACGCCTTATAATAAACGGTGAATACTTTCCGTTTGAACGCTTGCGGCAAGATTTCAATAGGGATTACTTGGAAGTTTACAATAATTACAGAGACTTCTACCCAAGCTTTATGAATACACGCGATAAAAGTCCACTACTTAATTATGCTGACTTCAAAGACCGGGCGACGCTGTTCGTTATCGACTGCTCACGTCGCAATGAAACAATTAAAATGAGCACTGTTGATGTTAAATTGGATATTGAGAGCTCTCAAGGATTTCCAGATAAGACCCATGCATATTGCATCATTATTCATGATAGAGTTGTGGAGTATTTGCCCTTGAGCGAAACTGTAAGAAGCTATATGATGTAAACAGATACCGGATATAAATGCAGGGACATCAGCACCATACCAACAGTTTTATTCGAGAACTAAGTTAAGATGAAGATTGCTGTAATAGACATTCAAGGTTTCATGGTGGAGAATGAGTTTTATCCCAAGGAATTGACAATTAAAATTAATGGACAAGTGATGCATATGGTTATAGCCCCCCCAAAAAGTTTTATGTCTCTTAACAATTTAAATAAGAGGCACGTGCGAGTTATAGAAGAAAATTTTCTGGGGATAAAATATTCAAGCGGACATGTTGAGTACAATAAATTGGTTGAAATACTGCAAACTACTCTACTAGATGTCCACATAGTTTACGTGAAGGGACATCAAAAAGAACGTTTTCTACGTGAAATAATCAACAATAAAGTGGTTGATGTTGGAAATTTGCAAAACAATTGGATAGAGGTGCCGCTATTTGAAAAAGACATTCCGATGTGCCTCCACCACAATGAAAATAAAAAATGGACGTGTAGCTTTAGGAATTGTGAAAAATTATATTCTTGGTTAGAAAAATACTTAATCGATTACTAAAAGTTGTAAGTTTTTACTTAAATAAAGGCCTTTATTTGCATTTTGTTGTTTGATTCCTATAAAAGAGAGAGAAAACTTAAGTAGGTCACACTTTTGAAAATGATGTTGAGTGCAGAATACCTGTTACTTCATTCTCTGATTATCAATAATATAATATACGTCTATAAACCGTTTGACGTAAACGATGTTGCTATTTGTATGGATGATTCATTAAATTGCATTTCATTAACTCCTACAACTACCACTGATGAAATTGTAATGACAAAGATACCAAGTAATATCAAACAGTATAAACTTCGAATGATATTTGAAAATGGTACAGTTGCTGATACAGAGTGGGTTACACCAATTTCTAAAATGTTAAATGAGCTGCAGCAAGTTCCAACAGGTCAATCCCTAGAAAGCGTGGTTTATTTTATTGCCACATGTTCCTCACTCTTGATTTTAAAATGGATGATTAAATTAATCCATAAGTTGGTGGAAAATCAATGGATTAAAAAGCTAACATCAGTTATGGAGCTATAGTATTTGTGTAGTCTTAACACATAATAAAGTTATAAAAATAAAATTAGTTTCATTTTTGTCAGCAATATTTTCACCGGTATTCTGGCGGTCATTCCTTGAAAATAACTAAACATCTTATAAAAGCGGCCGACGTGAGAGATCACATCAACATTCTCAGGGTTAGCCATCTGTGTTTTTTAAACATCGAAATTCTCTCAGACTAAACATCTTATAAAAGCGCGCCGACGTGAGAGATCACATCAACATTCTCAGGGTTAGCCATCTGTGTGTTTTTTAAACATTCAACTGACGAGCTGAAATTTTGTCTCAAAAACATTCTCAGAGTTAGCCATCTGCGTTTTGTAAACATTGAAATCAACGATTTTGCATGCCCGAGGAGTAGGAATTCTGGTTAGCTCCACCTACTTGCACATGCGCAGCAAGCCTTCAAGGAGATAAGCCCAGCCCCTTTGTGGGAACCACGCCTGCGCGTTTAGACGAGGAAAGCGTATGCACTATGTGGATTGGCTTCTCGACTGGTTTTTGGGTGTCTCTCA
The DNA here is from genome assembly GCA_963920635.1 of Pseudeuparius sepicola. Taxonomy (NCBI): domain Eukaryota; kingdom Metazoa; phylum Arthropoda; class Insecta; order Coleoptera; family Anthribidae; genus Pseudeuparius; species Pseudeuparius sepicola. The sequence goes on along the minus strand of OY987307.1, from coordinate 11,556,728 downwards.
AGAATAAGACAATATAAACAATTTTTCTAATATATATTTTGTTCTCAATAGAAATTTCTTCAGTTCAGTTCTCTAACTTAACATTAGTCATTTCTGAAGTGAAAAAACTTGACATCATGCAGTGCAGTGGGGCTAATATACTCCAAGACATTATCATAACGGTAAGTTGAATGAAAAATATTATTTTTTAATTATTTTGATGGTTTTCTCGTTGAGAAGATGAATTTTTATTGGTTATTAATTTGACAGAGAGTTCATTTTGTCAAATACATCAAATTATGTTCGACTTTAACTGCAATTAATCTATTGTAGATCACTATGGATCTTCTTTCTTTGTTTTAACTTAAACTATAATTATAAATGAAAAATGCAATACTTCACAGTTTATATGTAAACAATATATCGGTAGTGTGGAAACTAGTAAAAATGAGCTCTCTGTATTCTGTTCTTCTCTGTGATGAAATGCAAAATAATTTTAAAAAGTTTAAAAAAATTAAAGGTGAAAAATATGCTCATATTAATGATTTCTCTCTTTGTTACAGCCCTTGAACCAGAACAATGGTTCAACGGTCGATTTGTTCACCCTGCTAGGAGGACAACAAACAACACAACCTGAACCTCAACCCAAACCTCAGCCAGCTCCATCAACGAAGAATCCATCACCAGCAAGGAGTGGCAAAGGCAAAGGCAAGGGAAAAAATATGGCCCTTTTAGAAGCAACGAGGTTGGAGGACGACAACATAAGTTGCATCAGCGAGGCATCAGCTCGATGTAACGAGGAAGATTTCTTCACCACACAAGAAATCAGGGGGCAAAGCCCAATGGCATATTTGCTAAAAATTAATAAGCAAGCAAATGTGTTCTGTAAAAGGAAGAACGGGGACATCAAGGTGCAGAGGAATTCTCTCCGCGAACAGCTTGCAAAGGTGGATGTGAGGAAGAAAAAAATTCTGCAAGAAATGGAAAGATTAACACGAGAAGAATCTGAAAACAACAACCTAATGAAGAAATTTCAAGAATTTTTTGAGTGTAATTTTTAGTTTTACATGTATTATAGTTATATTTTAATATACATATAATTTACCAATTTGATCATCATTTCTTAACCTAAAACACATATTTTGAAACTTAAATCTCATTAAAAAAGAATTCAAGTGATCAGTGTCTAAGCAAAAACAACATTTTGAAACTTTCATACTATCTGAAAGGAAGTGATAAGAAAAGAAAAGGTAAGTATACACTTTCATTTTCTTTATACATGAAACAGGTGAAAAAAAAACAACACTTACTTTTTAATAGTTTTTATTAAATTCAAATTAATATTAGCAATTTTCTTATTTATCTCATACATTTTAATTTCATGCTTTAAATCATCTATAGATTTCAAATACATTTGAAGTTTCCTTCGATTGTACATACTCAGCAGTCTAATCTCGGAAGTTTTCATTCTTCCAGGGAAAATTCAAAATTCGTGGTTCTTCCTTCTGTTGGCCCAAGGCTTATTAAAAACACCTTCTGTCCACGCTCAATTTCCCTATTTATTTCTATAATTCGCTGCGTAGTGAATTTGTCTGTAAACCTTTGCGGTAGCACAGTGTAAAATGTAAAAAATTCCACAGAAACTCTTTCTGTATACTGTGTGCAAACTCTTCTAAACGATAATACTTGAAGCTCGCATCCAATTTCTATACGTCGAGCCTTCATGAATGGTTTAATCAACGATTTCTGATTTAGTTGATTAAAGAACGTCTCCATTTCAAGGCGCAAAACTCACTGGAGAAATAAATGAACTCGTTAATGTATTTCAACTTGAATAAAAGAGTGGGGGAAACTTTACTATTTAAGTTATAACCTTCTCGGTTTTGTCTCATTGCTTTTTAATACTCACACATCTTAAAATGTCAGCAGAAATCGGGACGGTAAGTGATGACATTATTAAAACGCTTGAAAAAGTGTTTACGCTTATTAATAATTCTGATGACGCTACTTTAGAGCATTGGAAAAAAATAATAAATGTAAACATCCGGTTAGTTCATAAAGCATTGAAAAAGGCTGACTGTAATCATGGCACTCGGATTAAATTGCAAACGAACTTGAGTCATTTGAAACGATTTAAAGTGTACTTAAAAAAATTACAACACGTTGGAACAGGTCAACGTAAGCGGGAAAGTAGAAGTGATAGGATAAAGTGGGAGGATATAAAATCAATTTTTAATAATCGTATACGCACGGGTGTTATAATTAATTTAAAGCACATAGATATTCTGCAGTTTTTTAAAGACGCGTTTTTTGTTTTTAAGACTCGCATTAATAGGATCTTAAGATCATTCAATATAATTAAAGTAAATGCTGTCTTTTGTGGGGAATTTATTAAAAAGTCTGGAGATCAGGAGATACTTGAGAATAAGTATTTTAATACAAACAATGAAATAATCGATCAAGGAACACAGTTAAAACAATGGTTTGAAAGCAATATTATTGAAAAAATTTTAGCTGCCATTGAGTCCTTCGAACATCAGGAGTCCGGTTGGACTCTTCACAGAATCTTAAGTTTGGAAGTTAATATAAACAAGGTAGAAATGGGAAACGGTGTTAGATCTTAAATAAACCTCCCGGAATTAATACAATCTAAACACGCTTGTATTAACATTCAAAATGATGATAATCTTTGTTTTGTTTGGAGTGTTGTATCAGCTCTATATCCACCCGTTGGAAAACCATACCGTACAACCTCATATCCCCACCCTTCAACCGTTTTAAACCTAGATGGCCTTGAATTTCCTGTAACTCTAAGCCAAATAGCAAAATTCGAAAAACTGAATAATATATCGGTAAATGTGTATGTTCTAGAGTTAGTGTCAAATGAAGACAAATCAAGCTCTTTTAGAACTTCTCCGGCTCGCTTAACTAAAAGCAAAATGGAAAAACATGCTAATTTACTTCTAGTTCAGGATACATATTTTCCGAAAGTCGGTGAGCATGAAGCTCTCCCTATCGATGAATCATCAACCGAAATCAATTATCATTACTGTTGGGTTAAAAATTTATCGAGATTAATAGCATCCCAAACTAATAAACATAAAGGTAGGATGTTTGTTTGTGATAGATGCTTAAATTATTACTCATCCCAAGAAAAATTAAATGAACACATTGAATATTGTCAAGACATAAACAACTGCAAAGTATCATTTCCGAAAAATAAGTATATTGAATTTAAAAATTATATCCATAAGGAAAAAGTACCATTTATTATTTATGCTGATTTTGAATCAATTCTAAAACCTTATGATGAATCACAGTGTTTAAATACTGCTAAATATCAGAAACATGAAGCTTTTAGCGCAGGCTACTATTTTAAATGTGATTATGACGATACATTATCTTTTTATAAGAGTTATCGTGGTATTGATTGCATGACTTGGTTTGCAAATGAAATGGAAAATATAGCACTCTCTGTTGCTTCAAAGTTAAAAAATAATGAGCCAATGAGTGAATCTATAAGTTTAAAAAATGCAAGTGCTACGTGTCACATATGTGAAAAACCGTTTAATTCTAACGATATAATAGTACGTGACCATGATCATATGACATCACGTTTTCGCGGATACGCCCACCAAGCGTGTAACTTAAATTACAGAAACTCCTTTGTAGTACCCATAGTATTTCATAACTTTAGTGGGTACGACAGTCATTTTATTATAAGAGATCTTGCTAAAAAGCATAATGTGACATTGCTTCCAATAAACAAGGAAAAATATATTAGTTTTACAGTTTCTGATACCGATACTGAAGTTAAATTTAGATTCATCGACTCCTTTAAATTTTTAGGCTTCTCTTTGGATACATTAGCATCGTCTCTCAATAAAGGGGACTTTATTAATACCCAAAAGGAATTTAGTGACGTATCTTCGAACAATCTAGATCTGTTAACCAAAAAGGGGGTATTTTGTTATGATTATATCGATGACATAAATAAACTTAATGAAAAGTGTTTACCACCAGTCGAGCAATTCTATAGCAAGTTAAATGATACTCACATTAGTCAAAGCGATTACAGACATGCCCAGTTAGTTTGAGATAAATTTAATATTCAAAGTTTAGGTGAATATAGTGACCTATATCTCAAGAAGGACATTATGATACTTACCGATATCTTTCAGAACTTTAGGAAAACTTGCATAAAGAATTATGGCTTGGATCCGGCTTGGTACTACACTTTACCGGGATATACTTGGGACTGTATGCCTGTATGCTGATATTGATATATTAATGTTTTTCGAGAAAGGAGTGAGAGGGGGGATAAGCCAATGTTGTAATAGATATTCTGAAGCAAACAACAAATACATGAAAAATTATGATAATAACAATCCTTCCAAATACTTACTTTATCTGGATGTGAACAATTTATACGGGTGGGCAATGGGGGAATCTCTTCCTTACGGTAACTTCCAATGGGTTGATACAAACATTAACGTGATGAATATTCCGGATAACGGTCCAGAAGGATACGTTTTAGAAGTCGATTTAGACTATCCGGAAAATTTACATGACCCCCATAAAGACCTACCGTTTTGCGCAGAACATTCTAAACCACCAAATTCTAAACTTCCCAAACTTATGACAACTCTCAATTCAAAAGAAAAGTATGTTGTACACTACAGGGCTCTTAAACAAGCGTTAAGTCACGGTTTAACTTTAAAAAAAATTCATAGGGTTTTAAAATTTAGTCAGTCAGCCTGGCTAGCTCCCTACATTAAATTTAGTACAGAATTGAGGATAAAAGCTAAGTTTAATTTTGAAAAAACAGTAATTAAATTGATGGTTAATGCTGTATACGGTAAGACCATGGAAAATATTCGCAAACATAGAAATGTAAAATTAGTTAGGAAATGGGAAGGTAGGTATGGAGCTAAGAATTTAATTGCTAGCCCGGCTTTTAACAGCCGATTAATTTTTGATACAGATTTAGTTGCAATTGAACTGAATAAAACTGAAATCTGAAAAATATTCAACTGACCAATGTAAACTACTTTATACGGATACGGATAGCTTACTTTATGAAATAAAATGTGATGATGTGTATGATGAAGTCATAAAGCGAGACTTGTATCGTTTCGATACCAGCGACTATTCGGTTGATAATCAGTATAATATACCGCTTGTAAATAAAAAAGTACCAGGTCTTATGAAAGATGAACTTAATGGAAAAATAATGACTCATTTTGTTGGCCTTAGGTCAAAAATGTACACGTTTCTGATTGAAGGCGAGCAATGTATTAAAAAATCAAAGGGGATTAAGTATGGTGTTGTTAAGAATTATTTAACTTTCGATGATTATGCAAATTGCTTATTTAAGAAAAAGCAAAAAACCGCTACTCAATGCACTATTCGTTCATTTGCTCATAATGTTTTCAGTATTAAACAAACAAAAATTGCACTCAGCCCTTTCGATGATAAGCGATACTTAGTTAATAATGTTGTCACTCTACCGTGGGGACACTACAGTATTCCACAAATCGAGAACTAAGCTATTGTATATAGCTAAGAAACAATAATTGTTTCATTTAATCCCTCCCTGCTAATAGATTAGTCATACCTCCCACAACTTGCAGAGTATATATAGCTGAGAAACCTAACAGTCTTTACAACATTATCCAAAGTCAACATGTTCAACCAACAGCTAGCAGACCAACAGGGACTGGTTTCCTGTCCATATGTCAACAGTCATAAAATTAAGAAGTCACGCCTACGGATGCACTTGTTGAAATGTCGGAGGCAGTTGAATCATGTTCCCGAGGTCAACTGGCAAGAGTATTTCGAACGAATTAATAAAGAAGAAGAATTATTCACCTTCAGGAATCCACCTCGGATTAGGCCAGAGTAATTTGTGTGAATATAAAACAAGTTCCAATATTTGATAACTTTATTAACACAAGTTCCAACTGAATACAACACCATGCCTGTGTCAATAAAATATAAATGTACAACATGCGGTGGCGCAACTGATACACCCAATACTTTATGTATTCCATGTAGCACCAAGAATTTATTCAAAGATGTGACAAAACACATTCCTTTACATTATTTTAGTCCTAAATAAATGTATGAGGGCAATAAATAAAAGATTTATTATGTTTGTGTTTTTTATTTAATAAAACCTCCTCCTATACAAATCAGCTAATACAAACTCCTCGTTGAATGAGAGAAGCTCAAAAATACAGTATGCATTAATATTATCTGATACAGTACATAGTGATTTTATAATATCTATAGCATTTATATTATAGTTATATTTTAATAACAAATCATTCACTTCATCTAACATATTATAATAAAAATCCAATAAGTTATATTTTAATATTAAATTAATTTTTGAGGTTATTTTAAAATCAATTGTAAGCAATTGCATTACATCGTTAGCAGTGAAATAAAAATGAATATCGTCTTTAGAAAGCACAATCATCAAATAGTTGACACCTGGGTACACGCTCAATTTCAAATTGGAGCTGAATTCTTTTGGTGGTATTGCAATATCTTCACCCAATTTTTCAAGGATTTTGTTGAATTCCACTGTTAACTGGAACCATTCAAAACGGTCCATGGATATAGGATTTGACGGATCGAGCAGGTTTATAATTTGCACTGCTGGTTTGAAGAATCGTAGAGGGCTGAGTCCACAGTTTATCACATACAGATTTTCCGGCTTGAGCACAAATTGTGTACTTAGCAACAGCTGCTTTTCATTGTGGACCGCTTCATCATAACTATTCAAAACACGATTAACATCGTTATTTTCGCTGCTAGTGCTGTACCCCGATTCACTCATGGTGTCAAACTACATCTGTGGCCCTTATCCAGGAGTCATGTGTTTTATCGAAACCCAACCAGCGAACCAGCACTTTATTCCCCCCTTCTTCTTAAAACTTTCTCCACAAGGTAAACATTTGGATTCGCTGCTTTTTGCAATTCCTCGCTGTAAAAGCCGCCCTTTATCGGATTCCCCTGCACATCTTCAAGCAAATAAGTTATGGGTGTGGTTTTTTGAATTTTAACAATTTTAAATAATTCCGTGCTCCAATTAGGGGTGTAGCCCTTCTCAAAAACATGCTTGGCTTTGCTGATGCGAACCATATCGCCCTTTTTGAACTTTGATATTTTAAAAACTGTAGGATAGCTGAAGGTTCTAAATAAAGCAGCCTCGTTACTTTTATTTACATCTTTTGGCCTCATTCCAGTAGTTCTATGTCTTCTGTTATTATATTTATCAACAATTGTAGATAATATATCAATCCACTTATATGTGCCATTTAGGCTAAAGTATTTAAATAATCGTTCCTTTAACGTACGTATAACCCTCTCCACTATTGCAGCTTTTGTTATGCTAAAGGTACTATAATGATTAATTTTAAACTTTTTCATGAGATTTTGAAAATGGGAGTTGTAGAATTCTTTTCCATGATCACTTTGCAAGTTTCGTGGATGCCGTTGAGAGTTTTTCAGTATTTTATCAAAGGCCTTTGTCACTTCTTCACCAGTCTTAGATTTAAGGGCTTCACACCAAACGTACTTGGAAAAACAGTCAATTACTACAAGAATAAACTTAAATTTGTTATTGTGAGCTGTATATTGATCTAACTGGGCGAGGTCAACCTGCCAGAGGTCATCCAATCCTTTAATAATGGTCCGACGACGAGGGTATTTTTTCAATGCTCGTCTGTGTAATTCATTCACAATTTGAATCTTTTCATACTATGCTTTGTTTTCGTTGCTTTCATTATGTTTTTGATATTCCAAAACCCTTATTCTATACAAAATTTCACGCAGTTGTTTTTCCTGAATTTCAATATGTGACTCTAAGGCTTTTTTTATTTCAGAAAGTGAATCATCGACGTATTTTTTGTTAGTTGCATCACCTAATACTTTCGGAGCCTTAAGATTGCTGATTTTTAAATTTCTCGCATCTATATGACCTTCAGGAGTAAAAGTTAAACCGCCTGTGTGAACACTTGGCCGTGAATAAATTCTTGAATACTGACCAAACTTATTAATACTCATGTTGTGACTGGTGATAACCTTGTAATGCGCTTGTATTTATATTAAGAAATGATGTGAGCCTCTTTTAATTCTGTCTCTATAGCAGTTATTTCATTATCGTGAGAGGTGTTTCCAGCATTTTTAGAAGCAATAAGAAGCATTAATCTATCCACTAATTCATTCACATCATCCCAATAAATATACTCGATTGGTTTTTTATTGTAAATTAAATGCATACCAGTACCCGAACGTGTTTTTGGTTTAGCTGGAGATTTTCCTGGTTTGAAAATAGGCCTAATAATTTTAAAATATTTTGATAGTTTTGAGCTTTTTAATTTGCCTCTGGTATCAAGATGTGCCCCAGTTAATTTTAAAATATCGATATATTTTGCAAAGTCTTCGTCTGTGTATTTTGGATCAGTATAAAAAAATCAAATCGTATAGTCCTGATGTTCCCTCAAAATTCTTTCCCTTAACAATTATATCTCCACTACTATCAAAATCAATATTTTTACCGGCTAGCAAAAATTTTGATTGAGATGCGTCATAAACGGGGCCATATACTTTATCAATTTTCTTTGAATTATCATGGTAGTCTTGTATATATTGTTTTGCTATATTAGGATAGGAAACATCTTCAGGTTTACTATTTTGTACATCGGAATCGAAAAAATCAGCCTCCTTTTTTAACTGTGGGCTTGCCGGTTCTTCTTTTTTATATTTTTTTGTGAAGTTAGGTAGTTTGATTTTGCTCAGAGATTGCGTAACTGGTGTGAACATTTTTTTAATCGATTCGTCTTCTTCAATTTTACCTAATTTGAGTGCCACATACTTTTTTCTAACAGCGCGAGCGAGCTCACTGACTTTCTTCGCACGCTGCATTTTAAATAATTGATCTTGCGTTGTTGATGGCATGATTCAAAATTAGTTAATCCAGCTGAGTTACAGTTTTATATACTTATCAAATCCATTTCTGTAACGCCCATTTTTGAACTCAAAATCTTTTACAATTACTAAAGTACCGTAAGCATTATTCCAGCACTCGCTACACATAACTTTAAATTGATCATAAGTTAAATCCGGAGACACGTGCTCATCAAAAACATGACGTAAGTTCATATCATCCTGTCGAAATAGTACAATAACATTACAGTTATCGCGGACCAGCTGTTTAGGTATTTTCGAGTAAGTCTGACAAAGATATATGACATCAACGCCTTTGTGCCGTCCCATCGAATAAAACTCACGTATCTTATCTTGCCGATCACAACTCACATCATCGAAAATAAAAACTGAATTTTCCAAGGCCTCGGATGGTGGAATGACATCATCATTAGCTTTAAATATCCGATTTTAGGAACTTTTTTTAAGACATCTTGTAGTAACTGATATTTTGGCTGATATAAGCTTTTACTATAAACGTAAATATTCTCAAACTTCAAACCATTCTTGTTAAATATTAAACTTAAAAGGGTATTTGTTTTGCCACAGTTGCTAGGTCCTATGAAAGCAGCCCTAACGGACTCTGGAAACAGATTACCATGCTTAGATGTCTGTCTGATCCCTATATCTGCAACGTCTAAGTTTTCAATAGGGAGAGAGCTTTGTTGTTGTCTTATTTGCATTTTGAACTCTTTTAAAATTAATAAGACATTTGATGTCTATTTATACTTTCAAAGTTATCTTGTAAAAAAATCAGTGGAGGGACTATATATAACTTAGAATTCATTGTGGATATGCATATTCGTAAATATGAGTGACTTTCTTAATATTGATTTTGAAGCGTATCTCGCCTCACACAACGTGTTCTTTCAGCATTGCCGTGGTGATTCATTGACTTATATACTACAAAAACAAGATTTTATTATCCCAAACGAGTGTTTTGAAAACGTTGCCAAGCAAGAACTCCATGAAATTTGTACCTATCGTTTAATGTTGGAAAAAAAAACAGCATATTGATAATTACGTGATACAAATCATTAATATATGTGACGCAGAAAACATTGAACAAATAAATTATTTTACACTCGATGGACTTCTGAAGAAACATGGTTTGGACTCTGGGCTCCAATATAAGGTGTATATTCTTAACATATTAAGTGAAGAATACCTTTTAGAACAGTTGTATCCTACCAAGAACTTAACAAATTATAGAGATTTATTAATATGTATTGATGATTTTATATGTGCAGCCGCTTATCTTGCAAGATATGAAAATTTGAGGGATTTTACAAAGGCACTAAATGATATGAAATTAACCTATAAATTTGAACCTATACCTATACAAAAGAATATAAAAAAATATGAAGAGAATTCAGAAGCCATTCTAGGATGGGAGTGTGGACCAGACTCCGGTCACTGGCCATCCACCAAAGTGAAGGATTACAAAATGACAATTTCGTTATTAAATAACCTTGTAGATAATACTTCTGTTTAAAATAAAACTACTTTTAGCATACTTGTCTTATTTTGTTCCTTAAACAAGATACCCATTTATATCTACCAAATTCAAATTATAGCGACTATGTCGGTATATCGGTTAAGCATGTTATTATTCATTCAATTGTGTCATATATTATTGCCTCTAAAATGTGTTTGTATTACTGTGACCCAACGTATGCATGAATTCAATAGCGGTGTTACGAACGTGAGCGTATAACCGAATATAAAACTCGACTGGTTACCGAGGTTCGGCTAAGTTAAAATCTGGACTGCTTTTTAATTCAGATGTTTAAAACACTCGCCCGTAGCCTGCAAATATTTAAATTGATATAAATTACACAGAACAGATGATTCATAAAGTGCCGCGAACTCTCAGTTATTCATACACAGAGAATGTTGCTTTAACTAAATATAAGCTATATAAACGAATAGTTTATAAAATAAAAAGCGATGTTGTGTAACTTGACACCAGTTAATTATATTATCGGTCGCGCGATAATTTCAGTCCAGCGCCGCCTGGATATAATTACCACACGTAACTTGGATCCGCCGAGCGCAAATGTATATAGCTTATATAAACATTATTAGACCTTTTCACGGCGGGGACCGATGCATTGGAATGGAAGTTTGGCTTACTTAATGACGCTACAGAAATATGATTGCTGACACATATTAACAGCAACAATTTTTGTTGTTGTCCAGCAACGGCTTTTACAAGGTCGAGATTGAAATGTAAGGACTTTGCATATATTACCACATCGTTTAAATGATTATGCTACCGTTGTTTAATTTACAGCAAATAAAGATAGTTTGAAGTTTCAGATATTCTGTGAGTCATTGTCCCAGGCGATGCCGCGAGAACGTCGGCCGAGGTCGTCCGATAATTGTTTGGATATGCACCGGTGTGGTCGATACTATGTGGAACAAACGACTTAGCTGGATGTTCGTTCCATATTATATGAGCAGTATAGGTCTTTTCCAAATATAGAACACATGTAGTAGCACCACTCTGTATCTAACGCGCACATTTTTTAAACAGATTACTCAGCGGTTTTTTGTTCTCCTCGTCGCTCGCCGTCGCGCGCCACCTCAGAACACGGATTTGTGTGTGTGTGTTTTTCCCCGTATATACACATATATAATTTATATGTCTATGTATACTATGTGTCTTTGGTTTCTCACTCCGCTTTTGTATAATGTGGGGTTGGTGTAATGAAGTACTCTACGGGTAGGGAGGGTAACTTATATTTGGAAAAGACCTATACTGCTCATATAATATGGAACGAACATCCAGGTAAGTCGTTTGTTCCACATATTATATTTCGCATTGGTCTTTTCCAAATATAGAACACATGTAGATATTTAAACAATTTATACAAAAGCGTCGCGATTAATTGCGTGTTTCAAGAAACACGTTAGGGCAAGCTTGTAATGACCATTTTATTTTGCATTTAGACAACTTTTATTTATAACACAATGAACCATTGATATGTATATGTAGATATCTAATAATACATGAATAATTGTAAGTCCTATATCTACAATAAATTAATAACGAAAACACACACAACTTAGCAAGCTTATCACTATCAGTATACTTAACTACTTGTCCTAGTAACTATTTTACAAGGGTTACTTCCGTCTGTGATTTTGTAAGATTTTTGATGCAATGGGGTTTTCTGACTCAATCATGGGTCTGCAATAAAATCTTGCAAAAACACTAGATTTTTCAGTCCACCCTGCAGTTTCTCTAATTTTTTCTATACTCAATCCTGCAGCTTTTGCGGCAGATGTGGATGCATGTCTCGTCGAATGGCTACTAAATTTTGCTGTGTTTACGCCACTGTCTCTTAAAATGCATTTAAGCCAACGGCTAAGTGTTTGCGTAGTAGCTATTCGATGCGGTGGTTTTATTGTCAAGAACAAAAAAATCCTCTCCGGGTTCCCTTAACGGTTTCGTTCTTTTTATGTAATCTAATAAAGTACCTGCTACGCACAGCTTAGGGTCGTTATTATAATAGTTCAGTTTGAGCAGGGGTTGAAGTCTTTTGGGGTGTGACGTTTTTAGTAAATCAGTAATGAGTATTTCTAAACCTGATTCCTTCTTGTGTATCTGACTTAATCTAATTTTTGATATTGTTTGTAGTCTATGAGCCGTCGTGAGAGCTAATAGTACTAATAGTTTTTTGGTAAGTAATTCAAGGCTTAATTTACTAGATTCCTCAATACTTCCGAGATATGTTAACACAAGTGAGGGATCCCAAGTTGTTTGGTATTTAGGGAAATTAGGCTTTAGTTTAAATATCCCTTTGAGATATCTTTTGACAAGTTCATTCTCATCGTAGTTTTTATGAATTATTAAGTGTAATGCGGACCTGTGAGTATTCATGGTGTTAAAGGTTGATTTTTCTCCTACCAAACTATTCAGGAAGGTCACTACTTGTGTGACATTGGGTTTGAAAATATTAACTTTCTTTGTTTTACAAAATTCGTACCATTTCCATATTGTTCCAGAATACTGCTTTAATGTAGCTTTACTTAAGGAGGCCATCAAAATTGGAACAGCGTCTTCTGGTAAGCCTTTTACGCGATACGAGCTCCTGATAATCTCCCTGCTATCAGTGAAAGTTTCTTCCATAGTGGGTGCCTCTCTCTAAAAGGTGACAATAATAACATCTTATTAGGTGGTATTACCAGTGGTTCACTTATTAATAATCTCACGAAAACAGGATACCAAGACTGGCTCGGCCAATTTGGGGCAATAACAATGCCTTCTGCATTGTCACTGATTAGTTTGCTCAGAACTCTGTTCATTAGACTGAATGGAGGAAATATATATGGCAATTTGAAATTAGACCAGTTAAGTGTAAATGCGTCAGTTTCGTAAGAATATGGGTCCTTAAGCCATGATATATAGCTTTTGCATTTTGCGTTCAAGTGACTAGCAAATAAATCGATGGTAGGCTCGCCCAATTTTGATTGTATTATGTTGAAAATATGACTATTAAGGCAGTACTCTGTTTCAATTTTGATATTCCTAGACTGGAAGTCAGCTTCATAATTATTACTTGATGTTATATATGACGCTATTAGGTATATGTCTCGTTTTTCACAAAATTGCCAGATCTGTCTCGCTAAGTCGGTAAGTTTAGTAAATTTTACCCCGCCCATTTTGTTAATGTATGACAAGGCAGTTGTGTTATCAGTTCTTAGCAAAATGTCACAGTGTGATACATTTTTAGCAAAAGATTTTAAGCAATTTAGTGCTGCTAGAAGCTCTAAGTAATTAATATGTTCTTTACTTTCGTTGTAATTCCAAAACCCCCTTGCTATCTCACTGTGACATGCTCCTCCCCAGCCAGTCGCAGAGGCATCGCTGGCAATTTCTAATGTGAAGTTGGGCTTCCCAAAAAAGTTAAAACTCCTGGGTAAATTAATTATCCACCAATCTAAGTCAGGAATGTGTGTTTTGAGCAATTTTATTCGTGCGTTGTAGCTGTCGTTGTTTTCTCTTAGGGTTAAATATTTAAGCCTCTCTAATGCCTTTGTATAAAGCCAACCGTATCTTACTGCTGAAGCAGCGGAAACTAGGGTGCCTGAAACTTTGGCCACCTCGCGGATAGTGCATGTATGTTTTTGTTTAAATACTTTTACCATTTTAATTATTTTTGATTTTTTCTCTTCTGTTAGACGCAGTGTCAAGTTTCGTGTATTGTACTTGAACCCCAAAAACTTACATTCGCGATTTGGTATTAGATTGCTTTTTTGATAGTTTATTAGAAACCCTAATTTTTGCAAGGTTTTAATAGTGAACTCAGTATTTTTCTTACACTCGAGTAGTTCCCCGCTGTGAGCAATAAATCATCTAAATATGCAATAAGTACAATATTTTTAGATCGGAGATAACTCAAAATGGGTTTGAACAATTTTGTAAATATGTAAGGCCCCGTACAAAGACCAAATGGCAAGCAAGTGTACTCGTATAATTTATTTCCGAATCGAAATCTTAAATATTTCCTACTTCCCTTGTGAATGGGTATCATGTAGTAGGCATCTTCCAAATCGATGTTTGTAAGGTAGCTATTTTTCCTGAGAAGGTGGCAGACTGTTTTGTGGTTTTCTAATTTAAAATGCGGTGCAACAATATTTTGGTTTAAGTCTTTAAGGTTGAGAATAAACCTATGTTTGCCATTTGGTTTTTGACGTAAAAAATATGAAGACAAAAACTGTCCTTTCTTTTCGGTGCACTCACGTAGTACTCCTTTCCCAAGTAATTCCCAAATTTTGTTTTTTATCTGCACGGAATTACCGAGACCTTTAGGATTATGTTGTCTACTTTGTATAGGCAACGTTTTGAATTTTATTTGGTAACCTTGAGTCCACCCTATGAGTGTGGAGTTTTTTGTAATAATTGTCCAGTTTTTGTCAAAATATTTTAACCTACCGGCAATTACATTTACCTCTTCGCCTATCTCCTGTAGTTCCGGTACTCCCGAGGATAATCTCTGTGCCTGCTGTATGCCGCCCTCCCCTTCTCTGGCTTGTACTGCTCTCCCCGTATGATGGGTGCTGGTTCCCTCGTGGAGAAATGAAGTGGAGGGCGTTTCGAGTTTAAATTGCCCCGTGCTTCTGGGATTCTAAAGTTTCTTTTGTTGAAAGCCCTACTGCGGGTTTGCATTTTTGGCGTACTAGCCTTCAGTCCGCTCCCTGCTTTTTTTGAGCTGTCCGCTTGTTTGATTCTCTCGGCCAATTCTTTACCGCAGAGGAATTGGTCCGGGGTGGACTCTGTAATAGTTTTCTTGTAATTCGGATTTACTACCGGCAGGAGGAACTTCTTGTGGGTAGAAATCATATTCATTGCGTCGCCAATAAT
The DNA here is from genome assembly GCA_963920635.1 of Pseudeuparius sepicola. Lineage (NCBI taxonomy): Eukaryota > Metazoa > Arthropoda > Insecta > Coleoptera > Anthribidae > Pseudeuparius > Pseudeuparius sepicola. The sequence goes on along the minus strand of OY987307.1, from coordinate 11,541,379 downwards.
TCTCCCTGCATCCATCAGGAGGGGTAAGTTTTCCCTGGCATTCTCGTCGCCTTTTATTACGTGTTTATCTGCCAGCCGTGCAATGACATTTAAAGCGGTTCCCATCTTGTTTTGCGTTTTTTGTAAAAATTTGTCTTTCCTTATATCCGATTCAGACATGACGGTAAGCAATTCGGTATTCATTTCAGGGGCTTTAAAGCCGCAATTTGTAGGCATTTTATAAGTTTTCTCCAATTCTTCCCTTTTTGAAGCTTCCTCACCGTGTCTTATATAATGGTTCAAGCGGGCCGGTATGGAGTCGTGTACAGGGGCTCCCAAGTCTTCGTCTTTTGCCGAAGGGTCGTCCCCCAAGTAGGCCAACATCTCGGAAGCATTTTGATTGTCATTACTTGACGATTCTTCAGATGATGAGATCTGCCGTATGCGCCTGCGCTTCCGGCGAGGTTCCCCTAAAAGAGGAATTTTTTAAGGCTAAAACTTATGCCTTTATTTGTCTAAATTTAGCGTGACTAAAACTTATGTCACTATAAATAGTCCCATGAGGTTATTCCTGTTTATTTTACTCACCTGATGTTGTAGATGTATCCGATTCCGAACTACTTGAACTCGTATCAGTGGTCAGCTCCGCCTTACGTTGTTTCAGTTTACGTATTTCTCTATTAATTTTCCCTTTTTCTTTTGATTTCTTCCGTTTCGTACTTCCCATTTTATTGAATTTAACACTGTACGCGTTCGACACAAAGAAGTGTTCTGAGGTGGCGCGCGGCGGCGAGCGACGAGGAGAACAAAAAACCGCTGAGTAATCTGTTTAAAAAATGTGCGCGTTAGATACAGAGTGGTGCTACTACATGTGTTCTATATTTGGAAAAGACCAATGCGAAATATAATATAGAGCTACATGCTACACCGCGTGGATCATTATGCTACCAGTTTTGTTTTAGTTAACAGCAAAGTTTGGAATTCAGATAATTCGTTTTATTTACCAGTTTCGATGCATTGACATAATACTGGGTCCTTTATTAAAAGAATTAGAAGATATTTTCTACAGTAATTCTAGAACCCTTGTGGGTCCTCAGTTTTTGGTCCCTTACAGATTTTTCTACAGATTAAAACACAAATTACAGCAAGAGTTTTTATTTTGATTGTAGTACGAAGTAATTCCCCGAACGCCACGCGGTTGCCTTTACCGAACCGCCGAATTCGCTGGAACGCTCCGCGCCGCAGAGATACGTTCTGGCCGGGGCCGGTCGGAGTCGGGCTCGCTAGTCGCATCTCGCTTCCCGCGACAGTCGCTATATACGGGCACCGCGGCGTTTGGCAAGACCTTGCCAAGCGTCACTGCTCTCGGCTGGGCGATAGTGTAAACATATCCCATGCAACGATAATATGTATACGCTACCATTTTCATTATTTAATTCATCTGGGTCGCTGCATTCAAGCGGTGGACTGTGCTCGACTTGTACATCAAGCGTGTGAGGTCGGGCTCGCAGCAACATATTATCGCCGCATAGGATATGTATACGCTACCAGTTTTGTTTAATTTACAGTAAATAAAGTTTGCGATTCGGAGGATGACGTATTTTACTACTACATTGCTCATAATAAAGTACTTGGTGATGTTTCTTCATTAAAATAATTATGAGATATTTTCAAACACAGGCATGATGTTTTTCTATTCCTTTATTAAGTATTTTTTATGACCAAAACAAGATTATAACACAAATTACTATTTGAAGAATTCTCCACTTTAATCCCCCACTTTAGTTCCCCACTTTAATTCTTCCATGTTACTCCCCATGTTAATTGGTCACTATTTCAAACTGATTGGCCTTGTTTTTTCCCATATCCAGTTGTCCTTTGTAAACCAGCGAGTATTTTCCACTGGAAAAATGTTCGATGCACGGCTTGAACACCTCCGTCACTCTGTTTGGCAGGAAAACGACACTATCCTCCAACTCAAGCAAAACGGTCTCCCCGAACGTCGTTTGCACCACCTTGCCAGAGAGAATTTTCATCGGCACACCTTCACCCAATTCCACTAACTTTACCGTCGGTTTCTGAGACAAGCAACCAACTTTGTTGATGGTTTCCAAATCCATTTTGCTGCAAGCCATCTTCGGCTACTGAAACTCCAAACAGCAAACTCTGTCTTTTATCAAAGCTAGAGGGGTGGGGCTAATGGAAATGACTTCCCCGCCCAAATTCCCAGAAGTGCGACACTTCAGTACACTTTGACCTCTAAGCCCCCGCGATTCAACCTTGAGATTCTCGGAAACCTTGAAGCCTAGCCACGCCCCTTCAATTCCCAGAAACCTTGAAGCGCGGAAACCTTGCGCGCTTGAAGCCCAACCTTGAACACCCCATCGCGACTTCGCAACAAACGACCTTGGCGGCCATTTTGGGCCAGAACCCGCTTTGACTCACTACTGCCTAAAAAGATATAATCTTTCTCTCGTAACAAACCTTACTGCAGCTCAACAGAGGAGGGTGTTTAAACGTAGTAAACTTTGTCTGCAATTTCGCATTTTAACACACTTCCTAATCATTATTAGCATTACGTAAATTATAATATTATATTATACTGGTTTATTAAGTAGTATTATTAGGTAGGTAATGTTTTGAGAGCAGAAATGATTGAAAATAAAATAAGTAGTAGGTACAAAATCAAACTAACATTTTATAAGCACAGGCACTTGAAACGAAAAAAAAATTAAATACCTACCTACGTTTAAAGGTGGCAGACATTGTTTCAAAGAAATACTAAAAATAAAGTAACAAGTAAAAAGACATAAAACCATTTTTTAAAGACAATTTTGGGACAATTATTATTTGAAATGGACATAAATGTAGGCCCGGAAAACTATTTATTTATTTTAAGGTGGAACTCGCAGTGTATTAAAGTAGCAATCTTTTGGACCCGTTTTTTTCCGTTATTTTCCAACCAATTTTGATGATTTTTTTCCATTGTATTTAGAAAAGTAATAGCAAGACATTGATGGTTTTACCTTTTTGATATTCTGATTTATTTATTCAAAAATCGTATTTCTAGGCCGAAAATCAAAATTCTATAACCATCAATCGATCGGTACAACGTCTCTAAACAGTTTCCTTTTTTTAAATCGGCAATAAAGTGAAAAATGACAGTAAAAAATGGGATTTACTGACATTTTCTTTCATTTTCTTCGGCTGGCGTACTCCCCTACGTATGGAACGCGGAGAGGGGCATCGCCGGGGTCGTACGTGACTTGTACCTCCCCTCTCTAGGCAGCGGACATCATAGGCGATGCAGTTTTTATTGCTTTTTAAAAAATATGATAATTTCGTCGTTCCAGAATTAGCTCAGGAAGTAGTTTGTCGGTTTAACAGCGACGGATTTCAGATATTTCGTGTATGCTTTGGTGTTATTATTGTGTTGTTTTGTTGATACGTTCTTTTTGAACATTTTGTTGTTTTGTTTTTGACATTGCCGCTGTTATTTTTGCTGTTAGTGTTGTTGTTTTGTTATCATATTGTTGACTTAACGTTGGCTATAAAAGGTCGCGAAGAGGAGGATTTCTGTTAGGAAAATTTTGCTATTGACTCATGATGATTTTTCAATTTATTATACTTCATTTAAACTGAATTGGTCCTTAACTTCGAAAAAAAATTGTCTGCGGCGCATTTTAGTAAGCAGACACCTCTAAGTAGGTACTCTTTTTATTACCCGCTTAAAAAACAACAATCTTTATTGCCCCACCTTCAAACAAATTGCAATTTACCCATACCTACCTACTACATTGGCCAGCCAGAAAATTTGCAAAAATTATAGACATAATGTGTCCCTTTGAAAAAATATGATAATTTATAGGGCACTATGAGCACTAACTTTTATTTTTACTTCCACATCACAAAAGGCGGTGTTCATTGTTGTTATTGATAATTTTTGCTGGATTTTTGTCAGTTAAAAATCAACAATAAAATAGAAATTTGATACCTAACACATTTTTGTCTCCTGCTCTATGAAAGAAAACAGAGTATTCTTGCTTACTGCACAAATGATTATGCGCCCGCATAATTAGCAAAAAAAATTACCTACCATTGACTTAAAATTGTATATTCATATTATATTTGACCTTGAAAATTTCAGGAATTTTCGCCTGCGGCGCAATTTTTATAACAAAAATTATATTCAATTTTTTTACCCTTCCCCCCTCCCCTCCTCTCCCCACCAACAAAGTAACGCCCTGTAGGTACCTATCCCTCACTTCTCAAAGGTGTACTGCCCTGACAGGAAAGTCCTTTGTCCTGCCTGAAGTTTCTGTCTGGCTACGGCCCTGTATTGACATTATTATATGATTCACTACTTGTATACCTAACATAATTTATTTATTAATATAAACAATAGAAAGGGGTGTTTAAAAACAAGGTGCCATAATTTCTGGTACAAATAGAATGTAACAAAATAATGGTCTTTTCCTAGTTTTTTGTTTTTGAGATGCTTAATCGAATTTTGGTTATGTCTTGGTACAAACATGTTTTTTAGTAGGTATGCTAATTTTGCCAGTATAAGCCATAATAATCGTATCTATTGGACAAAATTTCACAGTTCCTTTAGGGCCAAAATCAAATTTTATATAGCGGGATAAAAATTTGATAAACTAGGTAAATTCACATTATTATTATCATTTGATGGGCAAAATATCAGGTTGAGGACAAAAACAACAATATCTGTTTTTTTAGAATGTGCCGACTTTTCGAAGTATATTTTTCGTCTTCTTCAGGGCTAAAAATGCTAACTATAGTGTATATGATACAACAATAAATTACATAAACATATAACAACTATATAGGTACGCTTGGAAAGTTAGGATAACTTGAGAACAACCATAACTATGTGTACAAACAAACGTAAAAGAAACAATACAAAAATACAGAGTACTCACCTATTCTATATCAAAGATATTTAAGTCAATTATACAAAATTTCATAGAGCACATAGGTATCACAGGATAAAATGATACAGAAACGAAACCAAATCATTTGTTAGTCAAAGTTGGCGATCAATGTAGAACGTAAATATATTTATGGTCGGGACGTCAACGAGAACAGCTATATAATTAGATTTTTTTCCCCAAAAAAACCTCAGTATGTTACAACAAAAAATTAGTTCGGTAGATATCAAGTTATGGATTATTTTTTATTTATTTTTTTATAATTTAACTACTTATTTTACAGTTATATACTGGGTGTATTCGTTTTACTACCTGTAACCATTATCTTTTACTTTTGCAAATTTGATGTATATCGTTAACAGGCCTTTACAAATATTAGATACTTAGACCTGCTACATCAGTTCTAAAATTCACCGTTGACTTTGTAGATATGTGAATCATCTCACTAATAGTTCTTTTATAATAATATGGTTCTCTGTCTAGAATCTTTACTTCATCAAAGTCAAAATCATGTTTTGTCAAAAAATGGTGCTGTGCTAAGGCAGTTTTTTCAAATTTGTTTTTTTTTTCTCTCACGACAATTATATTGATGTTGGTAGACTTGATTTTTTAAATACTGTTTTGTAATACCAATGTAACACTTATTGCAATTTTTGCAATTGATTTGATGCACTAAATTGGAATTGACCATGTGAGGTGTTTTGTCTTTTAAACATGATAATATAGATTTTACCTGTCTGACAGGATAAAGAGGGTGACTAGATTTTGACCTTTTCTATTTTTTCTGACAAATTGCGGATATATGGAAACTTAAAATATAATGGATAGTTGTTTAATTTTAAAATAGATTTTATTTTTTCTTTGTTTTGTTTGTGAAAATGAGGACTGCTGAGAGAGGCTGATCTACGTATTAAATTTTTAATAGTGCTAACTTTATGTGACTGTGGATGACCGGACAAATAATTCAGCACTCTCCCTGAGCTTATTGGTTTGGTGTACCAGTTGGTGGACAATGTACCTACATGATCTCTGACAACCAAAACATCCAAAAACGGGAGTTGATCATCAGATTCTGTTTCCATTGTAAATTGTATCTGTGGCTGAAAATTGTTAATAATCTAATTAAATTACGAAAAAAAGACCTCTCGAGCTTGCATTAAATTGTAACTGGATGAAACAAATTGTATCTTATGTATTTTGATGCGCTCTGTCTAAAAAAATTAAAAATAAAATGTAGCCCCTGGTCGAAATTTTCTAAATTGGGAAAAACCGGGTTTTCCGGATTTTCTCAAGGAAAATTGCTAATTATCTCGCCAAGTACTACCCCTATGGTAAAAATAAATGCACCAGTCGAAAGAGGAGGCAAAAATAGTTCGGAAATTCATATACCCATATTTTTAAGGCGTATTTCTCGCCGCCAGAGGCGCTTATACCAAAAAGTTGCTTTTTTCGTTTTTTTGATCAGAACCATGAACACGAAATTCACGTTGAATTTGTGGCGAAACTATAAGTGTTAGGCCATAATATGTGCCTATGAGAGATTTTGGGTTTTTTTTTGGCTTTCAAACAAAATAGGTCCTGCGGCGAAATCTGCCATAGTTTTTCGGAAATTTGCAAAAAACCGGAAAGGGAAATTTTTTGAAATTCTTTCTCATGCGATTTTGGCGCGGTTTTCAGGGACTATCTAAAAAAATTTTTTTTGGTAGAAAGCTTACTTCACCTTCGGAAAGAACGCAAAAAAATACACAAAAAATATACTGTAAATAATTTTAGGAAATTAATCCTAAGCCTGTGTGTAAGTTCCAACTTGGTGATAAGATAAGTTAGTTTTTTGTTCTCTAAAATCTGGTTTTTCGTGATTTCAAAAAAAAACTTGAAATACGAGAAGATATATATGCTAAACAAAAAATGCGTATTTTCTGGTTACCTTTCGAATGAGGTCGGGTGGCGAAATCTGTAATATTTTGCGAAAAATTTGCAAAACATCAATTTTTTGACCTACTGATTATTACGTATTTTCAGGCACTCTTGTAGATGGAAACAAAACGAAATTGCGCTAATGTCTGTAAGGTGCCCAAATTACGGAAAAGGTCGACAGTGTGCTTGTTCTTACTCGAAAAAATTGAAAATTTTGGATTTAAGAGAAAACCACTTTTGTTTTATGAGCAATTTCCTAAGACCAAAAAATGAGTATTTTTTGGATATATTTTGAATGTGATAAGTCGCATGCCCAAATCTGCAATAGTATGCAAAAATATGACAAAAAGTTTTTTCTGAATTTTTTCCCCCATTTTTTCTCTCTCTTTCAGTAAATCGAGAAGTCATTGTTATTCAACGAAATTTTCCTCCATTTAAAAGAAGACGGCAGAATATCTGGAAAGCAATGGCCTTTATCTCAACGAGAACCTGAACATTTACTTTTGGGATGATTGTCAATAGAAACCATTTTGTATACATTTCTCTGGCAATGTTCGGCACTCAAAGCGCGCAAATGGAATGCAAGATTTCTGTCTCCATAGCCTACTCATTTTTTTTACTTAAACTGTTATCAGAGTTAAATTTCCATCGGGAACCGCTAATTTAATTTCCAAATGAACCAAATGTGTTCATTTATTTGTATTCTCTTTACATAACTCTTTTTAGATGAAAGTAGTTAACGACGTGAAAAATAGACTAGGTTTGTGTTCATCAAACCTTTGAAATTAAATCAACTTTGCACCAAGCTTAACATAATTTTTTAAACCAAATAGAGATTGTTTAAGAAATCAACTGGTTAGGTTAGGTAAAAATACAACTTTCAATAAATACATTTCAGTTGAAATGTTTGGAATTTTTTTTACAAAAACACGCAAAAAGTTAAATGTTATCAAGGGTCTCTGAAAATTGGTATGTAGGCCAAAAATTGCAAAAGAAACAACTTTTTCTAATAACTTTTATCGAAAATGTGTCAAATAAAGCCGATTTTGGATAATTTTTGAAAAAAATGTCAATTTTGACAGATACCGCAAGTCACGTGGTCGACTCTTGCGACGTCATTTTCATCCTCTGACAAGCACAAATCGATGGCAAAGTCAAATTAACATTTTATCCAAAAATAAAAAAAAAACCTTATGGTGCCTGCTTCAATAGTGACACTGTACGATTTTTGGATCCCGCGGAGCGCGTGTAACGGGACTTTTGTCGGGGGAATTCTACAACTTAGAATAGACATACAGACTTGTAACTTCGTACACATGTTCAGACGACATCCAATTTAGGTTTGCCCACCTTTCAGACCAAGTAATTGAAAATTGCCAATTTAGGCAACTTTTCCCAAAAACCATGTTTTTTTGGTACTCACACAATGAACAATGTCAGAAAAATAGACAAAATATTTTTGACGAATTTTCTATAACGTAGTGGTATTCTAAACACATTGAGGTACTAAAAAATAAAAAAATTCTAGTCATTGGGTGCATTTTTGGCATTTTTGTGCATTTCAGATTTTCAAAAAAAAATATTTTTTTGGGGAAAAATTTTTTTTAATTCTTTGATATCTTGGCCAATTATAGTCCGATTTCGGTAAAACTCATACAAACATAAGAATGGACATTCAAGAGTAAGCTCTGTGGCATTAAAAAATTTCAAATAGTTTGCCTGTTACAGGCAACCAATGAAATTACCTTAACCTCTTAATTTTTACCAAAGTTATGAAAACTTTAGTGTTCGAACATTCAAATTTTCGGCCTTCAGCACCCAATTTTTTATCAAAATACTACATACATTTCAATCGTCTATATCTCGGGAACGGTGCCTCGGATCAAAATTTTTCAAGGGACATGAAAATTACCATTTTTCCTATGCTTTAAAATGGTGTAAACCCCGTTTCAAAATATTGATTCGTTTCCAAGATACGCCTGCGCAAAATTGAAAAATGAACATAACCCCAAATTTGGGCAATTTCGACCCGGGGCTACATTTTTTTTTGCTTTTTTCGGAAAGACCTCAAAATACATAGGATTCACTTTAATTCATAATGTTACAATTTTTTGCAAGCTTAAGTCCGTAATTTAATTCGACTATAAATATCTGTAGCAACTCAGATTCATGGTTTTTTGGAATGGCTAAAATTATGTCATCAACATACAGTTTTAAGAAAGGTACCTACTAGTGGAGCGAAATCGGGCTAAAAAGTCGCTCCGTTCTCAAAAAAAAATAATTTTGTGGGTAGAACTAGATCAGACCCCATAGGTGTTGTTAAGTACATCACTCTGCATACGAAATGGCGATTTAAGACATTTTTTTGTGGTCGAGGCCTTTTTTATTTCGAAAAAACGGAAATTGTGTTTTTTACGTTTCCATCGTCATCTTTGAGAGTAGTGGAGCTATCGACTCGATTTTTTTTAAAATTGAAGTTACAACGAATGCCATTGTTATTGTCCAATATTGTTTATTAACCACTTTAAATAGCAACAAAATTGCAAGGTTATAAAAAGTGTAATGAAATTTTCACTAAGCGAGAAACTTTTTTATTTGCGGAAATTTTTATATACAGTGTGACCCATTTGTTTTGGGGTCAGTCTGTAAAAAGTGTATCAATCGTGCGATTTGGCTGATTTTTTTTTAAATTGTAGAGCTCGATGAACTGCACATTTTGAACAAAAATTGCCTGGTTCGCATAAAATCCAAAGCCTACTATGACCGTTTTTATGAGCAAAATTTTAAGAAACCATATTAGCGTTTTTTTTGAAAAAATCTGTGTGCGCCAATGGATTGAGCACCCCTCGAAATGGGTATGTACAAAATTTCATCAAAATATTTCAAGTAATATCGATTTTGTAGAAAAATTAAAAATGCAGCCAAGGTACGTCTTTATTTTCAAAAATTCAAAGTTGGCCATGGAAAATAATTGAATTGTAATAATACAACCTTATGCTTATAAACACAAAACATAAAAACAATTAAAATTATAAAATTTTTGTAACTTCTACCAAGCCTCCATTTTCTACAATGCATTTGTCGTTCCTCTTGCGTACATTCAAAATTACATTTCGTATTTGCTGTGGAGTAATTTCCTCACAACTACGGTTTATCCTAGCTTGCAGTTCTTGTAAATTATGGGGTCTTGACTTATAAACATTTTGCTTAAGTGTACCCCAAAGAAAAAAATCTAAAGGAGTTAAGTCCGGAGATCTCGGTGGCCACCCACAGAAAGGACTATTTCGCCCTATCCAACAGTTTTCAAAATTATTATCTAGCCAGTTTCTGATTAAACGAGCATTATGAATAGGACTGCCATCTAACTGTAACTTTAAATTGAAACGGTATCTTAATGGTAACTCATCTAAAGCATTTCTAAATTCAATTTCTAGAAAATTCAAGAAGCCAGCCGCATTCAAATTCCCTTCAAAGAAAAATGGGCCAATTATTCTGTCGCGTAGTATTCCACACCAAACGTTAATTTTTTGTGAATATTGTCTCCTTGCATTTATTATAAACTCTGGATTTTCAGCTGACCAGTGACGGCAGTTTTGACTTGATACTACACCATTTGTAGTAAACGTGGCTTCGTCGGTGAATAAAATTTCATTTAAAAAGTTGCCATTATGGAGATATTCACCTTGCAGCCAATAGCAAAATTCTAATCTTCTCTCCTCATCTCCTGGTTTCAGGGTGTGCAAAAATTTTGGCTTAAACGGTTTTATTTTGTTTTGTCTCAAACATCTCCTTATACTCTCTCTGGGTATATGAAGGTCTAAACTAGCCGTTCGAACACTATTTCGAGGATTGTCACTAAAGTATTGCAGAATTTGATTGTTATTTTCAACAAGTCCACGGCGTCCATTTTGCCTAGTTTTTAATAAATTTTTAGAAATCGATCCAGTTTCATCAAAAATATTGTTTATACGTTGTACAGTACTTCGACTCACTGATCTACCTGGGTGTCTATTGTTAAATTCGGCCGCAGCTTCTGCTGCCGAGCGCTCGTTGTCGCCCACGAGTCGAACAATTTCTATTTTGTCTCTTATGCTTAAATATTCCATAATTATGATAATTAATTGTATTGAGCACAAACAATTTCTGAACTCAATTTAGACAGTTTGACACTTAATAAAAGTAAACAATTCAATTATTTTCCATGGCCAACTTTGAATTTTTGAAAATAAAGACGTACCTTGGCTGCATTTTTAATTTTTCTACAAAATCGTTATTACTTGAAATATTTTGATGAAATTTTGTACATACCCATTTCGAGGGGTGCTCAATCCATTGGCGCACACAGATTTTTTCAAAAAAAACGCTAATATGGTTTCTTAAAATTTTGCTCATAAAAACGGTCATAGTAGGCTTTGGATTTTATGCGAACCAGGCAATTTTTGTTCAAAATGTGCAGTTCATCGAGCTCTACAATTTAAAAAAAAAATCAGCCAAATCGCACGATTGATACACTTTTTACAGACTGACCCCAAAACAAATGGGTCACACTGTACATGCTGCAAGGGAAATGTGCCCAAAACATAAAAGAAGTTTTTGAGAATATCCACGCGTGGCAGGCATGTCTCAACAACTAATGCGTAGTTTACACGCGCAAGTGAAACTATCACAAGTATAAATATCTTAGAGTACTTCCTAATAGTTTGCCAATGTAAACCCTCTCAGGGAGAACACACTGCCATTGTAAACGATCTCTAAAAGACAAAGAGTAGGTAAGTCTCTGGGAGCGTTTACATAAACTATTTGGAAGTACTCTCAGATATACGACTTGTGGTAGTTTTACCTCTCCGTGTGGACTATTCTATAACAGATCGCTGGTAAAATAAATTAATAATTTTGGACCAAATAATGTGGGTTCAAGCAGACCAACAAAATAAAATAAGAAATAAAATAACCAAATAGTTGATTTTTGGCAATTTTTGAGCAGTCATTACAGTTGCCAGATGAACAAACAATCACCTGCTTATTTTATGTATCTGTTTAAAGTCGCCATTTATTTAATGAACTGCAAAATAAAAAAAATTTTATATTGATTTTTTATAATAATATTAAATTTGCACTTTTTTGCAGTACACTTTTTGTCGGAACAAAAAGGCTTAAGCTTTGGCGTACAATGTTTGGTATGGATTCTTGAGATGAAAATATGCGAATTCAATTGTCATTTACTGAAGTCTATATCCATAAGATAAAGGATCTTCAAGTTGCAACTTCGCAACGTTACTTGAATACCATCTTTTTAACTGTACGTGCACCTGCAATTGCCAATAATGAGACAATCCAATATATAATTTCAAACTTGTAATACCTCAAAAAATGTTGATTATATAATATATAATTTCAAACTTGTAATACCTCAAAAAATGTTAGTAGGGGAAAATTCGTAAGAATTTTTGTACAATTTTGTTTATGGAAATGAAATGTTTATTTATTTTATAGATTTTAGATTTTAACGTGCATAGTAGTAGATAGGTGCATACGTTTCGTGACTTTTTAAAATCACGCAAAAACAAAGAGCTGTAAACATAAAAATGTGGCCATAGTCACTAAACGCAATGGCCACCAAATCTAATAAACCTTCTTCGATCTTCCCCCTACTGATTGTGCTTTTTATCAACATTTTTTGAGGTATTACTAGTTTGAAATTATATATTGGATTGTTTAATTATTGGCAGTTGCAGGTGCCCGTAGCAGTTAAAAATATTCAAGTAATGTTGCTAAGTCACAACTTGAAGATCCTGGATCTTATGGATGGACTTCAGTAAACGACAACTGGCTTCCCATATATTTTCTTCCCAAGAATCCATACCACCATTGAGTAAAGGACCAATGATACCACACATTGTACGCCAAAGTTTAAGCGTTTTTGTTTCGACAAAAACTGTAATACGAAAAATATAAGTCGAAACGTTGGCACTTTCTAAAAAAAACAGATATTGTTGTTTTTGTCCTCAACCTGATATTTTGCCCATCAACTCAAATAGTGAGGACGCTACATTTCCACTATTATTATCATTATTATTCATTATGCATTATTTTTCGTTTGAAGTGCACTTATAATTTTTTTCATTGCTTATTCTATTTTCGATCATTTCTGCGCTTAAAATACTACCTGTTATTTTTGAAGATATGCAACATGGATTCGTTTTTTCTGAATTTTCACGACTTAATTTAACCTATATGTAAATTAAATAACAGACGCGGACGGCCTCGTTCGGTCGCTGTTTCGGGACGCTCGCCGCTGGGTCGGCTGGGCTCGCCCACCATAATAATAATTAAAGGTCGAACATATGCGTAACCTACGTTTATATCTTCGCGCAGCTCGGGCGCGTTAGTTCTTGTCGCAGACGTATGCCTTGACTAGATTCGACCGCTCGGGCCGCTACGGGCTTGCCCACCGGCATCGGCTGGAGAAGAATGCATAATTAGGACCCCCTGTATACAATTTTATTTACATGGGTATGATCTTGCGCCAAAGATACTTAAGAATTATTGATAAAAGGCATTTTTAATATATGGTCTCCTTGGTATTACTTATTTCCCAAAGTCCTCTAGATATAGCTTAATTTGAACTAAGAAAATATTACTTATTTTATAGAGACTTAGGTACCATTACAATATATATTTTTCAACTTGTCTAAATCAATTTCATCGAAATTACAACCTGAAATAGGCTCCAATGGTTTCTTCGGAGATAAATTTTCTAAAGGTATTTTCTATTAAAAGAATTAGACGTTAGGTATGTTGTTTTCCCAATTTTTCTAAAAATTTTAGCTTCAGTTTTCGTAAAACTTTTTTCTCTAATGATTTTTTCATTAATATATTCTGAGTAAACTAAGAGAAAATAGGACTAGATTTATTGTTGTCATTTTTCTTAAAAAAAAACTAGCGGCCCTTCTCGGCTTCCCACGTTCAAACATTTGTAAACTTTTTACATCTTGGGTTACATTATTGGAGTTTTCGTAGGGATGCCTAATTTAACTCGATTAACAATATAGCCTATGTTACTCAGTGGTAATGTAGCATTCTATTAGTAAAAGAATTTTTAATATCGGTCTAGTAGTTATTGAGTTTATTCATTACAAACAAAAATACAAATATTTTCTCTTTATAGTATTAGTACAGATAAAACAATTTTTGTGTGTTCTATTCGATTGGGCAATACAAATTTTGTATTTCACAAATTCCTTTAAACAGAGGTAAACTGAAAGCTACAGAATACTAATACTCTGATTCAAAGCCAGTTATATTGAGTTTTTAAAATTTATAAATTATTCATATTGATTTACCTCCGAAAAAAGCCGTTGCTGATGCAACACAAGAGAGCAAAAGCACTATTAGAAATATCTACTAAAAACTTTTATCATATATCATAACCAGTAACCAGAATTTAAAGTTTGTATTGTTTTAAAATTAATTTTATTTAGAAATAAATACTACGCGGCAGATCTTTGGGGGGGGGGCTAAAGCCCCAACCCCCCCCCCCTGGTCCACTGATCATAACGCACAAAAATCACCAGTCACGTTCATGACCGCACTGCCCGAGTTTATTGCCTAAGCCGCGTGCCGTTCTTTAGAACATCAAAAGCGATAGGAAAATAACGCGATGCGACCGCTATTCTTGCGGTGTTGTCAAATTTCGGATGCCACTTAATCTAACGTGTAAGAACTAATATACACCAGAAACGTTCTGGATGTCACGAGTCGATGGAGTAAAATTATCCAGAGTATATTTAATATACAAAACCGCGCAAATACACGTGTATGCGGTTACTAGTTTTTTCTTTTTGTTAACTTTGAGTGTTTGCCCATTATCACCTTTTCTTGTAATTATTACATTTACACTCGCTAATCTTACATCCTTATATATATATATATATATATATATATATATATAAGAGGAGGGGTAGTCGTGGTAGTCGTGGCTTGACTAGTTAAACAACAAGAACCAAATTTAGTGGGAAATAAGCCAATTTTTTTTTACATCCTTAGTACATCTTATGAAGAAAATAATCCTTATTTTATTAAAGATTCCTTTAGTTTTGCAGAAAAATTCAATAATTTCCAACTCCCTGAAAATTATGTCACAGATATACAAATAGTAGGGGTGGCTACGTCCTTTTTCTACAGGATAGGCGTATTTTTGAACCCTCGAAAATTTTCCCCGCCTAAATACGACGCGAAAGACGATGGTAAGTTTCGGCCATCGAATTGTGCGGAATATATGTTTTCGAGTGGTACAGTGGCCCGTGAAAACTGTCTCGGCCGAGAGCCGGGCTAAGAGGATCCTCAAATAGGGCGGTAGGGTGAGGGAAATCTCAAAGGGAAGGAAGAGGAAGGTTCGATTAAGAGATTTAACACTTTTTCGGATTTTTAAAAGGGTAAATGCCTTTTTCCCGAGAGAAATCGGATCGTTTTTATGTGGCGTGCTGCGCCCAAAAATTACGGCGAAAATGTCGCGAGATTGTCAGAAATTGACCTTTTTCGTCGGGCCGTAGCCACGTTATTTAGGCTCGGGGCCGCGAGGCCGCAATTTTTAAAGCTTCCCCCATGTCTTCAGGTCATGTTCGGACGCCTCCGGCGCCCCGGAAAAATCGAGAAATAAGAAGAAACACGCAATTTCCGAGAGTGGTTCCGGAGGCTTCTCGGACGGATTTTTTCAAAACCGCCGTGTATGAGATTTCTTGGACTTTCATATTTCGACAGGCCGGAGGTTGGAATTTCCCGTCAGGTACGCCAAAAATCGTCCTTTTAGTTCGGGTCATTTCGGGGAAACCCACACCTGTTGAATATTTGCAATTTCGAACCGGACGATACGGGGGTGAGAATTTGAGGTAACAGTTGAACACTGGCGTTTTTTCGAAGCGGTCGATGCGGAAGGTTGGAATTCTTGCCGCCAAAATAAAACGCCTTTTAGGTTACGGAGAACTTTCAAACTGCGAATGCGTACCGGGTGTCTCTTTCTGGAAAATGCGATGGGCGAAAATTTTTGATTTTTGCGGCCAAAACCACGTCCCCTAGGTTATGGACGACTTTCAGACTGCGAATTTAACTAATTTCCAACTGGAAATTTACGACACAACATAACCTCGAAATTATTTAAGCGGCCGTAACTCCTGTGCCGTTAGAGATACGGGGTTGCCGTTTGTTTTGATTGTAAGCATATGGGGGGAGGAAAAAAATGGCCGACGATAATTTTTCATGGCCACCTCGATTTTGACAGAACAAATGCAACTTTGCTATCTTTAGAGAGAGGAGATCCGGGTTTCCTTTGTTGGGTTGCCCGGGCGAAATGATTGAGAAACGTGAAAAATAAATTCCATGGCCTACTCGATTTCGCCGGAAAACACAACTTTTCTATGCGACTAGATAGAAAGACGGGACAAAGTGCGTTGTAACCCCCACCACCCCTAACTTTAAAATTTCAAATGGGAATACCCCCTTTGCGATACATCATTTTAAAGCTGATGTTATTGCGAATACAACTCATTTTCATTTTTTTAAATCCGATGATGTTTAGAGAAGTTATGGGTAAAAACGGTTTTTTCATAGTTTAAAATAAATTACTTTTTACCCTAGATTTTCAACAGCATTCACATGGGATAATAATACACAATGATTGTGTGGCTACTTATTTTACTAAATTTTCAAAATGAGCTCCATTAGTCCCTAGAAAGTAGTAAAATCTTTGTTCACATTCCGCTCTTACTTTAACAAATGTGTCGCGAGAAATACGTTGGTATTCTTCTGTTATTCTGTTCTTCAGATCCTCAATTTTTGTGAGAGGGGTTTTATACACGTTTTTTTTATTTCCCCATGTCAATGCTGTTGAAAATCTAGGGTAAAAAGTAATTTATTTTAAATTATGAAAAAACCGTTTTTTACCCATAACTTCTTCAAACACCATCGGATTTCAAAAAATAAAAATGAGTTGTATTCGCAATAACATCAGCTTTAAAATGATGTATCACAAAGGAGGTATTCCCATTTGAAATTTTAAAGTTAGGGGTTGTGGGGGTTACAGGGGTGAATTTGTCAACATGACTGTACGTCAAAGTGTACTAAGGATGTTAGTTAAATACTTATTTTCTTCATAAGATGTATCTTATGAAGAAAATAATCCTTATTTTATTAAAGATTCCTTTAGTTGCAGAAAAATTCAATAATTTCCAACTCCCTGAAAATTATGTCATTATGAGTTTAGATGTTGTTTCTTTATTCACTAATATTCCATTAGAACCTACTTTAAGTTTTATAGAAAGAAACTGGAATAGTATCAAACATCATTGTACTATTAAATAGGAAAGTCTGCTTATGATTTTGAGATTTATTTTTAATAATACTTACTTTTCCTTATACAATCAATTTTATAAACAAATTTTTGGTACCCCAAGGGGATATTATTATTAAGAGTTTTTCTTCCATTTGTTTCTTTTCCTTCATTTGCTTATTTATTTAATTTGTGCTAGTACCTATTTGTTTTTATGTATATTGTTTAATTTTGTTTTAAAATTTTAGTCATGGTGTGTCGGAGAGACGTTTCTTGAAGATAATAAAAAATTAATAATAATAATCAATCCAAATATTTTTCTATGCCATATATACAAGGTGCATCTGAACAAATCCCAAAATTTTTTAAACAATACAACATTATTATTGGACATAAACCAAATTACTATACTAATAAATTCTTTACCAAATTAAAACCAAAAATCCCAAATAATTTTCAATCAAACTTAATTTATAAAATCCCTTGTAATGATTTCCCTTCGATTTATATTGGTCAAACTAAACAATACCTTCATAAACGTTTATATAAACATAAATACGATGTAAGAACCAATAACAACAACTCTACAGCATTAACTAACATTCTTTGGATAACTTACACCACTTTAACTTTAACAATACACAAATCTTAAGTAAAGAGAATAATCATACGAAAATAAATATCCTAGAAATGATTTACATAAAAAAGCACTGACACCGAAAACCTTTCTCATATTTATTATAACCTTATAAACTAAAAAATAAATAAATCAAACATTATTTTTCCAAAATAATATAATAATACATACTGTATACAGAGTTTTTCTTCCTTATCTTTTTATAAAATAAAAATTACAGTTTTTGTCCCCTAAAAACCACACCGAACATTCAGTTCGAGTTCAAAATAGGAATATATTTACTTCTCCTCCGACTGTGCATATGAACACATGTTAACACAAATCTTCAAGAAACGTCTCTTCGACACACCATGACTAAAATTTTAAAACAAAATTAAACAATATACATAAAAACAAATACTAGCACAAATTAAATAAATAAGCAAATGACGGAAAATAAACAAATGGAAGAAAAACTCTTAATAATAATAAATAGAACAAATAACTTATCAATGTAAGTATTCATAAGATTTTAAAAAAAATTTAAATGTATTGTGTCTATTTTATATTTATCTTTTATATAGTTACCACCTAAAGAACTAACAAAAAACCTTCTCTCGTAGGTAACCAAATGTAATTGTTTTTGTTTTTATAAAAAAAAAGACTTTTTTGATACCTGATGATGGCAATAAATGCCGAAACACGTGTAGTGCCTTTTTAAGGGATAATAAAAAATTAAAAAAAAAAATTATTTCTTAATGTGTTAAAATAAGTTTTATATGGTCGAGCCCCAGGAATTTTATTCGATAAAACAATTGACGACCAGGAATGAAAACTACAAACTACAGTAAACATATATAAACCTTTTGGATATTTAAATCTGTGTTGTATTTAGAAATTAAAACTTTGCATATTTATACACTCTGTTATAAAAAATAAGAAACACTCAAACCTAAACTTTGTTAAAAATGGTGCAACACATGAACATGGTACAAGACAAACAAATTTAAAGAAGACAGTTAGCATAAAAAGTAATTTTGGAAAAAAGTCAATATTACATAATGGAATCTAAATATATAATAACTTACCAAAATCGTTAAAAATGACACCAAATATTACCAAATTTAAAAAAGAACTTAAGAAATATCTCATTGAAAAAAGTGATTTTTGATTGATTTAATTACATTAATTTAGTTTTTTTTTAATTTTAAATTGTTTTGTCATATTCTCTATAATGAACTGTACAGTTGGTTGAGAATAATAATAAATAAATGAATGAATTGGTTGGCCTTGGATTGCCTGAAGAATAGTGGAAAATCTTATAACCCTGCCCACGGACATTGGCGGCTTTTTTCGCAAAAGTCTCTTGACAATCTCGAATCGCCGTTCTAAAAATCGAAGAAGGTGGTAAATGTCTTAATTAGGTGTCGTACTTTCCTCCGATACCAAAAAGAACCTCAAAAATCCGATATCTAAGAGAAATTCCCGATTAACCACTTTCGAGAAACGGGACGGCTGTATCAACGAAACCGACGGAAAATCGTCTGAAACCACTATTGGAAATTGCTAGTTTTTTCTCATTTCTCGATTTTTCAGGGGCCCGGGAAGCATCAGAACCTCACCTGAAGACCCCAGGGAAGCTTTAAAAATTGAAATAAACCAAAGATTTGGTTCGCGGTTAAGATAAAGAAGTGTAATAAACCAATGTAAAAAAACCACTACGAAATTCTTCTATAATAACACAATTATACTTAGATATTATATCTTATTTAACTAATACCACTTTGACAATCAAAGAAATCCGCGTAATTTCACGTTACGTGGATCTCAAAACACCAAATCCACTTATAAATTATTATAATAATAATGCAGCTATTTATTAACCTATTTTCGTTGACTGGCGTGTTAAGGCGCTACGATACCCCCCATTTTCAAGGGTTTCGTAGTTTACATCTCCTACTTGCATTTTTTAATATTTTCACTTGATTTTTTTTTGTGGCTTAGATAAAACTATGAAGAATCGTCGTTGTGTATCACGAACTGTCCAGGACTAATGCGACACTGTTAAAAAAAATGCCAAACATACCCGAAATTCGACTATATTCGGTTAAGAATTTCGAGTATTTCCGCCGCTCAAAAATAATTCGAAAGACACAACGACGATTGAGGCATTCGATAACATTATTTTAAGACTACTTTCAAGTCGATACGTTTGTTCGTTTGGCTATGATTTGAAAACTACGAACCCATTGCCCGGCAATAAAATGATCCGTGAATTGGCCATCCGAGCAGGAATTAGACGTACGGAGATAGACGGGCGGGCGGGCGTTCGCTGGAACTCGTGGTTCCCCTACTCCCCCTACTTCGGCCTACCTCACCGGGCTCGGGAACCACGTCAGGGGAACTTTCAGTCGATATCAGATGTTTCATTTTATTAGTCTCAGTCTTCCTTATTTGTGTTTCGCTTGTTTTGAATGTTAGAATATTACATTATGTATGTCGACATTGTCGACTGGCATATAATAATACTCATTATTATTAATCCTCCAGGAATAATAAATAAATAATTATTATTCACAAAGTATTTTTTGCTTTTGTGTAAAATGGTTTGATCCCTAGGGCATAAAATGGCCTGGTCGTGCAAAAAGAGTAAATTTAAATTCTAGACCAAATTGTGCGCTTGATTTTTACTTTAAAAATGTGATAGGTACAAGTAATATTTTTGTCAAATAAATGGGTCATATGAAGCATTTTTTGAAAACGAATAATATCCTATGTAATACGATTATTGTGTCAAATCGCTGCATGATAAAAGCTAATTTATATACTTTCCAGAGGGAACGATAATAATTCTGACATCCAGTCAGTTTTAGAAACTTCTTCGTTAGAAGATTGTTCGAAAGTCATTTGAGTTGAAAATCGGGCAAAATAAAAATAGAAGGTACATTTTATTGTTCCAGTCTGTCGAATTTATGACATTTTAATACATTTTCTAGGATGTTCGATAATTCAGATTTGTCAGAAGGTTCTGAAACTGAACGGCAGTCAGGGCTAGAATACCTATAATTTTTGATAATGATGTCGCAACAGTCACAGTGAAACCAATAGGAGTAATTTGTGGGCTTGTGTGCTTTTATTCCCGTACCTAATATGGTTCCCAGAATTTGAGAGAGGGGTACTAGGGTACTAACACATATTTTGCATTTTGCACACTTATTATTCGGATTTAGGTATAAGTGCAGGTGCATAGGGTTTGAGAAACAAACTTTCTGGGAAAAACAGGGCTTTGAATGAAACATTTACAAGGGATTAGAAATTAATAGCTCCTATTATCTCAAAACTATTACTTTATTTAAAAACGGAGACCGGTTTCACAACTCTATAAATTTACCTACATCCTCAGGGCAGGTAGTAGGTATATGTATAAATAAATAAAGAACCTTTACTTACCTAGCCATTATATATTTGAAATATATACATTCAGCCACAAGTCAAAGTTGAAACAATTAAAAACATTTACATAATTATAATCTTTTTTCAAGTATCTCCTTCAAATTTCCTGCAAGCTCTTGGACTATAAGTGATTATCCCTTATTTATTTACTTGGTGCTGGTCCGGTATGCGCTCTACAGTATGACGAACAGGTCTGGCTTGCGATCTACAGTAATTATGTGATCTACAGTATAAGTTTACATTTTTTATTGATTGTTTAGATTAATAATAAGAAGAAATAATAGATATGGTTTTTTTTAATAAAATGAAAAATAATGAAATACTATATAATTAATCACAAATAGACTCTTCTAATGTCTTCCAAAAATGATAGGAATCTACATGAAGCGTCTTTCCTTAAATTTCTCCATGCCACAAAATCCAAGTGGCTCTGTAGCATATGGTGAGGTACACTTCTTTTCTTCTTCATTAATGCCACTTCAGCATCCAGCCATTTTCGTTCTATTCTTTGGGTGTGCGCTCCGGAGTCAGGATCAACATAGTTGTGTTGGTGATTAACTGAATTGTGCACATATCCAAGCCGTGATAAAGACCGGTAAGCGGGCCATTCATCGGAATGGATATACGATCCTGCTTCAACTTCACGCTGAATGATGGGAATCAACGTGGCAGCATCCCTCCTTGTAACGACGAAAAAACGGACATGCGTTTTTGTTGCCAACCCAAACACCCATCCACCATCTACTTGACTGCCGTGGTTCCGATTATTCTCGACTTCGGCATCAGAATCTTCGGATTCGGCTAGCTGATTCCCCTGCAAAAGTCGTCCCCTGTTGTATTTTCTCCGGCCTGAAAATTTGGATTCATCGATTTGGACGGGATCATCCGCGGTTCCTCTCAGCTGTCCTTGTACGTCAACTGACACCATCTTGCTGCAGACCTCCCGGCACATGTTGAACCAATCAACGATTGCATCTCGACTTCTTCCTGTATGCTGCATTGCATCTTCTATGGACGTATCGAAAATAAAGTACCAAACCAATTCCAAAATCGAGCACAAGCTGAGTTTGCAGTTTAATCTGTCATTGATATCGGTATAGTGGAAGAAACGATTTCCAGTCCGTAAGGACCTCCCAGTCTGGCATCCTCTTCTGGGGCAAGGAAGAACAGGATAAAACTCCCCTTTCCTGTTTTTCCGCCGCTTCTCTAGCATCTCGGATCAGTCGGATCCACATCGTGTGCACGGATCGGCATCATCTTCAATTTGCAGCAGGTGATGTTCTTGTAGATATGCCGTAGCTGCGGCCTCGGACGGAATGACCGTGTTGTAAAACTCCTTTGTCAACATGATGTTAGCGCAGCAGATACAAATTTCAGAATAAGATGTCAATGAAAATTTACCCCTATTTTTACTCCTATATTAAATTAAGATCAAATAGCAGGTGCTTATCCAAATATTTATTGTGAATAATAATGACAATACGGTTATAATAAAATCATAAAGGTTAATACGCATAAAGGGTTTTTATTGACCTGTTTGGGGTGCAAAGAACAATTATGCAAATTAATAATTATGAAATTATTATTATATTCCTATTTGCATACTTGTTGGCGACAGTTCTTTTCTCCCCAAACAGGTGAATAAAACGGTATAATTTTAACGTAGATCGCATAACAGAATAGAGTACTTGAAGGTGTAGATCATATTTTCACGTAGAGCGCATACCAGACCAGCACCATTTACTTTTTTAAATCTTATATTGTAGTCCTTGATGTAATTTTATAGATTAACGAAACCGCTTACTGTTTTTAAATAAACAAATCAGAGTTGTGATATAATATTATACCTAGGGCCTATTCACTCTAATCCCTCTAAAGTGAACTCTTACCAAAGTTTAGAAAGTATATCTCTGGACGCTGCTCTTACAGTGTAGAAAGTTTTCAGTTAGATTTATTTATTATTACACAAATATAAATATGGAATACTAGGTATATAAAACATTTTATAGAAGTAGACTTTAGACGCACTTTTTTAGTCGTAACAACACTATTATGCAGAACAATAATTATCCAATCAAACATTGATAGATGTTCAACTGACCCTAACGTGGTTCAAGAAGAATTCTGTAATCGAATCGTTAATTTAGATTTTATAATTGAGCAATTACAGAAGTTTTTTTATACACGAACTCTTCATAGTACCTATGCACCTTTGCTGATATGAAAAATAATAGTAAAATTGCTTCGACGCCAAAAAGCTATGCAGTGTGTTGCCAACGAAAAGTGAACGCCCTCTATAACTCCCAAAAAATATCATTTTTGCAATAAAGCAAACAGGCCACCGCCGTTTTTTAAATATATATTTTCGCGCTTCTTCGTCAGCATCGGCGAGACTCGTGTGACCCGTCGGCGGCGGCCGGCACCTGACTTATTATTTCATATTATCTACACAGGAAAAAAAGACTGTTGTGATTTTAGTGAGTTCGTGTATATAGTCACTTTTCTAATCTAATCTATACTTTTGACGTAATTGCAGATGAACCAATAAGTTTAAAATAGTTTAAATTTCCGTATTGTCACTTCGATACTAAAATTGGCATACTACAATGAAAGCATAACCTCGGTTTTAAAATGTCTCATGTTTTATTCAAACAATTAAATTTATTTTATTTAAATAATAATAATTCTCACCCTCAGACTACTCCAAACTATCTAAGAGTACCCCAGAAGCAACTGAAAAAACATTATAATTCATTGGATGAACAAAACAACTTAATTGCAACTTTTATAGGTATTTATCAATATAATCAGTAAATCATCTTTTTCAATTTTTATGTTATTCAAGAAATTCTTAGAATTTACATATTAGAATTCATGTCAAATACAAGTTAGATTGAATCAAGTACTTTTTACTCGACTGAACTAATATCCTATTACAAACACGTTAGTAAAAAAAGCTGTGACCTTGACTGAGTAATTTACCAAAATCAACGATCGCAAATTAATGATCGCAAAGGTTTTGAATCAACCCTACATTTTATATCGTTCGTAGTCATAATGAACACTGTGCAAGTGAATGGCTATTAACAAACTGGGGGTTACTAGAACTTGTATCCACTAAAATTAAATGTTATTAATCTATTGATCTCATCTGCAACATTTCTGTTTTGTCAATTATAAGTTGCTACACTAGCAACTTGATTTGCATTTTACACATCATTTGCTTATTATTTAGGCAATAATATGATATATTACTAATAATTATAATTGATATTAGTACCCACAATTATTACAAATCCAGCAAAAATTCAGTGACAGTAGTTGTAATTTCAGTATAATGAACAGTTAAATGTACCCCTATTCAATTCAACACCATGAAACGTTTTGTTATGTGGTTCTGACAAAAGAATGTGCTTAGAAAAGAAGTATTATAGAATCAATTCCAGAACATGCTATTTATTGGAATAAAATATTACATTTAAATTATTCATTAGAATTCAATATCAATTGTCATTGAATTGATTATTGTTAGTTACAAAAAAAGCTACTGCTTGAGTTTGAGGAATAATATCTCATATTGAATTAAATAGGGTTTTTTACAAAGTGACAGATTTTTCTCAGTGTAGTAACTACGGCCGGCTGCCCCTCAATCGTAGCACTATGAAGGGGCAGGCTGGAGTGGGGAGTCGTGGGGACTAGAGGAAGGAAAAGGATAGGCATATCTAATCGAGCGACGTTTGTCCTGAATTGAGTCGGGCACTTCGGGCGGATTTCATAAGTACATATCGTAGCCTCTTAATAAGTCAGTTAACGCAATTTTTATTTTCTACGGGGAGGAGCGGGTCGGTACGAGGGAATGTAGGGGAAGCCATGGAATTGGCGCAACGTTGCCGCACTTACCCGAAATTCTTGATTTCTTGCTTATTTCTCATGCCTAGTGGAACGATTTATGAGGCCGCACGTGTACATTATATTAGGAACTCACTTAATTGTAGGTAATTTTGAAATTAATATCACAAAAACTATTTAAATGTAATTTAAGAGTGACTGAAGAAGCAGTTAAACTACTGCGAAAGCTTTCACAAATAAAAAGTCTTCACACTTAAAACTTGGCTTATTTGCCTCTTAATTTAGTTCTACTTGTTTAACTAGTCAAGCCACGACTACCCCTCCTCTTAATTAAGAGGCTACGATACTTATGAAATCCGCCTGAAGTGCCCGACTCAATTCAGGACAAACGTCGCTCGATTAGATATGCCTATCCTTTTCCTTCCTCTAGTCCCCACGACTCCCCACTCCAGCCTGCCCCTTCATAGTGCTACGATTGAGGGGCAGCCGCCGTAGTTACTACACTGAGAAAAATCTGTCACTTTGTAAAAAAAACTGTTTAATTCAATATGAGATATTATTCCTCAAACTCAAGCAGAAGCTTTTTTGTAACTAACAATAATCAATTCAATGACAATTGATATTGAATTCTAATGAATAATAATTTAAATGTAATATTTTATTTCAATAAATAGCATGTTCTGGAATTGATTCTATAATACTTCTTTTCTAAGCACATTCTTTTGTCAGAACAAACGTTTCATGATGTTGAATTGAATAGGGGTACATTTAACTGTTCATTATACTGAAATTATAACTACTGTCACTGAATTTTTGCTGGATTTGTAATAATTGTGGGTACTAATATCAATTATAATTATTAGTAATATATCATATTATTGCCTAAATAATAAGCAAATGATGTGTAAAATGCAAATCAAGTTGCTAGTGTAGCAACTTATAATTGACAAAACAGAAATGTTGCAGATGAGATCAATAAATTAATAACATTTAATTTTAGTGGATACAAGTTCTAGTAACCCCCAGTTTGTTAATAGCCATTCACTTGCACAGTGTTCATTATGACTACGAACGATATAAAATGTAGGGTTGATTCAAAACCTTTGCGATCATTAATTTGCGATCATTGATTTTGGTAAATTACTCAGTCAAGGTCACAGCTTTTTTTACTAACGTGTTTGTAATAGGATATTAGTTCAGTCGAGTAAAAAGTACTTGATTCAATCTAACTTGTATTTGACATGAATTCTAATATGAAAATTCTAAGAATTTCTTGAATACCATAAAAATTGAAAAACATGATTTACTGATTATATTGATGAATACCTATAAAAGTTTCAATTAAGTTGTTTTGTTCATCCAATGAATTATAATGTTTTTTCAGTTGCTTCTGGGGTACTCTTAGATAGTTTGTAGTAGTCTGAGGGTGAGAATTATTATTATTTAAATAAAATAAATTTAATTGTTTAAATAAAACACATTTTAAAACCGAGGTTATGCTTTCATTGTAGTATGCCAATTTTAGTATCGAAGTGACAATACGTCTTCTTAACGGAAATTTAAACTATTTTAAACTTATTGGTTCAGCTGCAATTACGTCAAAAGGATAGATTAGATTAGAAAAGTGACTATATACACGAACTCACTAAAATCACAACAGTCTTTTTTTCCTGTGTAGATAATATAAAATAATAAGTCAGATGCCGGCCGCCGCCGACGGGTCACACGAGTCTCGCCGATGCCGACGAAGAAGCGCGAATATTTAAAAAACGGCGGTGGCCTGTTTGCTCTATTGCAAAAATGATATTTTTGGGAGTTATAGAGGGCGTTCACTTTTCGTTGGCAACACACTGCATAACTTTTTGGCGTCGAAGCAATTTTACTATTATTTTTCATATCAGCAAAGGTGCATAGGTACTATGAAGAGTTCGTGTATAAAAAACTTCTGTAATTGCTCAATTATAAAATCTAAATTAACGATTCGATTACCGAATTCTTCTTGAACCACGTTAGGGTCAGTTGAACATCTATCAATGTTTGATTGGATAATAATTATTGTTCTGCATAATAGTGTTGTTACGACCAAAAAAGTGCGTTTAAATTCTAATTCTATAAAATGTTTTATATACCTAGTATTCCATATTAATATTTGTGTAATAATAAATAAATCTAACTGAAAACTTTCTACACTGTAAGAGCAGCGTCCAGAGATATACTTTCTAGACTTTGGTAAGAGTCCACTTTAGAGGGATTAGAGTGAATAGGCCATAGGTATAATATTATATCACAACTATGATTTGTTTATTTAAAAACAGTAACCGGTTTCGTTAATCTATAAAATTACATCATCAAGGACTACAATATAAGATTTAAAAAAGTAAATAAATAAAGGATAATCACTTACAGTCCAATAGCTTGCAAGAAATTTGAAGGAGATACTTGAAAAAAGATTATAATTATGTAAATGTTTTTAATTGTTTCAACTTTGACTTGTGGCTGAATGTATATATTTCAAATATATAATGGCTAGGTAAGTGAAGGTTCTTTATTTATTTATACATATACCTACTACCTGCCCTGAGGATGTAGGTAAATTTATAGAGTTGCGAAACCGGTCTCCGTTTTCAAATAAAGTAATAGTTTGGAGATAATAGGAGCTATTAATTTCTAATCCCTTGTAAATGTTTCATTCAAAGCCCTGTTTTTCCCAGAAAGTTTGTTTCTCAAACCCTATGCACCTGCACTTAGGTATACCTTAATCCGTATAATAAGTGTGCAAAATGCAAAATATGTGTTAGTACCCTAGTACCCCTCTCTCAAATTCTGGGAACCATATTAGGTACGGGAATAAAAGCACACAAGCCCACAAATTACTCCTATTGGTTTCACTGTGACTGTTGCGACATCATTATCAAACATTATAGGTATTTTGCCCTGACTGCCGTTCAGTTTCAGAACCTTCTGACAAATCTGAATTATCGAACATCCTAGAAAATGTATTAAAATGTCATAAATTCGACAGACTGGAACAATAAATTGTACCCTCTATTTTTATTTTGCCCGATTTTCAACTCAAATGACTTTCGAACAATCTTCTAACGAAGAAGTTTCTAAAACTGACTGGATGTCAGAATTATTATCGTTCCCTCTGGAAAGTATATAAATTAGCTTTTATCATGCAGCGATTTGACACAATAATCGTATTACATAGGATATTATTCGTTTTCAAAAAATGCTTCACATGACCCATTTATTTGACAAAAATATTACTTGTACCTATCACATTTTTAAAGTAAAAATCAAGCGCACAATTTGGTCTAGAATTTAAATTTACTCTTTTTGCACGACCAGGCCATTTTCTGCCCTAGGGATTAAACCATTTTAGACAAAAGCAAAAAGTACTTTGTGAATAATAATTATTTACTTATTACTCCTGGAGGAATAATAATAATGGGTATTATTATATGCCAGTCGACAGACATAATGTAATATTCTAACATTCAAAACAAGCGAAACACAAATAAGGGAGACTGAGAGTAATAAAATGAAAAATGAAACATCTGATATCGATTGAAAGTTCCCCTGACGTGGTTCCCGAGCCCGGTGAGGTAGGCCGAAGTAGGGGGAGTAGGGGAACCACGAGTTCCAGCGAACGCCCGCCCGCCCGTCTATCTCCGTACGTCTAATTCCTGCTCGGATGGCCAATTCACGGATCATTTTATTGCCGGGCAATGGGTTCGTAGTTTTCAAATCATAGCCAAACGAACAAACGTATCGACTTGAAAGTAGTCTTAAAATAATGCTATCGAATGCCTCAATCGTCGTTGTGTCTTTCGAATTATTTTTGAGCGGCGGAAATACTCGAAATTCTTAACCGAATATAGTCGAATTTCGGGTATGTTTGGCATTTTTTTTAACAGTGTCGCATTAGTCCTGCACAGTTCGTGATACACAACGACGATTCTTCATAGTTTTATCTAAGCCACAAAAAAAGTGAAAATGTTAAGAAATGCAAGTAGGAGATGTAAACTACGAAACCCTTGAAAATGGGGGGTATCGTAGCGCCTTAAGACATCCGAAAAGTATGGAATTAAGCCAAGAAAAGATACTTCTTAATGGAAAATTTCCACCTTACGTGATGTGAACTCGACGAGCAATAAAATGGAAAGCGCCCCGCAAATTTTGTCGTCGGACCTTTTATAGACTTATTCTTAGGAACATTTTCCAATTTTCCTATATTGAAAACATTCGAAAACCGCAGAAATTATATACAGAATGTCAAAGATTTTGTAATCAGGACTTTGATATTTTGTAGGAAAATATATTGCAACTTGGATTGCTCATATAAATAATAGGTCTTAAAGTTCTTCGTTTCTGAGCGTAGTAGTTACCTTTTTGAAATTGAATTATGGCCTAAAATAAACAAGCTGCTGAACTGAAATTTGTCCCAGCTGCGTTCTTGGGGATGGAAAATAAGCTTTTACTCTTAACTTTTTTGAGGTTATCTTTTTGGTCTTGCAGGTTCATCATTTAAGGCGCTACGATACCCCCCATTTTCAAGGGTTTCGTAGTTTACATCTCCTACTTGCATTTCTCAATATTTTCACTTGATTTTTTTTAGTGGCTTAGATAAACCTATGAAGAATCGTCGTTGTGTGTCACGAACTGTGCAGGACTAATACGACACTGTAAAAAAAAATGCCAAACATACCCGAAATTCGACTATATTCGGTTAAGAATTTCGAGTATTTCCGCCGCTCAAAAATAATTCGAAAGACACAACGACGATTGAGGCATTCGATAACATTATTTTAAGACTACTTTCAAGTCGATACTTTTGTTCGTTTGGCTATGATTTGAAAACTACGAACCGATTGCCCGGCAATAAAATGTTCCGTGAATTGCCCATCCGAGCAGGAATTATACGTTAGACGTACGGAGATGGGCGAGCGGGCGGGCGTTCGCTGGAACTCGTGGTTCCCCTACTTCCCCCTACTTCGGCCTACCTCACCGGGCTCGGGAACCATGGCAGGGGAACTTTCAATCGATATCAGATGTTTCATTTTATTAGTCTCCCTTATTTGTTTTAGACGGAGAGCTGGCTACGTAGGGGTTCGGGTCACTCGGTAAAGTCGGAATTTGGTCATTTATAGGTTCCGTTGTTAGTAACATAGCTAGAGGCGGGCGGGCAGACAGCACCCCGGAAGAATAAATTGAGGGTAGGGGGTTGAACATGCAATTTTGTGTCATAAAGAAATTGTTAAGGGAAAATGTTGAAAATTTGCAGGATAATCGGAGATAGTGCATATAAGTAGAGAAAAAATTGGCAGACGGCTAGGTGGAAAATAAAGAGTCGGCAGACGGCGGCTAATTTTGCAAAAATTTTTGCAAAAATTATGTGACTCACTAAATGTCTGCCAATTTTTACAGTTATTCTGTAACTCAAAATAACACTAGGTGCAAAATGGCAGACAGCTAGTTGGAAGAATTGGGGAGATATGGCACATAGTAAGTGCGTCGGTGGCCCACTCGAATAATTACTTTTTTCATCGAGTACACTTCTGGCAATTTGTTAGCATATTTTACGATATTTCAGTAGACTATTTGTTAATTTCCAGAAGTCAATTACGAAGACATACATAAATCAATAATTTTATTAATAAACAAATAAGACGACTAATTTTATTTCTATTAAAATGATATTTATAATTTTGAATAGTTTTCAAAAATCACTATTAAATCATGTTTGAATTTTCAATATATCGTTAAAACTATATAATGTATTTTCCATTTACATTTAGAAATTTTCAACTGAAGCGTTGTTGTCGTTAGCGCGTTAGCTACCATAGATTCAGGTACACGGTCCCTTCTGATCATCTGCTCTATCGTTTTCTTTCTTTTTTCTTTTTTTCTCTCTGTTTATCTTATATACGTTATGGGTCTTATAGGTCTCTTTTGTTTGCGTGCCTGGATATTTTTGTTGGAGGGGAGAGCGACGCTATGTGGCTATGACGCATTTTAAGAAATGCGAACGGCAGTTTAGCTTGAGATTTGAATGCGTACAGTCTGTTAGCGTGTTTTTATTATCATATATATTTGCGATTTTGAGCAATACAAAATGGAGAAATTCTGCGTGTTCAATTGTGAAAATGTGCCTGATAAAATATATCTATTCACTGAAGAAAAATTACAACAGTGCCATGAGAAACTGCGTGTTCGCAAAGCATTGAAAATGAAATACAGCGACGTTAATCTTCCCGATCACATTACGGAAAATCATGGATATCATGTTACAAATATTTCACGGCAATTGCTAAGAGGACTTTAGAAAAATACAATGCGTTGAAAAAATCTGAAGAAAATAAGAGTACACAAGCGTCTTTTGAGAGTGTCTCAGGTAAGCTGAATTCTCCATGCATAATTTTATTTATCTTATGCGTCATGTCCATCGTATGAAATTTAAAAATATTATTTATTCAATTGTCAGCTCCGTCCACATCATCGAATTTGAATGTAGGAGAGGAAAATTTTCCCGTTGAAGATCCACAATCATCAGGTGGAAAAGAATCAATTGATGAAGCAAGTGGCAGCCGCAACGTTGAACGTCCAACGGATACTTCCTCCCTCTCTCCAACGTCCACTGAAGAACAGGAAATCAGTGGTGAGCAGGATGATATCAATAGAGTTTGTTTTTTTTTGCAATAAGGCTCGTAAAGTTGTGAAATATAGTGTAATACCGTTGTATAATTCTACCGATCAGCAGAAATTGAAAAATGACATTTTATTGAACGCTGTTGGCTTAAACGATCACGAAATGAAGAATAGAATACAATCTTTAAAAACAGACCTATCATAATCCATGTAAAGTTTTATATTTAAAAAAATTTCTGAATGCGCCGAAAACTTCTCGTACCGATTGGCACGTAACCAGAGATTTACATGAAGCTGCCTACAGAGAAGTTTGTAATTACCTACGTGGATAAAATTATCATTGAAAAAAAAACAGTCAAAATTATTACAATATTTAACCGATATTTATAACGAAATTCTTGACAAGTTACATAATGAAGAATTTGGTGTTAGTAGCGCGAAATACACGTCTCAGCAACTTTTTGAAATATTTCAAAACACTTATGCTGATAAAATTCAGATAATTATACTACATAAAAAAAGAATCGTTTGTCCTCGAGATGACTATGTCATCGATGAAGATACTTATTCACGTTTAGAAGAAGATGAATTCAGGACACGCGATGCTCTTAGTTTGAGGAAACAAATTTTACACATACTTAAAAAACCACTACCAAGTAAAGTAAAAACCAGTGATTTAATAGCAGGAGAATGTGAAATCCCGGCTTCGCGTTGACTCTAGAACACAAAATAGTTCCGATCGAATTCGTAAAATTAAATCCATATCACAAGATATTATTTACACGATATTTAATGGTAAAGTAAAGACAGCCAAACATATAACGTTAGGAATGACTCTTAAAAGTATTACAAGTAGCCGAAAAGTCGTCGATCTTATAAATAAATTCCGTCATTGCTGCAGTTATAATGTTATAGAAGAACTTGAGACAGAAGCTACATTTTCTGCTTGCAACACTGTTAATATTTCTTCTGAAAATGCAATACTCGCGCCTAACATATGTACAGGTGTGGCGTTTGATAATTATGATCGGTTCGTTGAAACCAGCACCGGCAAGGACAGTTTGCACGATACGGTTGACATTTTTTATCAAAATATTCAAACAGATGATAACTTGGCATCTCGTGCAAGCGATGACAATATTACACCACCAGCACAAAAAAAGGAGAACTTTCGATGCAATAGTCCCCGAATTACGACAATACTTAAAAAAGCCATCATTTCGTGAAAAGTTATTACCCATTGATAGTGAATTACGTGTTATTTTGTCACCCAGATATGATTTTTTTAAGAAATTAGATCTCCTGTGGGTTTTGTCACATTACTGCAAAATACCTGATACACCAATGTGGGTTGGTTTTAATCATAAAATTACTGAGGAAAATAGTATCAAACAAAAAATTTCGTATCTCACACCAATAAATTTGTCCCCGACAGATAAATCTGTTGTATATGAAACAATGAGACAAACTCAACAGATCGGGATTGAATGCAAACAAAATTACATGCAAGTAACATACGATTTAGCTATTGCCAAAGTGGTCTTTTCAATTCAGTCTACAGAAAAACCTAACTTCAATAATATTTTCATCAACACGGGTGCTTTTCATGTAATGATGGCATATTTTAAAGCCATTGGAAAATTTATTGATGATTGCGGATTAACACAAATAATGGTCGAAAGCAATCTTTTAGCTGGTGGCTCCGTGAACGGTTTTATAAGCGGCAAACATTATAATCGCTGTAAAAGATTACATCCATTGGTTGGTATCCTTAAGCTTATACAGATCTTACACGTTGAAAAGTTTTTGGAATCAAGTGAAATAGAGATAACGAACGATATTACAAATTATTTAACAGAATTTCAATCAAATAAGTTTCTGACGATGAATTGTACAATAGAGAGCTTTCCGATATATTGCAACAGTACTCCGATTATAAACAAAAAACACTGACGGGGGTTCACGGAAAAACGGCACAGTTTTATGCTCTGTATGTTGAATTTATTAATTATTATCTGATGTTCACCCGGAGTATTCGCGTTGGAGATTTCGACTTATATAAGTTAATGATGCCAAAGTTATGCAATTTGTTTTTTCTTTTCAATCAAAATAATTATTCTCGATGGCTGTTAGCTTATCTCGATAAATTATTAACAATTGGAGAAACTCATCCAGAACTCGCTGCAGAGTACGAAAGCGGAATGTTCGGAATAAAAAGAACAGACCATAACTTCTCACGACTTCCCATAGATTTGACACTAGAACAAACTGTCAATGCCGATGCGGCAAGAAGATTGACAGGCATTATCCATTTCACAAATTCTATATCTGCTCGACAGCGATGGTCGAGAAGCCACAGTATAAGATCGACGATTATTTCACATGTATACAATGAAAGCGGTATAAAAAAAAATCAAGACACAACAGCAGCTTTGGAAAAACACATAATCGCGAATGATTCCAAAAATGTAACTGCATTTATCGCTGCTGTTAAGCAAAATATAAATCCGTTTAGTTGTTCAGAGACAAAGGAAATTTTTTTATTTAATATTAAAACAGGTCGTTGCGCATCAGAACCCGTGACCGATTTTCTTTTAAACGTGGAAGAAAATGGACAGGCTATGCAACAGTTATTTATATCAGAATGCTCACAAGTTGATACAAGATTCGAAGCACCAATTAAGCAAAATAAAATTTTAAATTTTGCCAGCTGCAATAACAAACAAAAAGTAATTGTTAACAACAAAGTACGCGAAGTTCGCATGCAACGCGACCTGTTTGGCCGGATGTTGGGTATTTCGATGAAGGAGGCAGCAGATATCGAAAAAATGCTTTCATATCCCATGACTCCGATACCCACGTCATTATGTCACTTAGACGGTACTATTTGTAAAACGGAAAAATCAGCGTTGCTGAAAAATTTCCAAAACGACAGTACGTTACCTCCCGCAATCGATGTCGTAATTGTTGATGGATTATTTTTAATTCATTGTATAAAAGAAGTTCCAAAATCTTTTGGTAATATTTCAAAGAAAATATTACAAATTCTTTGCAGCTACGATGCTCCATCTATACACATTGTTTTCGATCGTTATTGTCACCCTTCAATCAAAGATTACGAGCGTTCATTGCGAGGATGTTTCGAGGCTGATTATGAATACGTTATCTCTGGTCCAGAAAAAACGAGACCAACGGACTTCTCGAAAGAACTTCGTAATGATAAATTTAAAGAAGCGTTAGTCGAGTTTTTAATTTCACACTGGCAGAATCCAGAAGTAGCTACTTTTATTGGTAACAAAATAATTTTTCTAAACTACATTGAATGCTATTCATTCCAAGTAAACGCCGATGGTAATGTTATTCGAACAACAAATGCAGAATTTTGTTGTCCTCCGCATGAAGAGGCTGACACAAAAATAATATATCATGCGTTTAAAATTGATCCAAATTCAAATATCGTAATTAAGTATTCCGACACAGATATTATTGTTATTTTGTTAGGTAACACAAAATTCAATCAAAAATTTGGGTCGAGTGTGGAGTTTCTGATAAACGTCATATTATCAATGTCAATGAGCTTCATGAATCGCTCGGATTAGAATTTTGTAAAGCATTGCCGAGATTTCATGCGTTAACAGGATGTGACTATAATCCCGCATTTTTTCGAAAAGGAAAACAGCGTCCGTATAAAATACTTTTAAAGTAAAAAGAATACCAAACTGCATTCGCTAACTTAGGTAATATAGCTGCAAATAAAGAAACTACCTTTTATGTTGTTGAGTCATTTGTTTGTAGCATGTACGGTATTAAATCTTGCGAAAAAGTCAATCAGCTTCGATATGAATTGTTCCATCTAAATTATACAATAAAAAATGTAAACGAGCCTTTTCAAAAAAAAAAAACAATTAAAAAAGTTCGATGCTTCCTGCTTGCCACCTTGCTACACTGAATTACGCCAACACATGGAAAGAACACATTATACTCGTATTGCAAATATATGGACAAATGCGACCTTATTTGATCCGTACGAATTAGAAGCTGAAAATTGCGGGTGGATATTGAATGGGTCCCAATACGAATTCAAATGGTTTGAAGGACCACAATTACCACCATCAGTCAAAGACGTTGTCGTTGATAATGACGGATCGGAAGGTAATTTTGAATTTGATTTCGATAATTTATAAACTTTATTAAATTATTAATTTCTACTATCAGCTGAAGATGACATGATATACGACAGCGATGAGGATATTGACTTTGATGAAAACATGGAAAATGAAGGCTATATAACGGAGTAATGTAATACTTAAAATAGAATTAGTATTAGTGAAAAATAAAATGAAATTAATATTAAGATTAATATAAAATTAGTAATAGTGTTATAAATATATATTGTATATAAGGGAAAAATAAAAATTATTTCCATGTTTAATAGAAATAAAATTAGTCGTCTTATTTGTTCATTAATAAAATTATTGATTTATGTATGTCTTCGTAATTGACTTCTGGAAATTAACAAATAGTGTACTGAAATATCGTAAAATATGCTAACAAATTGCCAGAAGTGTACTCGATGAAAAAAGTTATTATTCGAGTGGGCCACCGACGCACTTACTATGTGCCATATCTCCCCAATTCTTCCAACTAGCTGTCTGCTATTTTGCACCTAGTGTTATTTTGAGTTACAGAATAACTGTAAAAATTGGCAGACATTTAGTGAGTCACATAATTGTTGCAAAAATTTTTGCAAAATTAGCGCCGTCTGCCGACTCTTTATTTTCCACCTAGCCGTCTGCCAATTTTTTTCTCTACTTATATGCACTATCTCCGATTATCCTGCAAATTTTCAACATTTTACCTTAACAATTTCTTTATGACACAAAATTGCATGTTCAACCCCCTACCCTCAATTTATTCTTCCGGGGTGCTGTCTGCCCGCCCGCCTCTAGCTATGTTACTAACAACGGAACCTATAAATGACCAAATTCCGACTTTACCGAGTGACCCGAACCCCTACGTAGCCAGCTCTTAGACTATTTCGTTTGTTTTGAATGTTAGCAAATATTTTCGAGTACCCGAAGGTGAAGAAAATATTTTCTACCGCGACATTATGTATGTCGACTGGCATATATACAGGATGATTTTTTTAACAATCATCCTGTATATACTCATTATTATTATTCCTCCAGGAATAATAAATAAATAATTTTTATTCACAAAGTACTTTTTGCTTTTGTGTAAAATGGTTTAATCCCTAGGGCATAAAATGGCCTGGCCCTGCAAAAAAAATAAATTTAAATTCTAGACCATATATTGTGCGCTAGATGTTTACTTTAAAAATGTGATAGGTAAAAGTGATATTTTTGTCAAATAAATGGGTCATGTGAAGCATTTTTTGAAACCGAATAATATCCAATGTAATACGATTATTGTGTCAAATCGCTGCATGATAAAATAATTTATATAAGTACTTTCCAGAGAGAACGATAATAATTCTGTCAGTTTTAGAAACTTCTTCGTTAGAAGATTGTTCGAAAGTCATTGGAGTTGAAAATCGGGCAAAATAAAAATAGTACATTTTATTGTGTCAGTCAGTCAGGAAATTCGATAATTCAGATTTGTCAGAAGGTTCTGAAATTGAACGGCAGTCAGGGTAAGAATACCTAATGTTCGATCATGATGTCATAATAGTCACAGTGAAACCAATAGTAGTACCTAATTTGTGGGCTTGTGTTGTGTGCTTTTATTCCCGTAATAGGGTTCTCAGAATTTGAGACAGGGCTACTAGGGTACTAACACATATTTTGCACACTTATTATTCGGATTTAGGTATAAGTAGTAGTGCAGGTGCATAGGGTTTGAGGAAAAAACTTTCTGTTAAAAATAGGGCTTTGAATGGAACATTTATTTACAGGGATTAGAAATTAATAGCTCCTATTATCTCACAACTATTACTTTATTTAAAAACGGAGACCGGTTTCGTAACTCTATAAATTTACCTACATCCTCAGGGCTGGTAGTAGGTATACTATGTATAAATAAATAATACTTACCTAGCCATTATACATTTTAAATACATACATTTAGCCACAAGTCAAAGTTGAAACAATTAAAAACATTAGGTACATCATTATCATCTTTTTTCGAATATCTAATCCAAATTTCCTGCAAGCTCTTGGACTATAAGTGATTATCCTTTATTTATTCACTTTTTTAAACCTTAGATTGTAGTCCGTGATGATACAATTTTATAGATTAACGAAACCGCTTACTGTTTTAAATAAACAATAGTTGTGATATATAATAGAGCCTATTCACTTCCAATCCCTCTAAAATGAACTCTTACAGGGTAGAAAGTTCTCAATTAGATTTATTTATTATTACACAAATATAAATATGGAATACTATATAAAACATTTTATAGAAGTAGACTTTAGACGCTTTTCTAGTCGTAGCAACACTATTATGCAGTACAATATTATCCAATCAAATATTGATAGATGTTCAATTGGCCCTAATGTGGTTCAAGAAGAATTGGGTAATCGAAACGTTATTTTAGATTTTATAATTGAGCAATTACAGAAGTTTTTTTATACAGAACCCTTGATAATATGCACCTTTGCTGATATGAAAATTATTTAACACCTGTGAAATAATAGTAAAATTGCCTGGACGTCAAAAAGCTATTCAGTGTGTTGCCAACGAAAAGTGAACGCCCTGAATAACCCCAAAAAAATATCATTTTTGCAATAAAGCAAACAGGACACCGCCGTTTTTTAAAGATATAGGTATATTCGCTCTTCTTGGTCCGCATCGGCGAGACACGTGTGACGTGACCCGATAGCGGCCGGCCCTCGACTTTATTATTTCATATTAGCTACACAGAAAAAAATACTGTTGTGATTTTAGTGAGTTTGTGTATAGTCACTTTTTCATTACTTTAAATATAGAAGCAAATCCATGTGATCCCAACAATATAATCTATACTTTTGACGTAATTGCAGATGAACTAATAACTTTCAAATAGTTTAAATTTCTCTTAAAAAGACGTATTGTCACTTCGATACTAAAATTAGCATACATACTACAATGAAAGCATAGCCTCGGATTTAAAATGTCTCATGTTTTATTTAAACAATTAAATTTATTTTATTTAAATGATAAGTGCAACTTTTATATTCATCAATATAATCAGTAAAT
This sequence comes from Pseudeuparius sepicola, assembly GCA_963920635.1. Taxonomy (NCBI): domain Eukaryota; kingdom Metazoa; phylum Arthropoda; class Insecta; order Coleoptera; family Anthribidae; genus Pseudeuparius; species Pseudeuparius sepicola. Next base: position 11,502,438 of record OY987307.1, on the reverse strand, counting down.
CATGTTTTTAAATTTTTATGATATTGAAGAAATTATTAGAATTCATGTCAATTACATAGTTAGATTGAATCAAGTACTTTTTACTCGACTGAGCTAAATCTCCTATTACAAACACGTTAGTAAAAAAAGCTATGACCTTGACTGAGCAATTTACCAAAACGAACGATCGAAAATTTCTCAGTTAAGGTTTTGAATCAGCCCTACACTCATTATCGTTCGTAGTCATAATGAACACTGTGAAAGTGAATGGCAATAGAAGAGCTATTAACAAACTGGGGGTTAGGTACTAGAACCTGTATTCACTAAAATTAAATGTTATATCGATCTTATCTGCATCATTTTTGTTTTGTCAATTATAAGTTGCTACACTAGCAGCTTGATTTGCATTTTACACATCATTTGCTAATTATTCAGGCAATAATACTTATAATAATTATAATTGATATTAGTACCTACAATTATTACAAATCCAGCAAAAATGACAGTAGTAGTAATTTCAGTATAATGAACAGTTAAATGTACCCCTATTCAATTCAACAACATGAGGCCTCAAATGAAACGTTATGTTGTTCTGACAAAAGAATGTGCTTAGAAAAGAAGTATTATAGAATAAATTCCAGAACATGATATTGATTGAAATTAAATATTACATTTAAATTATTCATTCTAATTCAATATCAATTGTAATTGAATTGATTATTGTTAGTTACAAAACAGCTTCTGCTTGAGTTTGAGGAATAATATCTCATATTGAATTAAAAGGTTTTTTTAACAGATTTTTCTCAGTGTAGTACCCAAGGCTGGCCGCCTAAGTCGTAGCACTGTGAAGGGGCAGGCTGGAGTGGGTAGTCGTGGGGACTAGAGGAAGGAAAAGGATAGGCATAGCTACCCGAGCGACGTATGTCTTGAATTGAGTCGGGCACTTCAGGCGGATTTGATATAAGTATCGTAGCCTCTTAAGTGCATATTTTCGTTTGCAACAAAAATGTACTTTTGCTTCACAGCGACACAACCAAAAGAATTGAAACACAGGTACTAACCTGTAATAATTATAACAATAAATATGATGTTTAGTGGCATATCAGGTAAAGGATATCCCAAGGACCCTTTATTTTAAAGGGTCCCTGGGATATCCATTTCGAGTCCCGGCTGGAGTGCATTTTTTTCAATTGATATCATTTACCTGATATGCCACTAAACATAATTTATTATTCAAAAGAATTGAACTTGACAAAAGTTTGGCACCCTATTTCAAGAAAACCAATGGTGTTAAGACCAATGTCCATTTGACATAATTTTAAATGTACAGTTGATCTGTAACATTTGAAAGCGATACGTAAAAATGTTATGTTTTGTGTTAAGAGGTGTTTTGAGACACGTTTTGGAAATTTTAACCCAAACGGTTGATTTTATGATTTTGAAACAAAAGTACACTTTTGTTGCAAATTATCAGATGCACTACAACTATGGATCTGCAAAACAAAAAGATATTCCCAAAAAAGTTACGAGTAAAAGCAAGATCCAAAATTGCCTGTTTATACCGAGTGTATTTTAGAAACGGACAAATGTTAGGCGCACTAGATGTAGAAAAGCTCGTTAACAGAAAGTTTCGCTTACTCTAAATAGCTTTAATTACCTACATTTTGCATGAGTTTTGTTTATTGTGATCAATTTATATTTTCACAACAACTTAAAATCAATTCTTAATTATGTCGTAAATACTGCATTGCTTTCAATTTTGCAAATTAATTATTGCATTTATAACAACCCGACCAACGCAACAAGGAACGAATTGCATTCCTGACATTTTTACCATAGGAAGTCATTCTCAGTTATTTAAGAAAATGTATGGAAAAATATTTTGAAAACAGCTATTTTTTCTTATATTTTTAATAACTTTTTCAGCGGCGCACGGATTTTACGCATTCACATACGTATATATTGTTATATCTACATTCTTCTGAACACATTCCATCATTAATCCAGCTGTTCCGACGAAAAATGCACTTTCGGTAGGTATACATGGACTGAACACGCGGATAAAGAATTGCAAGGGATAAATTATAATAAGTTGTTTCAATATTTTGACAAATAATTGGCGTTTTTGAAATTTTTTCTGTTAAATGCCATATTTCTCCAGTTATTGCAAGTCACGTGACCGCTTATGCATACTTCATTTTTACAAGCTTTTATTTTTATCGTTGCACAAGAACAAACTAAATTTTAAATAATTTTGCAAACTGAAATTTCTCACTTATGATATTACTAGTCACATTGCATACATAAATAATAGATATAGCTATTTTGTTTTTCAATTCAGTCAAATATAAATAATTACTTATACAGAGTGGTCCTGAACATAGCCTTTTCCTTTTTGGTGCATAATTCAACGATAAGAGGGATCCCGCCCCCTGTAGTTTCCCAAATGTTGGTAATTTCATATTTTCATATTTTTGGAACGTATCGACCGATTTTTTTCAAATTTGGCACAGATTAGTTTAACGAGTTCGCCTGATATATGAAATGATATACTTTGGTTTAGCTGCTAGAGGTTGCCCTCGGTAGTGACACCACTTTGAATTTTTCAGCAGTTATTTGCTCTCTTTTTATAATTTGATGGGTACAATTTAATGAAAATTTTTATTTTGAATTTGAATTCAATTTTGAGTACTCTTTTATTTTTTGATATACCGGTTTGGTTAGGTGACATTCGCAAGTGACAGAAAAAGTCATTTAAAGGTGGGTTGTCCATACAGACCGTAAAGGAAAGTTTCTATTTTTCCATTTCTGAATCGCGAGCAAAACCCTACAAAATCTTTTTAGGTTTATCCAAAACCTGCCATTTTCGCGAGATTGTTTTATCAGAAGGGAGGAGACCATAGACATATAAAAAAAAACAGTCATCAAAATCTTGTAGAGAAGATTTTGTCTCGTTTTCTTCTTTGCGGATTGTTTTGTAGAATTGTGTAAGTTTAAGATCTCGTCGAAAGAGAAGATAATGACATTATGTATATTCGGCATTTTGGCATTTTTTACTTTGTTTTCCCGAAATAAGAAAATTTTCTTGGAGCGGGAATATTTTCAAGACGTCAGACTTAAATCAAACAAAACCTGCCTAAACCTAAACCCGGTAGGGTCATGCTCGCGAAAATTGGCTTATTTATAAGCTACATGTAGTGAAATTTTGTGAACTTTGCCTCTGAAAAAAAAAAATTACGTTAGTTTTTGGTGTGGTTCGATAGAAAAACTCAAAAGAAATTTGTGTTGCAAAAAATACAAGAAGGTGTACCAAAGTAAAAAACGATTTTAATCAAAATATGAAATTCAATAAACTTAATAAAAAGAGAAACTAACATAATAATAATAAGTACATAGCCTTATTTTTAAAAATTGTATCTAAAAGATGATGAACTTCTCTTCTTGAACATTCTTCTACTCTAGACACCATATTTCGCATTGCCCAAGGAATGTCATATTTAGATAGAGAATTCAATTTTGAACAAGTGCCTCTTGACATTTTTTAGTATCTTCGCCGTTTCTCCGCAATCTCATTCTCACGCCTTTAATATGTCCAGCTTCCGTGGGCCCCGCTTTACCCCATCTAGTGTTAACTAAATGTAAAAAAGTTAAAAAATATTAGATTATAGGGTTTAGGAGGAGACGTTAAATGATTATTTTTGAGTTACTACAGCTTCAATTGATATGTAACTTGGTTGGATGGCCTTATACAATTTTTCGTGTGTATTATTATTTTTACAGAGTTGTGCTAATTTTTTGTCTAATACATAGGTATATCTTGTGTACCAAATTTCGTTTAAACCGTTCAGAACTGAAAAATTAAAATGTGCATTTATTAAAAATTATCTTTCAGTTAATAAATCTACCATATGGTTCGTATTAATAGCACAATAAAATCATTCAAAACAAGGTTTTGACACAACCAATATACGCTAGCGCGAATACAATATTGCACTATTCTCGAGGAATACCGTGAAAATACGTTTTTAATAAAAAATGATAATGGTAGGGATTTGTTATATGAATATTTTTACAAAATCTATATTATTTTGGACAAAATGGTATACATACGTTGGCGGAAGTTTTTATTTTTATATCACTGACTCGGGGCTATGTGCACCGGTCTCGGTTGGTCCAACGTATCAGGTTGTAAGGAAAGGTTTTCCGCAATGTTACTTATTATACTATTTTATAACTCATCTGAACTGTGACACTGGACATTCATACACTATTTTGGAAAATTCATATTTTACCTTGAGACCTTCTTCAACAAGTTTTTCGGCAATCGCCGCTCCTATACCGGCACTAGCACCGGTAACAACGGCAACTTGACCTCGCCAGCGGTCCATTGAGCAGGTAAGTATGTTTATATTATTTGTATAAAATATTCACGAGCTTGATGTTTGTTAACCGGTGGTTTGCACCGTGTTCTTCGCTGCTGAACGGTCAAACGGTCACTGGGCGAAGACACGAAGATTCCGCTATAGAATATATTTCTAGTTTCCCCATGAAATATTCTTCTGTTTCAACTGGTTTCAAAATATGTTCCGTTAGAATAAATGTTGTATATTGTTTGTATTACTGATAACGGTAGGACACGGTACAGTTTTAGATTTTTCTGAATTTTGTTTTGGTCTTCTATCAGTAAGTTTAGAATCGCAGACAGAGAGGATTTAAAAAAATAAGTGTTTTGTGAAATATGCTGTGGCTATACAGCGTGATTGAAACTATGCCACATTCCTTCAGAGTATTTTGACAAAAGGCAGGTCAAATTTAATTGCGCCCTGGCTGTTATTTACCTTATTTTTGAATTTTAACACAGAACATTATAAAAAGAATATACGAGGAGTATACGATCGCAATTCAGAGTTTATGAAATGATCCTTTTTTTAAAGAAATAATACAAAATCTATTTACATTCAAGATCGTGTTGTAGCATCTTTATAAGGAGAGACTGGGGAACTCGAGGCGGTAAACACGAGTGTAAATTGTTGTACATTATCTTGGAAATGCGTGGAAATATGGAAATGTGTGGCTAATATTTGGAAATATTTGGATGTATGTGGAAATGTTTGGATGTTTAGATAAAATTTGGACAATACTTGGATAATAATTTGTAGTGAGCGTGGGCGTTTGAATGCAATATGGCCGCTTTTTATACTAGGCATTTTGCCCCTTTTCCACAGGGTAAGTATATGGATTTTGACACACCCTTATTCATTATTCTGTGACGCCATCGTTAAGCTTACACTCTTTTAGAGAGTATTTTTAAGTGCCTCGACGACTCAGTTGGTCAGAACTTCATGGCCCTAGGTTCGAATCCTATAGCCGACGGTTTTTTTTTATTTTCCGAATTTTGAATGTCGGCTGGCGTCAGAGCGCGTGATGAAGTCATGCGCCATAAGTCAGAGCGCTACGATTGGCAGCGAGAAAAAAGGGCGGGGTTTAAGAGGAAAGTGGAGGAATCGCCCAAGTAAGGCCATAGCTACTAGGATTTGAATAAAACAAAAATCGTTTCTAGTATTTTTCCGAGTATATTTCATTAGTAGCTGACAATTCAACAAAGTATTTCTGTGAAAATGTATGGAAATATCTGGAAATATTTGGATAATAGTGGATAATACTTTGAAATGTTTGTACGCCTAATATTGTCGTGGTTACCGCGTCGGGGGAACTTCTTTAGACGTTCTTTGTAAAAATCGTGCAAGATATAAAACTTTACGTTTGAGAAAGGATAATAATTTTTAGAACGAAACACAGATACAAATAATAATAAACTTTACCTGAGTGTCTGTCCATTATAGTTGGGGGACGGGGGACATATTCGAGTAATGGCCAATATAAATAGGATCCTCTATTCAGCTGCCTTATTTAAATTATCTAATTTTATGACATTACATTACATCAATCATCAAAGGAATCGACTTATTACATTTGAAACAGATTCCATTTTTAAAATGTGTATATTATTACATAGAAAGAACCACAATTTCAAATATATTTTTTTTATGAATAATATGCTTTTTCTTGAAATCGGCATTAAAATGTCCCAAAATCGTCATTAAAAGCACAGAAATCGTACAATAATGTAGCCCATTATTGTACGATTTTTTCAATAAGTAGGCCTTGGCGAGATGTAAACATCAAACGTCAGACGCGGAGAAATCGCCCGTCAAAAGCGACCAAATATTCAAAACCCGGCCGATAAAGGCTCATTTAACTTTTCGTACACATTGTGAAACTGTTTCCTATAGAAGCGCAATCCTTCAGTATACATATTTTAGTAAATTTGGAAATCAATAGATTTGTTGTGTAGGCTGCACAAGAAGCAGCAGTTTGGTTTTTCTGTCAGAAGATGCCGTACATCATTATACTTGTCCTAGGTAGAGCGATCGGTGAAGTCAAGCAACGCCGCGCGTAGTCGGCTAGTGGACGGGTGATCCCTTATTATTATTTTCTTGCCTAATAAAACATTTTTTTTCCGATTTCAAGAAAAATATAATATGTACCTCGGCACTGAAGTTCTTTTTATGACTCATGTGGTTTATTTGCCTCGGCCAGAGGCCTCAGCAACTAAACTCCACATGAGTCATAAAAAGTTGAACTTCAGTGCCTTGGTACATAAATAACTATTTCTTGAAATCGGCATTAAAATGTCCCAAAATCGTCATTAAAAGCACAGAAATCGTACAATAATGTAGCCCATTATTGTACGATTTTTTCAATAAGTAGGCCTTGGCGAGATGTAAACATCAAACGTCAGACGCGGAGAAATCGCCCGTGAAAAGTGACCAAATATTCAAAACCCGGCCGATAAATGCTCATTTAACTTTTCGTACACATTGCGAAATTGTTTCCTATAGAAGCGCAATCCTTCAGTATACATATTTTAGTAAATTTGAATATCAATAGATTTGTTGTGTAGGCTGCACAAGAAGCAGCAGTTTGGTTTTTCTGTCAGAAGGTGCCGTACGTCATTATACTTGTTCAAGGTAGAGCGATCGGTAAAGTCAAGCAACGCCGCGCGTAGTCGGTTCGTGGACGGGTTATTCCTTATTATTATTTTCTTGCCTAATAAAACATTTTTTTTCCGATTTCAAAAAAAATATAATATGTATCTCGGCACTGAAGTTCTTTTTATGACTCATGTGGTTTAGAGTCATAAAAAGTTGAACTTCAGTGCCTTGGTACATAAATAACTATTATATACTACAATTTCAGAATATTAGTTTGAAATGAAAAATAAAGAATAACTCTGGACTCAACATAACCCTATTAACATACATTAATTATGCGTTTTCCAAAATGAAAAAAAATATATATTTTCTATCGGATGGTTTTTACTGTCAACCCGTTTCTCTCGAACTCGAAAATAACACTCTTCGGCTTCGCAGATTCCACCTCTCTCTTCTTTACGCACATGCTCATGGACGGCGGGCGAATATTGTCGCGCGATAAATTTTACTTGAATTGTACACTATTGGATGGTAATACATTAATAATAAATAATAAAATAAATATTTTACTGAGGAAATACCCAACATATACTCATCCCTCATTTTGTTAAATAGAAATTTAAAAAAAGGAAATTAAATATAATTAAGAAAAAATGAATATATATAATTTTATTTTTAAAAAGTTGAGTTAAGAAATAGTTAATGGGCACAATTTTACCAAGGGTCTGGTATAAACACTCTGGGAAGTGTGTACGTGAGCAACTCTGTCGATTCCATCGGAACCTTTAAATAAGCGAACAACTCTAGCTAACGACCAGGACATATATGCGGGGCATGTTCGGTTTTGATTAAGACCAAACTTCCTTCCTTTAAAGGTTGACTGGGCGTAATAAATTTCGACCGCTGCTGCAAAGTGTTTAAATACCTAGTTTGAATGCCATCGCGACCATAAATCTCGATGTAAACGGAGAAGGACCTGATATCTGTCCAAGCGGTTGATTTGCAAATTTGACAAGTCTGGATCAGGTAAACAAGTCAACGGTTGCAGGGTTAAGAAATGTCCAGGAGTTAGCACTGAGAAATCATTTGGGACACAAAAGTCGCGAGTTTAAAAGCGATTCAATTTGTATCAAATTTGTATTTAATTCTTCGCGCACCGATCACACGGGCTAAGTGTTTTTTGACCGATTTTATACCCGCCTCATCCAAACCTCCAAAATGCGGTGCAGAGGGCGGATTAAAACCTCCAGGCAATTTTTTCTTGTTCCTCATCTACCGCGGCGAGCAATAAACTTTTGCAAAACGCACAAAAACATTTCTGTTGGCAAGTCGGACGCGAGTTCGATGTGTATGGCTTTCCTTGCGAAACAAACGAAAACGCGTAAGTAAGCTTTAGGCGTTTTGTCACCTCGTATTCTATACCGTTATAAAGAATGGTCTGCCCAAGACAATACCATATACCTACCTGTATGCTTGCTATAGGTATATGGTCAATACCCACAATTGAAAACGGTTTTATTTGGCAAATACGACTTGCAGGTAAATTACGGGTTGTAATGAAGTTGGATTGGTGCTGAAACATTTTAAGCATTTTGGAATTACAGCTTTTATTGCTCGTCGTGCGGATAAAATCCAGAAATATTGCGATAATAAATATTGCTTTGTTTGCAAACCCGGGTGAAAGTAGGATTCATGAACATGTTGAATTATTAAAACTGTCAAACAGTTGCGAGGTAAAATCAAGGTTATTTTTTAGTAATTTAGAAGCGATTTTTTAATCTGCCTCCCACTCTAAAAGAACCGGCGTTATTCATAAAAGCACCAAGTTTGCGAAAACTTTAATTTGTTGTCAAGAACATTTTTAATTTCATTAGGGAAAACTTGGTATTGCGTGTGTTTAACGTAAATTAGTAAAGCATTATGTAAGTCGTGTGAATCAAAATTAGAGGTATGTTTTGTTTTCGGATGCTTCAAATTAAAGATGAATCGTTGTACATAAGCCATAATTCTCTGTAAAGTTAGAAAAGGAATACAGGGTGCCCAATTTAGATGGAATAATGGATATAACTTTTTAAATACACCTTGTATAAAAAAAATTATACAAGTTTTTCAGTTCATATATCTGCATATTTTGGTGACCTTGAATTTTTTTGGGAGCCAGTCATATCTTTGCTTTGGTAACCAACTTTGTTTTTTAAATGGCACTATACACTATTCTGTTCAAATTTGGAATCAGCCCCTGCATACGAACGTGTAAAATTTCATTGGGGTTGCATAAGAAAATTTTTGAGAAAAAGTAGAATTTCTGCAAGTACCCCAAAATTTAAATTCGAGAGCATTGCCTAATAAAATTAATAATAAAAAAAATATTTTTAAAAACAAGCTCTTATTGAAATAAATAAAAAAATAATAATAAGAAAATAAACTTTATAATAAATCAAACCAAGGCAAACCCATAATTTTGCTACATTATAACAACTGTATATGATATAAAAGCTTGTCGCGAGAATATAGAAAATTTTATTTTTCGAATCTTGAAGTCAACAAGTGTTTTGGGGCACGTTTTGGCAATTTTAACGCAAACGGTTGATTTGGACGTTATGACACAAGAGTACATTTTTGTAGCAGAAGGAAAAGATGCACTAAAATGACAGACCTGCCGGGCCAAAAATATAACCTCAAAAAAGTTAGGAGTAAAACACGATCCAAAAACAGCGCAAGTATTTGGCAAATACGACTTGCAGGTAAATTAGGGGTTGTAATGGAGTTGGATTGGTGCTGAGACATTTTAAGACTCAATGTACAGCACGTACGTGGTGATTCAACATTTTGACCCATAAAAAGCCTTTTTTCGATCTGTAGCGAGCAACACGCATAATTTTAAACTTTTGGTCAATACAAATTTTAATCTAAGTAATTACTCACATTTTGAGACAAAAATTATTTAAAAATAGTTATCACAATGGCATTTATTAGACTTATTGCGCAAATGCTAATTGGATCTAATTGGATTTGGCGGCATTGGCGTAGCTAAGGGGGGGCTGAAGGGGGCTAAGCCCCCCCTGGTATAAAAATAGCCCCCCCTGACAAATTCTAGCGTTTATTTTTATATATATTTTTTGACATTATAGGTTTACTTTAAAAAAACATTACTAAGCTGATTTAATAACACTAATAACAAAATAAAACAAACTAAACAGCGGCAACACTGAACACTGGCAACACTGCCGTCACGCACTCACCCCGCACCCGCCCCCGTCAGTCCGCCACACGCCAGTCACGCCACACTCACAGCATTAGCGTCACTCAGGGACTCTTTAAAATAAGGGGACCCAACATTTCACAGTGTATCACATAGGAAAAGTGAAGCCTTGAGGGGAAGTTTGTTTTCTGTAGACTCCAAGGAGATCACAAGGGGGCTGGTACAAGGTTATGTTATATGTCAGTGTGTCCAACTGCCATCAGGTTTTATGTGATAAGATAGTGCCATAGATTCTAAAAGAGGCAAAAAATTTCCCATCATAATTCACAATTTTTAAGTTTTCTAACGTCCAGATACTCAGATGTGACAATTAAAGAATTTCAACTATACAATAAATTTGTTTCATTTGACAGTTGCCATATTCTGTATTTGTAGACACAACATTGACAACTATAATTTGTAAAAATCATGGAAACCATTATTAATTTTTACTAACAATCAAAGTACCTGTTTTATTAATAGATTCTCCAATAAAATGGCATACTTGCCATCACTGATACCATTAGAATGAGGAAAGAATAGGCTTCACTTTGGAAAGTATAATGCTGGGTCCCTTTACTTTAAAGAGTCCCTGGCGTCACTGCGAACCTGGACGGCTGGACGTGACTGCTTCTGTGATTGATATGTAATACTGCCAAGACGCCAATGTGCATCTACCGTACTTTCACCGTTTTAGTAGACATATGTGAATAGGCCGCGCGTCGCCGTGAGTCCAGCTAGGTTTGTCAGTCGTTGGCGGGGGGAGTACACAGTAGTCGCGCACCGCTTATCAGTCGAGTTTTGCGAGCAAAAAAACACGCCCTGCCCCCCGCCAACAACTGACGAACCTAGCCGAATACACGGCGGCGCGCCGCCCAGCCATGTATACCATGGCTATGTATACTCAAACGGTGAAAGTACGGTATATTTTTACTTATGCAGTATCAGTAAACAGGGTGAGTTTTTTTCGATGCCCACTATGGGGATCTCGGAAACTAGCAGAGCTAGGACAAAGGTTAAAGATTTGCTGTTTTGAATGCTCAATCTAATGCCCCTTTTGGATTTTTAAAAAAGTTCATGGCTCACTAGATATTTTGAAAAGAGTGATTTTTTGCTATTTCATCAGATCTCTGTAGCTCCGTTATTTCTTTATATTATATACTATTATACAAAAAAACTGTAGATAATTTTAGGCTTAATAAGATAATCTAATCCAATTCTTTATGTTGTTTGTGATTTTTTAGATGTGACATAAACTTGTGTTTCTTTAAATGTAAATCATAGTTGGCTGTGGCCTTATAAAATCGGCCATTTTTTGAGCTTTCCAAAGATATAATACTCGGCATAGTTATTATAAAAAAATAAAGAACTATGGCTAATTTTCTGATTTTTTTTAAATTTTCAGTCATGGAATATTTTCATAGTTACGTTCTATTTTATAATTAGACACAATGAATAAAGGAATATTTTCATAGTTACGTTCTATTTTATAATTAGACACAATGAATAAAGAACCCCAGGAAGGAGCCAAAGCTCTATGGGCATTATAAAATACGTGAGACGGAAATCGCCCTGTATGGAGACTGAATTTTGACAAAATATATTTATATTTGACAGTTGTCACGGTGGTTTGTGCTATTAGATCTTTGTGTAGCTCTTCGATAAGTACTTTTTGGAGATCTATTATGGTTAGCTGTGCAGCCTGCGGCTATTCCGTGACTACCAGAACAAAATGTTTGGGGGATAACATTCCATCGGTAAGTACTTTTGTAAACAGGAAACGGCATGCCGCCATATGCAGAGACTGGACCGGTCCAGCGTAAAGCCCAAATTTGCTCCTTCCTGGGGTTCTTTATTCATAGATTAGACATACTTCAAACTTCCTAATATTTTGTTTTTAGCTGGTAACAAAATGTAACAAAATAAAACAAAAATTATCATGATGGAGCTCCACCACATAATTATTTGCCCGTAAGAAATTACCTAGATCAGCTCTACATTTAAAAAAACACAAGTTTGTGTCATATCTCAAAAAATTGGATAAGATTTTCTTATTAAGCCCAAAATTATCTACAATTTTTGTCTCAACAGTTTTTCTGTATAATCAGAAATAACGGAGCTAAATATAATAAAATAGCAAAAAATCACTCTTTTCAAAATATCTAGTGAGCCATGAACTCTTTTAAAAATCCAAAAGGGGCATTATATTTAGCATTCAAAACTGCAATTCTTGCCCCATTTAACCTTTGTTCTAGCTCTGCTAGTTTCCGAGATCCCCATTGTGGGCATCGAAAAAAACTCACCCTGTATGTAGTAACGTCGTGTGTATTTAAATTAATAACGTTGTGCCGATAAATAAGTAAATAAGCTATACTATAGTTTGCGTAGGTACTTTAATTTTCTTCATTTAATTCAGTAAGTTCATTTACAAATAAGTACCTATCTAATTAATTGACAATTGACTAGGTATTCATTCATCCGAGCAATAACCCACGATACACAGAAAACGGTATGCCCGCGCGCAGGTGCTGTGACGTAAACGGTGACGCTTATTCGACAAAATCATGGCTTACTTTTATTTTTAAACGGAAATTTGAGTCGTTTTATAGTGAGTCAGGTAAACACATATAGATATACCAAAGTGTTTATATGCGGCGCTCCGGCGCTTTTGAAGCTTTTGCGGGTTACTGAATCTCATCTCCTTCAGGGGCTTAAGCCCCCCCGGAGAAAAAAGGCTAGCTACGCCTATGTTTGGCGGTACATGCCTTTTATGTCAGCGGTGATGGCAATCGTAAAAATGCGCAAATTTAATAAAATTGCTGAAATATCCTTTTGTAATTTCGGTCCTGCCATAAGCGTATCATTGAGTGACAAATTATTCGAATCTTTGCACGAGGCAACGAACATTATTCTGACAGGGTTCTGCACAGGGCTATTAATATAACATTTCTACCACTTCACTTTTTTTGTGTTTAATTTTGGAAAAAATGAAAATATGAAAATTGTATAAATTGTCTTGCAATTTCAGTCGTGTATTCAAGATACTCGTGGAGATATAGACCAAACTTATGTTTTTTTTTTAGTTGAAACACCCATGCATTTTTCTGGTTTTTAACCATATATATGTTATATGTTTGCTCTAGTAGTTTGCACACAATCGTCCTTTGAATCTCGGACAAAATCAAAATTGCCATGGAAAATTCAAAACAGTTATTACGGGAATATTGGGTTTGTTCCAACAGCAGTTCTGAACTAGTTCTAGCGAATCAGAATGCAAAAAAGTAATTCTAGAACTGTTTTCAACCGATTAGACCACTAGGCACACTAGTTCATTTAACATTCTAGGAATGTTCCCGAGCAACGTACCTAGAATAGTCCTAGGGAATGTAATTATGCATGTTGTAATTACGTAGTAGGATGTGAAATAGTATATTACATAGCGAGAGTTGTAAACAGCTTATTACGTGTGAGTGGAAAAGTTGAGCACGAGCCGCCCAGCGGCAAGTGCTGTAATTCCACGAGTATGTAATAAGCTTACAACTCGAGTTTTGTACTATAATTTTTATTATATATTATAATAGATAAACTATACTTCTGATTATCTGACAGGCAACAATTAGTATTTAAAAGAAATGGCTCGTGGCATATGGGACAAAATGCTTTCGTAATTGGCAACACCAAACTAGTTTCCAATATCTAATGGAAATTATGTATGGGTCTTTCGGAGGTGTGCAGACCACGACAGGTACCTGTTTCGGGCTTGTTGGCACTCATCAGGCAGACGTAGCGCACCTCACCGAAAAACCCATATTACGTTGGCTAAGTGGAATAGGAAATAGTATAATCCGGTAAGTGCGGAGGTGTGCAGACCACGACAGGTACCTGTTTCGGGCTTGTTGGCCCTCATCAGCCATAATGGGGACACCAAATATTCATTTTGTTTAATCATCGTTTGGCTATAGCACACGAGGATTGTTGATTTCTATATATTAGAAGATACTCGGTGATGAATGAAACGAGTTTCTTGGCTCCCCGTATGTATGCTTCTTCTGGTTTTTCCACCGCGCCGCGCCGCTTTGCCGAGTTCTTTTTATATGTCGATCGACCGGTCGATATATACACACTCACATTGCTTTGGTTTTGGCAGTAAGAGCTAGATGGCGTTGGATGGTAAATGCTCACCGCATGGGAAAATATGAATTAACACCCCCGGTGAGATTTCGATTCTGCAGTTTATTTAACGTACACTGCTTTAACTGCTACCAAAAAAAATCTGAGAAATTTCTATGTATAATTAGCCAGATGTCTCAAAAAAAATTCGACTTTACCTTGGAAAATCGAACATTTATTTAACTGTATACTACCTCATGGATGATAAAAAATCTAAGATATTTCTGTGTATTATCCTGGTGCAAAAAAATCGTTTTCGGGTAACTAAAACATTTCAAATGTTGGTAAAATTTTTAAGCAAAAGCCAAAGAACCGCATATTTGGAGGATTTGTGTTTTGAACCCGTACTGATTTAATAAGATGTGAGAATATGTGGACACAGCGCCTAGAGAACAAAGAAGAACAAAGGCAATTGAGAAATTTTTTTTTACTAGGATCCATGCACTATAGTAAAAAATATGTAATTGTACGAGGAGAGAGAATAAGTTAGAAAATATACTTACTGATTTTATATATTTTTTTAGAACTGGGGTTTGGACAAAAAAAACGAAAATAGTAAAAAAATATGTAATTAGGTTAAAAAAATGTCAAAATACAAAAGGATAATAAACTTAAACAAAAATATATAACTTAAACAAAAATATATATGAGAAAGAAGCAAAAAAGCAGGATTAAAAGGGTGCCAGGCTAAAACAATACCTTAAAAAATTCTATAATTTAAATCGTTTTAATAGTCTCGCACCGACAACCAAATCTTTTTGTAATTGTTGAATTAATTTGTCACCCTTTTTGTCCTGTTTTTTTAATCGCTCCATTTCACGTCTTCTTTCTGCCTTCTTATCTTGTTCCATCCGCTTCGTCGCTTCATACTTTCGTATCAGCTCACCTGTCACCCCTTTGACATATGAAGATATATCGCCTTTTCCTTCCGACTCGAACTCATCTTCACTGTCTTGGGTTGGTGGCAAGCTAATCACGCTGAAGGCGTCGTCGTCTTGAATTTTCATTTTTTTTGTGGCCGCACCCATACAATAGCGGTATCGTGAGTCACATGAGGACACCGGGGGCCCCAACAAATCGTCTTGACTTGACGGCAGGGATGGACAGGCAGTTGACTGAAAAAAAAAATTAGTGGGTATTTATAATATTTCTATCGTTCATAGGAACTTTTTAACACATCTGTTTTGATAAAACACTTACTGGTATTATTATTTGCTGATGGATGATTGGTTTCCGGCAAGACGCAACTCGGGGATCACTAGTTGAGGGTTGATCTGTGGTAATCGGCGGCAAGACCGACGAATCCTCCTGACTAAGTGATGCAAGGGGCAGGCACGTTGTAGACTGAAAAAAATTCGCCTTTAAAATGTTTTCAACGGACTTTTAAACACATTTTGAAAATAGTACTCACTGGCTTTTTGAGAGACAGGCTCGACCTGTTGTTCATGACGGCTGGAAAAGCGTGAACAGGTTTCTGGCAGGGCGCAGGCTGTCCACTAGTTGAAGGTTGGGATTCCAGACCCAACAAATCCTCCGGATAAAGCGACCGTATGTCTGAAGGTGAACAGGCGGTGGACTGAAAATTCGCAACTTTTAACGTTTTTCAACGGACTTTTAGCACATTTTGAAAATAGTACTTACTGGCTTCTTAAGGGACAGCGACGGCCTGTTGTTCATGGCTGGAGAACCGCTGGTAGATGGCTGTAGCGCGAAAGTAGATGGTCGGTAAAAAAACTACTCATACACGATCGCGAAGTAGATGAAAAACTAACTGGAATCATCTAATGCGATGCACTTTATAGGGATTAAACGCAGAGTCAGCAAAAAAAAATGCTGCGTCAGCAAAAAATTTAGAAAAGGTTCTAAAAGTGACATCTTCACCAAAGCAAAAAAGTTCAATTTTGGTTAGGAACAGGTCCCAGAAGTGATACGCCATCAGCACAAAATCCTAATTTACATGCTTTCAAAACAACCGTTCAGGCACGCGAATCTACATGCCAGCTGATTCCGTGACAATGCCTCACTACTTAGATAACCTCGTATCCAACGTAGTAAAAAAATAGTACGAAAATGCAAGCTATGCATTCTTGGTCAGACGCCCCGGCTCCTATACCAGCCACGCTTCCGTTCGTCCGAGATGCCGGCGTCTTGTCCACTCAGCAGTTAGAACAAAGAC
The DNA here is from genome assembly GCA_963920635.1 of Pseudeuparius sepicola. NCBI lineage: Eukaryota > Metazoa > Arthropoda > Insecta > Coleoptera > Anthribidae > Pseudeuparius > Pseudeuparius sepicola. The sequence continues at coordinate 11,485,877 of OY987307.1, read as the reverse complement.
CCACAGATTTCCGTCGAAAGGCCCAAATATTTCCTAAACGAAAAATCTGGGAAAATCGGCATATAGCGCAAACGATTTAGGTACCCCCTTGCCGGGGGGTTACGAAGTTACCAGGTGGGGCTCGGGGGAAGGGGGGGTCCCCAATTGTGGACCGTGCCAGGCCGAAGGCCTGGCCGGAACACAATTGGGGATGGACAAACACGTCAAGATATTTGCGCATGCGCAAAAAAAATTTTTTTTCAAAAAATGAATTTTTAAAAGGTCCTAAGTCGATTGCAGGGTGAAATTTTGAGAAAAAAGTGTCAGAAAGGCCTCAAATAAGCCACTAACTTTGACAAGACATAACGTAGAAGGCTCTGTTGCAAGTGGAAATATAAAGAAAACGGACACTGTCAAAAAAAATGTTAGAAAAAATTCAGATAATATAGGAAATGCCTCTGATCGAATAATATCCAATAAAAAACCAATACGAGTAAATAAAAATTTCCAGTCGCCCTAACCTCTAGGCAAATCGTTGCTGAATAAAAAAAATTCAAACGGGTTTTTGTCTTTTTTTGCAGCCGATACATAGCGTTGACACCGGTAAATTGGCCCGTTTTGTTGACAAAAAATATAGCAGACTCCCGCCTGACCTACACCGACGCTCTGACCCTGCGCACATCTGACGTCATGGCGCCAAAAAAAAATCGCACCAGAATTCGAACCTAAATCGACGCTCAGACCAACCATCCTCGTAATTGATATAAGGTAGAATCTCGAAGAACAAGCCTTGGGGGTGGGACCGGTGCCGAAGATGACCGAGGGGTTCACCTCGACAAAAATCGTACCTGGATTCGAACCATCGTAATTAAGTCCCACGCTCTGACCAACCATCGACGCAACTACAAAATAACTTGTCTCACCCAATTTTAGTTTTCGAAAATCGGGCCCGGATTCGATAAAAATTTATTCAAACCGAAGAAGTTATTAAAAAAGGAAATTTTCCAGTCTTCCAATTTTTGTCCATCCGTTGGCACACTGTGGTCGAGGGTCGACTGCCATTCAGACTGGAGTTTTTTTACCTATTTTTGTCAATTTCGTTGGTTAAAACTAATATTTCCCCCACCCTGTGGAGCATCGTTGTCGAGGGAAGACACAACACCAATTTTCTTGGAACTTTTTTCTTTCAGCAATTTTAGAAAATTTTCAAGGTAATTTTTGCTGTTTTTATCATAATTTTAGCCTGGGTCAAGCTAGGTGGTAAATTACATAACCAAAAATAAAAAATACTGAACGTTATAAAATTTAAAAAAAATTGTATTTTCAATGGATTTTTGTCCTCTGAAAATTGTTCTTGTGTTAATTCAGTTTCAATGAGTTACTGATTGACTAAGGACTCTACAAAAATGTTTCAAATAAAAGTCGTTGCATATCAAGGGGCTAATCAAATGTTTATAAAAAAAATCACAGATGACGCAGGATATTCATCCATATAATGAAAATTCCGAAAATTTTCAATAATTCTAATGTCATTTCAAAAGGTAGGTACTGATGGTACACACTTAGAGAAGTGGGAAAATTGTTTTTCACAAAAAATTATCCGTGAAACGTTTCCACACTAGGTGACGACATATAAGCGGGCGAGATTGCGAAAAAAAACTGTTGAAAAACGCTATCCAGGCATGCTACCCGTAGGATAACAGACACCTATATTAAGCTAGTCCGCTTGAAGGCAGGTAGTGTTTGTCCAGCCGCGACCTTCAAGCCGGGGGTGGACAAAAATGGCCGCGATTCCACTCTACTAAATCATCAACCCACCTCGACGATTATTCTGCCGGTAGGCCAGCGCCCAGAACATATTTTTGCGTTTATAATATGCAACAAAGTTTTGTTATGACTTGTCTGGAATACTGAGAAATCACGCGGCAGCCGTGACCTTCGAGATATAATATTACATTGCGGCACAGTCACACCGTGTCAATCAATCAGAAAAAGCTTATTTTATAGAAGGGAAAATGCCCCCCAATAAATACAGAGCTAGCAAAAAAAGTGTCGCGTAACCAAAAAATTCGGAAAAGGCCCGCCTAGAAGTGATATCTTCTACAACGCTAAAAATTCGTTTTTGTATAAGAAAAAGTCATACAAGTGGTACTCCAGCGCTAAAAAAATTTAATTTGCATGTTTTCAATGCAACTGTTACACAAAATTATAACTCAGCTGTTGCGCGGCATAACATATAGTATAGCCGATCAGATGATATATTTGGAAATCACGATACACCTGCATCAGCAGAAAATCCGAGCCCCTGACGTACTAATTGTTTACGTTGTACATCGCATCATATACGGTTCCACGTGGTTTCTTTGGTTTCTTATTTACCATGTATCACATTTCCTGCTACCAAGGAGTCTACCTCGGATTTCCACGTGTGCGTAGTTAAAGATTCCTACCTAAATCGTTTGCGTTACATGATGATTTTCTCAATTTTTTCGTTTATTATTCTATCTGCAATTTTGCAATGTCAATGAAATAGATGAGCGCTCAACGGCTAGGCGATATGTCTGCCGAGAATATACCTCGTATTTTTTACAACTATTTCTACGTTATTATAACCACGCGGATCGCATATGTAGCCTGACGCCACGGAATTAGCAGAGTTCGAGTTTTTCCCATACAAATTGAAAATTTTTATCATTGATGCACGGTAATAGGTACTGATTTTTTTTCAGATTTTTGATTTAGAAGATAATTGGGTGAAATTTGTAGCCTATTGTTCTATATGCGGTTTCAGCAAAATCGCTGAGTGCTCGACCAAACAAAACAGGCGTCTGTTGGTGAACGCGTTTTCTCTTACTACACAGGGTGGCCCACCACGAACTACATCGATCTATATATGGAAAACCAAAAGTAGGAAAATTCTGAAAATTTGGCACCTTACCAATGCCGATGGGCGCTGCTCAACTAAAATATTTTGGTGAATCTGGCACTTTCGGTTATACCGAAAGTCGATATCAACTTTGTTATCTCAAATTGAACACCCTGTATATTATTGCATTTTTGGTTTCTAGGCATCATTTTGGAACAAAAACATGCAACATGTCCTATGTATAAATCCAACCTTTTTTGAGATATTTGCATTTTTCCGAAAAAAAAATTGCGTGCAGACCTAAAGTCAATTAGCAATTAATACGATGAAACCGCGAAATTTCACAACGAATTTTTGGCATCGTGTAACAGAAGCCCTGACCTAGTGATCTCTGCTGAGAAATAAATCCGTTCTCATACAGGGTATTCACAAAATATGAATAAAAATTACATTCAAAGTGTAAGGTTTCCTATACCTAAATGCATGGCCGCTTCATTAATTTTTGGCGTCGACGGAAGAGTATCTCTCATAAACACGCCTCTGAAATGTGGTATTTTTAAAATTTCTACGTAATTAGATCATCCCATTAAGATTCCCCCCACCACAAATGCCTCCCACTTCTGTTTCATACCTATTTAAACACAGCGAGCATGTCCCTACTGTGTATAAAATGGAAGAAGTGTGTGACTATAGAAACCGAAATGATAGGTTGAAATCTTTCGCGAAGTAGTCAAATCCGTCGATTTCCCCAATACAATTGGCTGAAGCGGGATTCCATTACACAGATTATGAAGACGTAGTCAAGTGTCCATTTTGCTTCATAGAAGGCTACCGATGGGAAGAAGGCAACGATCCATTGCAAGACCACGCAAGTTGGAGCCCCAGTTGCCCTTTCATCCAAGCAAGTAATGCGGGACTTTATACGACGTTCGCGGATATTAAACCCTTGCCAGTGGTCGCAATACTACCAAACTCCGTCGTCGAAGATACCGTAGTTCGTCAACCTCAAACCGCATCAAAAAGTAAATTATGTAAAATTTGCTACAACAACGATATACAGGTTGTGATGATTCCCTGCGGACACGTAATCCTTTGCATAGAATGCGCACTTCAAATCTCCTCATGTCCTTTGTGCAGAACGATGATACGTGAAAAAGTGCGTGTCTATCTACCATAAGCTATTTATGTAGTAAATGTATAAAACAAATAAAGTTTTAAAACAAAAACTTGTTTTTATTTTGGGGTCAGTCGCCTATATATTGAGAAGTAGCACGCAGAATTTCTCAGTTGACAAGATGCAAGTTCAGCAACAGCAAGTTTGTCTCCCTATCGAAAATCTAGATGCCATACAAGGGGGTACGGTAAAATCAAAACACGGTACCCTACTACCAGACTCGTTTAGGGCAATCTTGTGTGGACCTAGCGGGTGTGGTAAAACGAACACACTCCTTAGTTTGATTTTCAATGAAAACGGTCTGAAATTCGAAAATATCTATTTATATACGAAATCGTTGTACCAACCGAAATATCAATTATTGCAGGATGTAGCAAAAAAAGGTATTTTTAAAATTTCTACGTAATTCGATATTCGACTATAATAATAATTTTTAAAAATCTTTTAATGTGTTGTCATATGGGACATATATGTGTTTCCTCGAAAAGAAATAGTAGAAATTTTTTTATGGTGAATGGCGTCCGTGTGAGGTTTTGCAATTTTGCTAAAGATCTACACCCGTTGGGAATGAATTATTCGAATCTTGCTTCAAGCCATGTTCTGTTTTTTGCTCTTTAACCCTCTTTACAAGATTTTGACAAATCTCGTTGATCTAAAATAATCTTTATGGTCTGATGATGTAAACAGTGTTTTGCGAAACCGGTAACCTAATTTAATCAAAATAAAGAAGATTTGTAGTAACTTAGACTGTGGAATCAATTTTTTCATATTTTTCAAATTAATATCTACTGCTCTGAACTATTTAATTCGATATGTCTTCGTCGAAGCCAAGAATTAATGAAGCGGCCATGCATTTAGGTATAGGAAACCTTACACAAAGTTTCATAATTTTTAGTGGTGAATAAGATCGCATTAAAAAAATGGGGGTTTCCATTTACAAATTTCGAGATTTAAGCACGTTTTGAATGTAATTTTTATTCATATTTTGTGAATACCCTGTATAAGAACGGATTTATTTCTCAGCAGAGATCACTAGGTCAGGGCTTCTGTTACACGATGCCAAAAATTCGTTGTGAAATTTCGCGGTTTCATCGTATTAATTGCTAATTGACTTTAGGTCTGCACCTGCAATTTTTTTTTTCGGAAAAATGCAAATATCTCAAAAAAGGTTGGATTTATACATAGGACATGTTGCATGTTTTTGTTCCAAAATGATGCCTAGAAACCAAAAATGCAATAATATACAGGGTGTTCAATTTGAGATAACAAAGTTGATATCGGTATAACCGAAAGTGCCAGATTCACCAAAATATTTTAGTTGAGCAGCGCCCATCGGCATTGGTAAGGTGCCAAATTTTCAGAATTTTCCTACTTTTAGTTTTCCATATATAGATCGATGCAGTTCGTGGTGGGCCACCCTGTGTAGTAAGAGAAAACGCGTTCACCAACAGACGCCTGCTTTGTTTGGTCTAGCACTCAGCGATTTTGCTGAAACCGCATATAGAACAATAGGCTACAAATTTCACCCAATTATCTTCTAAATCAAAAATCTGAAAAAAAATCAGTACCTATTACCGTGCATCAATGATAAAAATTTTCAATTTGTATGGGAAAAACTCGAACTCTGCTAATTCCGTGGCGTCAGGCTACATATGCGATCCGCGTGGTTATAATAACGTAGAAATAGTTGTAAAAAATACGAGGTATATTCTCGGCAGACATATCGCCTAGCCGTTGAGCGCTCATCTATTTCATTGACATTGCAAAATTGCAGATAGAATAATAAACGAAAAAATTGAGAAAATCATCATGTAACGCAAACGATTTAGGTAGGAATCTTTAACTACGCACACGTGGAAATCCGAGGTAGACTCCTTGGTAGCAGGAAATGTGATACATGGTAAATAAGAAACCAAAGAAACCACGTGGAACCGTATATGATGCGATGTACAACGTAAACAATTAGTACGTCAGGGGCTCGGATTTTCTGCTGATGCAGGTGTATCGTGATTTCCAAATATATCATCTGATCGGCTATACTATATGTTATGCCGCGCAACAGCTGAGTTATAATTTTGTGTAACAGTTGCATTGAAAACATGCAAATTAAATTTTTTTAGCGCTGGAGTACCACTTGTATGACTTTTTCTTATACAAAAACGAATTTTTAGCGTTGTAGAAGATATCACTTCTAGGCGGGCCTTTTCCGAATTTTTTGGTTACGCGACACTTTTTTTGCTAGCTCTGTATTTATTGGGGGGCATTTTCCCTTCTATAAAATAAGCTTTTTCTGATTGATTGACACGGTGTGACTGTGCCGCAATGTAATATTATATCTCGAAGGTCACGGCTGCCGCGTGATTTCTCATTCCAGACAAGTCATAACAAAACTTTGTTGCATATTATAAACGCAAAAATATGTTCTGGGCGCTGGCCTGCCGGCAGAATAATCGTCGAGGTGGGTTGATGATTTAGTAGAGTGGAATCGCGGCCATTTTTGTCCACCCCCGGCTTGAAGGTCGCGGCTGGACAAACACTACCTGCCTTCAAGCGGACTAGCTTAATATAGGTGTCTGTTATCCTACGGGTAGCATGCCTGGATAGCGTTTTTCAACAGTTTTTTTTCGCAATCTCGCCCGCTTATATGTCGTCACCTAGTGTGGAAACGTTTCACGGATAATTTTTTGTGAAAAACAATTTTCCCACTTCTCTAAGTGTGTACCATCAGTACCTACCTTTTGAAATGACATTAGAATTATTGAAAATTTTCGGAATTTTCATTATATGGGTGAATATCCTGCGTCATCTGTGATTTTTTTTATAAACATTTGATTAGCCCCTTGATATGCCACGACTTTTATTTGAAACATTTTTGTAGAGTCCTTAGTCAATCAGTAACTCATTGAAACTGAATTAACACACGAACAATTTTCAGAGGACAAAAATCCATTGAAAATACAATTTTTTTTAAATTTCAGTTCAGTATTTTTTATTTTTGGTTATGTAATTTACCACCTAGCTTGACCCAGGCTAAAATTATGATAAAAACAGCAAAAATTACCTTGAAAATTTTCTAAAATTGCTGAAAGAAAAAAGTTCCAAGAAAATTGGTGTTGTGTCTTCCCTCGACAACGATGCTCCACAGGGTGGGGGAAATATTAGTTTTAACCAACGAAATTGACAAAAATAGGTAAAAAAACTCCAGTCTGAATGGCAGTCGACCCTCGACCACAGTGTGCCAACGGATGGACAAAAATTGGAAGACTGGAAAATTTCCTTTTTTAATAACTTCTTCGGTTTGAATAAATTTTTATCGAATCCGGGCCCGATTTTCGAAAACTAAAATTGGGTGAGACAAGTTATTTTGTAGTTGCGTCGATGGTTGGTCAGAGCGTGGGACTTAATTACGATGGTTCGAATCCAGGTACGATTTTTGTCGAGGTGAACCCCTCGGTCATCTTCGGCACCGGTCCCACCCCCAAGGCTTTTTCTTCGAGATTCTACCTTATATCAATTACGAGGATGGTTGGTCTGAGCGTCGATTTAGGTTCGAATCCTGGTGCGATTTTTTTTTTGGCGCCATGACGTCAGATGTGCGCAGGGTCAGAGCGTCGGTGTAGGTCAGGCGGGAGTCTGCTATATTTTTTGTCAACAAAACGGGCCAATTTACCGGTGTCAACGCTATGTATCGGCTGCAAAAAAAGACAAAAACCCGTTTGAATTTTTTTTTATTCAGCAACGATTTGCCTAGAGGTTAGGGCGACTGGAAATTTTTATTTACTCGTATTGGTTTTTTATTGGATATTATTCGATCAGAGGCATTTCCTATATTATCTGAATTTTTTCTAACATTTTTTTTGACAGTGTCCGTTTTCTGTATATTTCCACTTGCAACAGAGCCTTCTACGTTATGTCTTGTCAAAGTTAGTGGCTTATTTGAGGCCTTTCTGACACTTTTTTCTCAAAATTTCACCCTGCAATCGACTTAGGACCTTTTAAAAATTCATTTTTTGAAAAAAAAATTTTTTTTAATTTTTGGAATTTTCATAGGTGTCGATTCTGTGCTACTGCGCATGCGCAAATATCTTGACGTGTTTGTCCATCCCCAATTGTGTTCCGGCCAGGCCTTCTAAGTAGTGAGGCATTGTCACGGAATCAGCTGGCATGTAGATTCGCGTGCCTGAACGGTTGTTTTGAAAGCATGTAAATTAGGATTTTGTGCTGATGGCGTATCACTTCTGGGACCTGTTCCTAACCAAAATTCAACTTTTTTGCTTTGGTGAAGATGTCACTTTTAGAACCTTTTCTAAATTTTTTGCTGACGCAGCATTTTTTTTGCTGACTCTGCGTTTAATCCCTATAAAGTGCATCGCATTAGATGATTCCAGTTAGTTTTTCATCTACTTCGCGATCTTGTATGAGTAGTTTTTTTACCGACCATCTACTTTCGCGCTACAGCCATCTACCAGCGGTTCTCCAGCCATGAACAACAGGCCGTCGCTGTCCCTTAAGAAGCCAGTAAGTACTATTTTCAAAATGTGCTAAAAGTCCGTTGAAAAACGTTAAAAGTTGCGAATTTTCAGTCCACCGCCTGTTCACCTTCAGACATACGGTCGCTTTATCCGAAGGATTTGTTGGGTCTGGAATCCCAACCTTCAACTAGTGGACAGCCTGCGCCCTGCCAGAAACCTGTTCACGCTTTTCCAGCCGTCATGAACAACAGGTCGAGCCTGTATCTCAAAAAGCCAGTGAGTACTATTTTCAAAATGTGTTAAAAGTCCGTTGAAAACATTTTAAAGGCGAATTTTTTAGCCTAAAACCTATTTTTTTTTCTCAGACATGCCTTGACATGCCGTCGCTGAGTCAGGATTTGACGGACCTGTCGCAGTCTCAATGCGAGTCTCAGCCGTCAACTAGTCAACCTGCACAGAAACCACCAGCCGTCATGTACAAGAGGCCGTGCCTGTCTCTCAAAAAACCAGTAAGTACTATTTTCAAAATGTGTTTAAAAGTCCGTTGAAAACATTTTAAAGGCGAATTTTTTCCAGTCTACAACGTGCCCACCCCTTGCCAGTGGCGGCTCGTGGCAATGGGCAGGGTGGGCAGTGCCCACCCAACGTAAGAAGCGGCAGGCGTATTATAATACGCCTAAAATTGTCAGTCAAATTGTGGGATTCTTAATTATTTGAGTAGTATTACAAAGCGCCTAGTCGTACTAAAAAAGCCTAGGCGTATTATAATAAGACTGATTTTACAATAAGCCTGCGACATATAGCTATAGCTTCAAAATGTTTGAATTTGGTAATTATTATGGGAGGGCGCGATGGAATTTCCCAAACTGCGGTGCGCGGCTCTCCCAGCCGATGCAGATGCCGATGGGCCAGCCCGTACCGGGCGAATCTTAGCCTTATTAGCCAAGCTATACGTCTGCGACGAGAGCTACGCGCCCGAGCTGCGCGAAGATATAAACGTAGGTTACGCATACTCTGCATTTAAATGTTATTTGGGTGGGCGGGACTCCAGCCGGCCCACCAGACGAGCCGACTCAGCGGCAAGCGGCCGGAAGCGGCGACCGAACGCTGCCGTTTGTCTGCAGAGTCAAAACGCATTTACATAGGTAAATTAAGTCGCGAAAATTCAGGAAAAATGAATCCATGTCTATGTAAGTGTGTAACTATTACTATTAGTAACTAACAGTCAGTTGCTAACTACGTTTTTATTTCGGTAAGGTATGTAAAGTATACGTGTATATTCACGTTCACGTTCAGTTAATTAATCACAATCGCATAATCGGTCCAATTTTCAATAAATTAGAATTAGAATGAATGTAAAGGGCAAAGAGAAAACGAAAACCGATTTAGATCTACATTCGAATTGCAAAAAAGTTATACTTATACCTACTTTATACTTACCATTTATCATTTATCAATCAAATCCGAAAGTACTTAGTAACTAGTAACGTACGTTCCTTTGTTTTTTTTTTCAAATCTCAAATCTTATTAGTTTATTAGGTACATTACAAAACAAACAGCAAACTGAATTTTTGATTTTCCGGCCGGGATAGGCGCCGCTGAGCCAGGCAGTCAGGCATAGGGAAGTTGGGCAAGGAGGCTCGGGCGCGCCGGCGAGCCCATTTTTTGAACGCTGGGGGAGGAACGTCCGACTTCGACTTCCTTGTCATGCAGATGATGCGATGCATGCACTTGTTGTTATTGCTAGATAGGTACCTACCTAAGTCAGTTTACGGCGTACTTAACGAGTTTCCGATTCCAAAAGTAAATTAACTAACTAGAGTAACATGTCCCTATTTCCCTATTTTTTGCGGGGGGGGGGTGTCACCTTGCCCACCCGCTGCCAAAACCCACGGGCCGCCACTGCCCCTTGCATCACTTAGTCAGGAGGATTCGTCGGTCTTGCCGCCGGTTACCACAGATCAACCCTCAACTAGTGATCCCCGAGTTGCGTCTTGCTGGAAACCAATCATCCATCAGCAAATAATAATACCAGTAAGTGTTTTATCAAAACAGATGTGTTAAAAAGTTCCTATGAACGATAGAAATATTATAAATACCCACTAATTTTTTTTTCAGTCAACTGCCTGTCCATCCCTGCCATCAAGTCAAAACGATTTGTTGGGGCCCCCGGTGTCCTCATGTGACTCACGATACCGCTATTGTATGGGTGCGGCCACAAAAAAATGAAAATTCAAGACGACGACGCCTTCAGCGTGATTAGCTTGCCACCAACCCAAGACAGTGAAGATGAGTTCGAGTCGGAAGGAAAAGGCGATATATCTTCATATGTCAAAGGGGTGACAGGTGAGCTGAAACGAAAGTATGAAGCGACGAAGCGGAAGCTACAGGTGGAACAAGATAAGAAGGCAGAAAGAAGATGTGAAATGGAGCGATTAAAAAAACAGGACAAAAAGGGTGACAAATTAATTCAACAATTACAAAAAGATTTGGTTGTCGGTGCGAGACTATTAAAACGATTTAAATTATAGAATTTTTTAAGGTATTATTTTAGCCTGGCACCCTTTTGTTCCTGCTTTTTTTGCTTCTTTCTCATATATATTTTTGTTTAAGTTATATATTTTTGTTTAAGTTTATTATCCTTTTGTATTTTGACATTTTTTTTAACCTAATTACATATTTTTTTACTATTTTCGTTTTTTTTTGTCCAAACCCCAGTTCTAAAAAAATATATAAAATCAGTAAGTATATTTTCTAACTTATTCTCTCTCCTCGTACATAATTACATATTTTTTACTATAGTGCAAGGATCCTAGTAAAAAAAAATTTCTCAATTGCCTTTGTTCTTCTTTGTTCTCTAGGCGCTGTGTCCAAATATTCTCACATCTTATTAAATCAGTACGGGTTCAAAACACAAATCCTCCAAATATGCGGTTCTTTGGCTTTTGCTTAAAAATTTTACCAACATTTGAAATGTTTTAGTTACCCGAAAACGAACTTTTTGCACCAGGATAATACACAGAAATATCTTAGATTTTTTATCATCCATGAGGTAGTATACAGTTAAATAAATGTTCGATTTTCCAAGGTAAAGTCGAATTTTTTTGAGACACCTGGCTAATATACATAGAAATTTCTCAGATTTTTTTTTTGGTAGCAGTTAAAGCTGTGTACGTTAAATAAACTGCAGAATCGAAATCTCACCCGGTGTGTTAATTCATATTTTACAAGCTTTTTTTAGTTTCATATCATCAATATTTCATGACTTATGCCATACTATTTTCAAAGTGTGTCTAAAATATTTCAATACTTTAAAAATTTTCGATTTTCAGGGCAAAGTAGGTTGACACTTTTTTTTGCGTCTGATTTTACCTTAAGGCAACAATTTTATATGCACTAATATAAAGAAATTATATTTTTGTTAGCCGTTGAGGTACCTTAAATAAACTACGTTGTCTGTTTTTTTTATCAAAATCGATTGCGTTGAGGATTTTCTCAGATTTTTGGAGATATTTTAGTATTTCTATTGAAATGTGTACACCCATTGTTCTATGGGATAGCCACGCACGCAGATCCGTCGGTCGTTTCAAGGCGACTCTCGGATGTTTTTTTTTCCACGTACGTTATTACTACTGTTGTATTTTATTGCATCATGGCGATTTCCTAGAAATTCTTTGTTAGGACAATGGATGCCATGCGAGTGGTCTAAACAATTTTGGGGATCTGAATTAGAACTCTCTCAGGATCTAGGGGTCGACTGGGGGTCACACGTGTCGGCGACGACGAATTTCGTGTCGGAACAAGTCCCACGCAGGTCTAATCACGCTCGAAAGGCGGCCAAGTGGCCCAAAAATTCGTGGCTACGACAGTGACCACTTTAAAAATGACATACTTTGAGAAAATCTTGCAGACCACCTGTCAAAATGCAGCTTTTTGGCCTTATGGAGATTTACATGGGGGACTGAGTTAGAACTCTCTCAGGATCTAGGGGTCAACTGGGGGGTCACACGTGTTCCTGTCATGTATGAGATTTACACGGTGGTCGTTGTCTAGAAATATCGTAGGATCTAGAGGTGACAGGCGGTCTAAACGTCAAGTGGGATCACCCTGTGGCAAAAATGCAGGCATTTGTGGTCTTATGAGGAATTGTTTTTACTGCAACTGGCTTGAGAATGGTGCAGGAACTGCGCTCCATCAGATATATAGGCGTCACCGCTCCACCGGCGGTGGGGTCAGGGGTGGGAGCCGGCTTCCAAGAATCACACGGTGAGGCTGTGACGTCACGTGACCTCGGCTGTGACGTAGCCAAAATGCACGCATTTCTGGCCTTATGGAGATTAACATGGGGCAAGTGGCTTGGAACTCTCTTAGTATATACTTGGTTTAGCTTTACCAAGTGGCTGGATGAGTGCTGAATTATTTCCACAAGTTATGCAGCATTTTGTTAAATATAGTCTATCATCCAAACAAAACCTCACTATTCTTATAATGGACAACCACGCAAGCCACATAACCATAGAGGCAATCGATATTGCAAAAGCTAACGGGGTTACAAGTGTTTCATCGCCACCACATCGTAGCAATAAATTACAACTTCTTGATGTCAATTGTTTTGCGCCTTTTAAAAATTTTTATGCCAGAGCAATTAGGCCAGGCAATGGGGAGTTTCCATTCGCAAAAGGTCGGAGAGAAATGAAATTTGGTGGGATGGTAGGCATAGGTCCCCTGATAGTACACCTGAGTTTGCGACCTCAGGGTGTTGCCGCTCGAGGGGTGGAGGGATGAAAAATCTGCGTCGGGACGCTTTTCGGGAAATAGCGCCGTTGTGGTAAGCCCTATCGAAAAAAAGTTGAAATGAAATATGTAGAGAACAAAATTGTGCACAATTTTGGTCTTTACAGTTTTCGTCTGCGACCAATAGTTTCCGCTCTACGCCGTGCCAAAGTTGGGGGTTGGTTTGCAATTTTCAACAAAATCAGAATTTCATCGCGGATTAAGACGAATATCGCTATTAAACAATTCTGTAATATTTTTTTTCTGAAAGAGTAATATTTTCCGAGTCGGCAGATGCCAGGTTTGATACATTTGGTCGTGTATAATAAAATATATGATTTTTTGAAGCGCGCCGCTACATGCTCCGATGAGGGTATTTTCTAATTGTTAATATCTACGCCGCCACATTCATTAATTTTGTGCATACATGAAACAAGAAAATGACAGAAAGGTTGTGGACCTGCTTGTGGTTGCCGGAAGGCAGGATTAAAATGTTCGGTTCTGTGTTTACACTGTATTGGGACGTCCTGCGAAAACATTCCAGACCTGATTGCGTTAGACGACGACAACACAGAAGATGCCGAAAACGTTTCCAATCAGGACGATGAGGACCAAACAGACAACGCCGAGTTTGCCGATTCTGTCTCTGAATTGATGGCCGAGGATGATGACAATGAAGGCGAGTCAGCTTTACAACGTTGCAAGAGACTCAAAGTAAAATAAACGATATCGACCGTGGATTAGGCCTCTTGGGGATACCACGTTAAAAAAAACGCACCGATCAACTCTACCTCAAGGGTGGTGTGGAAACGAGTTGATAATGACATTTTCTTGTTTCATGTATGCACAAAATTAATGAATGTGGCGGCGTAGATATTAACAATTAGAAAATACCCTCATCGGAGCATGTAGCGGCGCGCTTCAAAAAATCATATATTTTATTATACACGACCAAATGTATCAAACCTGGCATCTGCCGACTCGGAAAATATTACTCTTTCAGAAAAAAAATATTACAGAATTGTTTAATAGCGATATTCGTCTTAATCCGCGATGAAATTCTGATTTTGTTGAAAATTGCAAACCAACCCCCAACTTTGGCACGGCGTAGAGCGGAAACTATTGGTCGCAGACGAAAACTGTAAAGACCAAAATTGTGCACAATTTTGTTCTCTACATATTTCATTTCATCTTTTTTTCGATAGGGCTTACCACAACGGCGCTATTTCCCGAAAAGCGTCCCGACGCAGAGTTTTCATCCCTCCACCCCTCGAGCGGCAACACCCTGAGGTCGCAAACTCAGGTGTACTATCAGGGGACCTATGCCTACCATCTCACCAAATTTCATTTCTCTCCGACCTTTTGCGAATAGAAACCCGTTTTTTATACCCATTGCCTGGCCTAAATTGATTTATGGACAAAATCAAATCCTGGCAAAACCTTTTCTATTTATGAAATTGCAGGATGTGTTCGTTTTGCACACCAAAAATCCATAACTCCGGAAAACATAACGAAAGGGTTTGAACGTAGTGGAATATTTCCATTTAATAGAAATGTGTTCAATGACGAGGACTTTTTGTGCAACTTTGTGACAGATAGGTTTGCAGAACTGCCAAACGATGGCAACAACAATTAAGCCTCTACCAGCACCACCGGTGAAAATATCCTGACTGATGGAGATGATGCTTCCACAAGCTCCGATCATAGGATCAACAACTTCCAAAAAATATTAAATTCAAGTACAAAGTTGGATGAAGCGGGTCGCAATGATGAAGTCATTTCTTTGACACCCTTGAATAACAAAATATCTTATTGTAGGCGTAGCTACAAAGTTGATGGATCTTTTGTTTTCCCTATAGTTATAACCAGAAGCTTGAACTATTTAATGGTTAAATAAAAAATATATTTTCCTCTTTACAATGTATTTACAAGTTGTAATTTGTACATTAAAGTAAAGAAAAAATGTGTTAAAGCTGAGCCTCAATAAAGTGGTACTTGGCAGAAATGCGAAGAATGCAGTCCCCCTTCCTCTCTGAAAGTCTATTGGGTATTAACGAACTCCTACATTTGCTGCGATGCCGGATGAGGCGTTTATTTTATAGCCGATATCTCCAGCACTCTTAAAAATTTGTGGTAACCGGCGTTGGAATCTGAGTGCGCGGCAACGCTGCATGCCCAGGATCCGCCCCTATGTCTGTCATCGTATGCTAGCCACACGTGCTCTCCTTGTTTATGAGATTCGAACTCGGCCCACAGGCCCCCATTGCTCCTTAGACCGAAAATATCTTTTAAATGCGTCCCCGCTTTACAATGAAGTGAAATAACTAAGCAGTGAATTTGATTATTAACAATTTAGAATTTGTTAAAAAACTGAAAAATGTTTAAAGTTTACAATACAACATCGGAGATGTTCGTAAGCTTGATAAAAAACACTACGAGCACTTCAAAAATTTGGACTACTGAGTTCCACAGAGTACCTTACAAATTCTGGGTCGTTGACACTGGTGAGTCGCCACCGTTGCTCTAAGCTTCTTATCGTTGTAGTAGTTATGACCTCGGCTAGACTCGAGACTCAAAGTTGAATCGTGTACGATTCAAGTTGGGGCTACACGATGTGCGACCACTGTCAGACTTGTGTCACGTTCCAGAGTGCATGTAAAAGAAAATACAACGAAGTCTCCGAAAACTGCAGTCAAAACTATGACGCGTTTACACTGGATAGTTAAATTTCTTAATTGTAAAAAGGTTTTGAAAACAAATAAACTATCACAAATTTTGCAATTAAGTTTGACAAACCTTAACAAATAATTCAAAAATGGTTTAAAGCATGTAACTTTGAATTAATGAGCCCTGAACCTGACTCTGAAATATATTAAAAATTAATAATCAAAAGCGACCAATTTATTGACTTAACACTACAATAAAATTTTCTATACAATATTCACAAGAAAAAAAAGGTAACATTAATAAAATACAAAAGGTTTAGCGACTTCCCCGTTCGATCTCGAAACACAAGACGAAAAAATATAATAGCCACAAAGGCTAGATAACAAAGAACCGTGGTTCACGTATCTCGGGCAACTTAAGGGTTCGTTTAACTGAGTTGTGCTAATAAACAAATTTATAACCAAATTAAGGCCACAGCTCGCAGCGTGTAGCCCACAGAGAAAAGGAGTGAACAGGTCTAGGTGAGAGTAGCTAAAGAAGTCGTCAAAATGGCGTTATTAATAAGAAATTATTAAAAATTGCGCCGCTAACTCACCCAGACTGTTCCCGGGAATCTCTCCGTGGCTCACTCCCTGCAGGTCCCTGGCGGAACTCGAAAAATGCGTGGAAATCGTCCACTTCCACAACTCAAAGGCACGTGCTCGCAAGACACATATAAAAAAAACAGAAAACTTAAATTAGCACAGCGATAACAAATGCACACACTATACAAAACCACTTAAGCCGACCATAAAGTGGAAAATTAGGCTTGAACAGAGATTTTCACTTGGAAATTTCGATACAGAAAATTCAAGGCAAAATTTCACCCAACGCGACTTTTACCACGAGTGAAAGGGAAGTGCCTCGACTTCTGGTCGCGGGGCATATATATAACCTCTTTTGCAATGATGACGACTTCCGCCTTCCAGAATGCTTTAGAAAGTTTTAAAAGTTAAACTTATTTATAAAAAAAACTCGGAAACCGCAAAATCAAGATGACAGGCCGGGGTGTCCTCTGTCAATTCTGGTAAACTCTTACCATTGATACTAGACCAGAAAGAAATGTTGAAAATAAAGAGTGGCGCTAACCAATCACAAAACAAAATAAAGTGAAGTGAATATTTTCTGTGATTTACTTCCGACAGTGTTTACAACAATGTAATTTTTCTAATAATACATACATGAATGAAATTTAAATACTTTTGCAAACAGCACATACCCTTTAATAAACAGTTTGGTTTAGAAACAACAAGCTCTACATAGGTAGGCAATTTATTATGCATCAGCTTGTATGGGTGGTTGCAGATAGCAGGGCAACATTCCTAAAACGCGTGGTGATATACTGAGTGTACATATTTTATGGAAGGGAATAAAATAGTGGATTTAAACGTTGTAACGGAAATTAGACAACATTTTCGTTACATAGTTGAGGATAAAGCTTCAGTTTCATTAAAAGATATAAAATTAATTCTACCACCTCCTGCTCAACGGAAAGGTACCAAAAGATGTAGATAACAGCTTTTTTAAAAACCCCATCAATTTTTCTGGTTTTGATGTAAGATAGGGGCTGTTTTAAAATGTTAAACGTTTTAAGATGAAGATAAGCAATATCTATAGTTTTTAAATGCTCTATATAATTGATCTTGACTTCAGAGGTATGGATGTCTTGAATTTTAATAAATTTTATTTTTTTTTTCACAATTTTTTTTATTTTCGTTAATTTATTTTATATACAGGGTGTCTACTGACGGAGGGCCACTTGGAAATATCTCGACAAATATGCATTTTTCGGAGAACTTTATTTGAAAAAAAAATTACCTTTTTGATGGCCCAACTTTGTGTAAAAACAAATTCGAGATCCATGGCCTACTTTCCAAGAAATTTTTGAAAAACCCGAAAATTGCGGATACTTCTTTGGCATGTAACTTTTTTATTTCAAGAGTTATCGAAAAAGTTTCTTAATAGAATCTGTAGGCAAAATTGATTACTTTAAGCCTGCTTTATCATAATTTGGCAAAATGCCGCGGTTTAGGGGGTGCTCTCTTAGCGCTTAAAAAAAGTTACTCAATTATAGCAGGCCATGGCGTCAAAAAAACTACCTATTTTATGCACTTTCGATCGATGTATCATAAGCGCTACATATCCCTTGCGTTAGCCTGATTTACAATTTTTTTAGAAAAAAAATTAAAATGTCTTGGAAAAATGCTTTCAAAGTTCGGTTAAATAAACTACAGCTGCCAATTTAATTAATTTCACAACACATTACATTGAAAATCTTTTGTCGAAATGAAATTTGTTACGAGAAATCTGCATCTCCCCCATTTTTGAAATTTTCTAGTGTGACTTGAAAAACAATAGCAACCAGCTTCTGTCAGTCAATCAATTGGATTTTTCAAACATTATTTTTTGATAGAAGTTGAAAGAATTGATTCAAGAAATAGGTACTTGTATAAAATTAGCATGGCATTTTCAAACAAAGACAAATTCAATTTATTTGTAATGTAGGAAAGCAACATTTAATTCAACGCTAGCGTTAAGACAGTATCAACATAGATATCCAAACGCCCCTAGTCCAAATAGAACCATATTTAAAAAGTTATCAAGTAACTTAAAAAATCATGGCGTGTTTTCACACACATCTCCGATTTGATGATTTTTAAGTTACTTGATAACTTTTTAAATATGGTTCTATTTGGACCAGGGGCGTTTGGATATCTATGTTGATACTGTCTTAACGCTAGCGTTGAATTAAAGTTGCTTTCCTACATTACAAATCAATTGAATTTGTCTTCGTTTGAAAATGCCATGCTAATTTTATACAAGTACCTATTTCTTAAATCAATTCTTTCAACTTCTATCAAAAAATAATGTTTAAAAAATCCAATTGATTGACTGACAGAAGCTGGTTGCTATTGTTTTTCAAGGCACACTAGAAAATTTAAAAAATGTGGGAGATGCAGATTTCTCGCAACAAATTTCATTTCGACAAAAGATTTGCAATGTAATGTGTTGTGAAATTAATTAAATCGGTAGCTGTAGTTTATTTAACCGAACTTTGAAAGCATTTTTCCAAGACATATAAATTTTAATTTTTGTTTTCTAAAAAATTTGTAAATCAGGCTAACGCAAGGGATATGTCGATCGAAAGTGCATAAAATAGGTAGTTTTTTGACGCCATGGCCTGCTATAATTGAGTAACTTTTTTTAAGCGCTAAGAGAGCACCCCGTAAACCGCGGCATTTTGCCAAATTATGATAAAGCAGGCTTAAAGTAATCAATTTTGCCTACAGATTCTATTCAGAAACTTTTTCGATAACTCTTGAAATAAAAAAGTTACATACCAAAGAAATTTCGGCAATTTTCGGGTTTTCCAAAAATTTCTCGGAAAGTAGGCCATGGATCTCGAATTTGTTTTTACACAAAGTTGGGCCATCAAAAAGGTAAATTTTCTTTTCAAATAAAGTTCTCCGAAAAATGCATATTTGTCGAAATATTTCCAAGTGGCCCTCCGTCAGTAGGCACCCTGTATATACCATATACAAAGGATGGCTTGTTTCAACCTACCCCTTTGCTTTAACCTGCCCCAAGTAAGGGGTAGGACGAAAAAATTTCCCCCCAAAAAACAATGTTCTACTAATGACCAAAATATTTATATACTAAATGGTACATAATAGTTGAGCCTTTACTTTGGAATATTGCAAAAATATATTTTTTTAAATGTTAGCAGATTGGGACACGAAATGTAATTTTTTTTCAACCTGCCCTAGTTTCCTCTACTAATACAATACAAATGGTGTTCGTTGGACCACGGTGCATGCATTTCTGGAATACTACGCCGGCGGGATAAATAAATTAATAATTTAAGTTATTAGTAATTAAATTACAAACAAAATTCGTTGTAGGTGAAACCTTATGCTTGGCACATACGTGCGGTTAGTTGATATTCATTTTTGGTAATTGTCATAAAACCCTGAATCTATTTTCTGGGCGGTGAGGTTTTGGAGAAGGAACAGGGAGGTACTTCAGAGTGTGTAGTACGTGCAAGTGGTGTTTGTAAATTTTTATTTTCCGCCATGTGCCCCCTCGGTAGTCCCCTAGTCATAGATAAAGGATTTATATCCCCTAGTGTTCAAACGGTGCCCGATCGCGGTTTATCGTGTCATGCTGATTGGATTATCGCTCATTTGCTGAAGTTACCGGAACTGCGTCATTGCGAACTTCACTTTTGTTTGCAATTCCTTGCTGTGAGGTGGTGCATCACTTATACCTATAAAGCCCAGGCAAAAAAATCTCGGAAACATGAAGCTCATCAATCCAAATGTCTACCTTAAATTAAGAAGGCTCAGTAAATGGCGAAAAAACGGTCGTGTAATTGTCCCAAATAAAATGTTGTCCTAGTCCCTGTTTTTCTTTTTAAAAAGACCTGCCCGACTAGCAGGACTAGGAACTTGAATTTGTTAACAGTTAATTCCTTTTTATGCGTGTAAAAAGAACCAAATACAGTAGCAATATTTATATGGGATTTATTAAAGTAAAGCTCGCAACAAATGTATTCAAAACAGGACAAAAATACTAAAATAACAACTAACAACCCTTATAAGACCGGACCCCAGGCCTCCACCAACCTCTTACGGAGATGTAGATATGCTTTTTTTTATTCAATTCATTCAGGAACCACACTCTTCGCCTTCCGTCGGCCGACCTTTTTCTGCCGCGCGGACGGCAGGCGGCCCGCGTTTTTTTCCTTTTTGCTTTTTTCTTTAAATTCAACTTTATACAGGGTCTACAACACGCTCCCCTCGAAAAAAAGATGGTTGGTTGGAAGCCTGAGGGTCCGTAATACCCTCCTATAATAATGACAACTTGAGGCAAGTATACACATACAACTAAAAGCAGAAATTTCCTTTTTGCTCATTTGCTCACAATAATTAATAAGATTACCTAGAAGCATGAAACTTCTGAGTTTAACTAGATGCCTGAAAGTGCAGTATTGAATCATACATTAAATTAGGTAATAAAATATTAGCATAACTTTGGCTCTCCCTCTCTTCCTTTAAACAACAAAAATACTGAGCTACAATTAAAGCGATTTAGGTACCGACTAGGTGCAACCTTCTAGAATCCACTAGAAGAAACCAGACACTTATCTCATGAAATCTCATCCTGAGAGATTAATCTTCGTCCAAAGATTAATTTAAGTTCCCCTTTCCTCTTGAAGGAACATTTGAAACATTCTGATCATGAACAAATGGAGAATGCAGAGCCCTAAATGCTTACGTTTTTTTTTTAAACCCACCCCTATGCTTATTATACTATGCGAGCAGTGCCAACAACGGCTGACAAAAGCAATGACAGTAATTCTTAATGTTAGATAATACAATAGGCTCAAAAATCAGAATCAGTGTCTTCGTCGCTTTCTTCAGATAGCGGAAGCCATTCGCTAGGTTCCTCAGCGTCACTGGGTGTCTGGATCGAGGATGTCTCCTCAGGCAGCGGTCGGCATCTCCAGGCGTCGCCGGCGATGCAGGTGACCCCGGAGGCGCCACGGTGCAGGCAGCCTCGCTCAAAGTCTCCTCCTCGACGAAGTCTCCCCCATCGTCCGAAGGTCCCCAAGGTAGCTTAGACCCGCGAGTCCGTCCGGCCCGAGACGGCCACGGACGCAGGTTGTCCAGGTGAACCTTGAAGTGGCCCCCATCTCTCTCCACCGTACATACAACGGGAGAGTGTTTGGGTTCTCAACCATAAACTAAATATATATAAACTTTTAACGATTCTTTTATTGACTGACAAAATTACACGTCATTATAATAATAATATTTTCAACGCCGTGGCAACGACCCCTCACGACGCCTGTGATCGGTCGCCACAGCTACTCCCCCTCCAGAGACGTTCGCGGGAAGCAAACGGAACGAAACCTTCTTATGTGGACGCGTAGATACAAAACTGGCAGCTGAAACCATTGACGTGGAAGCATGATCGGCAACTCGATTCGGGTCAGCGGCTTCAAGGTAGGCTGGTTTGAGGCCATCGGTGGAAACAGACTTCTCAACCCCATTGATCTTGATGATGTAGACCTTGTCGTTGAGTCTTCTTACTACCTCGTGCGGTCCTGTATATGGAGGCTCTAACGGTTTTCGGATGGCATCGACACGCTTGAAAACATGCGTGCACGAGTGAAGGTCTTTGAAGACAAATGGTTTACTCTTGGAGTGGTTGGAAGTGGGCACGGGCTTGATGGAGTGAATGAGCTGGCGAAACTTGTTTAGGAAGTCGACTGGGTCGGCCGAGGTGTTCTCAACGGCGAAAAATTCACCGGGGATGCGGATTGCTCTACCAAAAAGCATTTCAGCGGGCGAAGCCTGGAGATCTTCTTTGAAGCAGGTGCGCAGACCGAGTAGGACAGTAGGTAAGCATTCTGGCCACGGCGTGCGTTGGTCACACATAAGCGCAGTCTTCAACGTTCTATGGAAACGTTCAATGAGTCTGTTGGCCTGAGGATGGTAGTTCTGATTCTCTTGGTGCCAACAAGACGTGAGAGTGATAAGAAGAGCGCAGATTCGAATTGTGCACCTTGATCTGAAGTAGGGGTGAGCGGTGTGCCAAAGCTTGCTATCCAATGGTTGAAAAACCCTAATAGAACAAGGACATCCGACAGATGTCCGACGGACATCCTCATTCGGATATTTGGACATCCCCTGGACATCCGTATACATCCTATGGACGTCTATCGGATGTCAGCAAGACATCCAAATGTCACAACTTGGGACATCCATAAGACGTCTATTTGGGACATCCCCTGGATTACTGATTAGGACGTTTTTAGGACATCAATTTTACTTACCTTTTACTTTTACCCCCTTTTAATTTACGCCCACACCCCTTGGGTAAACAAATAAAATTAGTAAGTAAAGTACTTATGGGAGGATAGATAACCAAATGGCTATCAAATCATCAAACCTTGGTGACGAAAACAAATTTCATCTAGGTAGGTATTTCAATTATTACAACAGCAACTAATATTTGAACTTAAGTTTCTCACGACATTAAATATATAGGACCTGACAGATTTGGCAATCGTTTATCCCCTCTTAAATATTTTACTGAACAGATTAATACTTAAAATAATATATTTTTCATTTAATTTATTACACACAAAATAATTTTAGGTAGGTACCTATCTATTGTTTTCTGCGGCATATAACCATTATTTTACTCGCCTGAGATTTTTATTGTTTCTTCTACATCTTTTTTCTGCTGCAATTTTCCTTTTTAGATTTAATTGCTCAGCACCTAAAACAAAAAGAAATACTTTTATGTATAAAAAATAGTTTAAGACCTGCAATGTGTTCAAATTAGAGTTGAGAAGGGATAATTGTCTAGAATTTTAAAAATATGAGAAACGAATATAGTAACAAAATTGAGTTTTGGCATTCCTTCGTTTGCTTATTGACCTAGGATGTACCTTGGATGTAAAAGTTTTGGATAAGCCGTGTAAAAATTTCAATCAGAGATTGGTAAACATATTGCTCCGATGCTTCCTCTATTCCCTAATTCATTTGAATTCATTAATGTTAACTCTCACATTATTAAACAAGCATTTATATTTACCTATACTAGCTTAATGCACCTACTGTTTTCGATCGATAAATTTTAATTACATCGAAATCACGAAATTTCCTGGGGGACGACCATATGATACATTCACAAAATCATATACTATAAACACCTCCTAGTAAGT
Source organism: Pseudeuparius sepicola (assembly GCA_963920635.1). Taxonomy (NCBI): domain Eukaryota; kingdom Metazoa; phylum Arthropoda; class Insecta; order Coleoptera; family Anthribidae; genus Pseudeuparius; species Pseudeuparius sepicola. The sequence continues at coordinate 11,462,169 of OY987307.1, read as the reverse complement.
AGGTTTCTATTATAGGTATTAGATATTGACTATGAAAACTTAATAAGTGCAATAAAATAGTATAGGTTAGGATATTTCATTTGAAATAAGGAAGACATTATACACTATTACCTAATAATTCAATTGTAAGTTGAAAATCTTTTAGATTTAGATAAACTCAGCATTTTATAGAAAATCCTTATAAAAACACCAGAATCTAAGTATTAAATTTTGCTTACCTTATCCCTTCATGCGCTAAAGATGTAACAAAGTAATAAGTTATCTTCCTGTATGGCTGGAATCTGGAATGCAAACCTCCTCCGGAGGTCTATTGGAATTCAGTACAATTATTATAAAAAACACATGGATCACAATGCTAATTGAACAACAATGCAACAAACAACCACAACCACAGATTCATGGCCGACGGCCGTCCGCGTCCGCGATCTGCATTTATCATCTTCTCTGCCTCGGCTTGTCCGTACTCGCACTCGCACGGCGTGCCCTACAATGCGCAGTCTCCGCCAAGTCAACTGACCGTATTTGCCAATGACGTTACGCCGTTTTTGACACGTGACAATTTTGGCCAATGCTGTTGCGGCAGAATGGTTGGCGTATCCTAGCGGGCGATTCCTCCCGTTGCCAGATTGTCTACCGGTTTTTGATGAGTTGTATAAACATAAATATTGTGGAAAATGTTAGAAAGTTAATAAATGATAAGATAGGTACTAACAAATATGTGAACTAGTTCTGTCTTATAGTATAATAATAACAGGAGCAGTGTGCGAAAGTAAACTAAATATGTATTGTATTACTATTACTATAATATGAGATTATAGAATTTTAGAAATGTCTCAGATCTAAAGTTAAAGTGGTGGATCTGGCAACTGCCGTAAGTCTCCAACTTTGAAACTAGGAAACCAGCGGTCTTTTTAAATAATTGTAGATACCTACCACAGATTAAAACATGTCAATAATGCCGCTACATATTATTTACTTTTATGAAGGTAGTTACTACACTTTGCAATAAATAAGCAACGTTTCTTATTCCTGCTAATATTCTAGGTACTTTTTCTATCAACCAAATTATTACCTAATTAACATCAATGTAGAATAGGTATATTTCAAAATTTCACCATCGCTACTTTAGGAACTAATTAGTTAATACTATAATATGGATATATGGTATAAATAATTTAATGTGACCTATTCATTTTTCGGCCATATAGGGATGTCCCTCGGATGTCTATTTTAAGTACAAACATTTAACGTCCAAATACGGACGTTCCTGGGATGTACATTTTATGTACAAACAATTGACGTCAAAAACGGACGTCCTTGAGATGTACATTTTATGTCCTGGACGTTTCGACCAAATATGGACATTGTATGGACGTCCCTCGGACATTGTGTGCTATTAGGGAAGGCTGTGGCAACAGTGCTGGCTTGAATGTTCTTCAGGGGAACTGCTACGGGCCATTTGGAGAACCTGTCTATAACAGTGAGGCAGTGTTTAAAACCGTGGCCAAATCGGTTGTTGGGCACCCGAAAGCTGTCAGTTGCCGCACGGTTGTGGCGATGAACTTTGTTTTGCTGGCAGGGTACACATTCGCGGCACCATTGAAGAGCGTCTTTCTTTATTCCAGGCCAAACAAATTTCTCGGCGAGCTGACGTGCTGTCGTTCTTCCGCTGCAATGTGACAGGCTATGCACGACGTCGAAGGCCTGCCGACGGAGTGAAACAGGTATGTAAGGTCGTACCCGTCCGGAGGAGATATCGCACGCCAGGTTGCAATCGTCCACGGTGATCTGCTGCAGGTTGAGCGCTGATTTCTCCAACAGGTGAGGAAGCTGTTGGTCTAAACGTTGTGCAGTGGCGATCGTTTCCGGGTCCAGCTGAGTAGGCATGCTTACGACGCAGGTGCGGGACAGCGCATCAGCTACAACATTATTGATGCCTTTTAGATATTCGAAACTTACGTTAAACTGCAAGATGTAGTCCAGTTGCCGTTGTTGTCTAGGCGACGCCTTGTCGGACCGTTGCTGGGCAGCATAGATGAGCGGACGGTGGTCAGTGCGAACTATGAACGCACGACCCTCCAGGATTCTACAGAAGAACTTGATTGCAGCAAAAATAGCGAGCAATTCTCTATCGTAGGTGCTGTAGCGGCATTCTGTGTCACTAAGTTTGCGGGAGAAGAATCCAATTCACCATCTTCTAGCTGTTCCAGAGCTGCGCCTATGGCTGAGTTGGAAGCGTCGGTAGGGAGGATAATCTGAGCTGAAGATGACAAGAAGGCAGGTCTAACAGCAGCTGATATGCTGGCCTTACAAGCTTCGAATGATTCGTCCGCGATTGGGTTCCAGGCAATGTCACTCTTGCTGCACCTTGTGATTCCCTTCACTACCTGATGAAGCGGGGCCTGAAGGTGTGCGGCTTTTGGAATGCAGCGCCTGTAAAAATTGACCATACCAAGAAAGCGACACAGTTCGGCAACAGTCTCGGGTTTTGGAAATGCAGCAATTGCTTCAATCTTGTGGGGTGGTGGCTCATATCCGCACTTGGAAATTTTATATCCAAGGTAGATGACCTCGGGTCTTCCAAATTCGCATTTGCCGACATTGATGGACAGGCCAGCGTTGCGCAGCGTTTGGAAAAGCTCGCGCAGATGACGAATGTGTTCCTCGTGAGAGCCAGAGGCCACCAGCATGTCGTCCATGTAGCAGCGCACAAACGGTAGGTCACGTAGTAAAGAGTCGACGTATATCTGGAAAGTCTGGGACGAGTTTCGCAACCCTAGGGGCATGCCTAAAAACTCGAATAATCCAAAGGGTGTTGTTATTGCAGTCTTTTTGACGTCTTCTGGTGCCATGGGGATCTGATAATAAGCTCGCTCTAGGTCAACAATGAAGAAAACCTCGTTACCGTGGCAGTTCTGCAGAAGATCTTCGACGAGTGGCAGTGGATAACGATCCGGCAGAGTGCAAGCATTTAATCGGCGATAGTTACCTGTAGCTCTCCAACCTCCATTCTTCTTCTCCACTAGGTGCAAAGGACTGGCCCAGGGGCTGGAAGACGGCTGGATGACGCCACGCTTAGCAACGTACCAAATTCACTCTTGGCCACGGCTAACCTTTCGCCACAAAGCCGACGAGGGCGTTCATGTACAGGTGGCCCCGTGGTGACGATGTGATGTTGCACGATGGTGCATGGAAGCTCGCATGGCAGCCAGTTCGGCGGTGAGCGGTGCCAGATCGGCACTGTGGGTTGCTGAAACGGCCGCGGGTTGCCGCGGTGGAGTAGTGCGTCCAAGTTGATGAAATCCTGTCGCCAAGACCGAGGGGCTTCCGGCACAGTCCGTCAACTCGTCTGCAGCAACAGCTTGTTCGTCCAAAGTCAAGTTCTTAAAAATCTTAAGCGGTCATTGCACATTAATCGGCAGCAAGTCCAACCATTTAACACGCAGAACATCCTCAGAAGCACGATCTCCTGCCAGGGCCCGCATCTGCCGCAATACTTGCGACGGTTTCTTGTCTCCTAACTCAAGTCGTGTAAGCAGTTTATGCAGCTGTTGGTCTGCGGATTCAGAAAAACAGCTAAGTATTTGCGTTTTAAGGTGATCGTACTTGCCTGTCACTGGTGGAGAGCGAATCACGTCCAGAACCTCTTGTAACGATTCATTGTCAAGTTTGGAAACAACTAAATTATATTTTGACTCATCTGATTTGATGCGGTGGACGGAAAATGCCGATTCTATTTGATGAAACCACACTTCTGGATTTGTCCTCCAAAATATCGGCAGCTTACAAACGGTGCTGGCTGTGGCCTCCACATTTGCAACTGGCTGCTGTGACACATCCACTTGGTGGTCCTGGGGCAGCGGCTCGGGCTGCTGCTGCTGCTGCTCGTTGATGTGAGGCATGATATCACGTCGGGGTCACCAAATTTGGGTTCTCAACCATTACTAAATATATATAAACTTTTAACGATTCTTTTATTGACTGACAAAATTACACGTCATTATAATAATAATATTTTCAACGCCGCGGCAACGACCCCTCACGACGCCTGTGATCGGTCGCCACAAGTGTACCGCCAGCACCCTGCCCGGGCCGACCCAAACCGGGGCGAAGGCGTTCTACCGGTTGTGGCGCAGCTCTCGGACGAGAACCAGATCGCCAACTTGAAAGGTGGAAGGCAACCCCGGCCCATGGTCTCCATACCGCGCCTGGTAGCGCCGCTGGTCGTCACGAATGGCGTGCAGTCTACGCTCCCGTTCAGCCCCATAGTTCAGGGGCGTAAGGCGGTCCCGCAAGGCGCTCCAGTCTCCCGGAGGTGGTAGTTCATAGCCCAGCAAGGCCATGCTAGGTGGCATCCCAGTGGCAGCATTTTCCCTGGATCGCAAAGCAAAATGGACGCGGGGCAACAACTTGGACCAGTCACGTGGATTTTTATCCTGCATTACCGCCCTCATGGTCTTTTTAATTCCTGATTTCGACGTTCAACAGGATTAGCCCGAGGGTGATATATACAGGTTGTAAATGGTCGATATTATGTCTCTCACAATAGTTTGTCCACGATCGTGTCACAAATTGAGGCCCGTTGTCCGAGATTAGACATCTGGGATAACCATATCAAGCGAAAACATCTCCCTCGAGAAATTTTAGAATATCTGTTGTTTTTGCTTCTTTTACTGGCTTCGCTTCAAGCCATCTGGTAAAAACATCCTCCACTACAATAAACCGCTCGTACTTATCAGAACTCTGATACGGGCCCATAATGTCAATACTTAGGATCTCCCACGGTCTGTCAGGTTGTTTTTGCTTCTTTTACTGGCTTCGCTTCAAGCTATCTGGTAAAAACATCTTCCACTACAATAAACCACTCGTACTTATCATAACTCTGATACGGGCCCATAATGTCAATACTTAGTAACTCCCACGGTCTGTCAGGTTGTTTTTGCTTCTTTTACTGGCTTCGCTTCAAGCCATCTGGTAAAAACATCTTCCACTACAATAAACCGCTCGTACTTATCAGAACTCTGATACGGGCCCATAATGTCAATACTTAGTAACTCCCACGGTCTGCCAGGACTATGACAACTCATTGGGGCGGAACCCTGGCGCCCTCCAGGTTTAGTCAAGTGACAGAAAAGACAATTTCTTATATATTCCTCAATCTCCCGTTTCATACCTTTCCAATAATAAATTAGTGATATTTTTCGATAGGTTTCATCCCTTCCAGGATGGGCTACAAATTCCGAGTCATGAGAGTGGTACAAAATCTGAGGAATAACTACATCAAGAACAACTATTTGATAGCCACTACGACAACGTAATACCCCGTTATTAATTTCCATTTTATTGAAAAAGATTTGTTCATCAACATTTCTGGGCCCACTATCATCGATCTGATACCACCTTTCCACCAGTTCTTGACAAACTGGGTCATTAAGTTGGGAGAAAATCACCCTTGAACAACAGTGAAGTTATACTCCTGTAATAAAAGTGACCACCTGGTTAATTTCGCCCTCGAATCAGAACTAGAGATTCGCGGCTTGACTTGATATTCAAGCTACTTGACTTGACTTGAAATCAAGTCAAGTTCAAGTCAAGTAGTAATTTTCCAATATCAAGTCAAGTCAAGTATTTATTTTTCAAGTACTTGAAAAATCAAGTTTTTCTTGAAGCTACTTGATTACTTGATTTTTTATCAAGTCAAGTTCAAGTCAAGTAGTAATTTTCCAATATCAAGTCAAGTCAAGTAATTTGTTAAAATGTCAAGCTACTTGACTTAATGAAACCCTAATCAGAACACTTTCCCAGCCATTTTAACGCCCTACTGTCAATTATCAAGGTAAAACGTTGATCCTCCAGGTACAGACGATATTTTTTAATAGCCCAAATGACGGCTAATGTTTTAATTTCATTAATGTGATACTTTCTCTCAGCCTTAGTTAAAAGGGCACTAGAATACGAAATTATTCGACGATTCCCGTCCCAATCCAATTGGAAAAGAACCGCCCCTATGCCAATCATACTGGCATCAGTCTGTAGGGAAAATGGGAGGCCCGGATCAGGCCGACAGAGCTGCAAAGGTCGCGAGAAAGCTTCCTTTACGAACTCAAAAGCTTCCTGCTCCGCTGCACCCCACCTCCATCTCACTCGTGAACCTCCGTAAGGGGGCGAGTTCTTTCTGCTAAACCCGGCACATACTCACGCAGCCAGTTGACTGTACCCAGGAAAGACTGTACGTCCCGCTTACTTTTTGGTACTGAAAAGTTTGCTATTTGATTTAAATGAATCTGCTGAGGCTTATTTACATCACTCTGTCCCAAAAAATTCAATTCACTTGCCTCGAACCTGCACTTATCTAACGAACAATAAAGATTATGCGTATTTAACCGTTCCAAAACCAATCTTAAATGGCATTGATGCTCCCCGTGATTATCCGAATAAATTATTAAATCATCCAAATATACCAATACATATTTATGAATGAATCCCGCCAATACTTCTTGGGTCATCAATCTCTGAAAAGTGCTGGGCGTATTTTTGAGACCAAATGGCATGACTCGAAACTGGAAATGCGCCCCATCGGGAGTAGAAAAGGCAGTAAAAGGTTTAGAGTCCGCCGTCAGAGCAATCTGCCAATACCCGCTTTTTAAATCTAGTGATGTAAAAACTTTGGCGCTACCGAGCTCCTTCAAACTTTTGGAGGAAAATAAGCAGTATATCGAGTGTTGTTTCCAAAATGCACACAACGGCCCACACAATCGAGTACTAAACCCCGGCTCAAAAACCATGGATACCCCAAAATTATATCCTCCTGAAGGCCTTCGACAACCAAAAACTGGTCCACAAAAACACCTCTACTTTTTAATGTAACCGTTCTACAACCTAAGAGAATAGAAACCTGTTGAATGGGTAAAGCCCCAGAATTAACAAACCTTGAATTAATAATATTCATGGAAGCCCCTGAATCTAGAAGTGCGGCTAGTTGTTGGTCATGCCATGTAAACTGCAGCCTAGGCAGTGCATTTTTATTTCCTGCATTAAAATAGTAAAAGGACTGCACTGTGCAGGTAACAGAGCGCCCTGCTGTCCATTTCCCTGTCTTGGTCGATCTTGATTATTGACATTGGCTTCTGTAGATTGATTTGCGGGTCTTCTATTTGGCATCTGTTGTTGATTCTGACCCCGATTGGGACTGACATAAGCTCTGGCGCCTCCATGAGGTTTTCTGGGACAGCCTGAATGCAAGTGCCATTGCCCACAAAATCTGCAAGCTGACGGTGGCCTTTGCCCCCCACTATTTGGACGATTTCTAAGTGGAACGACTTGACGATTGACTTGCTGAAATGGCAGCTGTGGTCGTTGGAAGTCAACATCGCTTTCGACTATGGATGCCAACATAGAGAACTGCTCAATGCTAGTAAATTGAATCCCTCTTAGTCTGGATCGAATTTCTGGACGAATCTGTTGAATAAGTAAGTTTATAAGAACTATGTCAGGTAAATGCAATGATAAGCGTTGAAACAAACATCTTTTTCGCGATATAAAAACAGACAATCTTTCATTGTGTTTCTGTTTTTGACCATACCCCATGACAGACGAACTTGACGGTAAGGTTCATACCAAGTCGATGCATTAACTCGCAACTTTGAAGCGGCGATTTCCACTTGCTCGTCATCAGAGATTTGATATTTAGTGAAATAATCTTCCATACGTTGTATAAATCTTCGAGGTTCTTCGGTTTCGGTTCCAGAAAAAGTAATTCGTGGTTCTGTCTTTGAAAGCTTTTCGGCTAGTGTATTAACGGCTTGGAGAAACACTGTTGACATGTTATGTTGTTCTGAATTAGGAGTGACATTGCTCATAATGCTGCTGTGTCTGTGGCATCACACCTGACGGTGGCTGACGCTACTGAGCCTCTGATGGTAAGCCTGACGGTGGCTGACATTGCATCAATAACTGTGTTGGCTGCTCATAGAAGGGAAAATAATTCTGGTGTGTCACACCCAAAGACGGTCTCTGAAACTGTGGCAAATTATTTGTCTGAAGTGATCAAAATTGATAAGTCGGTAATGAACCAGGCAGCTGCTGCTGATGATGGTTAACATGGACAGAAAATGATTCATTCATATGCATTGGATTATTTGGTTGGAGATTTTGATTACGGTTAGGAGAAGTATTTTCAAAAGCACTTTCCTCCTGAATTTGAGTAGTCTCTAAATATCTCGTAGATGATGATGACTGTTCTTCAACATTACTGAGATTATTGTAAAAAGGGTTTGTTGTTGTTCGGCTATCTGAATTTGTACGGTTACTAGCAGAGGGCAATATATTGTCCCGCCTGTTTCATCTATCGTCACATTAAATGCCATAAGATCTGGATCACTGTTGTCTCTAGACATTTTTTCTAATCCAACCTCGAACACAATCCACAGCAGACCACAACCAAAGTTTATAGTATAGTATGAAGAGAAACAATAATTCAATTTGGCTATTACAATAATTATTACTAATTGACCTCTTAATAAAGTTATAAAATATTTGAAATAAATGAAATAAAAAAAAACTAATGTTAAAAAATTCTTTTAACAAATTCTTGCTATGTGGATACAATAAAATGTAAAACGGTGCTGGGATTCTGAATACATCTCAGGAAATATTAATTAAAAAAAACTAAAAAAAACACCAGATATCACCAGCCAAGAATGGGTCATCAACCAACTCTAACAAAAAAAAAACAGCTGTTATTAGACACCAATAACGCATACTGTACATTACTTAAAAAAATATATAATAAAAGATAATTCAATTGGTGACCAATTTGGGGTCATTGATTCGATCATCAAGTTCAAACAAAATAAGAGAAGAAAAAAATTTTTTGTGCACGTATTTTTATAATTAAAAATATGCCTACAAGTATTCTGTTCTAATTTTAGATTTCCCTTTTTGTCATATTTAACATCAACCCATCACTTCTTGAGCTCACGCCATTTAAAATTTGCTGCGATTATTAATTTTTTATTGAGTTCCTTTTTTCGTAAAACAAAAATGATTGATTTTTTTACACGCATCAAACACACATTAAAATAGTTAAAACTAACGTTTAATAAACCACAATTCAACGTTTATGAACAAAAGTACTGTAAAATCAGACTTTGCGAACGTGGAAGCTAGAAAACATCCAGTTTTCTTTTAAAGCCGCACGTTAGGCGACATGTCCTAGTCCCTGTTTTTCTTTTTAAAAAGACCAGCCCGACTAGGAACTTGAATTTGTTAACAATTAATTCCTTTTTATGCGTGTAAAAAGAACCAAATACAGTAGCAATATTTATATGGGATTTATTCAAGTAAAGCTTGCAACAAGTGAATTCAAAACAGGACAAAAATACTAAAAGAATAACAACTAACAACAGACAATACTAATCACCCTTATAAGTCCAGACCCCAGGCCTCCACCAACCTCTTACGGAGATGTAGATATGCTTTTTTTTATTCAATTCATTCAGGAACCACACTCTTCGCCTTCCGTCGGCCGACCTTTTTCTGCCGCGCGGACGGCAGGCGGCCCGCGTTTTTTCCTTTTTGCTTTTTTCTTTAAATTCAACTTTATACAGGGTCTACAACATGAAAACAGCCAAAAGTCTAATAACAGAGAGAATCACTCAAGTTGTACGCAATTATTATGTGATAATTATTCTCAAGATAATTGTTTCAATGATAAGCTCAAAAAGCAGAAGTTACAACTGCAGAAAAAAGATAATAACACGGAGAATGTCGCTGAAACTGTTGTTGTAATACTTGAAAAATAATTTTTTGAGAAAGAATTCGAGGGGGTGAATTTCTGTTGAATAATAGCAATATTATTGAAGCAGACTTTATTAGCTTTATTTTTTGTTTAAATACAGCCCTGAATTTTTTCTTACTGCTTTTGAAAACACTTCATTGTGAATTCAACCAGGTGTCACATATAATAATATTAATTTGTTTTGCTACTATATTTTTTTGTATCTCCTAAGATACAGGCTGTAGGCATACAACGGTATGCTCGACACGACAGATGCATGATGTCACTGCGAAGCTTAATAATTCAGGTCGACTACGCCTGCTGCTATTAGACGTGTAATAATTACAAAAGGGCAGCAAAAAGAAACAGTATTACATATTTTTGCTTTCCAAAAGCTGAATAATTTAAATAAGGAGGTTCTTGTAAAAAAGAGTTCACTAGGAAAGTAATGTACAGAATGTATGCCAACATCTTTGGGATATTTTATAGTTGGGAAGGAGCAAGAAAGAAGGAGACATTTAAAATTTTGAAGATTTCATCAGATATTCTAGGTAAGTTAGTATTTATTTATCTAACAAGAGCTTTGGCAGATTGACTTATCTTATGAGGCATCTTGGATATTGAACATTGACGGTTCTTACTGATATTTACTGGGTCGGCTGGTAGCCAGAGCTGTGACAGAAACTTCAAAAAAGTAACTAGTTACAATTGAAGACAATAGTTATTTGTGAAACTAGTGCAAAAAGTGTATATTTGTTCGATGCATGAAATTTGCAGCTCTAGATTAAGTCAAGAGCTGCAATCATGCTGAGTGCACATGCTGCGTACAACATTTCTTCTACGATCGAATTAAATCTACAGTGTGTCCACAGATTGAGTGCACGTGGGGTGTAAATGACAAAAAATTTGCGTGTTGAAATTTGACCTTTTGGGGATCAGCCCTGCTTGGTTTGAAACTAATTTGTGACGTAATTTTAGTTTCGAAAAATCACGTAAATCAAGTAAATTTCTGGTCGCAAAAGGGAGCAGTGAATGGGGCAAATAATATTGTAATGAATCTCAAAAATCACAGTCCAAACTCGTTACCTTGGTTACCACCTTTATTGTTTAGCCTTCAAAAATCACAAATAAACTTGTCAGATTACTGTCACTGCCCAAGAATATTCTTTCAGCTCCAAAATTCGCACAAAATCGCTTTCTAACCTTTCACTTTCTCCAGGCCCAATTCCCAGGGCTTAATGTCAAGTAAAACCCTGTCAAAAGTCAAAATCAAGATATTGCCAGACTCGAAATGTCCCATCTGTAATTCCCACCGAGCTATCCCAGTATACCCCAGAAAACAGTGTGCTGTTTTCTAGACTTTGCTTTCGAGTCAGCGACACAGACTGTGAATAATTGTTACTTCCGCTAGCCGCAAGATGGCTCCGGCGAAGATGCCAGAAGATTTTCGATATCGATCCGCTTTAATTTCTGGTCCGGAATATAGAGGGTGCCAGCGGGCTCCGGAGATGTTTTTAAATCGGCACGCTGTTCCATGGGCGTAGATTCTCTTTTTAAATCTTCACCCAACGCTTTTACACTTATTTTTTCTAGTATTTCTTTAAAATTTTGTTCTATGGCTACAAAATAGTTCTCTATTTCTAATACATATGATTTAATTTTTTCGTCTACTTTGGAGTCATGTGGCCCTAAGTTATATTTTTCCCTAATATTGCTAAATTATGTGTTAATTTTTTAAATATCTTAGTTTTATTTCTTAAAAGTACCAAGCTATTTCTTCTGTCTATACTGTACTTTCCTAAATTCCTGTAAAATATCTTTAATTCTTTATATACATATCTAAAACTATCTTCTTCCAGCATCCTGTTCCATCTGCTACCATATTATTTCCCATTATGACCCATTTATTCCATTCCATACCATACCATAAGTTATTCCCATATGTATTTTTATGCTACTTCCATACCATAGGTTATTTCCATATGTATTTTTTAATTAATTACCATTATTTCCATTATATTTAATACCATTTCCATTATATTTAATACCATTTCCATTCCATTAATGTCAATTTATTCCATTATTCCCATTTCCAGACCATATTAGACTCGTTTGCAACTTCTAGAAATTTCTCTTCTAATTTTCCTTTCTAGCTTGTGCAATTATTATTTCTTCTTTGCTCTGTGTTTTCTTCATAGTGTACCATTATTGTCTTCAATAACCCTTAATTTTTCGGCAGGGTCGCCATGTGATATCTTTCAGAAGGTCTAGTCATAGTTCGGAGAGGGCTTAAAAATAATGAACCGTTCTACATCACCTCTAGGTTTATTCTGTCCTCGATAGGCACAATACTACACATTAGAATCTATTGTAATATATTAAAAATGCCCGTATTTTTTTTGTAAACCTTTCAGATTCGCCAGTTTCCCAGATAGTTGTATATAAATTTACATTGATACATGCACGTAAACTATGGAGGCAGAGGTAAGGAGGACCATATCTGTGTTATAAAACTGTCCGTCAAAACCATTAAATTAGGAAAGCGCTGCTGTTGCCCCCGGTTACCAAATATACCCTCCAAACTATGCTACTTTCCACTATGCTAGAGATGGTGCCAATCGTGAATGATTCGGTCACTGTGATTCGATCACTTTAAAGTATTGATTGACCAATCTCAACATATCGAAACAATCCAATCATGAAGCAGTAGGTTATTACCGACACTCCATAGTCCACATATCGAATGATCGACCATCGAGCGGACTAAGACCGAACGAATGTTTCGTCTCGTGAAATGTAAAACAGAAACGGCTGATTTAAAACCTCAAGATTGAATTAAGCCAATACCGTACGAGTTTACAGGCATGCTCCTGACTACTATGAGTGAAGTGATTGAAATGAACGATTGATTGAAATCATTAGATTTTTTTGAAATCGGTCAACGATCGATTCGGTCGTAGTAAAATGAACGAATTACCCATCTCTACTACAACCGCTAAGTTCGGGTCATACCCGGGGAGAACACGAGCGCCATCTTTATTTAATGCTTTTAGACGACAGTTTTTGAGCCTAACACACATATAAGATGGTTCTCCTTACCTCTACCTTCCATAAACCAAACATACAACTTCCAAGGCACCCTTAAAGTAAACGGGACATTTTAGGGATGCTGAACGACAAACAGCAGCAACGCCATCACACTGAGTAGCAGCGACAGCAGCTTCATCTGCAAACGAGGTGGGCTGCCACAAAATTGCTGTCGGCAGAGACAAATGAGGCAAAATGAGTGGACGGCGATGTGTTGGCATGTCTCATTGGGTTGTATGGAATAAAAGACATATCACTTTTTGGCGATTTTTTCTCCCATGGGAATTCGAGCGATTCCACGAAGGGGGCCATCTCCATTAGGAAGAAGTTTCTGTCCTTAGTGACACGAAAATGTCGCCCACCACAAAGATTTGTTAAACCGTCAATCCATGGCAGCAGGGTATGTTTCTACTGGTATTTTCTTACGTTTGGGGCCACGGCTGAAAAGCAACACAACAATGTTATTATTACATAATAATAAAATAATAAAGTTGAGGTTGGCAAACTGAAGGAGTAAGTGACAAGCGACAAAAATACAAAATTAAGCTTGTAATAATTACAAATAACTAAAACAGTAGGCAATAAAAAAGGCAAGTACTCACAATGTACTCGGCACACTTCGATCTCGGCACCGGCTTCTCGTAGGTACCGCAACCAGAGCATCTGAGCTATAGATAGGTGGTCGTTGTCCCCTTTAACTTCTATGAACTTGGACTAAAAAAATGAAAAAAAAAACAGTGAATCCAGAGAAAATTAAATTTAAAATAATTTAGTACTTTTGTCGGATTTGCATCTGGATTCCATACAAATAAATCTGGCATTCCGTTGGGGTGGATTCGCAAATTTGTAGCAAGTCTCTTCATTATTTTTGATAGCAAGTTCCTGTTTACGCAGTCAAGTATTTCGTACAACATTTCGACGCTTTTGATAGATGTGATTGCCTAGAAAACATTTAATTGACAGTAAGTACGTATAAGCTGTTTTGTTATAATAATAATAATAATAAAATAATAATTAAATTAATAATAACAAAATAATAATAAAAATAACATCATCCCCGTAGCGCCGTAGAAAGAACAACTCTGCTACGTCAACTCGAAGGAAGAGGATTGGTAGACCTCAACAAGCAATCGGACCAACAATATTAAATCTGCGTAATTATTTCCAAGGGCAGGCCAACAGCTCCACACTACATAAAGCTATATGCGGAGCAGACGTCTCAACACCGCTACGTCTGAGGGAACACAAGCATCAAAATCACCACAGAACCGTCAATGATAAACTATAGATTTGGCTGGAAAAGCCGCTGCACGGAAGGCTTCTTACTGGCCATACAAGATCAGGTGATATCAACTTGTAACTTCCTAAAATTCACTGTAGGAGATGCATCAGTGGTGGATGACAGATACGGGTGCCAAACTTCAGAAACAATCCAGCACATAACAGGAAGATGTCAGATATTCGCATCAACGTAGTATAAGGAATGACACGATTGGAAAAACTGCTGCTTGTGCAGACAGAGGGATCCCATATTACAGCTACACACCGGAGCCTGTTTTCGGACACAGCAACTACAAGATGTAATGGGATCGTACAGTTCTGACAGATCAACGAGTTGCCCATAACAGACCGGACCCTATAATAGTTGATACAATTTCTAGGAAGACAACTCTGCTTCATGTGTCCATACCAAACAACAAGACTTATCTAGGGAGTAAAATGCCTGGTCAAGAGATAATCATACGTCCCCTTCCTATATGCGGAATATGTTCATTTCATCAATGAACAATCTTATTTTGGAAATAATTATTAATCCTTTATATATGCGAATCTTGGCCTACATTCAGCGTTGAGAATGGGATATGCATGCAGTCACGATTTCTGGTCTGATAACCATGCGCAGACTCACTTCTCAAATATGTATGTTCATGTTTCTTTATATAAATAATCATCAAAAACTAGGGAGGGCCAAAACCTTAAGTTGTTTAAAATAAGGCTTACAAGAGGCCGCTCGACGAACATTTAACTTAAAATGCAAAGTTACTCTTCTGAAGAAGAAAGGCCCTGTTGACAACATTTACCCACACTACATAAAGCTATATGCGGAGCAAATAATAAAATATGATAAGGTAATAATAAATAAATAATAATAAGATAAGATAATAAATTATCTTCCCATCCAGCACAACTTCAAGGAATTTAGTATTGTAAGAGCCGTCTATTTACTGATGATTCAGTATTATTCCCAGCATTTTTTGTTTTAAGAATCTTTGAACATGTGTGACAACTTCTGAGTTGACTTTACTCACCCTGGTGGAGATTTCGGGAAACTTTTATTCCTCTACAGATTTCTTTAATTGAAATCCCATCTCATACTAACTTCTGACGAGCAAAAAGTCCGTGTGATCCAAGGTTAGTTTATAGGAAGGTTAGGACATTCGACGACTTGAAAGGGAAGGGGGGGGGTGAGAGAGGCAAGGGGAGAAACTCCAAATTTAAGTTGGTAGCACTTACACGTGAATTGGCGATTTAGTAACTCCCTAAATATATAACGTTTCCAGCCATAGGCTCACACAGACTTGTTTGGCATGTACTTTGTTTATGGCTTATATTTATGATGTTTTGGCTGTTTTCGGTTATTTCTTCATTTTAAGGTTTGTGCAATGAAATAACGGAACTTTATGGAGGAGTACATTGGTGCATCGCATTTTTGTTTTATGTTTGTTTTTACTTTGTTTTCGGTTTACAATACCCGTGTTGTTTCTTTTGATACGCCATTGGCATCGAGCTGAAGTCCAGATGGTGAGAGCGGCACCGTCGCGCGATGTTTCCGGTGCAAAGGGACAGCTTTTGGTTTTGTTTAAGAGTGGGGGAAAGTCCTAACCTTCCTATAAACTAACCTTGGTGTGATCAAATTAGTCACATTTCCATGCCCCCACTTCTTATGTTGGCCCACCTCCCGTCCAGTGAACTACTCGAATACTTACTTTCGATACGTCTACACTAATTTGAGATGTACAAAGCAATCTTTGGCATTTAAAAACTCTTGAATAGTTTTGTTGGCCCACCTCCCACCCAGCGAACTTCTCAAATCTTTCCTTATGCCACGACAAACTTTATGTCGCCACTTATTTTCCCAGAGCCCCCTTGAAGAGTTTTGTTGGCCCACGTGACCCACTTGTAAAAAATCTTATTTTTAATTTATCGAAAAAACAAATTCTTCAAGGTTTCTTTTGCTTTCTATATAAATTCGATTTACATTGTGAACTTGGATTTTGTTATACAGGATGCGCAAAAATAAAACTGTAATTTTCAAAATAATAGACAGCGAGCTGAAACAGTAACGTTTTATTCAACATTTATATAGTTCATTAAGTCCATCCGTGGACACACTGCTATATTGCAAATTTATCTTCTCTATTTCTGTAAAGATTTTATGTATCAACTTGTGTAATTTAATGTACACGCGTGGCCTCATAAATCGTTCCACTAGGCATGAGAAATAAGCAAGAAATCAAGAATTTCGGGTAAGTGCGGCAACGTTGCGCCAATTCCAGGGCTACTCAAATCAACAACTTCCCCTACATTCCCTCGTACCGACCCGCTCCTCCCCGTAGAAAATAAAAATTGCGATACATCAGTCAACGAAAATAGGTTAATAAATCGCTGCATTATCATTATAATAAAGTGGATTTAAACTTTTACACAGTTTCTTGGTGTTTTGAGATTCACGTAACTTGAAATTACGCGGATTTCTTTGATTGTCAAAGTGGTATTAGTTAAATAAGGTATAATATTTAAGTATAATTGTATTATTATAGAATAATCTCGTAGTGGTTTTTTACATTGGTTTATTACACTTCTTTATCTTAACCGCGAACCAAATCTTTGGTTTATTTCAATTTTTAAAGCTTCCCTGGAGTCCTCGGGTGAGGTTCTGATGCTTCCCGGGCCCCCGAAAAATCGAGAAATGAGAAAAAACAAGCAATTTCCAATAGTGGTTTCAGAGGATTTTCCGTCGGTTTCGTTGATTCTACAGCCGTCCCGTTTCTCGAAAGTGGTTAATCGTGAATCGGGAATTTCTCTTAGATATCGGATTTTCGAGGTTCTTTTTGGTACCGGAGGAAAGTACGACACCCAATTAAGAGATTTACCACCTTCTTCGATTTTTAGAACGGCTCTATTCGAGGTTGTCGAATGACTTGCGAAAAAAGCCACCAATGTCCTTGGGCAGGGTTATCAGATTTTCCACTATTATTCAGGCAATCTAAGGTCAACCTAATAGCGCCGAATTTACTGTTTTTTGCACTGTAACTGGCAATGCCGTGTAAGGTAATGTCACGTAATAAGATGTTAGATTTGCCGTCACTTACGCTTTTAAGGTTATCGCTGGCTTTCAAACCGCGAGAGAGGGGAGGGGTAATTGCAACGTTGTCAGTTGAACGCCTTTGCGTCCGCACGTATTGGAACGATTTCAAGGGCCGCACGTGTACATACAGGAAAAAAATAGTAAATATTAAATATTTTTTAAAATACTTCATTTAGTTCAGGTAAAAGTGTACAAAAAATCACTAACGACTGATAAAAAAAAGGGTCCATTTCCAGCCTTTCCTTTCCCTGTATATCTATGTACAAACAAAAATTCATCAAGTTACTTTAAAAACATATAAACATCTCTTCTAAGTTCGGGCAAACATTCAATAAACTGAAATGTAAAAACTCCTTAATTTAAATTTTCGGATAGTAGATACAAGAATAATCTATTAGATACTTTGCATTCATTTTTCAAAATACTGAAGCAAAAGTTGGGGATATTGTGAATGTGCCAACAATAAGATCTACTTAAAATCATGAAACAAAACAAGTTGCCTTTGGTAATATATCTATCCCTATATATCGTTGGCCCAACCGTATCAAAGAAGCAATAATAGAAATGAATGGACATAATTGGTCCTACCGGGAAGCTTCGGAGCAGTTAAATCTTCCAAAAACTGTGTTCAGAGTTGGGCTACCCTATCGATAACTATGATTTTCGTTAGCTCTTGGAAAATTTTCTCGGCAAACAAGGGACAGCCGTGCTTAAATTTAGAGACAATCTGCCTGGAAAGGAATTTGTATGGAGTTTCCTTACCCGCCATAAATGAAAAATTTCACAGAGATTTTGTAAAAACATAAAACGATCTCGATCCAACATTTCAAGGGAAGTTATCTAAACCTATTTTAATCAGGCTGTTTTGTTGCTTAGAAAAAACAATTAAAATGAAAACGTGCAACATATGCGGTAGGCGTCGTTACTCGTTGCCGGAAGCAATATTCTCGTGCAATTTAAAAATTGTCATACATAACAGTTTGTTCAGCGAATGTTCGGCCCTACGTCAGAACTTTCGTTCTTCTCTTACTCATGACTATACGACGGATATCGGTCATATATTTACAAGCCAGACAAGGACGGGAGTTGTGACGTAGGGCCGAACATTCGCTGAACAAACTGTATGCGTGTGCGGAAATTTTCGAAAAGACTTTAAGCAAATACTGCTGCTTATGATGCGAATACAACATTTTCTTAAGATGTTGGAAGTGTTATAACGCTTGCCCCTTGTAGAATCAAGACTGAATACACCAAAAATGCGGTTGAAAGGTAGGTATTTCTTATTTCTTCAGTTTCACCTTTCACAAAAAAGACTGAAATGTGGCAACATAGCTCTCTAGTGCCAACCTTGAAGGTTGACATTGAAGCAGAAGCGTGTGAGATACTCTGGTATTAAGGTTCATTTGCCCCACGTTTTAAACTTCCAGAAAAATCCATTAGCATTTTCCTTTTTAGTAGACCTCCCACACTCTGTGGTTAAAAATTTTTAAACAATGTCTGAATCACCCTATATATATTTTTATTATTTTATATTTATTTTGAAAAAGTGTACCTTTTTGAAGGTCTTACTTTGTATACAATCAAATTTGAGATCAATGGCTTGTGTCTAGCTATTATTGTAAAACCCGAGAAGTGAACATATTTCTTTGGCTTGCAACATTTTTATTACATAAGCAACAATTTTCTTATTGAAATGGGCGAAATTGGTTGCTTTAATAAGCCTATACTATATCGGAATAGTGAAACCCACACGATTTAATTGATGTTCTTATCTCTTCGGTGTTCTTTTAGTACTTACTGCAAAAAAATTATACAGAGTATTTCTAAATTATGGTGCCAACGTAATACGAGGGGTAGAAAATGTAATTTTGAACAAAAGTTTCCTATCAACATGGTTCAAACAATGCATAATAAGAAAGTTACAGGATGATAAAGGTACAGTTTGAAAAATATATTTTTGCAGTAATATTCTACAGAAGTTACCTATGCGATTTAAATGAAACTTGGTGCAGTCCTTTAGTCGCCGAAGTGCATCAGTTCATCTAAAATCGGATGTTAACAAGTATCCAAAATTTAACTATTTTATTAAACAAATTTCCTTAAAAATATCTACCGGTTGTTGTTGTACCTTCGACAAGGAAAACATCAGATTTACTAATACATATTGGCTTATTTTGAAAATAAAGAAAGTATTTTTATATTTTTAAATAAAAGCATTTGCTTAACTTTATTCACAATAAAAAATCTCAAAAAATTAAAAATTTAGCTGCAACTCTTTGGCTGCATGGTTCCATAGATAAGACTTGTATGGTGCCCAGCGGGCACCCCAAGCAGAAAAGTCTTTAATTCATAATATTTCTACGATATCCCAGTAGGAGCCCCAGGCAAAATTATAAAAATATCACCCTTATACGTGAATCTACTGTGGGCCTGGAAAAAGCCGCGGCCGGCGGTACTCCTTTGAGATGCCGAAAACATGCACACCCTAAGTGCTTCTCGATGTTCGTTTCCTTTGATTTCGATGCCGCCGCGATCCCAGTTGTTGGGGCTCCCTGGCTAAAATTGGGTAAAATGGGTATATAAGGAGAAAAAGCCGCGGGTCCGGGATCAATCAGTCAGTCAATCGAATCAGATAAGTCCGCGACCAGAAAGTAAGAAGCAGTAGTGTCAAGAACCACAACAGGCGGCCAGAAAATCAACACCAGAAAACTAGAAAAACACCAACTACTGCTGGGCTGACCAAAGAAAGGAAAAAGTAAGCGATCCAAGTTTTGTAAGTTCTTGAAGTTTGAGTTGCCTCCTTTTAAGTTGAAATTATTGTTGGGTTTTATTGAAGTTGATTTAATAATTTTTACAAATTATCAGAGACTTAAGAAATATTTTTGAAAGTGAAAATAATCAATAACATTGTCTTGTTTTAAGCTGTTTTTTTTTGCCTAAGGAAATTGTATTGTTGATATTTTGCCAATTTTAATAGTGAATTAAATTATGTCTTTATCCGACTTCCTTTGAATAAAAATTTGCCTTCTTGTGTTAAGTAGCATATCTAGGAAACTAGCTAGGCCTAATCAAATTATTTTATATTTAAACGGACGAGTGTACCTCTAGTCAAAATCATTTATTTTTGGCTTGTATATTCCATAGGCGTACCCTTTTATCAATATACGTGTCTCACGAAACTCTGTGTTTCCGTTAATTCCTTTGACTCACACTGAAAGTAAGTAATTTGTGACTCACCCCGTACCGTACCGCTCGCCAACTACCACCATATACGGGGTGAAGTATCACATTGGTGTCAGGTGTGGGGTTACAAAAAGGATTAACGGAAGAAGTGAGTTGTCAAATTTGACAGAAAAAAAAAATTATTAGCGGAAAATTAACAGGAATATTTTACTGAAACTGTGGTATACTAAGAGATAACAAACAGGAAATTACTAGGAAAAGTGGTGCTAGGAAAACGGTGTTAGAAAAAAATAGGAGCGGACAGATTTTATTTTATGTCAAATTATTTTTTTATAAAAAAAATAATAATAATAAAAACAAAAAATGCCTAACGAACAAGAACAAGAGGTGGCAGCAGCAAACGGCGCCGCGGGAGAAGTTAGAAGGGAAACAAGTTTACTATTAGGAATTGATACAGTACCAATTTATGATGGTCGAGAAAGAGTTGAAGATTTCTTGGGAATAATAGAGGAAACAGCCTTATTAGCGGGGTGGTCAGAGAAACAAAAGGTAGCTATTGTCAGGCTAAAGTTGCGGGGAAGTGCCAAGCAATTAATTGAAGCAGAGCCTGAATTACAAAATACTACGGAGTAGCTTAAGATCAAAAATACTTTAAAGAAACAATTCGAAAAGCGATTTATTCCAGGGACAGCTATTAAAATGTTCATTGAATCCAGACAGAGATACGGGGAAAGTTGTAGACAATTCTTAACACGACTTAAAATTCTGGGGAATAGGACGGCGAAATTTGTAAATGATGAGGCAAAAAATCGCGTATTGAAAGAAAAGTTAGAAGTTGATATTACCACGCAATTCGTATTGGGACTTTTAATGCCAATCAAGCAACGAGTTTTGTCACTAGAACCAAAAAATATGAAAGACGCGCTAGAATACGCAGAAAGGGAGGAATCCATAGAAAGAATGGTCAGGCCTTTTAATAATAACAGAGAATGTCGTAAGGTAGGAGAAGGGGCAGTAAATTTAACACCGGCAAAAGAAAATTACAATTGTTATAATTGTCAGCAGAAGGGCCATATAGCACGAAATTGTCCATTACGGGTGAACTCACTGTCAAACGCCCAAAAGTGTTATAATTGTCAGGACATAGGGCACTTCGCCCGAGAGTGTCCCCAGAAGAATATGTATCGCCAACCACATGGTAGACCGCCGCCTAGAAATAATACGAATTGCTACCAATGTGGGCAGCCCGGACACTTCGCGCGCGAATGTACAGGGAGTCGTCCAAATAATAGCCGCGTACCAAGTACGAATTTAAACAATTGCGCAGTCCCTTCCAGACCCCGAAGTACGACTGTTATGCAAGGAACTCAGAATTAGGAAAAAGACCAGTACGCCACTGCTTCAAACAGGGAATTTTTCCACGAAACGTCGCGGAAATGACTGTATGCAATAAACAATGTAGGATTTTAATCGATTCTGGAGCAGTAGTGTCTCTTGTAAAACCCGAGTTTGCCCAGGGGTAGTTAATTAAGGAAAATAGAATACAATTAGTAGATATACAAGGTAATAATATAGCTAGTTTAGGGGAAATTAAGTTAAAAATTGAACTACCTAATGGAAAGAGCTTGGCACATAAAGCTATAGTGTTGGAAAATGACGAAATTGCATTTAACGCGGATATTCTTTTGGGTTTAGATTTTTTGCATAAGTATGGAGTAAAAGTTGACTGGGGGAGTGGAGTAATTTATATGCTGGAAGAGGAGATACCGTTAATTGAGGAAAACAATTATAGTACGAGAGCAAGTATAATTAAAAGGCGTGAAGGAAGTATTATTATGAGTGATAATTTATACGACGAAATTCAAGAGTTGAGAGTTATAGTTGAAAAGTTAGCTAGTGAAGTTAGAGAGCAACAAGAGAGTATGGTGATTAATGACCGTGTAATTAAAAGAGAAGAGGAAAAAGTGGTTCTAAGTGAAATTCTGTGTGAACAAAGTAAGGAGGTAAAAAGTGAAGTTATGATGTTAAAACGTGAAGTTGTGAGGTTAAAAGGGGAAGTTATGGAATTAAAAAGTGAAGTTAGTGAAACAAAAGGAGAAATAAAGGAGTTAGGAAGTGAAGTTAGGAGTTTGGGGAAGGAGTTGACTCGCCTGTCTGAGGCCGCCGCTCATTCTTGGTCTGTACGAAAGACCCAGAATGCAAGTGTTCAAACGATTGGTACTCGTTTTGGGCACAACCAGGTTAACAACAACCAAGTGGACCAACAGGTGAAGTTATCGACATCCAGGGGAGCTGCAGATTCCCAGAAAGTAGAAAAAGTAAGTGAGATGGAAGGTCAAGAGAAACTAAGTGAAAAGGAGGAAAAAATTAAAATAGTAGAGCAAAAGAGAGAAAGGGAGATGAAAAGAGGGGATGAGAGAGTTAGACAGGTACAAGCACTGCCTCCAATTTCCGACAGGAGAGAGATGAACCATCAGGCTCGACAGGTATGGACGTGTATCTTAAAAAGGACTTAGTGTTACCCCCGAGAAGTCAAGTAGTATGTATGGCTACGATAAGAAAAGTTGCAAAAATGGAGACGCCAATTGTCGTCGTAGAACCAAACCAAGATATAACGCACGGTATAGTAATTGCTGGAAGTATAAATAAAGCAGAAAAAGAGGTACCAATCCGCTTAATGAATATGACCGAACAACGCTTAATGATACAGAGGAAGCATGTCATAGCGTAAGCCTATGAGGCCGAAGTAAGTGAGTGTCCAAAGAATGGAAAGCCAGTAAGGAAGGTAAATGTACAGGACTCAGAAGAAATATTAAGATTATTGCACCTAGATAAAGTGAACAATTCAAGCGAGGAAAAACTAAAAGATTTAATAGAGGAATATGTAGATATTTTCAGAGCACCTAGCGCGAAGTTGACGTGTACCACCAAGGTCAAGCATCGCATCATCACGGAAGACGTCCCACCAATTTCTAAAAGGCCATACCGAGTTCCATATCATAGGAAGGAAATTCTAAGGAAGGAAATTCAAGAATTGTTAGACAACGACATAATCGTGGAAAGTCAGTCTCCATGGAGTTTCCCAGCCCTTCTGGTAGAAAAGCGTTTACACTCAGGAGAGGAGCCTCAATTTAGGTTATGCATCGACTACAGGGAATTAAATGCTTTAACAAAAACAGATTTCTTTCCCTTACCAAGGTTACAGGACACCATTGACTTACTACATGGCTGTAGTTTATTTTCGACGATGGATTTGGCTAGTGGATATTTCCAAGTGGAATTAGACGAGCGAGATAGAGAAAAGAGTGCTTTTTCGACGCAGGAAAACCATTACGAGTTTAAACGTATGAGTATGGGATTAAAAAATGCGCCCTCTACTTGGCAGAGATTAATGCACAATGTATTTTCAACCCTAACCTACAAGGAGTGCCTAATATATCTCGATGACATCATAGTTTTTAGTGCAGGAGACGTAGAAGAGCATCTTAAACGCCTCAGGAATGTATTCGATAAAATGAGAGAAAGTAATTTAAAGTTCAAACCTACGAAGTGTCATTTTATGAAAGAAGAAATTGAATATCTAGGCCACATAATAAATTCTAGCGGATACAAAGCGCATCCTGAGAAAATTAAGGTACTAAAGAACTACCCAGTTCCAAAGACAGTAAGGGAAATTAGAGCGTTCATAGGTTTAGCATCGTACTACCGGTCCATGGTAAAGGAATTTTCAAAAATATCACAGCCACTAACGGAATTAACTAAGAAAGGTGTACCCTTCAGATGGACGGAAAAACAACAAGAATCTTTTGAGATCTTGAAAAATGCACTAATCACAAGCCCAATATTAAAATTCCCAGATTTTAGTAAACCTTTCATAGTAGTCACGGACGCAAGCGCCATGGCGATTGGTGCTCTCCTTTGCCAAAAGTATGATAACTTGGAGCACCCTGTATGCTATGCTAGTCGAGGTCTAAATGACGCGGAACGCAGGTATTCGACTATCGAGAGAGAAGCGTTGGCAGTAGTATACTCCATCAAAAAATGGCGAGAGTACTTAACTGGGACACATTTTCTAATTTTTACGGACCACCGACCTCTAAAATATTTATTAACCATCAAAAATCCAAGTTCAAGGTTAGCGAAATGGGCCATGTTCTTAATGGAGTACTTTTTTAGTATTGAGTATAGGCCTGGCAGGTTGAACACTAACGCGGACAGTCTCACGAGATTACGAGAGGAAACGCCGAGAATCGCGCTCGTAAATGCAGAAGGAAAACAAACGGAAATCATGCCCGTAGTAGCCACTATATGGGATCGAGAGGAAATTCTAAGAAGGCAAAGAGACGACAAGATAACGGCGGAGATTATTCAAAACATAAACAGATACCGACCCGAATTTTATTTGGGGTCTGATGACCTATTATACGTGACTAGAAGTGGGTCAGAGAGAAGCGATAAATTATATGCGCCGAGGTCCATTATAAACGATATAATGTATCTTTACCATAATAGCGTTATAGCAGGACACGCCGGAGAAAAGAAAACGATGGAGCTGATTAAAAAGGATTTTTATTGGAGGAAAATGAATACGGATATAAGGAGATATTGTCATAACTGTCACTCTTGTAATGTAAGAAAAAGTAATTACAACCCTCCCGCGGAATTACAAAAAATGCCAGTACCCTCTATAGTATTTGGAAGAATTGCTTTAGATATTGTCGGTCCTTTGAATAGGACTAGGAATGGAAATAAATATATATTGACATGCATCGATTTCTTGACGAGATATCCTGTCTGTATACCGCTACCAGATATACACGCAGAAACAGTGGCTAAAGCTTTTGTCATAAATGTAATCACACAATTTGGCATCCCAAGAGAATTAATTACTGATCAAGGAACACAATTTTTGTCTAAACTTTTTAAGGAAATTTGTAAAATATTAAATATTACGAAGTTGCAAACGACACCCTACCACCCTCAGGGTAATGCCGTTATAGAAAGATTCCATAAAACATTAAAGACGCATATTTCGCACTACGTAAGTAACGACGAATGCAGTTGGGACACTTGGATTCCCTTCGTTCTAATGGCTTATAGGAATAATGTAGGGGAGAGTGCTGTACCCAGGGACATATGTACCAGGGGACAAATTGCTTTTCTGCCCGATTAAGACAGTTAACAATTCCTGCATTTCTATTTAACAGCGGCAACACTGTCTACTTCTCTACATTTCTATTAATTTCACAGTTGGTAGCATGGTTTCAAGTTGAGCACATGTTTTGTGTTTTTGTAAGACAAATCTAAAATATTTACGTGACTTTGTGAGTGTTTGTTTTTAAAAATTAAACGATCCCAAATTATTTAAAGGTATGTACCAAACATTTTAAGCATCGCGGATATTTTAAGAGTAGTTTGCCAATATAATGTCACTCTAACCTCAAAAAAATAATTTTAAATTCTAATAACAGCTTTTTTGTACCAGGGGACAGTCGGTTTTGCTGTACTAAGGGACGTCCCTTGGTACAACATATGCTGTCCCTTGGTACATAATATACAAATAGTAAAATATTTTTCCTTACTTGATTTAGATCCCGAAATGCCGCGTAGCAAAGTTGGAAATAAAAGACCAGTTCCATCAAAAGAGACTATGGAAGCGGCAGTTAAAGATGTGCTAAGTAACAACATGTCTCTACGGATGGCTGCAGATAAATACAAAGTGGCAAAATCTGCAATAGGGCGCTATGTACAAAAAATTAGGACTAATAATTTGGACGACTTCACATATAATCCTAAATTTGACATCCATCGAATATTTTTACCCGACGAAGAGCAACAACTAGTTGATTATTTAAAGCATGCTGCTCGAATTCATTATGGTTTAACCATTTACCAAACTAGAAAATTGGCATATGACTATGCTTGCGCGATTAAGAAAAATGTTCCTGCTTGGGAAGAAACCAAAATGGCTGGTGTCAGTTGGTTTCGAATGTTTCGTGCACGCCATCCAGAGCTTTCTTTGCGAAAACCTGAGGCTACGAGTTTAGGACGTTCAACGGCTTTTAACAAAGCAACAGTAGCCGAGTTTTTTGGCAATTATAAAAAGGTTTTAAGCAAAGCAAACTTTCAACCTCATCAAATATGGAATGCAGATGAGAGTGGTTGTTCGACTGTCCATATTCCACCAAAAATACTTGCCCATAAAGGAGCGAAGCAGATTGGAACCATGACTTCTGCGGAACGCGGTTCAAATGTGACTATTATCGCCGCAGTAAATGGTGTAGGAAATGCTGTGCCACCCATGTTTGTATTTCCGAGGGTTCACTTAAAACAGCACATGTTAAAAGGCGCCCCCCCTGGTTCAGTTGGAGCAACCAACCCAAGTGGCTGGTCCAATGAAGAAATATTTTTTAAATTCATGGAACATTTTTTGAGCCACGCAAAGCCGACTTTGGAGGAGCCTCATCTCTTAATCTACGATAACCATGAATCTCACATTTCTCTAAAAGTAATCAATAGAGCTAAAGAAGTAGGGCTGTTTTTGTTAACAATACCTCCGCATACGAGTCACAAACTACAACCGTTGGATCGGTCAGTGTTCGGACCTTTTAAGGGCTATTATCATAAGGCCATGAATGAGTGGATGTGCACCCCCGGAAATGCAGGTAAGCCTGTGACGATTTATGATGTCGCTGAAATCGCAGGAAAAGCTTACGAATTAGCTTTTACTCCAAAAAATATCATAAGTGGTTTTAAAATTTCCGGAATCATCCCGCTTGATGAAAATATTTTTGACGAGTCAGAATTCCTGCCTGCCTATGTAACAGATCGTCCATTATTAACTTCTAATGAAGGAACTGAGTCCTTATCTGCCAATCATGATTTACCTTCAAGCTCTGTAGAAATATCTGGTCGTGGTGAAGCAGTAAGAAGCTCTGCTACTCCTTGTAATGAAGAAACGCCATCAGCAATGACAAGCACCCTTTCACCGGACACTTTAGACCGATTAGAAAGGCCGTCTACTCCTGTTCCCAATATTAAAATAACACCCGTGATGGTTAGGCCATTTCCCAAAGCCCAAGAGCGCAAAACTGGTTACAAACGAAAAAAAGGGAAATCCCTTATATTAACCGACACCCCAATTAAGGAAGAAATTGAACGCCAGAAAAGCAAAAAGTTGAAACCTAATAGAGAAAGCGCTCAGAAAAGAAGAACAGAAGAATCTGTGGTACGAAAAATTGCAGACAGTAGTAGTAGTGACAGTGATACTCAGGTAGTTATCAATGATAATGATTCAGATGACGTAGATTTTATTCACGAAATGCACGAAGAAGAACTAGAATCGCGGTTCCTAAACTCTTCTATCGAAATGGGTGATTATATCTTAGTAAAGTGTAGAGGAGAAAAGTTCGCACAGTATTTTGTTGCAAATGTAGTTACTCATCCAGATGGTACTGAACATAGAGAGTTTGAGGTCAAATATTTAAAAAAAATGCAAAAAACCGACAACTTCCTGCAAATCGAAGAAAGTGAAATATTTACTGTTTCTGAAGAAGACGTAATTTTAAAATTGCCACCTCCTATGCCCATTGGCGGGACAGTCAGAAGTAAGAATCTACTTCGGTTTTGCGTCGGTTTTGAGGACTATAATATGGGGTGAATATTTATAATAATTACTTAAGTATTTAAGTTAAAAGTAAACTATTTTTATTTGTTTATGTTTGTTAAAATGTTTGATTTGAAGTATTTTTTAGTTTATGATGTTTTGTATTACTTATGCAGCGTAATAATGCATTTTCGTTAAATAAAAAATATAAATATTTGTTTTAAATGAGAATATTTACTGGATGTCCCTAGGTACATTATTCGTCCCTAGGTACGTCACTGTCTGTCCCTTGGTACATCTTAAGGCTGTACCAAGGGACTCCGAACAACAAAATATAAACTCAAATAAAAAAATGGAAAACATGAATCTGGAAAATTGAAAAAAGTTTTTATGAGTCCTAAAATATCATTTATCCTGGTGGTGTTTAAAAAAATTATCTAAATGCGTTGCACAATTTTAAAACAAAATAAATGTAAAAATTGTCCCTGGGTACAGCACTCTCCCCTACACAGTGCCACAAAAGAGACGCCATTTTTCTTAATGTTTGGGCGAGATATGGAATTACCACAACATCTCGCTATAAGAGATAGAAAAATAAAATATGATCTAGATGAAAACTACGCCACTGAAATGCTAGCACGAATGCAGATAGCACACGAAAAAGCAAAGGAAAATATTGAAAAATCAGTAGAAAAACGCTGTAACAAGTTTAACGCCAAGAAAACAAAAAAAGAATTCGAAATAGGTGATAGAGTTTATTTAAATACTCCAGTAATGCCAGGGAATAAGTTGGCACGGAAGTTCCATCCCAAGTGGTCAGGACCTTACCGCATTATAGATAAAAAGGGGCTCGTAACATTAAAAATAAAACAGTTAGGGGGGCGAAAAGAACTGGTAGTGCACTCAAATAGATTAAAGCCTTGTTATGGGAAACCGCCTAAGAATAAAGTCGACAATACTAAAAGCATACAAATCGAGGAAACTGCTGAGCAAAATTCGGAAATGTATGATAATGATTGTCCACCAGCACCACCTCCACTAAACTATACTACCAGTGATAATGAAAGTAACGATTCTGAGGAAGCCAACAGCGGAGACGAGAGCGCGGAAAGTATCACAGAAGAATGACCCGGTAGCCCAACAGCGGGCGAGAGACAGCCGCCTAGGCTGGGCAATGAACCCGCCGCAGATAATGAACCCGAGGTAGGGCAAGGTCGACCACCGGGCACGCCTGCCCCAAATAATAACAATATACCTAGACACCCATACCAGACGCGGTCACAGGGAGAAATTGAAGAACAGCATCCGTGGGTCCTTAAGAAAGCAATATAATAGTTTAGTAGTGTAATAAGTTAATTAAGGTAAATAGTTATAAACGGAGACATTGAAAGACTGCAATTAGTATTTTGTTGCAGTGGTACCCATAGCCATCCTGTGGACAATGCTACTACAGGTAGTTACAGCAAGTCTCATTGCCTACGACTGTCGGAATGCCGCCACGAATATTTCTGCCATATCCTTAAAGGATGTAACGCCGTGTCCAAATCCGGAAACTGCCTACAAAGCTGAAACAAAGACAATACAAATCTTAGAAAAAGAGAGGTATCAAAATACACATGTAAAAGCTTGTCTTATTGAAGTCACACGACAAATGATGCATTGTGGAATGCATGCAAAATAAAAAATTTGGGGTCCGGTGGAATTTACACAAACGAAGAAATTAGGAAGGCCCAAGATTCTATTATGTTCCAACACGAGAGAAAAGCTGTTTCTAATATAATAATTCGCCGAATCGTAGGGAAGGAAGTTGACGCGCAGGGATTTTCCACCCTTTCCTTATTTAATGCTGACGAAATAACGAAACTGACGACTTCTGCCTTAAGAAAATTTTATGAATGTTTCTTAATACTAGGTGATTGGACAAGCGCATTTATAGGCATATATTTCATATTTCGAGTAATAAAACTTCTAATAGCAACTTTTATTAATGCCATGGCCCTTCATCACGCCACTGGTTGCAGTTATCATATGATCGCAAGTTGTTGGACCACTTTAGTACATTTTATCATTTTACGACAAAAATCCAATTCAGAAAAAGAAACAAATACCACAAGTATAGGAAAATTTACAACAATAGAAATGCAGCCAGCGCCAAGTAGTGTTATAATTCAGGATATGCCGGCTAATCCTAACACCACTTTTAATGCCGGGAAAGAATCAGGAAACGAATTGTACCCTAACTTAACTAGAGAAGGATAAATTTTGATAAAATAAAAAAAAAATTACCAAGCACAGGTTCAGTCGAGATAAATTCAAATACGTATTTTTCCGCAGTTCGATGTGTTAGCGAGGCTAGGCACGAAATATAAACAGAGTTTTTGGTATAAATAAACAGTACAAGATCCCTCGCTTAAAAAGCGGCAAGTTACAAAGCAAAATATAGGTATATGATGAAAATAAAACGCAATAATGAACAACGAATCGAGGCGGCTTAGGCCGATGGTTACTTCAAAATGAGAAGGATCCCACCCAAGAGAAAATCATTTCAATTAGTTGTGTATCGGTCTCGGCAGAAAATGGATCTGGCTCTTCGCGCTATCCTACAGCTTCCACGGGAAACGGCTATCGCCATACTCGGGCGGTTTTTGACTTGGTTCCCAGGAATGGTTTATTTTTCGGAAACTACTAGAACATCCCAAGACCCAGCTCGCGCATTGTTAAGTGTGGGCATCGCACTATGCCACACCTGGTATATATTGTTATCGGAAATCAATCCAGTAGCTTGCAATTGTGCTTGGTGCACTTACAAGAAGGAATGGGAACGCCGCGGCATAGAGGGGCCTCCACCTCCAGTTACTTGGCCGGAAGGACAAACACCCCAACTCAAGGAAGACCTTCGCCACGAGGCCCGGCAACGACACCAATCACCACTTCCAGGGTACAACAAGCGCCTCCCCCTCGGGGGCTAGCCACTGTTTCGACAGGTACAACAAGCCGAGCCAGACTTCCAACAGAAAACACTCCGTATCCGCATCTAAGGCATCTAACTCGATGGGTGCCTGACCGTGGGGGGTTGCCACCATGGACTAACCCTACCAATGTTCCTGCAGCGTCACAACCTGCAGTGGGACCACCGGCACCGCCCCCAAACAACCCTGTTCTTGTTGCCGAATGGGACTGGGGACTCGGAAACAGGGTGAGGGAGGAAACAGACCGACAACCAGAGCCACGACGGACATCTCCACCCATACAAGATCTAACTAACCATGAAGATGGGCATCCTACTTAAGTGACAAGGTGACGTAGTGCGGGAATGTGCGGTCCCGGAAGTGTCGCAAGTGTAGACATAAGATAGCAAGTAAGAATTGTACCCTTAGTAAAAGCCTTATGTGTAATCTCAACTGCAATTAATATATAAGTTAAGTCTTAAGATATTTAGAGGATTAGGTTAAGTAAGTTAGGAAAGGGAAGTTTAGTAAGAAACTCTCTCATATATGTGAAAGGTCAGCCCAAAATGGTAAGGTGTCACAAAATAAGTAATTTTCTTTTTCTTCAAAAATTAAATTTGTTCATTTAATTTTTTATTATAAGGGGGGAGGGATATGGTGCCCAGCAGGCATCCCAAGCAGAAAAGTCTTTAATTCATAATATTTCTACGATATCCCAGTAGGAGCCCCAGGCAAAATTATAAAAATATCACCCTTATACGTGAATCTACTGTGGGCCTGGAAAAAGCCGCGGCCGGCGGTACTCCTTTGAGATGCCGAAAACATGCACACCCTAAGTGCTTCTCGATGTTCGTTTCCTTTGATTTCGATGCCGCCGCGATCCCAGTTGTTGGGGCTCCCTGGCTAAAATTGGGTAAAATGGGTATATAAGGAGAAAAAGCCGCGGGTCCGGGATCAATCAGTCAGTCAATCGAATCAGATAAGTCCGCGACCAGAAAGTAAGAAGCAGTAGTGTCAAGAACCACAACAGGCGGCCAGAAAATCAACACCAGAAAACTAGAAAAACACCAACTACTGCTGGGCTGACCAAAGAAAGGAAAAAGTAAGCGATCCAAGTTTTGTAAGTTCTTGAAGTTTGAGTTGCCTCCTTTTAAGTTGAAATTATTGTTGGGTTTTATTTAAGTTGATTTAATAATTTTTACAAATTATCAGAGACTTAAGAAATATTTTTGAAAGTGAAAATAATCAATAACATTGTCTTGTTTTAAGCTGTTTTTTTTTTTGCCTAAGGAAATTGTATTGTTGATATTTTGCCAATTTTAATAGTGAATTAAATTATGTCTTTATCCGACTTCCTTTGAATAAAAATTTGCCTTCTTGTGTTAAGTAGCATATCTAGGAAACTAGCTAGGCCTAATCAAATTATTTTATATTTAAACGGACGAGTGTACCTCTAGTCAAAATCATTTATTTTGGCTTGTATATTCCATAGGCGTACCCTTTTATCAATATACGTGTCTCACGAAACTCTGTGTTTCCGTTAATTCCTTTGACTCACACTGAAAGTAAGTAATTTGTGACTCACCCCGTACAGTACCGCTCGCCAACTACCACCATATACGGGGTGAAGTATCACACTTGGAACAAATTTTAAAAAATTATGGTTTGGCAAATTCAGATCGTTTCGTATATCACAAAATGCATGTCTCCTTAAGGATCATCCATCAAGCAATAGTAAACAGATAATACAAAATCTAAAACATATGACCCAAATTCATCTAACCCACGCTTAAAAGCATTGTGAACTATAGGTACATTGCACGTACCGACATCGATGAGAGACTTATTACATTGATCATTTAACAGCCTAAAGACCATTTTATTAACATTAGGACCATCACTACCACAAGTTATTAGTTTTAGAGAGAATTAGAGAAAAAATAATTGGTCTTTTTTCCCACGAATTTTAAATTTACTTAGACTTCCTGCAAAACGATTTGCCTGTTTTATTGTACAATGTTCCTTTAAACGTTCGTGGGAACTTGTGGTTCATGCATGATGGTACTCCCCCCCCTCATTTTCGTGTAACAGTACAGATCATTTAGACTTAGTGTTTCCGAATCGGTGGATTGGTAGAGCCGGTCCAATAGCTTGGCCCTCACGCTCACCGGATTGCAACACGCTGGACTTTTTTATGGGGATATGTGAAAGGCTTAGTTTATGATGCAGGGCCGGTGCCTTCGGTCGAGATCCTCCGTTAACCTATTGACGCCTTCCAAGTTGCAAGAGAAAATGTCAGAACTTTAGAGCGCGTACGGCAATCTATGTGGAGAAGGATGGAGGGCTGCTGTATCGCGGCAGGGGGAGGGCATTTCCAGCACTTCCTATAAAAATATAGTTTCATTCAAATTGTTATTTTTTAATGTTAAATAAATTTGTTAACCAATTTAGTATAAAAAGTGTACAAAAAATGAGTAGACCATCTAAAGGTAGAGGAGAAGGGGACACGTTTGAACGTGGGGCACATTTGAACATTGACCGAAGTGAACAGTTCAAGCAAACGGCTGTGTTAGGCAGCGGCGTCTGAGTTTCTTTGTAAAGTAAGTACCTTGTTTTATATAATTTTTCTTGTAATATTTTCCACCTAAGCAAATTAGGCTCTATACTAAAGCATAATAAGGAGATTTATTCTAGAGTGGGTTAAATAGACTAGGTTTGTAGATGATTTTATGAAATTGTGACTTTTTTGGTTACAGTGTTATTAGCAAACGTCCTTGAATTCAAGTGTAGACGCTAGGGGTATCTTTGAACGCTGAAATGGGGCACTGTGAACGTTGTTCAAAGGTACCCCAGTCTTATTATTCGAGTTATAAACAACGTACCTAATAGCATCTTTATTTCCAAATTTGCTAGCTACGATGGTGAGACATTATAAAAGGAAGAAGGAAAGTAGATTTACTGAGGAAGACATGAAAAAAGCAATAGCTGCTGTCAGAGTATATGAAATGTCTTTACGAAGAGCTGCAGAAGTTTAGGGTGTGAAACATACGGCTCTGTTTTATCATGTAAAAAAGCAACCTAGGGAGCAGGTGTTTTCCTCTAAACATACTTTTCGACAAGTGTTTAATCGAGATCAGGAACAAACTGGCAACGTGCTCAAAACTACAAGATGGCTTATCTTATAAAAATTTAAGGGTGTTGGCCTCTGACCATGTAAAAGCTCTGACTATAAAATATTCACCTAGTTGGGGTACCAAAAAATTGCAGGGTTAGATTGGATCCACGGGTTTATAAAACGCCATAGAAATCTTAGTCTCCGAAGGCTTGAGCTGATACATCGATTAAAGATGCTATTAAAGCTGAAGCTGCTGCTGCTGCTGGTGAAGCTAAAAAAGAGCACAAACTTTAGCCAAGAGACCAAGAGTGAAGAAAGCAATATTGGCTGATAGTGACTCATCATGTGATCCCTTCACGATGAATCTGAATATGATTTTGACCAGTCAAGTTTGTCAGATGAAAATCAAGATTCATCAAATTTGTCGTATATGCAAATAAATGATTATGTTGTAGTTCGATTTTGTACAAAGGAAACATTGGTTCACTTTGTAGGAATGGTTATTGATCAAAACGAAGATGACTATATCGTAAAATTATTAAGGAGAAAAATAAGGAAATTTTATTTTCCTATGAACGATGATATAAGCAGGGTAGCGTCTGTAGAATGGACGTAATTAAGAAGTTACCTGTTCCCGTGTAAAAAGCTACCGAGAGGACATCTTCATTATTGTAGTTTAAGTTGCAGTTCAATAAGTATAATTTGTGATAGATTTGTTGTACCAGAAAGTAATAAAACTCTCGGTTTGCTCCGCTTTTAAGAAATGCCCTATATATTAATAGTATGGATCATAAAAAAGCGTTATTAATAAGCTACAACTTTTGTTTGAAAAGTTTTTTTGTATCTCAAGAATGTAATGAGTTAAGAGTGGTGGGATTGATGCCTAGGACACCCAGTACATTTGAAATGATAAAACAACTGCCTGAGGTATTAGGATAGTTGTAAAACTCCTCAAAAAATTATTTTCTCGTTTTTTTTGTTTTGGAAATAATCTTAGGATTGTCCACTACAAATTTTCCACGTGCATGTACTGCCAACTTTAAAGTGCCATAACTCGAAACTATCGATTTTTCAAAATTTGTTTATAGAATATAATTTGCTTAGAATTGAAGGACAATTCAGATACACCACTTTTCAAGGCCGCTGCGAACGAAAAATTTCTTTCGACCGCAGCGCCATCTACAATTTGCAACAGAAAAATTCAATTTAATCCTACTAATAAACTCTACGACAAGCTCTACCGGCCTTTTTTTACGAAACTAAAATATCTCATTTCGTTGCTGAGATATAGGGGGGGGGGTGGGAGTTTTAGGTGAATCAACCTGTAAAAAATAATACTTACGTTTGTAATGTTTCTATTTTTTTTTGTTTCTGATATAGTATATTTGGTTCTGAATTTTAAAATGCACATATTGCAGTATGGCACCAAATTGGAAACATTTGCCGAGATTGACACATGTGATATGATACTCAAAAAAAGTATTAGAAGACATTTGCACGCCCTAGTCAAAAATGACGGGCATTTGAGAACTATTTAGTTCAGCTTTTTAGCCCGAGAGGGCGCAACAATGATCAAAATGAAAATAAATCCAATTCCATATTTCTGGCAGTTCAGACCTTCATAAACAGGGACTCACATTTCAGCGCTGGCAGCGGCGTTGCCGCCATAGGTTTCTAAGGTCACCTCTCTCATGGAATTAATCACACTCGTGTTCAAAATTAAATAAAATAAATAAAAACAAAAGCTTTTATGGTATTTTACTTTTCAGTCGTATCCAAGAGAGACAGATCTTGGGTCGTATCAAACTGTTTTCGAATGTTTGTCGAACAAATATCGGTTTCCTCCGAAAAAGTACCGGGACAGTCCATATTTCTCTATTTTTAATATTTTACCGGTATAGAACAAATATCGATTTTGGAAAATTGCTCGATATCTTCCTAAAAAGTACCGGGACAGTCGATATTTCTCGATTTTTATTATTTTATTAGTATCGAACGAATATTGATTTTTGAAAATTGTACGATATCACCTGAAAAAGTGCCGGGACGGTCGATATTTCTCGATTTTTAGTATTTTATTAGTATCGAACGAATATCGACTACTGAAAATTGTTCTACATTGCCTTAAAAAGTGTCGGGACGGACGATATTTCTCGGTTTCTAGTATTTTATCGGTATCGAACAAATATCGATTTTGGAAAACTGTTCGATATCATCTAAAATGTGCCGGGACGGTCGATATCTTTGCAATTTTTAGTATTTCATTGCTATCGAACGAATATCGATTTTGGAAAACTATTCGATATCGAACGAATGTCGAGTTTGGAAAATTATTCGATATCGTCCGAAAAGTGGAGACAGGGCCGATATTTCTGCAGTTTTATACTTTATTGGTATCGAGCGAATATCAATTTTGGAAAATTATTCTATATTTTCCGAGAAAATGCCGGGATGATCGATATTTTTGGATTTTTAGTATTTTATCGGTATCGAACAAATATCGATTTTGTAAACTTGTTCGATATCATCCGAGAATTACCCTCGCAATACTCCACGCTAAGAATATCTTAGATACCACCAAATGCTTGTGTGTGGGAGGGGTGGCAATTACTATTATTTCGTATTCGTTGCCATTAGAGGCTAAGGCCGACTTTTCTCGATAGAACTAGGAGGGCATTCGCTCAAGTACTACGGAAAATCCTAGAAAACCGTAGTAATCACAGTGAGTGTAAGACAATTATTAAATAAATAGGTATTTTGACAATTTCCAAATAATCAGTGGATTCACGACAATTGGATTTTGATAACGGGGTGCCGGATGTTACTACAGCAATGCCAAATCACTTGCAATTACAAGCAACAACAATGGCAGTAAACTCTAATGTAATAAAGGTCGTCTGTCATCTAGACAATCGCTTGTCGTGCGGTAGACTATTATTATAGTGCTCTTCTGAGCGTTTTGGTAGTTTTGCATTGCGGTGCTGTAGTTTCTGGTTGAGCGTAGCTCCTAGTTTTTCTAGCCTAGTCTAGTTCCCAGAGAATAACTACTTACTATCGCGTTCAAATACTTCAGATCTTGTTTTTGTTACCTATTGTGATTGTGAAGACAAAGGTAAGTGAAAAATACTGACAATCTGCGCACTATACTTTTTAATCTGTTCCATTCCATCAATTGTGGTATTATCACATTTTGTGGCATGTCAGAGCGAAAATCATTTATTTAAATAGTCACACATGCGTTTTTCAGGAAACATAGATTAGATACCGGTTGTTCCTCTTTCCCAGATCCCATCCTCCTCTGCTCAATTCTACGAGTCTATCACCTATTTATTTGTATATACGAGTAGGCACAGGGTGTTAGTTATGCCCCGAGCAAAATTATTTGGTAAGAAATAAAAATATCGAAGAACTGGCTGATACTATCAGAATTAGGGAAGAATTCATAAATGGATTAAAAAGAAGAGCTCAAGATTTTGAAGAGTCTGTATATGAATCTGAGCAGGAATTTCTTGCTAAACTTGAAGATAATAAGAGCACTATTGACAACCTGAATAAGAAATTGGATAAGCTTAGAGATGAATACCAAAATTTGCAGATTAAAATAGATGAATTTGAAGAAGAAAAAGCAAATGCTCAGGCTGATAGTCTCACTAAAAACATGTTGGTGAGTATTTCAAAGCTTGAGGCTGACAACAAAACATGTCGTAATGAGCTACAGAAACTACAGGATGAACTAATTCAGAAGAACCAGGAGCTACACAGTTTACTAACTCACCACCTGCAGGACAGCCCGACTGAAACTGATGCCGATAACGCTACTAAGTTGGGACCCATGAGGGATGGAGATGTTCCTGAGCTGCGACCTGTTAAATCATCAACCCATCAGTCTGTGTACATCAAAAGAAAACTTTTAATTTTAAGTGATGAATATGGTAGAACTTGAGTCAGTTTCTTATGCAACGTAATAATATAAAAAACTTTTTTATTGAGACTATATTTAAGCCAGGTGGTACTTTCTCAAATGTACTTGAACATGTTGAACTCCTAACAAGAGAATACAATGAGCATGACTATGTGATTGTTTTTGCGGGCTCCAATGATTTTGAAAGGAACAAAGTTCCAAAAATTAAAAATATATGGAATAAGTTGAAATTGTGCTCAAATACAAATTTAATTTTTTTGTCTTGTCCATTAGATTGTAGGAGTCAGATTGACGCGGTACATAATTTTAACCTTAAGTTTCAGGGATTGTTACGTAGGGTAGACAAATGCTCTGAGAGATTGATATCCTTCCTAAATGTTAATGACTACAAAAGCTTTAATGTTTTAAAAAAAAGTAAAATTGCAGAGCTAATTGAATGTGAAATCAACTCTGATGTGCCTAGATCTAAATGTTTGATATTTATAAAGACTGTGGATCTTGATAACTCCAACATTGTAAGTAGGGAGGAATCAACAGCTGGAGTTTCTTTTTTGGAGCTGCACCGTCGGGGTCAAGTATGCATGTAGCGCTGCTAAACATACAATCACTACGCAACAAGTGTGACGAGCTCGCTATATTTTTAGAGAGCCTTAATCTTCCAGAAGTTGTACTGCTGACTGAGCATTGGCTGAGGGATGAGGAGCCTGTTCATGTGGCTAATTATGTACTAGTGTCTAGATTCTGCAGAAGGGGTTCCACCCATGGGGGCACTCTGGCTCTTGTAAAGGGGGACATAGTTGTTAAGGATCCGGAATTTGCTACTGTAAATAGGTTTGACCACTTGCTCTCTGAAAAAGTATTTGAATTTTCCATAATATTTAGTAAGAAACTTAATATGTATATAGTTTGCATATATCGCTCTCCCCTGACAAACGTAAATGCATTTCTTCTCTTATCTAGGATTCCTATAAACTCAGTATTGTGCTGGCGGGAGACTTCAATATAAATTTTGCAAATGATAATGATACTCATTAGCTTGCTACAAAATATTTACTTGACTCCTTTAATTTAACTATGCATGTTGATACCAGAGTATCACAGTACTCTTCCTCAATCATAGATTATGTGTGTTCTAATATTTATTGTGACTCTACTAGTGTTGTCCCAGCTGGCCTCTCTGATCATGAGGCCATCGTGTGTGGTTTTCATGTTAACTCGGAAGGAATTCGTAAAAAAAAACGCTACGGGCGTATTTATTCTAGGAAAAATTTTGGTAAGTTTGAACAACTCTGTGAAGGCTTCGATTGGCATGGCATTCTCGGTTATAGTGATCCCCTTGATATGTTTCATGCTCGCCTGTATGATATTTTTGGCAAGGCATTTCCTTGCAGATTACTAAAAAATAAATTTCA
This sequence comes from Pseudeuparius sepicola, assembly GCA_963920635.1. Lineage (NCBI taxonomy): Eukaryota > Metazoa > Arthropoda > Insecta > Coleoptera > Anthribidae > Pseudeuparius > Pseudeuparius sepicola. Next base: position 11,422,749 of record OY987307.1, on the reverse strand, counting down.
GAAACCTTGGGTAACTAAGGGCCTTAAAGTATCATCCAAAAACTTGCGCTCTCTACATTATATCAGAAAATTTGTTGCACCGGACAGTTTTTTCCTCTCGTATTTCAATACCTATAAAAGGATTTATAGAAATTCTGTGAGGTCTGCAAAACAACTGTATTATAATAGCAGAATATTGGAGTCGGGAAACACACAGAGAGAATGCTGGTCTATAATAAATGATCTGAGAGGTTTAAATAATATGGTTAAGGTTACTGACTCCTCTCCTTCGGTTGATGTTCTCAATGAGTTCTACTGCTCAGTTGCATCTAAATTGTCTAAAGATATTCCAGTGTCTGATGACCCCCTTGTGTATATGACAAAATATCATGTGAATGATACATTTTTCCTTGCTCCCACAGATGCCGTCGAAGTAAAGAGAGTTTTTATTGAGATAAAGAACAAGAACGCTTCTGGCTGGGATAGCATGTCAGTAAAAATATTCAGTAGTCTTCCTCCCCTAGTCCTTGAAGTGTTGGCAGAGGTTATTAATAGGTCATTTGTTGATGGTGTATTCCCTGCCTGTCTTAAATCGGGTGTCGTTATCCCTGTTCATAAGGGGGGCGATCACGGGGATCCGGCAAACTTTCGGCCTATATCATTATTACCCTTTCAAAAATTGTCGAAAAACTAGTCAAAGTAAGGGTCTTATCTTTTCTAGCTAGTAACAGCATACTGGTTTCATCTCAGTTTGGATTTCAAAGTAATAAGTGCACAGGGGATGCAATATACTCATTGCTTGAGCAACTTTATTTGGGTATAAATGAGGGTAAGGTGGCTGCTGCGGTCTTCTGTGACTTGTCTAAGGCATTTGACTGTGTTGACCACAAAGTGTTACTGAAGAAGTTGGAGCATTACGGTTTCAGGGGTGTATCTCTGAAATGGTTTCAATCTTATCTGACGGAGCGTAACCAGGTTGTTTCTGTTAATGGGAGGAAGTCGAGGGTGACGGATGTCAGGTGTGGCGTCCCGCAGGGCTCGGTCTTGGGACCTTTACTGTTCTTGGTTTATGTGAATGACCTGGCCTCTCTTGATATTCAGGGCAAAATTACTTTATTTGCAGATGATACCTCAATTCTGTGGCTGAATGAGGATCCAGATTGGTTGGGTGAGACAGTTGATTATGATATTAATGAGGTGAAAAAGTGGTGTGATTCAAATTTATTGTCATTTAACATTAAAAAAACTAACATGCTAACGTTTAAGTGTACAATTGGACAGGTAGCAATTGAGCAGAAAATTATTAATCTGGCACCATGTTCCAAATACTTAGGTCTGTACATTGATGGCAGATTGAATTTTAAGGAGCATATTCTGAAACTGTGCAATAAACTAGCCCGAGGCGGCTATGCTTTGAGAGCTATTTCTGCGAATTTGGGCATGACTGCCAGAAGAGAGGCATATTTTGCACTTATAGAGTCACATTTACGGTATGGCATTTGCTTTTGGGGAAATTGTGGAGTGGTGCTGCTGAACTCGGTTTTTGTACTACAGAAGAGGGCTCTGCGTTGTATCTTACGAGACAAAACGGTCACATTGGCATGCCGATTCCTTCATCTAGTCTGATAAAAAAGTCGGTAGTATATACTTCCAGGAAGATGTTCAATCACTTGCCTCTTCATATAAGAATGCTAACTTGTGAAAAAAGATTCAAGGGAATGGTGAAGAGTCTGTTGGCGGACAAGGCATATTATGACCTTGACGAGTATTTCTCCGATTCACTTTAAATTCTAACTTTTGACGACTTTGACTTGCTGTTTACTTTCCTTTTTTTACGTATATACATATTTTTTGTATTTTATATGTATGATTGGTGTATTTGTGTTTTTTTCTTAAGCCCAGCTTTGTCAACAAGTTTATACTTATGACAATAAAGCATATTTGATTGATTGATTGATTGATTGATTGAGGAAAGGAACTTGTAGTCAGAATCTGATAAATCCCTTCAAGAAAGCCAAGATTCGGTATGTATCCTAGATAAAGAATATTATAAACAATATGGTACACTTGTATATTATCCTGAACGACCTATATACAGGGTGGGGCATGACGAGCTTTTATATTAGAAGTATATATGGAGAAGTTCAAATATAACAACTTCATTATTTTAAATAGAATACCCAATATTTTATCACATTTGGAAGTTCTCGTAAAATTATAGTGTGTATCATAACTTTAATTACAAAAAATTGACTGTTGCCGAGTAAATCAATTTTTTTTTAGAAAAAACGACTTTATTGTTTAAAAGATAGAACCAACAGAAACAACTACTCCGAGGGCTAATACTCCTACCGGCATTGAACTACACCATTGATTCTCGATTTTCGTTGGGAATAAACATTGCATAGATCAAAGTTTTCTCCTTTACCAACGTAACGTCAAAGATACTGCTATCTTTGTTGAGACATGTCCTGACATGCTGCAGGCACAATGATCCCAGCCAGCCCATTACCGGTTTCATCCTTTTTGGGAATCATCAGATGGACGTAGGCAAAATCCGGAGTGCAGATGGATTAAAAAAATAGAACCAACAGAAACAACTACTCCGAGGGCTAATACCCCTACCGGCATTGAACTACACCATTGATTCTCGATTTTCGTTGGGAATAAACATTGCATAGATCAAAGTTTTCTCCTTCACCAACGTAACGTCAAAGATACTGCTATCTTTGTTGGGACATGTCCTGACATGCTGCAGGCACAATGATCCCAGCCAGCCCATTACCGGTTTCATCCTCTTTGGGAATCATCAGATGGACGTAGGCAAAATCCGGAGTGCAGATGGATTCAAAAGATAGAACCAACAGAAACAACTACTCCGAGGGCTAATACCCCTACTGGCATTGAACTGCACCATTGATTCTCGATTTTCGTTGGGAATAAACATTGCATAGATCAAAGTTTTCTCCTTTACCAACGTAACGTCAAAGATACTGCTATCTTTGTTGGGACATGTCCTGACATGCTGCAGGCACAATGATCCCAGCCAGCCCATTACCGGTTTCATCCTCTTTGGGAATCATCAGATGGACGTAGGCAAAATCCGGAGTGCAGATGGATTCAAAAGATAGAACCAACAGAAACAACTACTCCGAGGGCTAATACCCCTACTGGCATTGAACTACACCATTGATTCTCGATTTTCGTCCATCTGATGATTCCCAAAGAGGATGAAACCAGTAATGGGCTGGCTGGGATCACTGTGCCTGCAGCATGCCAGGACACGTCCCAACAAAGATAGCAGTATCTTTGACGTTACGTTGGTAAAGGAGAAAACTTTGATCTATGCAATGTTTATTCCCAATGAAAATCGAGAATCAATGGTGTAGTTCAATGCCGGTAGGGGTATTAGCCATCGGAGTAGTTGTTTCTGTTGGTTCTATATTTTGAATCCATCTGCACTCCGGATTTTGCCTACGTCCATCTGATGATTCCCAAAGAGGATGAAACCGGTAATGGGCTGGCTGGGATCATTGTGCCTGCAGCATGTCAGGACATGTCCCAACAAAGATAGCAGTATCTTTGACGTTACGTTGGTAAAGGAGAAAACAATTATCTATGCAATGTTTATTCCCAACGAAAATCGAGAATCAATGGTGTAGTTCAATGCCGGTAGGGGTATTAGCCCTCGGAGTAGTTGTTTCTGTTGATTCTATCTTTTGAATCCATCTGCACTCCGGATTTTGCCTATGTCCATCTGATGATTCCCAAAGAGGATGAAACCGGCAAAGATATATACAACCTAGATACTCGGAGACCGAGCATCACGGGGGTCCGCCTTATGTCTCGCGATTTTCAAGCTGCCGGCAAGAATCGCGAGACAACTGTGCCGACGGCAAGTTCGAGAGAGTCGAGGCGAGGCGGGAGTGGGACAGACAGAGGTATGTTGACCGCCTGCACCAACTAATAATATCAGAACAAAGTAGCAGGTATCCCGGTAAAGGTATTACCTACTCAGAACCTATATATTTTGTGTCATCAGTGGATTGAGTATTTCTATAAAATAATATGGGTAGCACGTGGCGCAAAGTTAGGACAAATGAAAGTAGGCACTTGCCAATGTAGACACTTGTCTACATTGTAAAAACATAATAATGAAACATGCTGTCGATTATTTTATATAAATCGCTGCACTCTTACTTCCATATTACTACACGAGTGGAAAATTTTCTGTTTCGATAAAAAATGCGAAAAAACTTAATAATAGACACATAATCTTACCTACAATAGGTTCTGATTGATTCTTTAATAGGTACTTAGTTTTTCAGGAAACAGTAGTTTTTAGCGAATGAACTTAGTAGGTACAGGATGGTCCAATTTTACTGTGCACTGTTATTTTCGTTAAAAATAAAGTCAATCGGCGCCAAGGACCCCTTAGAAAATATTGATTTTTCATATTCGAAGACATTAACGACAATGTAGTTGTACCATAAAAAAGGAGAGGATATGAAAAGGAACTGGCTTTTCGAATACCCACATGCTAGAAGCCGACAGGCATTTATAAATTCTTGAGACCAGTTAAAAATCACTTTTCCCGGAATATCTACTTTATCCTCCTGGTTTGGCAAATCATAATATTTTCCCAGATTTAACAACTATGTGATTTAATAACTACCAGGCTTACAACTGAAAAATACTGCACGGTAATTTTTGACAAGATGAATTTTTTTTAAGTATACCAAAAAGTATGAACGGCAGTAGATCGTCAAAGTTCAGTACACAAGCAATGCTGTTCTTGACAAGAGGCATATTTTCAAATTGGAAGTTGGCCTCTTGGATATTTTATTTCGACGACTTCAATGAGAGGGAGAGACATTGCTGAAGCGTTAAAAGAGGTTATTACATTTATCAAAAATGCGGTACAAAGTTCAAAAAATTGAATTTATAAAATTCCTTGTGAATGTGGAAAGTTCTATATTGGGGAGACTTATTAGGCAAAATCAAAATTGGAAATCAAAAATATGTGAACACAGTTTTAGTAACAATCATAGGATTTTGTGGGATAGATCCAAACCAAGTCTCAAAGAAGAAGTAGTAAACAGACAAAAAATTAAAGAATCAGTATTTATTCTAGGAAATACGGACAACTGTGTTGCTGAATGTTCGTGGAATTCAGTAAAATATTATTGCTAATTATTCAAAGAGAAATTAGTACTAGGTATAGATAATTAGATAGAACACGGAGTACAATATCAGACAATAACCTGACATTTATTAATCAAAACTTTTGCAACTTTTACAACATCGAAACTTTGCGAAAACCCGCGGAAAATCCGCAATTTTGAAAGATTTATGCCGTGTTTACGTCCGGCCCGGCCGCTGTTTTCTCCCGACATTCGGCGCGCGCCGAAAACAAAAAAAAACACGAAAACAAAATTGCGGATTTTTCGCGGGTTTTCGCGAAGTTTCGATGTTGCAAAAGGAGCAGATTTTTTTGTGAAGATAAAGAGTAATATCGTGAATTTTCTCTATCAATGTGTGCTAAAAACTAGATGAAAAGTCATTAAATATCAATCTATGCAATTCAAATATCCCGCTTTAACTAGTGCTTTTTCATTGGTTAGGCATCTTATTGGCTAGGATCATTTGGTTAGGCATCTTATTGGCTAGGATCATTTGTGCTCCCTAGACGCTAGTTAGAGTGAGAGTGAAATAAATACAAAACTTTGAGAAAAAAGTCGAAATTTCGAGAAGGGTTAGTCAGAATGTATAGTAAATACTTTAAAGGGGTGTTCGGCAGGTGGTTTTAAAGGGGTCCTTCATATAAAATTTTTCGATTTGGGCTTTCCTTGCCAAGTTATTCGGGTCTACAGGGTGACCCAAAATTATTTTTTTTATTTATATCTCAATAAGGGCGCTACTTAAAAATTTTAAATTTGGTATGTGTTATCTACTTACTGGAAGACGCCTTAGGGTAATGTATTCATTTACACAGTGCCCTAAAAAATGGTAAAAACTAACAACCCCTATTCATTTTTTTGCTCAAACTTTTTTGAGGTTATCTTTTTGGTCTTGCAGGTCCATCATTTCAGTGTATCTTTTCATTTTACAACAAAAGTGTACTCTTGTTTCATAACGATAAAATCAACCGTTTGCGTTGAAATTGGCAAAACGTGCCCCAAAACACCTGTTAGCTTCGAAACATAAAACTTTTACCTACCGCTTTCAAACGTTACAGATCGACGGTACATTCAAAATAAGGAAAAAAATACCAATTGGACGTTGGTCAAAACAGCATTGGTTTTCTTGAAAAATAGGGTGTTAAAATTTTGTGAAATTCAATCTTTTCCATTTTAAAAGCTAATAAGTTTTGGTACATTGTTCATAGGATTTTTTTTTCTCAGTTTAAATGGTACAGTGGACGTATTGAATCCTTAATATATTAAGAAAAATGTAATAAAAATGTTCAGATTCATATTTGAAATAACAGCGTTCTATTATCGAATTGCAATAATTATAGAAAATCCTTGATTTCACAGATTTTTTTCTGATCCTTTTTAATAGAAATATTTTTTTCTTAAAATGAATACAACCATAAATATGACATTAGCCTTCCTAACAACATTTTAGGAAATGTAGAAAATTGTATAATTTTGACTTTTTTATCTAAATTCAAATTATTACTTTTATTAAAATGTCAGAATATGCTCTAATTGTTATCGCAGGTCTATGATATAAGAGAGTCCTATACTTTTGATCTAATCATTGAGATTGCTCTCACATTCATCTCAAAAATGAAATTTTGCTTACAAGTTACAAGTCTACTAATTCCGACAAGTTGCAATGAAAATAATTTATCATTGCTTTCTTAATATGTCTACAAATAAATCAAAGTCACGTAAATGATAAATTCTATTAAAGTTATGACACATTTGGTATAAAGGACTTCTTAACAATAAGTTTGTTTTTGCTATTCGACAATGAAATGTGTGATGATTCCTAGAATTTGATCGAGGACCCAGGAAGTATCTAACAGACATGAAGAATCAACAAAGTTATTCAAGATGCTGTATAAAAAAGTGGTTGAGGCAAATTTGCGTCTAAGTGTGTGGCTGTAACATTATACTTAGCATAAATCTATATGAGACACTTCTCTCTGGATATATCCCATCAACCCTGAAACCCATAAATTTCAGAAATTTTCTCTGAATTCTGTCAATCTGTAACTTATAAACATAATAATAAGGACGTCATACAACTGATGCATATTCCAGTTTAGATCTGACGTAACAGTAATATTATTATAGAGATTTTAGTGCCTCAATGTTGGTGAAGGACCCACAGTTTCTAATTATAAATCCATAAGCCTTAGAGACTTGATTTACTTTGAGAGAAATGTGATCTCAAATCTGAGTGAGTAAAAAAAAACTCCTAAATCCTTTACTTTATCACGAGTTAGATATAAATTTATTATGCAAAGTATAAGCGAATAAATGGGGTACCTTTTTCCGCATAAAAGATACAATTTTGCATTTACTCATATTTAACGTCAAATCATTATTAACACAACACTGCCCAACACGATCACTCTGCAATATCAAACAATCATTATTATCAGAGATGCTATAGAAAAATTTGGAATAATTATCGGCAAAAATAAGTTTATTTAACATTATATTTGAAGTGAGATAGTTAATAAATATTAAAAATAAAAGTGATTCTAAGTTTGACCCTTGTGGAACTCCCGATGATGCCAAATATTCAAAAGATTTAAATTTGCTTTTTTGAAGTAAGAACTAAATGCAAGATTGCATGCAAATGGTTTTTTAGTACAATTAAAATTAAGAAAACCAATTATTAGAGCCGGTTGATAGCGGACATCTTGTGTACCAATGGTATATAATATCTCTCTCGATTTCACAATTAATGTTAAATATAACCAGGTCCAAGAGTTTTCCATCTTCACTGACAATGTTATTATATTGTTTAAAACTAAATGTATTTCAGAATTTTTTTTATAAAACTAAACTTGCTATCAAAAGTGTTAGAAACTATATTAAATCGAGCAACTTTTACGCCTGGCGTAACAAGAGCACGTGCGTTGAGATATTAGCCAGGGCCGCACTGAGGCACGACCTTTATTTAATTTTAGTTTTACAATTGTTTACATCAAAATATTTAGGAAAAAAAATATTGGCTTAATTGAAATGGTTCAAAACATCCATAAAATTATTTGTGGCAGAGTCTAAATAGCTGAAAACGACAAGATAAAACCGCATAACTACACTTTTTCGATCGAGTACGTCCCTGTTGCCGAGTCGGGTGAAATTTTATAGCCTACCGACCAATCGCGGAACGTCATTGAACACGTGTTTTTATTTACGCCAGGCGTAAGGATTGCTCGATTTTAGTATAAGTGAGGTACTTTGAAATCACCTACAATAATAACATTCCTGGAATACAGAAAGTTTAGTTGCTCAAGTGCATCACAGTGTTACACAAGACACAAGTTCGTAATATCAATAATATCCAGATAAACAAACTTTTCCTAATTTGAAAGTCGTTAGTTAGACCACAGATAACCTTGAGACCTTGAAGACATTATACATAAAGAAAGCGAAAAAATAGAAAAGGCCCACTACCCACTGCGAATTGTTTTTGTCATTTCTATTTCTTGTAATTAGTGTTAGTTCCTGGTAGATTTAGTCAATTTTATATCGAAATTCCTGGGTGTCTACCATATATCATTGAAAATTTAGTAATTTAATTTTTTATATTATTCAGTTTTATATTAAATTAAATTTTCAATGATATGGTAGACACCCAGGAATTTCGACATAAAATTTCTTCTAGTGATTATTAGTCACAAATTGTTCAGAATAGCTTTAAAAATTCCGATGTATCAATTTGCATCAAAAGGGGACCTTTTTTCATATTTTAAATTAAAAAAGCACATAAGTTTAAAACCTTGAAGACATTATACATAAAGAAAGCGAAAAAATTGAAAAGGCCCACTACCCACTGCGAATTGTTTTTGTCATTTCTATTTCTTGTAATTAGTGTTAGTTCCTGGTAGATTTAGTCAATTTTATATCGAAATTCCTGGGTGTCTACCATATATCATTGAAAATTTAGTAATTTAATTTTTTATATTATTCAGTTTTATATTAAATTAAATTTTCAATGATATGGTAGACACCCAGGAATTTCGACATAAAATTTCTTCTAGTGATTATTAGTCACAAATTGTTCAGAATAGCTTTAAAAATTCCGATGTATCAATTTGCATAAAAAGGGGACCTTTTTTCATATTTTAAATTAAAAAAGCACATAAGTTTAAAAAAAGTTTTATGACAACATATATCTTTAAAATCTCAAAATACAATTATTTTTGTCTGCAAAAGGACTATTTCTCCTTGAAGAATAATATATGTAGGTACCTCTAGTCAAAGGTGTGTTTAAGTACTGTATATTGTTATCTTTGCTACAAAATTTATTCTTAGCATTATTCCATTATTGGTGCGGGCGACTTTCTCGGCGCGTGGCCTGATTAATATTAGGCGTGAACGATACTCCCAGCGCCATCGGTTCATGACTAGGTAATACAGGTTTATACTTATTTAAGCTAGATGACGCAAATCTCACTTTTTAAGAGGAGACGGTGTTTCTGCATATCTAGGTTGTATATATCTTTGAAACCGGTAATGGGCTGGCTGGGATCATTGTGGCTGCAGCATGTCAAGACAAAGATAGCAGTATCTTTGACGTTACGTTGGTAAAGGAGAAAACTTTGATCTATGCAATGACTTTATTGTTATTTATTATTTATTCACAGCCATCTTAAAACTTTACAGGGAATATTAAAATTATTTACAAATTAAGAAAATAATAATAATTATAAAGAAGCTTTCAAAAATATCTCGGAAAGTAGACCATGGATCTCGAATGTGTTTTTATACAAAGCTAGCCCATAAAAAGGGCAATCTTTTTAACAGACACCAAAAAAGGAGGAGGTTATCAATTCGGTTGTATGTTTTTTCTTTCAAATAAAGTTCTCCGAAAACTGCATCAGTATTTGTCAAGATCTTCTCGAGTGGCCCTCCATGAATAGACAACCTGTATATTTTTAAAAATTATTGTTAGTTCCTACATAGTGACTAATTTTAGAAAATATTAATACTAGCGGAGTACCTAACTGATTTTCTTATATGCTCTACATGAATTTATCAATTTGATTTTTATATGCATGCAGTCGTAAAAACTTTATTGATTTTGAGTACCTACTTTACAATTATTTTATTATTAAAAGTTATTAAAAGATTTTAAAAGGCATTAAAAGATTTGTCTGTAAATGTTAAATTAGGTAGGTGTACTCGGAAGCAATACATTTTCTGTAGAAGGTAGGATACAGTGTCACAGTAGAATTTTATGAGGACTTCAAAAATGGAATAAAATATGGGGTATTCGATTTTATAACGAATGTAGGTGAGGAAGTGATTGATGAAAATATATTAGATAAACTGGGCATCATCTAAAACCTAAGTGTGTACTAGTACAACAACTCCATCTACCACACACGAGCTTCACGAGTTTAGTTTCATACAAGAGGTTGGTGAAATTGGTATAGTGTTTAGTATAGTATGACGGAACTCATACATTGCAGAAAATAATCACTGGGTACAAATAATTCAAAATAGCTATCCCGAAGGCTATTCCTTCCCAGTTGAGAAATTTCCTAAAAGTGGCAGTTTTATAACGTAAAAGTAATGAAATTTGGCAGTAGTAGCTTTCTAATTATGTTCATATTTTTTCAAAAATATGCCAAGTGCAAAAAATTAGAAAGGCAACAACAAATAAAAAAATCACAATTATTGCTATAAAAAACAGTTAATACACGGTTGTCCTAATTTTGGCCGCTATACAGTGTGTCTACGTTAAGGACTTACTACCTTTGTAAATTATTTATTTATTTGTCCAAATTTATTTTTTTTTCATCATATTCAATTGAAATTAATATCTAAAATGTAACTTTTTTACAACTTTTTAATTACTTATAATAAGTTCCCACAATAAAAAATAATATTTTGTTCTAATTTTAGAACAATGAAAATTGGTACAGATAGGTTTTAAGTGATCCTAAACAAGAATCTACAGTCAGGTTTTCTCTAAAAAAAATCCCTAACAGTACTTTTTGAAAATTTAGCTACTACAAGTGGTCATAGTTGGCCATGATTACAACCCAAGAATCAAGTTTGCTACTCATTGAATGCACATATTAAATAAGTATCTACCTAACAGAAAAAAAAATTGTCAAAACGGATCAACAAATAATAAAGATTTCAGAAGGGTGGTAAGTCCTTAACTTGGACACACTGTATAAGACAAAAATTGTTATTTTTTTCTCAATATATTATTAGAAAAAATTCGTTTCTTTTTCAGCTCTCTTCATTTTTCGAAGTTTTGGGACATTTTTAATAAATAACAAAACACATTTTACCTATAATACGAAATTATCGATGTAAGGTGGACTTCATTTACTTCTGTATTTTAGAGTTCTGAGCCATGTGGAAAAGATCATGCCAGAAAAATCTGAGCATCTACAAGGACACAGAATTGTATATTTGGGATTTGTGTTGGATTGGGCTCTGACTCTTCAGGTGGAGCACAATAAAATATGTACACTTGGAAAACTAAAGTTATTAGTGAAGTATGATCGGGCTTACCCTCATTAATCACATTTCAATGTGATATGTGTGAAAAAAAAAATTGAAAAATGTACCGAGAATCACGAGTTGCGCAAATCCAAAATCAACTACGGCGCCGTTTGGGGTACCCTTTCCAGTGGTAGTACATACGCCCATTTAAAAGAATTGCTCGGTATAATAGATAAACCATGTATGTCGTATCGGTTATTCCACAAAATAGAAATTGAACTTGATGACCAATAGAAAGACACTTTGTGGAAGTCACTGGAAGAAGCAGGAGAACAAGAAAGGGAACTTGCAATAACAAGTGGCCAAATCAATTCAGATGGCGTACCATGGACCACTGTCTATGTAGATGATAACTGGAGCCATCGATCCTATGGGCATAGTTATAAAATGCTTTGTCTGGAGTGGTAATTATGATATTATATTTTTGGAATTAGAAACACAGTAAAATATTTAGAAATACATCAGAGGGTGGTTTAAATTTGATGTCCTACTAGAATTAATCTACTCTACATCTGTAAAATTTACCTTTTATTTATTTCGACAAATTAGACAACTTTAAGTTTTTTGCCATTTTAGTTATTACGCCCTGTATTTTGACTAATAGCATATATAATAGAAGTTCTTTTTGACGTGGAATCCAGATCGGATTTCTGTTTACTTGGAATAGATGTAGCTGGTACCACTAATTCTAAAAAATATGTAGTAATATGGTCCTTAGGGGTGTCATTTCAGACTTCTCGTGTGGGGGGCATAGGTACCCAAGAACTTCGCCGTAGATATAGATACTCCATAAAATATTGCAAAATATTATAATAATAATATACAGGATGTCCCGAAATTAGCGTATTCTACGACCTAAAAAAATGAAAAAGTTTTTATAAATATGGCCTCAAAAATGCCCCCTAATGGGGCTATAGCCCCCGAAAGGGGCAATTTCACAAACAGTTTTTTCTAAATATTTCCAGAATTAACAAAGATAAAATTCTGAAATTTGGTATATGATGACCTGTGAGATTTGACATTTGCCGAGGTAGCGATAGTTAGACATTATTAATCATAGGCGTCCTAAATGGGGTGGTTAAGGGGTTAAAATGCCCTGAATTTTTGTTGTGTGCTTTTTCCCCAAATTTATTACGAAATTATAAAATTTCAGGGTATTCTACGAAAAAATGGTGCTCTTGTTGAACTTTGATATCGTGCACCGTTTTCGAGTAAAATCGTATTGAAATTTTTTTGCAGAGGGCCATGAAAATGCGTATTAGAAATTAGCCTGTGATATTTTACCAGCTTGTTCTGTGACCCAAAAAAATAAAAAAATTCCTATAAACATGGCCTCAAAAATGCCCCCTATTAGGGCTATAGCTCCCGAAATGGACACTTTGGCAGAACGAGCATTTGGTATGTGACATACCTGGGAGAATAAATCATGAAAAAACCGCACAAAAAAAATTTGGGATATTTTTAACCCCTTGAACCCCCTTATTTGGGACACCTATGATGAAGAATGTCAAACTACCTCTACCTCGGTAAACGTCAAATGTCACAGGTATATCACACACAAAATTTCATAATTTTATCTTTGTTCGTTCTGGAAATATTTAGAAAAAACCATTTGCTAAACTGTCCATTTTGGGGGCTATAGCCCCCTTAGTGAGCTTTTTTGAGGCCATGTTTATAGGAACTATTTTCATTTTTTTTATACCAAAAAAGGTGGTGGTAAATTATGGCAGTCTAATTTCAAATAGGCATTTTCATGGCACTCTGCAAAAAATTTTCAAAACGAGTTTACTCTAAAACGATGCATGCTATCGAAGTTCAACAAGAGCACCTTTTCTTCGTAGAATACCTTCAACTTTCATAATTTCGCAAGAAATCTGGAAAAAAGTATACACGAGGGGGAAATCGGTACCCAAATCTTGTACACTAAAATGCACCTTTGAGCAAAAAATGCCCAAAATGCACCGAAATTCACCGAAATGCCGCGAAATGCACCGAAAGGCCCATATTTGTACACCGAAATGCTCCATGAATTTCTCCATCGGGACACTCTATTTGCTATTTTTTGGCAATGCAAAAGTTCAATCTTTGGCAAAAGAGGTTGAAATATACCTACCAATATAGTACCTACCAACTAAGACAAAATCACAAGAGCAATTTAAATACCATTTATTGTAAAAATAAAAGTCCTCTTTTATAAATAAATATACATAGTGAAGTCAACCAGCGCAAAATAGTGTGCGATTTTTTTTATTTAACAATAACTGTAAAAAATATAGTTTTTTTTGTTAATATCTTATTTAATAAGCGTTTTTATAGAATTTAAGTAAGAGCATTCGAAAGAGCAGGCAATTTCTCAAAAAAAAATGTCTTTACATATTTTTTGTAAAATAATTAAGTAATGAATGAGAATTTTTTTAAGATCATACGTTTTCATGCTTCCTCGTATTTAAGAGGCAGCCGAAATTGAGAGCGGCGCGTGGAGCGCGAGACAGTTAAACAGTAATAACTTTTAACACACAACTAATTCATATGCAGCAAAGTTTATTGGAAAGTGATACCGTAAAGCAATTAAAAAAATCTTGTAGCATTAATTTCCATGAAGTGATACGCCTGTCATATTATTGTAAAATTGGTCTTGATCAAAATTTCATGCATATTCACAATAATTGACGTTACATGGTCAATTTGTAATATTTTTGAGCAATATTGTAGAATGTTTCTACTAAATGTATGTACTTTTGAAAGAGCATTATAATATTACGATATCAAACCTCGTTTGTTTTTTTTTTCACTTTGAACATAGAGATATTTCATAAATTCTGGCTATCGTATATTCAATATTTATTTCAAATGCTCATAATATCCGCATAAAATTAGGTATTGAACCTCGATAGGTGACTTTTTTGAAGCTTAAAACGTGTGCTTTTTGATGGCATAAGTCATTTTAATGTATTTCTCTTTTTTCTTGTTTATTTTTACAGTAAACCGCGTTATAATTAATTTCCCGAAACGCAGAACTCAATTTTTCTTGTTTTTAAATCCAAGAATCAAGCTGAAGGAGGTTTCTTACTGGGATGAGACCAATCCTAAGTGAAAGTACACGTTTTAAACTTCCGATTTCCTAGTCAAAAGATTTTTTCTACATAATTTCCGCTCGTGATTATCAACTTTTGGAAAAAAAATCTTCATGTGTTCTCAGCTTTCACACAATAATACGAATTCTCAAATAAATATATAATAATTTCCGCTTTCTTTCTCGTAAATACCTCATACATGTTTGTATACTACTAACTATAGAAAATGGGGACTACCCCATTTTCGATCCACTGAGAACATGCGTTCGTATGTGTGTATGGGTGTGCCTGTGTTAGTGAGGCGTGGACGGCGTGGTAGTCGGCAGATGTCATTCTGTTCCCTTGGAGCACAGCTTATATTGACGTGGGGACGAATGGCACAGCCTATATAATATATATATCGCCCCCCCGAAAATCCAAGCTATATACAGGGTGTTTCGAAAAAATCTTCTTAAGTAATATGGTCACGAAATTATTTTTAAGTTTGTAGGTCGGCCGCTAGTAAATTTGAAAAATGAGTTTTCTCAAAAAAATAACTAATAAATATCAAAAATAATTTTATTGCACTCTTCAGAAAATTGGTTGAATTGGAGCTTGTTGAAGAGAGATTTCCTTCTTCTATCAAATGATTGTCCAGTAAGACCATTTCGAATTTCGTGGTCACCGCTAGAGGGCGCAATTCGAAAAATTTCCCTTTTATTACAATTTTCTCTGAAATTTTAAATTCAATGACATATTCATTCTGTTATAATCGAAAAGTAGATTACATTTAAAACAAAAAATACTTTGGTATTTCGATATCTTCATGCGTTTCGGAGTTATCGCCAAAAGAATAATTATTAACATGTTATTTGAAAAAAAGAAGGTAGGTATTTGTTTTCAAAGATTTCCGTGGTCAAGCATGATATGAAATAAATAAAAATCTGCTTGAGTTTTTGGTAAATAGCTAGATTTTCACTTTCAATCAGCATCTCAAGATAGGTTTTCAGTTTCATTATCATGAATACCTGCAATAAATTTCACGAAATCTTGAAGAAAATTCGATTATTCTTGCATTCAACTTCATTTTTACTAGGCGCCATTTTGTTTTTCTTTTTTTTTTCTTATTCATAATCAGCATCTCAAAAAACATAAATATATACAGTTTCATTGAAAAATAATGATTCTACAAATAATTGCAGACGATTTTTCAGAAATTTCGGTGAAAAATTGATTTTTTGAGTTTTTTTATTTTTTTTAAAAAAGCGCACTTTTTCAACCTGCGGACTTTTAAATAAAAGTATGTTTGAAGGTGTTTCAAAAGGTTTTATTCAAATCCATGACTTCCCTAATTAATTCTCAATTAACACAATTTTTCGTCTACGATGACTCCACTAACAATTTAAAACATGAAACAATATGCCAAAATAAAAATACCCTCTGTTATAAAAAATAATACCTAAATAAAATATTTGAAAGATAATAATCGAGATAATAATATATCTCTTACCTATGAGAAAATGCCTATCTCTGTTTAACTCGTACCTTTTCTGCCTATCCTTTTCAAAATGTCCACTATTTATCAAATTGAGTAGCAATCTTGCAGAAATTTCCTTGAAAGGATGTCTTCTCTTTGGATACCGCTCGTAGTATAAATTGTTCGTTGCATCTGCATTTTCCCCGGATTATTATAAAACAGACTATCATATCCCATTTTTCATAACTTTCAAATTTTTGTATAAATTGTATAAAGTTTATAAATTACACAAGAATAGAAAAATCTTTACACTGCCTTAACAGCTTAACTGAAAATTTGACAGATATCAGTAAACATTTTTCCACGGTTGTTTCATTGTCTCACCGTCCAAAGCCTACTTGTTGAAAAGGCGCGCTTCCTATAATTTTATACATGAAATCATAAAAGTTATTAGTAATTGAAAACTACTTATGTAAACCATTAAGTGTTATATATTTTTGGAATGGTAATTTTTTGCTCTATTAGAAAAATGCAAAAATATATAGGGCGTTCCATTTAAAAAATATTTTTTTTCATCGGTAACTCTTAAACCATTGATAATCCATTTTTAGTAAATTTTGCTTCATCTGTCCAAATAATATTATTCAAAAAATGATTCATCCTCTTGAAACTTCGTCAGAATAAATTCTGCAAAATTCACACATTTAGGGAAGTCGATGGGTTTCAACTGTCGAACCATTGAAAATGAAAACGGGTGAAACTTATGTTTTTGCAATATTCTGTTAATTGAACATCATGATATTCCTGACTCTACAGAACACTGTCTTATAGATTTATTTGGATATTCCGCGAAGAATCCCAAAACGTCAATTTCATTATCTGTGTTGTTTACAATTGGCTTATTCTTTTGTATTGTTGCCTTGACGGCACCGAAATTCGCTTAACAGTGTTTGATAATGGTTCCGGTTTTTCCGGATATCGAGCAGCAAATGTATTACAAGTTCTTGATATAACTCTGTTGCATTCTCCATAATTAATAAATAAATTTAAATAGTCTTCGTTTGTGTATTTTAACCGTGCCGGCATTGTTTACAATAATTTTAAACCAAATTACATTTCTTCATTCTCTGACAATCGTATAATCAGCCATGGCCAACTAGATTTATCAAACTTAAAAAAACGCCCCCTTGATGAAGAAGTGGAAAATTAGTTTTTTGTAAATAAATCGAAAATGATAACATTTAGGTATAGGGAACCAAACACAAACTTGCCCTAATTTTTTGTGCTGAATACGGCTACTACAAATAAAATGGGGGTTTCCATTAGAAAATTTTTAGTTTTTGGCATTTTTTAAATTAATATTTGAATAATTTTTTGTGAGCACCCTGTACAAAATCGGAAACTTTCTTTATGGTATTTCTCTGCACCAAGCCTTTGACTACAAAATGCCAAGAGCACGTTACGAAATATGTAGCCGTTATGAAGAAACTGTCAATTAAGTACGGGTCTGTATCTGTCATTTTTTTCTCTAAAATGGCAAATATCTCAAAGACGGTTGAATTTAGGTATAGGACATGATACATGAAATGTAACTAGAATTTTCCGCAGAATCTCAAAATGCAATAAAATATAGGGTGTTCCATTTAAAATAACGAAGTTGTCATCGACTTCCGGTATAACCGGAAGTGCCGTCATTTGATGCGTTCGACCAGGGCGACTGCGAGTGCAGGTCTGCGGGCTGCAGCGCTGCCAACCATGAAGTTACACATTACCGTATTTTGGGGTTATATCTGGTTTGCATGACTGCCATCTTGTATTTAAGAGCGAAATTAAGTGCTTTGTGTTTGGGACACAAACAGAAATAATTATAAATAAGTACAAAAAACGACATCTATCAATCAGTGCAAATATTTAGTAAAACTTAAATTTGTCTTTCCAGTTTGCAAATAACATTCAATAAAATAAATAATATTTAAACAACAGCGGAAACGTAACAGGCTCTGTAACGGCCAGGAAATTTTTTTCTTGGAAAAACGCAAAAATAGGTCAATTTTGTTTGGCAGGGGGACATCTTTTGGCATAAAATTGATAGATCTATCTGCAACCCCCTGAGCAGGGGTTGAACCCCTTCAAAAAAATTAAATGGGAAGGGGGTTCATGACCTTTGGAAATGTCTCTCAATTCTCTATACACCTGCATCAGATTTTCGAAAATCAATCGACTTTTCCAAAAGATACACCGAGTAAAATGCAAAACATTCATTTTCAATTATTGCCTGGTATTGTTAAATAATTAAGCCGAAAGTGGTGGTCGGGGGCTGTAAGTTATAGAAAGCATGTTCAGCAACATTATTTTGACGAAAATTTGATAAACGGGAGGAAATTGAAACTTTATTGTAATAAATGCTCAAAATGTTGCCCATTCACTTCCATGCAATAATAAAGATTTTGTTCAAAACGCTGCCGAACATTAAGCAACATGTCAGGGGTGATTTGTCGACATTCGTTTATAATACGGAGACGCAGATCTTCTATTGTTTTACAATACCAGGCAATAATTGAAAATGAATGTTTTGCATTTTTCACGCTGTATCTTTTTGAAAAGTCAATCGATTTTTGAAAATCTGATGCAGGTGTATAGAGAATTGAGAGACGTTTCCAAAGGTGTGCGACATGAACCCCCTTCCCATTTAAATTTTTTGTAGGGGTTCAACCCCTGCTCAGGGGGTTGCAGATAGATCTATCAATTTTATGCCAAAAGATGTCCCCCTGCCAAACAAAATTGACCTATTTTTGCGTTTTTCCAAGAAAAAATTTTCCCGGCTGTTATAGAGCCTGTTACGTATCCGCTGGAACACCCTGTATACATTTATACTGTATAATTACCGTACAATTGCGTACGGTAGCCGTAGCCATGTTCGGACCGTAAACCGTATTGGCTTTTCTCCCCACTTCCCTCTTTGCGCATGCGTATACGTAAGAAAAGCACTGAAATGCACCAAAATGCCCCGAAATGCACCGAAATGCCCCGAAATGCTCCGAAATGCACCGAAATGCCCCGAAATGACTCGAAATGCCCCGAAATGCACCGAAATGCCTCTGACTTGTACACTAAAATGCCCCAATGATTTCTCCCTGGAGTATACAAAAAAATTTTGGGGTAATTTTAACTCCTGAACCTCCCCATTTGGGACGCCTATGATTAAGAATGTCTAAGTATCGCTACCTCATTAAATGTCAAATCTTACAGGTACATCACATACCAAATATCAGAATTTTCTCTTTGTTCGTTCTGGAAATATTTAAAGAAACCCGTTTGTGATACTGCCCCTTTCGGGGGCTATAGCCCCATTAGGGGGCATTTTTGAGGCCATGTTTATAGGAACTTTTTTAATTTTTTTAAGTTATAGACCACGCTGGTAAATTATGGCAGGCTAATTTCAGCACACCCTGTATAATAATAATATAATAATGTAAACCAATAAAAAGTAAAAAACTTGTAATCGAACGCTCGCACTTTATCGGGTTACCGAGTATACATGGTTGCAATTAACGCCCAGGGCTCTGTGCAAGATATAAACAAGAATCTGCAGTCAGTTTTTTTTCTAAGGAATCCCAGCTAGTACTTTTTAAATTTGAGCTCATAAAACTGATTGTAGTTGGTCACGTCGATGGAGATAACCTAAAAGACCTTTTTTGGTGGCAAAAGTTCCCACCTTCCTTTTTGGTCGCTGCGAAAAAACCCAAATATTCAATAGGTGAGCATGCCCTCAGTTCTGTAACCTCAAATTCTCGCCCCTGTATCCGACCGGAATCGGCAGGAATTCCTCTGGAACCACTCTTGGAAATTGCGTGTTATTTCGGAAGCATCCGAACCTGACCCGAAGACTTGGGGGGAAGCTTTAAAAATTGCCACCTTACAGCCCCGAGCCGAAATAACGTAGCTGCAGCTCGACAATGGAATGGAATTTTCGGGCTAATTTTTAGGTAGTTTTAGATTTCGCTTGGAGGAAAACCTATCTCTCGCATTTCCTGCTTTAAGAATCCGAAGAAGTTTTAAATCTCTTCATCGGACCTTCCTCTTCCTTCCCTTTGCGATTTCCCTCTTGTCACGACCCTATTTAAGAATCTTTTTCGCCTGGCTCGAGACAGTTTTCACGGGCCACTGTACCACCCAAATTCCTATCCAACTCTCCAACTCTTTACCGCACACCTCGAGGGCTCCACGTTACCACCGCTTCTGGCGGCCGTATTTAAGCGAAGAGAATTTTGTCGGCTTCGAGATTGTGTTGCACATCGGCTTTTCCTTCTTTATCACTCTTATTATTATTACTCAGAGACTGGCAACAGTAACCATCTACCTTATGCATAGAATGAATATTCAGAGTACCACTAGTGGATCATAGATGGGGCTGGCAATTATGGAATTATTATTTAGCCGAAAACATTATTTCATAAAAACTCTACTCCTTTTTATGATAACTGCGGAAAAGCGTTTAAATTTAGCAAGGCCATTTCTTTCCTGCTGAAACCTCCTATATTGAACATGATTCTGGCAACTCTTTGATCCAATAATTCGGCCAAATTCATTCTCTTGTTGTATTCAACTTATATAAGAAAGTGTTTTGGTTGTGGGCTAGTGTAAATAACAAAAATAACAAGTCATTTTTTATAGCTAAATTTGAGACCAAAATATTGGGTTTATATTACTAGTAAAATATAATACAGAAATTTATAAGTGAGAGTATTGAATAAGGAACAGCTGGGAGTATTAGGTTGTTCTGCTATCCACACAATAAGAAGAAAAAATGGTACAGAAAAAATGCTCCAAGACAATGTCAACTTCAAAGTCAAGAAATGATGTTAAAGATAAACAAGAGAAAAGTGAAAATGAAGAATGTTATATACCACCAAAATATCCACACGATAAGAAATACCAAGAGTTTCTAAAGGATTTTTATATTTGCTCTCAGGATGTAAGAGATGCTGGTCCATCAACAGACTATATTAGTCAGAAAAATAAAGACTATATTTGCAGTGAGTGTCGTTTGAAGATAACAAAAAAACATTATAGCATATTATGTACTGGCACTTGTGGGCTCTGGTTTCACTGGACTAACTGAAGAAAAATACAATTATTATGCCAAATGTGATGCAAAAGATAAATGGATTTGTAAGTACTGTCAACAAAGAGATGATGTTAGTTCCGGCACATCAAGTGCAGAAGAATTACTGGACACAACAAAAATAACAAAGAAAAACAAAAATAAAATCACCTCTACTACTAAGAATAAAAACAACCATCTTAAATTTAACTTGGAAGCAATTCTAAACAAACCAAACCCAACAAATAAAGAACTCTTTTTAATTATTAATAAAAAGTTTGAAGATATGGAAGCAGCTTTGAATTTTAATAATGAAATCATGGAAGAGATGTCAGTTGAAAGAAGAAAACAAAAAGCTTAAAAAGGATAATAATTCAATGCAAGCAATGGTAAAGGAACTTCAAAAGGATGTCCTTGATCTTCAGTTAAAATCAGCTAAAAATAGTGGTCCTAATGAAGATCGGCGTAAAAATTTAGTCTTCTTAGGCACTAGTGGTACAGAGAATTGTGAAAATGAAATTGGTAAAGTAATGAAAAAGCTCTGCATCCCCTATGGAAATGGAGATTTTACAGTAAAGCGCATGCTAACTAACAATCCAGTCAAACCTGTTATTGTAACCTTTAAAACAGAGGATTTAAGGAATAAGGTAATGGAGAATAGGCGAAAAATATGAGTTCTTGATTCGATAGATTGTGGCCTAGAAGGTGCAAAGAGAAATATTTATATTAATGAAGATACTTTCAAAGAAACCCGGGCGTTGTTCAACAAGGCACGAAAACTGAAAGAAAAGAATTACAAATTTGTTTGGTTAAAAATGATCAGGTATATTGTCGAAAATGTGAAGAAAGTAAAGCCATAAGGTTAGTTAGTGTAAGGCAGATTGACGAGCTGTAAAGTTTTAGATCAACACCAGAGCACACCAAAATTTTAATATTTTATATTATAAGTTTGTTTTATTTTTATCGACAATTTTATAATGGATACTGAAGTAACAAGATTCGATAATGTGGTGCCCCGTAGATACCAATGAGGTGCCCTGTAGATACCAACCAATTTTCTTATTTTATTTTATCAAATAATTCGATACAATGTTAACTACTTCCTTAAAATATCTCGTTTCAAATTCATCGGGTTAGGGGCCAAGCCGCCGAATATCGGGTCATAAATTTGATCAAAAAACCATGTTGTTTATATCGGCCAGGGTAATTAATGTTCCCGAAAAACATGTTTGTTTATATATCCTATCCGCCGCGAGCGTCTAACGAACACCTGCATACCCTGGAATCGAGTCGAGAACAAAGAACCACTTGGATATAAAAGAGGGTACTCCCAAACGGAAGCCAGTCTTCGCCGACCACCACTTGCCAGGCGAAGTTCTGCCCGGCAACCCAGCGAGCGTCCAATGCTAAACCAGCCGTGAGAAGAAGCAGTAGAAGATCCCGAGTTGCAGGGCAAAGTACTGCCCGAGAAGTCATCTAGAGTCTGCCGCTTTGCCTGCCATAGATTCAGCACCAGAGCCGACCTCAGTACAGTATGCTACCCGTTGAACTGACCACAGAGTAAGCGATTGAATTTTGTTTTGTTGGGTTTTGTCGACTGAGTTGCCTTTCTATTTCTAGTTAATTCATTTATTTGATTTTATTTTATTTAGATTGCTATTAGCGTTTACTTGAGGTGTCGTAAAGGATTGTTTTATTTTGTCATAATATTTTAAAACAGTGTCGTTACAGTTCTGAATATTTTACGCTAAATTTTGGGTATTTAAAAAGCTGTTAGCATAGCAGCGCCGTATTAAGTCCAATATTAATACTTTACGCTAAATTTTGGGTATTTAAAAAGCTGTTAGCATAGCAGTGCCGTATTAAGTCCAATATTAATATTTTACGCTAAATTTTGGGTATTTTCAAATACGTTTTGTGCCAATTTCAAGTTAATTTAATAATTTTGTGTCTCTATTATCAATTTCGAATCATTTTTAAGAATTTACATATTTTTATTATCGTTTGTGTGATCAGGCTAACTAACTTATTGTGTGCCAATAAATTGGATATTATTTTTGGAATATTTTGAGCTACATTCACGTACTATTTCTACAGGTTTTGTTATCAGTTATAGCTATAAGCTAGTATTGTTCGCCACTTAGGTTTGAAACCAGTTACTAAAATTTATAGATAATTATTTTGCGCTTAACCCTTTATTGTCGATCCTTTTCTAGGAATATTTTAATAATTCATTTTGTTCACGTTTGAGCAATCTTAAGTCATTTTACTGGATTTGTAACTGAAATATTTTATACGCCATAGGCGACTTTTCAATATATGTATTAAAATTTCCCTGTTGTCTCCGTTATAATCCTTAGGCCCACACCAAAAATAAATTAACTTATGGACCACCTTTAAACATACCGCTGGACCAACTAACATCTAAAACAAAGGTGGGCACCATAATAATATTAATTTGTATAATGAAGATCAGACGAATATGGGACAACATTTTCTGAATGTTATGTACGTAAATGTAAGATCACTAAAAAACAAAATAGATGACATTGAGGGCCTTTATTTCCAGTATTGACCATGAAGTACATGTTGATGTTATAACAGAAACATGGATTGTTAAACACGAACAAAAATATAATATATCTGGTTTTTCGGTGGAATATGCATGTCGCAGTAGATGTGGTGGAGGTGTGGCCACCTTTATAAGAAATGATATACAGTATTCTTTGGCAAAAGTTATTAATGATTCTGAAGTTTCTTACATTCTAATTCAACTGCAAGGAATAAATAAATAGGTTTATAGCAGCCCTCCAGGACACAATATTAATCTAACCATGTCCATTATCGATAATGAGTTAGGCCACATTTCAAATAAAAACTCTATTTTCATTGGTGATATAAATATCGATATTCTCTCTGATGTTACAAGTAGTAATAACTATATGAATTTGTGTGCATCGCATGGGTTCTCTATATGCAATCAAATGATTACTACTAGAAACACTGATCACTCAAACACATTAATTGATCATATTTGGTGTAATAATATATTCAACGAAGAAAGTCGCCTGTCTATAATTGCCTCAAGTATTAGTGACCATGATATTCAAATATGGAAGAAATATAAAAAAAGTAGTTTCTTTATCAAAAAGGAAGTAAATACTGATGGTACTATTGGAGCCCTAGAAACTTTACATCAAGTTTGCAATGAAGCTGAAAGTGTTGACACAAATTATAATGCTACCTATTGTAAAATGTTTTTCAGATAACACTAGATATATTAAAATACGAGATAGGTTTCAAGAACACTCTAAACCATGGTTTAACTCAAATATTTTTAATATGAGAATCAGAGACTACTATCACCAAAAAGTAAAAAAATATCCAGAAAATACATTTGTTAAAACTATGCATAAAAATGCGGTTCAAAAAGTAAAATTCGAAATTAAAAAAGCTAAAAAGAAATATTTTGAAGAAAAGTTTGAGTCTATAGGTCCGGACAAAAAGAAAGTGTGGAAACTAATAAATGGCATTTTAACTAACCAATTCCATAAAGAGAAGGATAATATAGTTGAGTCTCTTAAGAGAGGAAATAATCTAATAATGGATCCAGAACAAATAAGCAATGAATTTAATGATTTCTTTGTGCATGTTGGAAATAAACTTGCTAGTAAAATGCCTCCAACAGTAATGAACCTTCAAGATGAATCAGCAAGCAATGAAAAAATGCTTCCTTTTGAAACCAACTCAGATGAAGTTTCTGAAATAATAAGTAATTTGGATATATCAAAAGCAACTGGTCATGATGATATAGATCCGAAAACAGTGAAATTATGCAAGAATTCTCTGCTACCGGTGTTATGTAAACTCATTAACCAGTCATTCAAATCAGGTGAAGTGCCAGCTGGGATTAAAATAGCAAGAGTTTCCTCAATATTTAAATCAGGTGATCGACAAAACTGTTCTAATTATAGGCCTTTTTCTGTACTACCAGTATTGTCAAAAGTAATTGAAAAAATTGTGAATAGTAGATTTAATGAATACCTGGAAGCAATCAATTTTTTATCAGAATCACAGTATGGGTTTCGAAGATCGAGTGACACAAGTTCTGCTGCAGCAGATCTAATATCTGAAATACAAATTGCTTTAGGTAGCAAGAAAAAAGCTGCGCTTGTATCACTTGATCTGAGTACGGCATTTGATACTGTGAACTATGACATTCTTATGAAAAAATTACATTTAATTGGTGTTCAGGGGGTTTGTGCCGATTGGATCAGAGACTATTTATCAAAAAGGAAACAGTATGTGAGTGTTAATAAAAATCGTCAGATCACGAGCCTTCTTTATCACAACTCAAATATTTGCTTACAAATGCACCAATTTTAACTTTCTTTGATCCAAATTGTGAAATTGAATTTGAAACTGATGCGTCGAAAGATGGAATTTGTGCTTGCGTTTTACAAAAAGGTCATCCTGTTGCATTTGCTTCACAAAGTCTAAATAAAAGAGAAGTGAAGTATGCACAAATAACTTTTAGGAATTTTATTTGCCTGTGACAAATTTCTTTACTTTATATATGGAGTTAAAAAATATTAAAATATTCACAGATCATAAGCCTCTCGAATCCATTTTTAAAAAAGATTTACAAGCTGTTCCACCTAGACTACAACGTATGTTACTTAAAATGTTAAATTAGGATCTAAACGTTTCATATAAACCAGGCAAATATCTTTACATCGCTGATACTTCACCTAGAGCATTTTTAAAAACTAAAAGTCATGAAACAAATAATGAAATCGAGTTTGCAGTACATTCATTACTAAATTGTTTACCTATGTCTCAAGAGAGAAAAATCGAATTTAAAATGGCAACCAAAAATGATTTAGCAATAATAAATTTTATTAATACAGGTTGGCCAGGTAAAAATAAACTTAAAGAATTTTCAAAACATTATTATAAAATCAAAGATAACTTATTTTTTGTCGACAATCTGGTATTTTTGAACTCTAAATTAATCGTTCCAACTTCGTTACAGCAAGAAATGCTTAAAAAACTACATGATGGTCACATTGGCATGGAAAAAATGAAAAATAGAGCAAGACAAATATTTTACTGGCCAAACATTAATCAGAACATTGAAATGTATGTGCGAAACTGCCGAATTTGTGAAAAATTGCAACAAAAAATCCTAAAGAAACGCTTCATTCATATGAAGTCCCTAAAAGACCTTGGGAAAGAATTGGTGTAGATGATATTTTTTCTTGGGGTCGTAATTCTCATTTGGTGGTTATAGATGCATACTCTAATTGGATTGAATTCATAACCAGTCTGCGAATGAAGTTATAATAAAATTGAAATCTATTTTTTAAATATTTGGATGGCTTGATACTCTTGTTTGTGACAATGTCCCATTTGATAGTTTTACAATGAAATAATTTGCCAAAGAGTGGAATTTTAGTATCGTAACTCGAAGTCCGTACTATCCGCGTTCAAATGGCTTAACAGAAAAAGCTGTAAACATAGCTAAAAATATCATTATAAAATCGAAAGAAGAAGGCAAAGATATTTACACAGCATTGTTACAATATCGAAATTCCCCACTTAAACATATGAATTACACACCATCTCAACTGTTAATGAGTCGAATATGCAAAACTAAATTACTTATTTGCCAAGATCTATTGATGCCAGTCTTGTGCACAAATGTACAAGAAAAACTGGTTAATCGTCAAAAGAGGGGTGCTGTTTATTATAACAAAAATGCAAAAGACTTGAACGACTTGACAGCTCAACAAAACATTACCGTATTTAATCATTTACATAAAATATGGGATGCGAGTAGAATTTTTCCGTTTCCTATACGGTTAGCGCAACTGAGAGCGCTAATCGTATAGG
This sequence comes from Pseudeuparius sepicola, assembly GCA_963920635.1. NCBI lineage: Eukaryota > Metazoa > Arthropoda > Insecta > Coleoptera > Anthribidae > Pseudeuparius > Pseudeuparius sepicola. Next base: position 11,395,527 of record OY987307.1, on the reverse strand, counting down.
AATCAGAGGCGATACCTGCTTTCCGTCTCCTATACGGCTAGCTCAACTAAGTGCGCTAATCGTGTAGGAAACGGATGCGAGATCTGCATCTCCGTTCCCTAAGGGGTTAGCGCACACACATGTCATTAATCGCTCTGCAATGAGCTTTCTAGGTGCACCTTCTTTGTAGGTACATACAGAGTGTGAATAAAGTAACTATGTCACAAAATTTCAAGGGAAGATTCTTGGGTCGATTTCAAGAAAACACTTGATATGAACAACAGAGCTCCTTAAGAGTTTCCTTTTTGAGATGCAGGATGTTGAAATTTCTAAAAAAATATCGATAATTTTGAATAGATTTTCTGTAAATCATGAATAAATCGAAGCCAAACTTAAAAGAAAACAATAAGTTGCCCTAGTTTGTTGCAATAATGTGTTATTTATTTAAGTTATCCTACAGTTGGTTGAGACTGTGTTATTTAGCATTAGTAAAATAACTTTAATAATTCCATCACAAAACTCGTGTTTGCCTTGAAACCCTGACAGATATGGAAAAAATCAAAAGATGACTTTTGTAGAGAATTTTATGGTCTCTCTAAAAATGTAATAAAATGTTGTTTCTTGCAAATTAAGTAATGTCGATCTTTCGTAACTACGCCACTGGCAGCCCAATAAGGCTAGTATATGAGGGTCGATCAATAAGTATGTTTAACAATCAGAAATTTGCTTTTTATTTTTGGACGGAAAACATGCAAAGAAACAAAAGCGAAGTTTACCGTCACCATATTGGTTTAATGAATTCAAACGAAGTCAAATTTTATTCAGAGGCACGAAACACGTATGGACTGTCATATAAAAACTAACCTCTGAATCAGTCTGAAATTTAGTATGATGTGGTTTGACAGATGACAGTACACTATGGTAATGTCAAATTCCCTCAGCTTCGTCACCTGTGGTCAAACATGGGTACTTATTGATCGATCCTCGAACTACCATAATTTGTCACTCCAGTTAGGCCTAGCGACTACCAAGTTTGGCTTCGATTTATTAATTTACAGAAAAGTTATTCATTCAAAGTCTTTGATATTTTTCTGAAAATTTCAACACCCTGCCGGGTAGAAAAATAATATTAAAAAAAATACAGATCAACCTTCTGAACAACGAGTGAGTACTGTCATGCCTTTTTGCATTTGTTATTGTGTTGAGAAAAATATCTGCACTCAATGCTCTTTTCTTCTTATTTATAGGTAAGTACCCACATTCGCAATTTTTAGTAATTTTTTGTTTTTCATCGGTTTATTTCAAAGAAAACTATTGATATATTTTGCTACAGAACAGATAGAAGAGAGCTCCTTAATGATAGCTGTCAAATGGACTCTAACTTCGAAGCTTAATATTTTCCAAATGCATTCATATTGAGGTCCACTATTAAATGTTGGCTAATCTACGAATTGGGAAGATTATATTTTGGGAAAATATCATTCCATAGGAAATGCAATCTGCTTGCAGTCCATTTGACAGGTATTGTTAAGGAGCTTTCTGTTGTGGAACTACATTTTCTGTGATTTCGCCTTACTTGCCGCAAAGCTGGGAAGAAACGTAAAAACATATCCCCAAAAATCGTCAGGGTGAAATACGCAAGAAATATTTTGTGGATTGTGGATATGATGTTTTTAGGCTAATTACAATAGAAAATAAACATCTGTGCCAAATAATCTTAAGTAGGAAGTTTTTTAGGGAAGGTAGGGAATTTTGTGTAAGAATTCCAAAGTAGTTTTCAGGCTAATTTTCCATGTCGCACGCGGCAATTCTCAATCAATACCAACAGCCATATTTCGAAGTAAATTCTGAATTCAGTTCAGGGTACGCAGATGCGCATGTCGCAGAGCGATAATAATTATTGCATATGGTGCTCTAACCCCGTTTTGGGAACGGAGATGCAGGTCTCGCATCCGTTTCCTACACGACTACCGCACTCGGTTGCGATATCTCTACACGATTAGCGCACTTGGTTGCGCTAGCCGTATAGGAGACGGAAAGCCTCCGTTTCCTATAAGATTAGCGCACTCGGTTGCGCTAACCGTATAGGAAATGGAAAAATACAACCGGGTATAATACATGTAAGAACAGTGCACCTAGGTCCTATAATATTGTAAATAATTCTGGGAATATTGTTAGAAGGAATCGAGCCGATTTAAGAACTTCAACAAGTTAAAAATATAATTAGTCCAGTCAAGAACTTCTCTCTCCCAGAAGAAAAAAAATAATGATACAAAATCTGTTAATATTAGGTTAGATTAAATATTTTTATTTTTTTGTTATGATGTGTTATATCATATTGTTAATAATGTTTTATTTGTTAATTTAGGATTTTATACCTCATAGTGGTGATTTGTCATTAAGAGGAATTTGGCATAATAAAATAGAAGTTATCTCGTTAAACTTTTAAATATTATTAGTAATCTACCTGTGTTATAGCTAGATATTACAGATCCTCATGGTATCCGGGATACCCCGGATCTGAGTGAATGTTCCCCGTATAATATAATACAACAACCACGACGACGACGACACGAACAACAATGACAACAACAACGACAACACGAACAACAACAATAACACGAACAACGTGAACAACAACAAGAACAACAACAAACAACAACAATACCAACAACAACAACACAAAAATTTACAACAGGGGAGCCAAACGAGAACTATGGTTCCACCCACCGAAGGTGCTGTGCGGGAACCTCAGCCAGCGTTCACTTATTTAGGATTACAACGACAACGCATGAAATGGACTGGGTCCACGAATGAATCGATTATGCGTACTTTTTACAGGGTGACAAACTTAGGACAAGAGATGATCGGCTACCGACAACAACTGCATGCCGAGTTCTGCAGGGAGTTTCCACACATACAAGTACCTAAACAACGAGTGTCAGATCAGTATCAAACTATTCTAAGAAAAAAACGAATCCCAGAAACGCGACTTAACGCTATCAAACGGGAAGTTGAGCTAGAGATCCATGGCGAACACATAGACAACAACGGGGAAATTCAAGTGCCTGGACCACGTCAAGAAGCCGGAACGGCAGAGCGAACAACTGAAAATCGGGAAATTCAAGTGCCTGGACCACAACAAGAAGCCGAAATGGCAGGACGAACAACTGAGAATCAGGAATCAGTTAACGAAGAACACTGAAAGCCTAGACACACTGCTGAGAAGGGCAGTTTTGCGATACGAAGGCACAGGCTCACTGAGCAGACCACCGCTACCAAGATTGAATTCTTCCAGGAAGCTTGCAATCATGCTCGATATGATGAACACCAGAATTTTACCTATGTTTCAGTAACACCAACATATGCCTATGTTAATCTACTGTGCCGCAACGGCAATCATCACTGCAATGGGGCGAAGATCCGGATGGCCCAAGAGTTAAATCGTGCAAGACCACAACCGCGAATGGCTCAATGGGAGATGCGACTAAATCGGAAGATCGAGAGTCTCCGTAAAGGCATAGGACAAGTAACGGAATATATTAGAGGAGTTAGAACTAGAAAGATCCAGAGGGCAGTACAGGCAATAATGAGCCGCACCGAAATGCATTCTCGGCATGGCCCCGTGAACATCACTGCTCAACAATGTCTTAATACATTGAAACAAAAACTTTCTGTTTTCGCAGGGCGTCTGAGAAGATACAAGGCTAGTAACAACAGGAAACGAGACAACAAACTCTTTGAACGGTCAGAAAAAGGTTTTTACCGTGCTTTGAATTCTAGCGCCGATGACACAAATACGAGTTAACCTAGCAGAGAACAGGTTGACGGTTTCTGGAGAAATCAACTTGCCACATCAGGTCCATGCAATGTCAGTGCAAGCTGGATCAGTGAAGAAAGCGAGATGGGTCGGAACTATAGCCAGACACAACACGAGCAATTCACAACCGATGAGGTATGCAATGTCATCAAGAATTCCCACAACTGAAAGGCATCAGGTCCAGATCATCTCCAAAATTATTGGATTAAGAAGTTGTGGTGCACGCATGAATAACTAACTACCTCAATTAATGAAGTCTTGCTCGATCCTCTGAAAATGCCATTGTTTCTTACACAGGGTGCAACCTACTTGTTACCAAAAGACCAGCGGAATACGGATAACCCTGCCAAGTACCGCCCAATAACCTGCTTGCCTACGCTGTACAAGATAATCACATCTTGCCTTACGCAGCGAATATATGCTCACTGCGAGTGGAACAACATCATGGCAATGCAGCAGAAGGGCTGCGCGAAGGGCGCAATGGGATGCAAAGAGCAACTCGTCATAGACTCTGTCATTCCAAGCAACGAAACCTCTACATGGCTTATGTGGACTACAAAAAAGCATTTCATTCCGTACCTCTCGACTGGCTCACAGGTATCTTAAAGCTGTATAAAATAGATCATCATACAGTTTCCTTTTTAGAACACGTTATGACAACCTGGTGCACTAAGATACAACTCAGAACCGCAAGCAGTAACATCGAGACCGACAGAATCAACATCCGAAGAGGGATTTTCCAAGGAAATTCACTCAGTCCACTGTGGTTCTGCATGGCGATGAACCCTCTATCACATCGGTTGAACTCTACAAAATACGGCTTCGCTATCAAGAGCAACAACGCAGAAGCGATCAAGTTGAATCACCTATTATATATGGATGATTTAAAACTGATGGCCGCAACCAAAAACCAACTAACGCAAATGCTTAAAATTGTAGAGGAGTTCTCCAGGGATATCGGAATGCAGTTTGGACTGGACAAGTGCCGCACCCTTAACATCGTCCGGGGAAGCTCGAACAAGGCACACACGAGATGCAGGACGGCCAGGAGATCGAAGCAATGAGCATGGGAGATACATACAAGTATCTCGGGATGAAGCAAGCTCAAAGGATAGACCATCGAACAATGAAGACCGATTTAACGAATGAATTCATCAAGATAGTAAGACAAGTAGTGCGAACTGATCTTAATAGCAGGAATTTGTTTAAGGCCCTAAACACGTATGCGTGCTTTGTACTCAGCTATTCCTTCGGAATAGTGTGAATTGGACCAACACGGACATCAATAACCTGCAGCGAAAAGTTAGGACACTACTGACAAAAGCTCATAAAGATCATCCCCGTAGTGCCGTAGAAAGAAGAACTCTGCTACGTCAATTAGGAGGAAGAGGATTGGCAGACCTCAGTAAGCAATTGGACCAACAAATATTAAATCTGCGTAATTATTTCCGCAGGCAGGCCAACAGCTCCACACTACATAATGCTATATGTGGAGCAGACGTCTCAACACCGCTCTGACTGAGGGAATAGAGCATTAGAATCGCCACCGAACCGACAATGATAAACTACAGATGTGGATGGAGAAGCCGCTGCACGGGAGGCATCCTTAATGAGGTTAACCGGGAATATGTCGACAAGTTAGCGTCGAACTATTGGCTGGCCTCAGGATGAATGTTCCCCGAGACGGAAGGCTTCTTACTGGCCCTACAAGATCAGGTTATACCAACTCGCAACTACCTAAAATTCATTGTAGGAGATGCAGCGGTAGTGGATGACAGATGCAGATACGGGTGCCAAACTTCAGGGACAATCCAGCACATAACAGGAGGATGTCAGATGTTCGCATCAACGGAATATAAGGAACGACACGATTCGGTTGCCAAGATCTTGCACCAGGAACTGGCATAAAAACTACCGCTTGTGCAGGCAGAAAGGGTCCCGTATTACAGCTACACACCGGAGCCTGTTCTTGAAAACAGCAACTACAAGATGTACTGGGATCGTACAGTTCTGACAGATCAACGAGTTGCCCATAACAGGCCGGACCTTATAATAGTTGATAAAATTTCCAGGAAGACAACTGTGATGTGGCTATCCCAAACAGCAACAACCTGCGTGTGAAGCAGGCCGAGAAGATCGTGAAGTACAGAGACTTAGAATAATGAATTAGAAGGCAATGGGAAATGGAAAATGTTCAGATGGTTCCAATCATCGTGTCAACAACTGGTGTTATACCAAAAGTTTGCCGAGAAATATCAAAGAGCTGGGTCCATGCGGAAAGCGGTACTACTTGCGACAACCCGAACAGTCAGGAAATTCATGGGGAGTGCAGGAACGTCCAACAACATCAATGTCACCTAAGGCCCGATAACATGGCAAGGGTCTCGTCCGAGCCAGATCATTTTCGTATCCGGGATACCCGGGATCTGAGTGAATGTTCCCCATAGAGGGAGTGCGAATGTCTTTTGGCTAAGTCGATAATAATAGAAATTCGTCCACCTGCGCTGGCGTGTAGGGTGAGCGAACCCTCAAGCCTGCGGCGTGCGGCGGCTTTGCCATCGCATCTTTCTTCTATCTAGTTAAAGCCTAACTTGTAGCTGAGTCGTCTCTCCCCAGAATTGCTCAATAAAAGCTGCCCTAAACTGATTGTAATCCGTAAACGCATATGTATGCGCATCAAACCAACCCTTAGCCTCACCCTCAAAGGTATTCCCAACAACACCTCGCAAAATCACAAAAGGTATTGTATGAACATTTATAGTACCTATTTTCCATGTACTGCAGGAAATCCATAGGATGTATTTAAACTTTGGCAAGTCTTTGATCGAAAATTCTGGCCTTACATACAATGGAATATTATTATTTGGTAAACTACTAGTTTGCATTAATGAACTATTATTTCTTAAGCCTAAAATTACTTCATTTATGATTTGCGCAATATTTTCAGATGACGCGAGCAAAAATTGTTGATGCTGTAACGGGTCTGGAGGCATCTGAACTTCAGGCTGCGGCCAACCATTTTGTGCCCCCGGTGCACGTTCACCCATTCGAAAAGTAGGCCTATGAGGCAGACTACATCGGGCCCCCGATGCACATTCATCCACTCTGCCTCGAATGGATTTGGTACATGCGGCCATGGAGGGTTACCATGGGCCTCTGGCCCTACTGGTGGCCGTGGGACGGACGAATCACTAATAATTGGAACGCTCCTACCTTGTCTCATGTCCGAACCCTGTAGGAGACTTGGTTCCCCCCGTTGCTCCTTGCGGTCCCCTGGCGATATAGTGGGAGCCCTGTGCGCCTGTTGCATTTGTACTACGTAGTCTCGAAGATACGCCGGTAACACTCTTCTACGTCCACTCCGTGTCCTTCCAAGTGGTGTATACTCCGAATTTTGCATACTCCAACCAGTATCAGCCCCGTGCTTGGGTCGACAAGTTGAGACGGTCAAAATCTCAGGGCGCTAGGTATGGATTCGAAAACTGATACTTCGGGTGGAGGCAGACAAGTTTAATATTTTTAGGAGAATGAAGTGTCGTACAGGCTACACGTGGTGTCACATGAATTCTAGAATAAATACTAGTTTAAACACTTATGTGGTTATAATATTACAATCACTCTTACCTATTATTATTATTAATTCCTTTATTAGTCCCCAAAAAATATATACATTTTATATAGGGACACCTCTGCCCTTAAATAAATTAATTAAGTACTCCTAATACATTATGCTACTAATAAGTACCTACTAACATTCACCAAAAAACACTAAAAATAAATACATACAATAGTATAGTATAATTATTAATGAATTAAATTATCCTGATTCAATTATCATTTTTTTAGGTTAATCTTAAATTTCTTATATTCTTTATCTTTTAAACTATTAGGTAAATTATTATAAAGTTTAATACCATCATAAAGGAAGCAATCAATTCCAAACTGAGAATACATACGGGGTGCATTTATATTCATTCTATATCGAGTGCTATATGTATGTATTTTGCAACAAACATCTACTGTTATACAAGAATGTTTTTTAGATGTATATATTTGATGTATGAAATTATTTACTTGAAAAGCATATATATTGCTGATGGACATAATTTTGTATTTTTTAAACAATTCAATAGTAGGAAATCGAACTGGTAGAGAAATAGTATATTATACACTTAGGTTGAGAAGTGAGCCATTATATACCGAGCTTTTTTATATCCTGAGGCGCGTAGCGCCGAAGGATATACGAGACCAGAATCATATAATTTGGCCCAGCCAATACTTGTTACATTATTTAATTTAGTGTCCTAAGCATATATATCTAGTTTTCTAATTATAATCTTAGTAAAAATTGTTTATAAAAATGTCTCAAATTACAATAGTAATAGTTTGATTTAATAGTTTTATTTTGTTTTTAATAATAGTGTCTAAAATAAAATAAAAAATAAAATATTGGCTGGGCCAAATAATATGATTCTGGTCTCGTAATATGCGAGGTAAATAATGGCCTTCTCAACCGAAGTGTATATAGAATTTTTTTTACTACTAACATTGAAATATTGCCATATTTTAGTTTATTTTAATCATTTCTCGCTTTTTTCAAATACTTCGAAATATCAAGTAGCTGATAAAATGACACTAATCTTTAAATGTCATATAGAAAATTTTTCATTATTTACCTAGGTATTTTTTTATTATCATTATTTACCTAGCGTGAGAAATATTACTTCTCATTAGTGGGATGAGGTAAATAATGGTGATTTCTCAGGTTATTAGTAAAAAAATATATTTTTCTTTAAATCGGCATTAAAATGTCCCAAAATCGTCATTAAAAGCACAGAAATCGTACAATAATTTAGCCCATTATTGTACGATTTTTTCAATTAGTAGGCCTTGGCGAGATGTAAACATCAAACGTCAGACGCGGAGAAATCGCCCGTCAAAAGTGACCAAATATTCAAAACCCGGCCGATAAAGGCTCATTTAACTTTTCGTACACATTGCGAAATTGTTTCCTATAGAAGCGCAATCCTTCAGTATACATATTTTAGTAAATTTGAAAATCAATAGATTTGTTGTGTAGGCTGCACAAGAAGCAGCAGTTTGGTTTTTCTGTCAGAAGGTGCCGTACATCATTATACTTGTCCTAGGTAGAGCGATCGGTAAAGTCAAGCAACGCCGCGCGTAGTCGGTTCGTGGATAGGTGATCCCTTATTATTATTTTCTTGCCTAAAAAACTTTTTTTTTCCGATTTCAAAAAAAATATAATATGTACCTCGGCACTGAATTTCTTTTTATGACTCATGTGGTTTATTTGCTTCGGCCAGAGGCCTCAGCAACTAAACTCCACATGAGTCATAAAAAGTTGAACTTCAGTGCCTTGGTACATAAATAACTATTTTATAGCTCGCCGTTGTAAAATTTTTAATGGTTTCAGAAGGTATTTTTTAGCTGTACCCCATATTACCCATAAGTATTGTAAATGTGAATGTATTAAACAAAAATATATGGATCTTAAAAAGAATTTTGGCACACTTTTACTAATTTTTCTAAGAATGCCTAATGGCCCCGCTATCTTTTTCTTGATATATTCAATGTGTTCATTCCAAGTTAAATTACAGTCAATTTTTAAACCCAAAAATTGTATATTACGTACACATTAAGAGTACTTCCATCAAAACATGTCAATTCCATTAATAACAGTTCTTGTAGACATCCACATATAACATGATTTTTCGATATTTAATGTAAGTTTGTGACTACGTAACCAATAAGTAATTTTTATCATATCACTGCAAATATCTTGTTCTATAGTCTCGATTGAATCAGACACATATAAAATTGTTGTATCATCTGCATATAATTTTACTTTACCTTTAAGGTCCAAATTAGTTTATGAGTTTATATATATTAAGAATAGTATAGGTCCCAGTATTGAACTTGTGGTACTCCACAAAATATTGTACATATTCAACTTAGATTTTTATTAACACTCACATACTGTTTCCTTTTTGATAAATAGTCTCTGATCCAATCGGCACAAACCCCCTGAACACCAATTAAATGTAATTTTTTCATAAGAATGTCATAGTTCACAGTATCAAATGCCGTACTCAGATCAAGTGATACAAGCGCAGCTTTTTTCTTGCTACCTAAAGCAATTTGTATTTCAGATATTAGATCTGCTGCAGCAGAACTTGTGTCACTCGATCTTCGAAACCCATACTGTGATTCTGATAAAAAATTGATTGCTTCCAGGTATTCATTAAATCTACTATTCACAATTTTTTCAATTACTTTTGACAATACTGGTAGTACAGAAAAAGGCCTATAATTAGAACAGTTTTGTCGATCACCTGATTTAAATATTGAGGAAACTCTTGCTATTTTAATCCCAGCTGGCACTTCACCTGATTTGAATGACTGGTTAATGAGTTTACATAACACCGGTAGCAGAGAATTCTTGCATAATTTCACTGTTTTCGGATCTATATCATCATGACCAGTTGCTTTTGATATATCCAAATTACTTATTATTTCAGAAACTTCATCTGAGTTGGTTTCAAAAGGAAGCATTTTTTCATTGCTTGCTGATTCATCTTGAAGGTTCATTACTGTTGGAGGCATTTTACTAGCAAGTTTATTTCCAACATGCACAAAGAAATCATTAAATTCATTGCTTATTTGTTCTGGATCCATTATTAGATTATTTCCTCTCTTAAGAGACTCAACTATATTATCCTTCTCTTTATGGAATTGGTTAGTTAAAATGCCATTTATTAGTTTCCACACTTTCTTTTTGTCCGGACCTATAGACTCAAACTTTTCTTCAAAATATTTCTTTTTAGCTTTTTTAATTTCGAATTTTACTTTTTGAACCGCATTTTTATGCATAGTTTTAACAAATGTATTTTCTGGATATTTTTTTACTTTTTGGTGATAGTAGTCTCTGATTCTCATATTAAAAATATTTGAGTTAAACCATGGTTTAGAGTGTTCTTGAAACCTATCTCGTATTTTAATATATCTAGTGTTATCTGAAAAACATTTTACAATAGGTAGCATTATAATTTGTGTCAACACTTTCAGCTTCATTGCAAACTTGATGTAAAGTTTCTAGGGCTCCAATAGTACCATCAGTATTTACTTCCTTTTTGATAAAGAAACTACTTTTTTTATATTTCTTCCATATTTGAATATCATGGTCACTAATACTTGAGGCAATTATAGACAGGCGACTTTCTTCGTTGAATATATTATTACACCAAATATGATCAATTAATGTGTTTGAGTGATCAGTGTTTCTAGTAGTAATCATTTGATTGCATATAGAGAACCCATGCGATGCACACAAATTCATATAGTTATTACTACTTGTAACATCAGAGAGAATATCGATATTTATATCACCAATGAAAATAGAGTTTTTATTTGAAATGTGGCCTAACTCATTATCGATAATGGACATGGTTAGATTAATATTGTGTCCTGGAGGGTTATACATGGCTGCTATAAACCTATTTATTTATTCCTTGCAGTTGAATTAGAATGTAAGAAACTTCAGAATCATTAATAACTTTTGCCAAAGAATACTGTATATAATTTCTTATAAAGATGGCCACACCTCCACCACATCTACTGCGACATGCATATTCCACCGAAAAACCAGATATATTATAATATTTTTGTTCGTGTTTAACAATCCATGTTTCTGTTATAACATCAACATGTACTTCATGGTCAATACTGGAAATAAAGGCCCTCAATGTCATCTATTTTGTTTTTTAGTGATCTTACATTTACGTAATACCCAAAATTTAGCGTAAAATATTAATATTGGACTTAATACGGCACTGCTATGCTAACAGCTTTTTAAATACCCAAAATTTAGCGTAAAGTATTAATATTGGACTTAATACGGCGCTGCTATGCTAACAGCTTTTTAAATACCCAAAATTTAGCGTAAAATATTCAGAACTGTAACGACACTGTTTTAAAATATTATGACAAAATAAAACAATCCTTTACGACACCTCAAGTAAACGCTAATAGCAATCTAAATAAAATAAAATCAAATAAATGAATTAACTAGAAATAGAAAGGCAACTCAGTCGACAAAACCCAACAAAACAAAATTCAATCGCTTACTCTGTGGTCAGTTCAACGGGTAGCATACTGTACTGAGGTCGGCTCTGGTGCTGAATCTATGGCAGGCAAAGCGGCAGACTCTAGATGACTTCTCGGGCAGTACTTTGCCCTGCAACTCGGGATCTTCTACTGCTTCTTCTCACGGCTGGTTTAGCATTGGACGCTCGCTGGGTTGCCGGGCAGAACTTCGCCTGGCAAGTGGTGGTCGGCGAAGACTGGCTTCCGTTTGGGAGTACCCTCTTTTATATCCAAGTGGTTCTTTGTTCTCGACTCGATTCCAGGGTATGCAGGTGTTCGTTAGACGCTCGCGGCGGATAGGATATATAAACAAACATGTTTTTCGGGAACATTAATTACCCTGGCCGATATAAACAACATGGTTTTTTGATCAAATTTATGACCCGATATTCGGCGGCTTGGCCCCTAACCCGATGAATTTGAAACGAGATATTTTAAGGAAGTAGTTAACATTGTATCGAATTATTTGATAAAATAAAATAAGAAAATTGGTTGGTATCTACAGGGCACCTCATTGGTATCTACGGGGCACCACATTATCGAATCTTGTTACTTCAGTATCCATTATAAAATTGTCGATAAAAATAAAACAAACTTATAATATAAAATATTAAAATTTTGGTGTGCTCTGGTGTTGATCTAAAACTTTACAGCTCGTCAATCTGCCTTACACTAACTAACCTTATGGCTTTACTTTCTTCACATTTTCGACAATATACCTGATCATTTTTAACCAAACAAATTTGTAATTCTTTTCTTTCAGTTTTCGTGCCTTGTTGAACAACGCCCGGGTTTCTTTGAAAGTATCTTCATTAATATAAATATTTCTCTTTGCACCTTCTAGGCCACAATCTATCGAATCAAGAACTCATATTTTTCGCCTATTCTCCATTACCTTATTCCTTAAATCCTCTGTTTTAAAGGTTACAATAACAGGTTTGACTGGATTGTTAGTTAGCATGCGCTTTACTGTAAAATCTCCATTTCCATAGGGGATGCAGAGCTTTTTCATTACTTTACCAATTTCATTTTCACAATTCTCTGTACCACTAGTGCCTAAGAAGACTAAATTTTTACGCCGATCTTCATTAGGACCACTATTTTTAGCTGATTTTAACTGAAGATCAAGGACATCCTTTTGAAGTTCCTTTACCATTGCTTGCATTGAATTATTATCCTTTTTAAGCTTTTTGTTTTCTTCTTTCAACTGACATCTCTTCCATGATTTCATTATTAAAATTCAAAGCTGCTTCCATATCTTCAAACTTTTTATTAATAATTAAAAAGAGTTCTTTATTTGTTGGGTTTGGTTTGTTTAGAATTGCTTCCAAGTTAAATTTAAGATGGTTGTTTTTATTCTTAGTAGTAGAGGTGATTTTATTTTTGTTTTTCTTTGTTATTTTTGTTGTGTCCAGTAATTCTTCTGCACTTGATGTGCCGGAACTAACATCATCTCTTTGTTGACAGTACTTACAAATCCATTTATCTTTTGCATCACATTTGGCATAATAATTGTATTTTTCTTCAGTTAGTCCAGTGAAACCAGAGCCCACAAGTGCCAGTACATAATATGCTATAATGTTTTTTTGTTATCTTCAAACGACACTCACTGCAAATATAGTCTTTATTTTTCTGACTAATATAGTCTGTTGATGGACCAGCATCTCTTACATCCTGAGAGCAAATATAAAAATCCTTTAGAAACTCTTGGTATTTCTTATCGTGTGGATACTTTGGTGGTATATAACATTCTTCATTTTCACTTTTCTCTTGTTTATCTTTAACATTATTTCTTGACTTTGAAGTTGACATTGTCTTGGAGCATTTTTTCTGTACCATTTTTTCTTCTTATTGTGTGGATAGCAGAACAACCTAATACTCCCAGCTGTTCCTTATTCAATACTCTCACTTATAAATTTCTGTATTATATTTTACTAGTAATATAAACCCAATATTTTGGTCTCAAATTTAGCTATAAAAAATGACTTGTTATTTTTGTTATTTACACTAGCCCACAACCAAAACACTTTCTTATATAAGTTGAATACAACAAGAGAATGAATTTGGCCGAATTATTGGATCAAAGAGTTGCCAGAATCATGTTCAATGTAGGAGGTTTCAGCAGGAAAGAAATGGCCTTGCTAAATTTAAACGCTTTTCCGCAGTTATCATAAAAAGGAGTAGAGTTTTTATGAAATAATGTTTTCGGCTAAATAATAATTCCATAATTGCCAGCCCCATCTATGATCCACTAGTGGTACTCTGAATATTCATTCTATGCATAAGGTAGATGGTTACTGTTGCCAGTCTCTGAGTAATAATAATAAGAGTGATAAAGAAGGAAAAGCCGATGTGCAACACAATCTCGAAGCCGACAAAATTCTCTTCGCTTAAATACGGCCGCCAGAAGCGGTGGTAACGTGGAGCCCTCGAGGTGTGCGGTAAAGAGTTGGAGAGTTGGATAGGAATTTGGGTGGTACAGTGGCCCGTGAAAACTGTCTCGAGCCAGGCGAAAAAGATTCTTAAATAGGGTCGTGACAAGAGGGAAATCGCAAAGGGAAGGAAGAGGAAGGTCCGATGAAGAGATTTAAAACTTCTTCGGATTCTTAAAGCAGGAAATGCGAGAGATAGGTTTTCCTCCAAGCGAAATCTAAAACTACCTAAAAATTAGCCCGAAAATTCCATTCCATTGTCGAGCTGCAGCTACGTTATTTCGGCTCGGGGCTGTAAGGTGGCAATTTTTAAAGCTTCCCCCCAAGTCTTCGGGTCAGGTTCGGATGCTTCCGAAATAACACGCAATTTCCAAGAGTGGTTCCAGAGGAATTCCTGCCGATTCCGGTCGGATACAGGGGCGAGAATTTGAGGTTACAGAACTGAGGGCATGCTCACCTATTGAATATTTGGGTTTTTTCGCAGCGACCAAAAAGGAAGGTGGGAACTTTTGCCACCAAAAAAGGTCTTTTAGGTTATCTCCATCGACGTGACCAACTACAATCAGTTTTATGAGCTCAAATTTAAAAAGTACTAGCTGGGATTCCTTAGAAAAAAAACTGACTGCAGATTCTTGTTTATATCTTGCACAGAGCCCTGGGCGTTAATTGCAACCATGTATACTCGGTAACCCGATAAAGTGCGAGCGTTCGATTACAAGTTTTTTACTTTTTATTGGTTTACATTATTATATTATTATTATACAGGGTGTGCTGAAATTAGCCTGCCATAATTTACCAGCGTGATCTATAACTTAAAAAAATTAAAAAAGTTCCTATAAACATGGCCTCAAAAATGCCCCCTAATGGGGCTATAGCCCCCGAAAGGGGCAGTATCACAAACGGGTTTCTTTAAATATTTCCAGAACGAACAAAGAGAAAATTCTGATATTTGGTATGTGATGTACCTGTAAGATTTGACATTTAATGAGGTAGCGATACTTAGACATTCTTAATCATAGGCGTCCCAAATGGGGAGGTTCAGGAGTTAAAATTACCCCAAAATTTTTTTGTATACTCCAGGGAGAAATCATTGGGGCATTTTAGTGTACAAGTCAGAGGCATTTCGGTGCATTTCGGGGCATTTCGAGTCATTTCGGGGCATTTCGGTGCATTTCGGAGCATTTCGGGGCATTTCGGTGCATTTCGGGGCATTTTGGTGCATTTCAGTGCTTTTCTTACGTATACGCATGCGCAAAGAGGGAAGTGGGGAGAAAAGCCAATACGGTTTACGGTCCGAACATGGCTACGGCTACCGTACGCAATTGTATGGTAATTATACAGTATAAATGTATCCGGGGTGTTCCAGCGGATACGTAACAGGCTCTATAACAGCCGGGAAAATTTTTTCTTGGAAAAACGCAAAAATAGGTCAATTTTGTTTGGCAGGGGGACATCTTTTGGCATAAAATTGATAGATCTATCTGCAACCCCCTGAGCAGGGGTTGAACCCCTACAAAAAATTTAAATGGGAAGGGGGTTCATGTCGCACACCTTTGGAAACGTCTCTCAATTCTCTATACACCTGCATCAGATTTTCAAAAATCGATTGACTTTTCAAAAAGATACAGCGTGAAAAATGCAAAACATTCATTTTCAATTATTGCCTGGTATTGTAAAACAATAGAAGATCTGCGTCTCCGTATTATAAACGAATGTCGACAAATCACCCCTGACATGTTGCTTAATGTTCGGCAGCGTTTTGAACAAAATCTTTATTATTGCATGGAAGTGAATGGGCAACATTTTGAGCATTTATTACAATAAAGTTTCAATTTCCTCCCGTTTATCAAATTTTCGTCAAAATAATGTTGCTGAACATGCTTTCTATAACTTACAGCCCCCGACCACCACTTTCGGCTTAATTATTTAACAATACCAGGCAATAATTGAAAATGAATGTTTTGCATTTTACTCGGTGTATCTTTTGGAAAAGTCGATTGATTTTCGAAAATCTGATGCAGGTGTATAGAGAATTGAGAGACATTTCCAAAGGTCATGAACCCCCTTCCCATTTAATTTTTTTGAAGGGGTTCAACCCCTGCTCAGGGGGTTGCAGATAGATCTATCAATTTTATGCCAAAAGATGTCCCCCTGCCAAACAAAATTTACCTATTTTTGCGTTTTTCCAAGAAAAAAATTTCCTGGCCGTTACAGAGCCTGTTACGTTTCCGCTGTTGTTTAAATATTATTTATTTTATTGAATGTTATTTGCAAACTGGAAAGACAAATTTAAGTTTTACTAAATATTTGCACTGATTGATAGATGTCGTTTTTTGTACTTATTTATAATTATTTCTGTTTGTGTCCCAAACACAAAGCACTTAATTTCGCTCTTAAATACAAGATGGCAGTCATGCAAACCAGATATAACCCCAAAATACGGTAATGTGTAACTTCATGGTTGGCAGCGCTGCAGCCCGCAGACCTGCACTCGCAGTCGCCCTGGTCGAACGCATCAAATGACGGCACTTCCGGTTATACCGGAAGTCGATGACAACTTCGTTATTTTAAATGGAACACCCTATATTTTATTGCATTTTGAGATTCTGCGGAAAATTCTAGTTACATTTCATGTATCATGTCCTATACCTAAATTCAACCGTCTTTGAGATATTTGCCATTTTAGAGAAAAAATGACAGATACAGACCCGTACTTAATTGACAGTTTCTTCATAACGGCTACATATTTCGTAACGTGCTCTTGGCATTTTGTAGTCAAAGGCTTGGTGCAGAGAAATACCATAAAGAAAGTTTCCGATTTTGTACAGGGTGCTCACAAAAAATTATTCAAATATTAATTTAAAAAATGCCAAAAACTAAAAATTTTCTAATGGAATCCCCCATTTTATTTGTAGTAGCCGTATTCAGCACAAAAAATTAGGGCAAGTTTGTGTTTGGTTCCCTATACCTAAATGTTATCATTTTCGATTTATTTACAAAAAACTAATTTTCCACTTCTTCATCAAGGGGGCGTTTTTTTAAGTTTGATAAATCTAGTTGGCCATGGCTGATTATACGATTGTCAGAGAATGAAGAAATGTAATTTGGTTTAAAATTATTGTAAACAATGCCGGCACGGTTAAAATACACAAACGAAGACTATTTAAATTTATTTATTAATTATGGAGAATGCAACAGAGTTATATCAAGAACTTGTAATACATTTGCTGCTCGATATCCGGAAAAACCGGAACCATTATCAAACACTGTTAAGCGAATTTCGGTGCCGTCAAGGCAACAATACAAAAGAATAAGCCAATTGTAAACAACACAGATAATGAAATTGACGTTTTGGGATTCTTCGCGGAATATCCAAATAAATCTATAAGACAGTGTTCTGTAGAGTCAGGAATATCATGATGTTCAATTAACAGAATATTGCAAAAACATAAGTTTCACCCGTTTTCATTTTCAATGGTTCGACAGTTGAAACCCATCGACTTCCCTAAATGTGTGAATTTTGCAGAATTTATTCTGACGAAGTTTCAAGAGGATGAATCATTTTTTGAATAATATTATTTGGACAGATGAAGCAAAATTTACTAAAAATGGATTATCAATGGTTTAAGAGTTACCGATGAAAAAAAATATTTTTTAAATGGAACGCCCTATATATTTTTGCATTTTTCTAATAGAGCAAAAAATTACCATTCCAAAAATATATAACACTTAATGGTTTACATAAGTAGTTTTCAATTACTAATAACTTTTATGATTTCATGTATAAAATTATAGGAAGCGCGCCTTTTCAACAAGTAGGCTTTGGACGGTGAGACAATGAAACAACCGTGGAAAAATGTTTACTGATATCTGTCAAATTTTCAGTTAAGCTGTTAAGGCAGTGTAAAGATTTTTCTATTCTTGTGTAATTTATAAACTTTATACAATTTATACAAAAATTTGAAAGTTATGAAAAATGGGATATGATAGTCTGTTTTATAATAATCCGGGGAAAATGCAGATGCAACGAACAATTTATACTACGAGCGGTATCCAAAGAGAAGACATCCTTTTAAGGAAATTTCTGCAAGATTGCTACTCAATTTGATAAATAGTGGACATTTTGAAAAGGATAGGCAGAAAAGGTACGAGTTAAACAGAGATAGGCATTTTCTCATAGGTAAGAGATATATTATTATCTCGATTATTATCTTTCAAATATTTTATTTAGGTATTATTTTTTATAACAGAGGGTATTTTTATTTTGGCATATTGTTTCATGTTTTAAATTGTTAGTGGAGTCATCGTAGACGAAAAATTGTGTTAATTGAGAATTAATTAGGGAAGTCATGGATTTGAATAAAACCTTTTGAAACACCTTCAAACATACTTTTATTTAAAAGTCCGCAGGTTGAAAAAGTGCGCTTTTTAAAAAAAAATAAAAAAACTCAAAAAATCAATTTTTCACCGAAATTTCTGAAAAATCGTCTGCAATTATTTGTAGAATCATTATTTTTCAATGAAACTGTATATATTTATGTTTTTTGAGATGCTGATTATGAATAAGAAAAAAAAAAGAAAAACAAAATGGCGCCTAGTAAAAATGAAGTTGAATGCAAGAATAATCGAATTTTCTTCAAGATTTCGTGAAATTTATTGCAGGTATTCATGATAATGAAACTGAAAACCTATCTTGAGATGCTGATTGAAAGTGAAAATCTAGCTATTTACCAAAAACTCAAGCAGATTTTTATTTATTTCATATCATGCTTGACCACGGAAATCTTTGAAAACAAATACCTACCTTCTTTTTTTCAAATAACATGTTAATAATTATTCTTTTGGCGATAACTCCGAAACGCATGAATATATCGAAATACCAAAGTATTTTTTGTTTTAAATGTAATCTACTTTTCGATTATAACAGAATGAATATGTCATTGAATTTAAAATTTCAGAGAAAATTGTAATAAAAGGGAAATTTTTCGAATTGCGCCCTCTAGCGGTGACCACGAAATTCGAAATGGTCTTACTGGACAATCATTTGATAGAAGAAGGAAATCTCTCTTCAACAAGCTCCAATTCAACCAATTTTCTGAAGAGTGCAATAAAATTATTTTTGATATTTATTAGTTATTTTTTTGAGAAAACTCATTTTTCAAATTTACTAGCGGCCGACCTACAAACTTAAAAATAATTTCGTGACCATATTACTTAAGAAGATTTTTTCGAAACACCCTGTATATAGCTTGGATTTTCGGGGGGGCGATATATATATTATATAGGCTGTGCCATTCGTCCCCACGTCAATATAAGCTGTGCTCCAAGGGAACAGAATGACATCTGCCGACTACCACGCCGTCCACGCCTCACTAACACAGGCACACCCATACACACATACGAACGCATGTTCTCAGTGGATCGAAAATGGGGTAGTCCCCATTTTCTATAGTTAGTAGTATACAAACATGTATGAGGTATTTACGAGAAAGAAAGCGGAAATTATTATATATTTATTTGAGAATTCGTATTATTGTGTGAAAGCTGAGAACACATGAAGATTTTTTTTCCAAAAGTTGATAATCACGAGCGGAAATTATGTAGAAAAAATCTTTTGACTAGGAAATCGGAAGTTTAAAACGTGTACTTTCACTTAGGATTGGTCTCATCCCAGTAAGAAACCTCCTTCAGCTTGATTCTTGGATTTAAAAACAAGAAAAATTGAGTTCTGCGTTTCGGGAAATTAATTATAACGCGGTTTACTGTAAAAATAAACAAGAAAAAAGAGAAATACATTAAAATGACTCATGCCATCAAAAAGCACACGTTTTAAGCTTCAAAAAAGTCACCTATCGAGGTTCAATATCTAATTTTATGCGGATATTATGAGCATTTGAAATAAATATTGAATATACGATAGCCAGAATTTATGAAATATCTCTATGTTCAAAGTGAAAAAAAAAAACAAACGAGGTTTGATATCGTAATATTATAATGCTCTTTCAAAAGTACATACATTTAGTAGAAACATTCTACAATATTGCTCAAAAATAATACAAATTGACCATGTAACGTCAATTATTGTGAATATGCATGAAATTTTGATCAAGACCAATTTTACAATAATATGACAGGCGTATCACTTCATGGAAATTAATGCTACAAGATTTTTTTAATTGCTTTACGGTATCACTTTCCAATAAACTTTGCTGCATATGAATTAGTTGTGTGTGTTAAAAGTTATTACTGTTTAACTGTCTCGCGCTCCACGCGCCGCTCTCAATTTCGGCTGCCTCTTAAATACGAGGAAGCATGAAAACGTATGATCTTAAAAAAATTCTCATTCATTACTTAATTATTTTACAAAAAATATGTAAAGACATTTTTTTTGAGAAATTGCCTGCTCTTTCGAATGCTCTTACTTAAATTCTATAAAAACGCTTATTAAATAAGATATTAACAAAAAAACTATATTTTTTACAGTTACTGTTAAATAAAAAAAATCGCACACTATTTTGCGCTGCGGACTCTTCGGATTTTGTTTTAGACATCAAAACGAACACATTCCAACAAAATCTAAAACTCTCGGAATTTTTCCGAAGTTATTTTCCTGGTTGACTTCACTATGTATATTTATTTATAAAAGAGGACTTTTATTTTTACAATAAATGGTATTTAAATTGCTCTTGTGATTTTGTCTTAGTTGGTAGGTACTATATTGGTAGGTATATTTCAACCTCTTTTGCCAAAGATTGAACTTTTGCATTGCCAAAAAATAGCAAATAGAGTGTCCCGATGGAGAAATTCATGGAGCATTTCGGTGTACAAATATGGGCCTTTCGGTGCATTTCGCGGCATTTCGGTGAATTTCGGGGCATTTCGAGGCATTTCAGTGCATTTTGGAGCATTTCGACCCATTTCGGTGAATTTCGGTGCATTTTGGGCATTTTTTGCTCAAAGGTGCATTTTAGTGTACAAGATTTGGGTACCGATTTCCCCCTCGTGTATACTTTTTTCCAGATTTCTTGCGAAATTATGAAAGTTGAAGGTATTCTACGAAGAAAAGGTGCTCTTGTTGAACTTCGATAGCATGCATCGTTTTAGAGTAAACTCGTTTTGAAAATTTTTTGCAGAGTGCCATGAAAATGCCTATTTGAAATTAGACTGCCATAATTTACCACCACCTTTTTTGGTATAAAAAAAATGAAAATAGTTCCTATAAACATGGCCTCAAAAAAGCTCACTAAGGGGGCTATAGCCCCCAAAATGGACAGTTTAGCAAATGGTTTTTTCTAAATATTTCCAGAACGAACAAAGATAAAATTATGAAATTTTGTGTGTGATATACCTGTGACATTTGACGTTTACCGAGGTAGAGGTAGTTTGACATTCTTCATCATAGGTGTCCCAAATAAGGGGGTTCAAGGGGTTAAAAATATCCCAAATTTTTTTTGTGCGGTTTTTTTCATGATTTATTCTCCCAGGTATGTCACATACCAAATGCTCGTTCTGCCAAAGTGTCCATTTCGGGAGCTATAGCCCTAATAGGGGGCATTTTTGAGGCCATGTTTATAGGAATTTTTTTATTTTTTTGGGTCACAGAACAAGCTGGTAAAATATCACAGGCTAATTTCTAATACGCATTTTCATGGCCCTCTGCAAAAAAATTTCAATACGATTTTACTCGAAAACGGTGCACGATATCAAAGTTCAACAAGAGCACCATTTTTTCGTAGAATACCCTGAAATTTTATAATTTCGTAATAAATTTGGGGAAAAAGCACACAACAAAAATTCAGGGCATTTTTAACCCCTTAACCACCCCATTTAGGACGCCTATGATTAATAATGTCTAACTATCGCTACCTCGGCAAATGTCAAATCTCACAGGTCATCATATACCAAATTTCAGAATTTTATCTTTGTTCATTCTGGAAATATTTAGAAAAAACTGTTTGTGAAATTGCCCCTTTCGGGGGCTATAGCCCCATTAGGGGGCATTTTTGAGGCCATATTTATAAAAACTTTTTTCATTTTTTTAGGTCGTAGAATACGCTAATTTCGGGACATCCTGTATATTATTATTATAATATTTTGCAATATTTTATGGAGTATCTATATCTACGGCGAAGTTCTTGGGTACCTATGCCCCCCACACGAGAAGTCTGAAATGACACCCCTAAGGACCATATTACTACATATTTTTTAGAATTAGTGGTACCAGCTACATCTATTCCAAGTAAACAGAAATCCGATCTGGATTCCACGTCAAAAAGAACTTCTATTATATATGCTATTAGTCAAAATACAGGGCGTAATAACTAAAATGGCAAAAAACTTAAAGTTGTCTAATTTGTCGAAATAAATAAAAGGTAAATTTTACAGATGTAGAGTAGATTAATTCTAGTAGGACATCAAATTTAAACCACCCTCTGATGTATTTCTAAATATTTTACTGTGTTTCTAATTCCAAAAATATAATATCATAATTACCACTCCAGACAAAGCATTTTATAACTATGCCCATAGGATCGATGGCTCCAGTTATCATCTACATAGACAGTGGTCCATGGTACGCCATCTGAATTGATTTGGCCACTTGTTATTGCAAGTTCCCTTTCTTGTTCTCCTGCTTCTTCCAGTGACTTCCACAAAGTGTCTTTCTATTGGTCATCAAGTTCAATTTCTATTTTGTGGAATAACCGATACGACATACATGGTTTATCTATTATACCGAGCAATTCTTTTAAATGGGCGTATGTACTACCACTGGAAAGGGTACCCCAAACGGCGCCGTAGTTGATTTTGGATTTGCGCAACTCGTGATTCTCGGTACATTTTTCAATTTTTTTTTTTTTCAGACATATCACATTGAAATGTGATTAATGAGGGTAAGCCCGATCATACTTCACTAATAACTTTAGTTTTCCAAGTGTACATATTTTATTGTGCTCCACCTGAAGAGTCAGAGCCCAATCCAACACAAATCCCAAATATACAATTCTGTGTCCTTGTAGATGCTCAGATTTTTCTGGCATGATCTTTTCCACATGGCTCAGAACTCTAAAATACAGAAGTAAATGAAGTCCACCTTACATCGATAATTTCGTATTATAGGTAAAATGTGTTTTGTTATTTATTAAAAATGTCCCAAAACTTCGAAAAATGAAGAGAGCTGAAAAAGAAACGAATTTTTTCTAATAATATATTGAGAAAAAAATAACAATTTTTGTCTTATACAGTGTGTCCAAGTTAAGGACTTACCACCCTTCTGAAATCTTTATTATTTGTTGATCCGTTTTGACAATTTTTTTTTCTGTTATTTAGATACTTATTTAATATGTGCATTCAATGAGTAGCAAACTTGATTCTTGGGTTGTAATCATGGCCAACTATGACCACTTGTAGTAGCTAAATTTTCGAAAAGTACTGTTAGGGATTTTTTTTAGAGAAAACCTGACTGTAGATTCTTGTTTAGGATCACTTAAAACCTATCTGTACCAATTTTCATTGTTCTAAAATTAGAACAAAATATTATTTTTTATTGTGGGAACTTATTATAAGTAATTAAAAAGTTGTAAAAAAGTTACATTTTAGATATTAATTTCAATTGAATATGATGAAAAAAAAAATAAATTTGGACAAATAAATAAATAATTTACAAAGGTAGTAAGTCCTTAACGTAGACACACTGTATAGCGGCCAAAATTAGGACAACCGTGTATTAACTGTTTTTTATAGCAATAATTGTGATTTTTTTATTTGTTGTTGCCTTTCTAATTTTTTGCACTTGGCATATTTTTGAAAAAATATGAACATAATTAGAAAGCTACTACTGCCAAATTTCATTACTTTTACGTTATAAAACTGCCACTTTTAGGAAATTTCTCAACTGGGAAGGAATAGCCTTCGGGATAGCTATTTTGAATTATTTGTACCCAGTGATTATTTTCTGCAATGTAAGAGTTCCGTCATACTATACTAAACACTATACCAATTTCACCAACCTCTTGTATGAAACTAAACTCGTGAAGCTCGTGTGTGGTAGATGGAGTTGTTGTACTAGTACACACTTAGGTTTTAGATGATGCCCAGTTTATCTAATATATTTCCATCAATCACTTCCTCACCTACATTCGTTATAAAATCGAATACCCCATATTTTATTCCATTTTTGAAGTCCTCATAAAATTCTACTGTGACACTGTATCCTACCTTCTACAGAAAATGTATTGCTTCCGAGTACACCTACCTAATTTAACATTTACAGACAAATCTTTTAATGCCTTTTAAAATCTTTTAATAACTTTTAATAATAAAATAATTGTAAAGTAGGTACTCAAAATCAATAAAGTTTTTACGACTGCATGCATATAAAAATCAAATTGATAAATTCATGTAGAGCATATAAGAAAATCAGTTAGGTACTCCGCTAGTATTAATATTTTCTAAAATTAGTCACTATGTAGGAACTAACAATAATTTTTAAAAATATACAGGTTGTCTATTCATGGAGGGCCACTCGAGAAGATCTTGACAAATACTGATGCAGTTTTCGGAGAACTTTATTTGAAAGAAAAAACATACAACCGAATTGATAACCTCCTCCTTTTTTGGTGTCTGTTAAAAAGATTGCCCTTTTTATGGGCTAGCTTTGTATAAAAACACATTCGAGATCCATGGTCTACTTTCCGAGATATTTTTGAAAGCTTCTTTATAATTATTATTATTTTCTTAATTTGTAAATAATTTTAATATTCCCTGTAAAGTTTTAAGATGGCTGTGAATAAATAATAAATAACAATAAAGTCATTGCATAGATCAAAGTTTTCTCCTTTACCAACGTAACGTCAAAGATACTGCTATCTTTGTCCTGACATGCTGCAGGCACAATGATCCCAGCCAGCCCATTACCGGTTTCAAAGATATATACAACCTAGATATGCAGAAACACCGTCTCCTCTTAAAAAGTGAGATTTGCGTCATCTAGCTTAAATAAGTATAAACCTGTATTACCTAGTCATGAACCGATGGCGCTGGGAGTATCGTTCACGCCTAATATTAATCAGGCCACGCGCCGAGAAAGTCGCCCGCACCAATAATGGAATAATGCTAAGAATAAATTTTGTAGCAAAGATAACAATATACAGTACTTAAACACACCTTTGACTAGAGGTACCTACATATATTATTCTTCAAGGAGAAATAGTCCTTTTGCAGACAAAAATAATTGTATTTTGAGATTTTAAAGATATATGTTGTCATAAAACTTTTTTTAAACTTATGTGCTTTTTTAATTTAAAATATGAAAAAAGGTCCCCTTTTTATGCAAATTGATACATCGGAATTTTTAAAGCTATTCTGAACAATTTGTGACTAATAATCACTAGAAGAAATTTTATGTCGAAATTCCTGGGTGTCTACCATATCATTGAAAATTTAATTTAATATAAAACTGAATAATATAAAAAATTAAATTACTAAATTTTCAATGATATATGGTAGACACCCAGGAATTTCGATATAAAATTGACTAAATCTACCAGGAACTAACACTAATTACAAGAAATAGAAATGACAAAAACAATTCGCAGTGGGTAGTGGGCCTTTTCAATTTTTTCGCTTTCTTTATGTATAATGTCTTCAAGGTTTTAAACTTATGTGCTTTTTTAATTTAAAATATGAAAAAAGGTCCCCTTTTGATGCAAATTGATACATCGGAATTTTTAAAGCTATTCTGAACAATTTGTGACTAATAATCACTAGAAGAAATTTTATGTCGAAATTCCTGGGTGTCTACCATATCATTGAAAATTTAATTTAATATAAAACTGAATAATATAAAAAATTAAATTACTAAATTTTCAATGATATATGGTAGACACCCAGGAATTTCGATATAAAATTGACTAAATCTACCAGGAACTAACACTAATTACAAGAAATAGAAATGACAAAAACAATTCGCAGTGGGTAGTGGGCCTTTTCTATTTTTTCGCTTTCTTTATGTATAATGTCTTCGAGGTCTCAAGGTTATCTGTGGTCTAACTAACGACTTTCAAATTAGGAAAAGTTTGTTTATCTGGATATTATTGATATTACGAACTTGTGTCTTGTGTAACACTGTGATGCACTTGAGCAACTAAACTTTCTGTATTCCAGGAATGTTATTATTGTAGGTGATTTCAAAGTACCTCACTTATACTAAAATCGAGCAATCCTTACGCCTGGCGTAAATAAAAACACGTGTTCAATGACGTTCCGCGATTGGTCGGTAGGCTATAAAATTTCACCCGACTCGGCAACAGGGACGTACTCGATCGAAAAAGTGTAGTTATGCGGTTTTATCTTGTCGTTTTCAGCTATTTAGACTCTGCCACAAATAATTTTATGGATGTTTTGAACCATTTCAATTAAGCCAATATTTTTTTTCCTAAATATTTTGATGTAAACAATTGTAAAACTAAAATTAAATAAAGGTCGTGCCTCAGTGCGGCCCTGGCTAATATCTCAACGCACGTGCTCTTGTTACGCCAGGCGTAAAAGTTGCTCGATTTAATATAGTTTCTAACACTTTTGATAGCAAGTTTAGTTTTATAAAAAAAATTCTGAAATACATTTAGTTTTAAACAATATAATAACATTGTCAGTGAAGATGGAAAACTCTTGGACCTGGTTATATTTAACATTAATTGTGAAATCGAGAGAGATATTATATACCATTGGTACACAAGATGTCCGCTATCAACCGGCTCTAATAATTGGTTTTCTTAATTTTAATTGTACTAAAAAACCATTTGCATGCAATCTTGCATTTAGTTCTTACTTCAAAAAAGCAAATTTAAATCTTTTGAATATTTGGCATCATCGGGAGTTCCACAAGGGTCAAACTTAGAATCACTTTTATTTTTAATATTTATTAACTATCTCACTTCAAATATAATGTTAAATAAACTTATTTTTGCCGATAATTATTCCAAATTTTTCTATAGCATCTCTGATAATAATGATTGTTTGATATTGCAGAGTGATCGTGTTGGGCAGTGTTGTGTTAATAATGATTTGACGTTAAATATGAGTAAATGCAAAATTGTATCTTTTATGCGGAAAAAGGTACCCCATTTATTCGCTTATACTTTGCATAATAAATTTATATCTAACTCGTGATAAAGTAAAGGATTTAGGAGTTTTTTTTTACTCACTCAGATTTGAGATCACATTTCTCTCAAAGTAAATCAAGTCTCTAAGGCTTATGGATTTATAATTAGAAACTGTGGGTCCTTCACCAACATTGAGGCACTAAAATCTCTATAATAATATTACTGTTACGTCAGATCTAAACTGGAATATGCATCAGTTGTATGACGTCCTTATTATTATGTTTATAAGTTACAGATTGACAGAATTCAGAGAAAATTTCTGAAATTTATGGGTTTCAGGGTTGATGGGATATATCCAGAGAGAAGTGTCTCATATAGATTTATGCTAAGTATAATGTTACAGCCACACACTTAGACGCAAATTTGCCTCAACCACTTTTTTATACAGCATCTTGAATAACTTTGTTGATTCTTCATGTCTGTTAGATACTTCCTGGGTCCTCGATCAAATTCTAGGAATCATCACACATTTCATTGTCGAATAGCAAAAACAAACTTATTGTTAAGAAGTCCTTTATACCAAATGTGTCATAACTTTAATAGAATTTATCATTTACGTGACTTTGATTTATTTGTAGACATATTAAGAAAGCAATGATAAATTATTTTCATTGCAACTTGTCGGAATTAGTAGACTTGTAACTTGTAAGCAAAATTTCATTTTTGAGATGAATGTGAGAGCAATCTCAATGATTAGATCAAAAGTATAGGACTCTCTTATATCATAGACCTGCGATAACAATTAGAGCATATTCTGACATTTTAATAAAAGTAATAATTTGAATTTAGATAAAAAAGTCAAAATTATACAATTTTCTACATTTCCTAAAATGTTGTTAGGAAGGCTAATGTCATATTTATGGTTGTATTCATTTTAAGAAAAAAATATTTCTATTAAAAAGGATCAGAAAAAAATCTGTGAAATCAAGGATTTTCTATAATTATTGCAATTCGATAATAGAACGCTGTTATTTCAAATATGAATCTGAACATTTTTATTACATTTTTCTTAATATATTAAGGATTCAATACGTCCACTGTACCATTTAAACTGAGAAAAAAAAATCCTATGAACAATGTACCAAAACTTATTAGCTTTTAAAATGGAAAAGATTGAATTTCACAAAATTTTAACACCCTATTTTTCAAGAAAACCAATGCTGTTTTGACCAACGTCCAATTGGTATTTTTTTCCTTATTTTGAATGTACCGTCGATCTGTAACGTTTGAAAGCGGTAGGTAAAAGTTTTATGTTTCGAAGCTAACAGGTGTTTTGGGGCACGTTTTGCCAATTTCAACGCAAACGGTTGATTTTATCGTTATGAAACAAGAGTACACTTTTGTTGTAAAATGAAAAGATACACTGAAATGATGGACCTGCAAGACCAAAAAGATAACCTCAAAAAAGTTTGAGCAAAAAAATTAATAGGGGTTGTTAGTTTTTACCATTTTTTAGGGCACTGTGTAAATGAATACATTACCCTAAGGCGTCTTCCAGTAAGTAGATAACACATACCAAATTTAAAATTTTTAAGTAGCGCCCTTATTGAGATATAAATAAAAAAAATAATTTTGGGTCACCCTGTAGACCCGAATAACTTGGCAAGGAAAGCCCAAATCGAAAAATTTTATATGAAAGACCCCCTTAAAACCACCTGCCGAACACCCCTTTAAAGTATTTACTATACATTCTGACTAACCCTTCTCGAAATTTCGACTTTTTTCTCAAAGTTTTGTATTTATTTCACTCTCACTCTAACTAGCGTCTAGGGAGCACAAATGATCCTAGCCAATAAGATGCCTAACCAAATGATCCTAGCCAATAAGATGCCTAACCAATGAAAAAGCACTAGTTAAAGCGGGATATTTGAATTGCATAGATTGATATTTAATGACTTTTCATCTAGTTTTTAGCACACATTGATAGAGAAAATTCACGATATTACTCTTTATCTTCACAAAAAAATCTGCTCCTTTTGCAACATCGAAACTTCGCGAAAACCCGCGAAAAATCCGCAATTTTGTTTTCGTGTTTTTTTTTGTTTTCGGCGCGCGCCGAATGTCGGGAGAAAACAGCGGCCGGGCCGGACGTAAACACGGCATAAATCTTTCAAAATTGCGGATTTTCCGCGGGTTTTCGCAAAGTTTCGATGTTGTAAAAGTTGCAAAAGTTTTGATTAATAAATGTCAGGTTAAAATGTCATGACAACAGAAACAATAGCCTAGCCACCTGTCTGATATTGTACTCCGTGTTCTATCTAATTATCTATACCTAGTACTAATTTCTCTTTGAATAATTAGCAATAATATTTTACTGAATTCCACGAACATTCAGCAACACAGTTGTCCGTATTTCCTAGAATAAATACTGATTCTTTAATTTTTTGTCTGTTTACTACTTCTTCTTTGAGACTTGGTTTGGATCTATCCCACAAAATCCTATGATTGTTACTAAAACTGTGTTCACATATTTTTGATTTCCAATTTTGATTTTGCCTAATAAGTCTCCCCAATATAGAACTTTCCACATTCACAAGGAATTTTATAAATTCAATTTTTTGAACTTTGTACCGCATTTTTGATAAATGTAATAACCTCTTTTAACGCTTCAGCAATGTCTCTCCCTCTCATTGAAGTCGTCGAAATAAAATATCCAAGAGGCCAACTTCCAATTTGAAAATATGCCTCTTGTCAAGAACAGCATTGCTTGTGTACTGAACTTTGACGATCTACTGCCGTTCATACTTTTTGGTATACTTAAAAAAAATTCATCTTGTCAAAAATTACCGTGCAGTATTTTTCAGTTGTAAGCCTGGTAGTTATTAAATCACATAGTTGTTAAATCTGGGAAAATATTATGATTTGCCAAACCAGGAGGATAAAGTAGATATTCCGGGAAAAGTGATTTTTAACTGGTCTCAAGAATTTATAAATGCCTGTCGGCTTCTAGCATGTGGGTATTCGAAAAGCCAGTTCCTTTTCATATCCTCTCCTTTTTTATGGTACAACTACATTGTCGTTACACAATCGACATTGCATTAGCGTCCTTCATCAAAATATTCAAAGCCTTAGGAATAAGACTCTGGAGGTGGAGGAGCTCGTGACTGATCTTATATGTATGCCTGACATACTATGTTTCAGCGAACACTGGCTCACTGAAGATGAAATTTTCTGCACAAAAATTGAAGGTTATGAACTGATATCACATTATGCAAGGAAGGAAATGAAACATGGGGGAACGTGTATTTACACAAAAAAAGACCTGAACTTTCAAGAAGTAAAAGAAATAAACCAAATGAGTGTGGAAGGGGTATGTGAATGTGCTTGTGTCGTAGATAATAAGTCCAAACTATCTATTCTGTGCATATATAGAAGAGGAGCTGGTGCTTTTGACTTATTTATGCAAACTATTGAAGACATTTTGGATTATCTAGTAAAAAAAACTCATAAAATATGATATTATCATTACAGGAGATTTCAATCTTAACCTATTCAAAAACACTGATAAAATAAAAGTTTTCTTAGATATACTAAAATCCTATAACTATCAACAGAGAATTTTTGAAGCAACACGAGTGACTAGAGACTCTTTAACTTTAATTGATAATATTTTTGTAAACCTGCAGGATAACTATGAGGCAAGTGTAATAGATACTTCCCTGTCTGATCACAGAGCCCAACTGCTTTGCTTTGGTTATGGGTGTGAGAAGCGCAGCGGTCACTATGTAAAGAGAAGGTTCTTCTCTAAATCCAGAGTGCTGTCCTTTGGGCATGACCTGAAGCGGACCAGCTGGGACTCGGTCTTTAGTGCGCACGATGTTAATACTGCCTATCAGAGTTTTCTAAATATTTTTGCACTGAAAATGAAACAAGTATTTGTTGTAACAAAGGTAAGCGCAAACAAGGTGTCTCATTCCTGGATAACACCAGCAATTAGGGTATCTTGTAGAACTAAAAGAAATCTTTATAAACAGAAACAAATGGGACAAGTGGATGCCGAATTCTACAGCAGATACTGTAATATCTTAAAACAAGTCATAAAAAATGCCAAGAAAATGTCAAACGAATATTATATAAAAGAATCAGAAAACAAAAACAAATCCACGTGGAATCTTGTGAATAGGATAACAAATAAAACCAAAAGACCTGAATCAATCTGTAAAAATTTTGCTCGTAAATACAAAGACAATTTGCACATTTTAAACAAGTTTAACCAATATTTTATAAACTCTTCTGGTAGTAAATTGTCAACAGACAATAAGCCTCTCTTGCATAACAATGAAAACAAAAGTTCTTCTACCACTATTTACTTACACCCTACAACTCCACAAGAAATCCAAAATTGTATCAAGAACCTAAAAAATAAAAAATCCACAGGACATGATGAAATACCGATAACTTTGCTGAAGGAAACGGCGTCCACTATATCGACACCCCCTTGCTTATATTATAAACTTGTCACTTTCCACGGGTTGCTTTCCAGATGCACTAAAATTGGCCTTAGTAAAACCAATCTACAAAAAAGGTAAAAAGGACGATGAATCAAACTATAGACCTATGTCCATTCTGTCAAACGTCAGTAAGATTTTTGAAAAAATCATATATGTTAGGGTGGAAAATTATTTGAAACACAATCTCTGCTCTCCGATTGTCAAAATGGTTTCAGAAAAGGCAAATCCACAATATGAGCTGTATATCAGGCCATGGTAACATTCTTAAACTCGTCAAACAATAATAAAGAGACAGCCATTTTGTGGTTGGACCTGTCAAAGGCTTTTGACAGGGTCGATCATGAGATGCTTGTGAGTAAGTTGGACAAATATGGTATTAGAGGAGTAGCCCTAAAACTAATAAAGTCATACTTATCGCAGCGAAAACAGTGTGTCTGTGAAATGGATGAAAAGGGTGACTTACTGAGGTCTGACACTATGGATGTAGAGCGGGGAGTACCCCAGGGATCAATCTTGGACCCCTTGTTATACATTCTATACACAAATGAGCTGCCGGATGTCAGCGAGGAAATATATGGTACTTTATGCAGACGATACCACCCTGGTATTCAGTGAGCGGGATCGGGATGTGCTTCTCAGAAAGGTAACAAACACAGTGAGCACTCTAAGAAACTATTTTGCATCAAACAACCTTCTTCTAAATATCTCAAAGACTCAATTACTATCTTTTGCAGGCAGAAATCACAGCAGTATAACCTTAATATATGATAGGGAAGAATTGGTTTCGATTGATTGCGCACTCTTCTTGGGAATATTTTTGGATAAAAGACTTGACTGGAGAGCACATGTTGATTCTGTGGCGGTGAATATCTCTAGGTATTGTTTTGCACTGAGACTGATAGCTGACAATGTAAGCACAGAGGCGGCTCTTTTGTCATACTATGCATATGTTCAATCCCGTTTAAAATATGGTGTGATCTTCTGGGGAAATTCAACCAACATACAAAGAATACTGATATTGCAAAAGAGGTGTCTCCGTAGTATCTTCAAAATTAAACAACGGGAAAGCTGTAAACCTTTATTTTGTAAACAGAGGATATTGACAATTATCGGTCTGTACATATATGAGGCAGTGTTATTCGTAACTGAAAATAAGGACCTATTTGTAAATGCACGAAGAAATCATGATCATCATACTAGATTTAAGACAGACTTGGTCAAAGAGAAGTGCAATTTCTCATATGTACAAAAAATGTTCAATACAGTGTAACAAAAATCTATAACTCTTTTCCAGAAAATGTGCGTAACCTACGAAAGAATAGGCTAAAGTCTTATCTTAAAATGTATCTTGTAAAAAAGGCCTTTTATACTGTCACAGAATTTTACAATGACAGTGACAAGGAAAATCTGTTAATTTCTCGATAATCTGTAGTATATTTTCTTACTTCTGATGTGAGATTTTTGAGATATAGTCGGTATATATAATTTTTGAAATATAGTCGGTATATATAATTCGTCTTGACATTATTCAACACCACTATGTGGTTTGTAATGTAACAATTTTATATTGTAACATTACAAGGAATATATGGAACTTTATCTATCTATCTATCTATCTTGTTTGCGCCTTGTTCGACGATGTTAAGGGTGCGGCAGTCCAAACTGCATTCCGATGTCCCTGGAGAACTCCTCTACAATTTTAAGCATTTGCGTTAGTTGCTTCGTGGCTGCGGCCATCAGCTTTAAATCATCCATATACAGGGTGAGTCACATCTAAAGGCAGAGCCGAAAACACAAGGTAGAACTCGCTAAAATAAGCACATATGCTTAATAAACATTAGCTCAAAAACGCTTGGATTTTCATATACAGCGTGTTGAAATTTTTCCAAAAATAACATATTTTTTTAATTTCTTTCGAGCCCGTTAAGGAATTAAAACCAAATTTGGTACACATTATGCATTGGAGGGTTGCCATTTTGTGCAATAATTTGACCCCGTTCAGATGACCAGCGGCGTAGGTACAAAAAGTTACTGCAAATAATTGTAAAAAAAAATTAGCACGGTTCTGCGAAAACCAAAATTTTTGCCTTTTTTGGATAGCCCATTCAATTTGGAACCAAAAGCGCCTCTTGGTATTTTTTTATATCCGATACAGTTTCTTCATAATATCGTATTTTTTAAACTAGTGCCAAGGCGATTATGCTGGCATTTAAAATAAAATTATTGGTATCTACGCCGCTGGTCATCTGAACAGGGCCAAATTATTGCAAAAAATGACAACCCATAATATGTACCAAATTTGGTTGGAATTCCTAAACGGGCTCGAAAGAAATTAAAAAATATATAGGTTATTTTTGGAAAAGTATATAAAGTATATAAAAGTATATGGAGAACCAAGCGTTTTTGAGCTAATGTTTATTAAGTATATGTGCTTATTTTAGCGAATTTTCGGCTCTGCCTTTAGATGTGACTTACCCTGTATAACAGGTGATTCAACTTGATCGCTTCTGCGTTGTTGCTTTTGATAGTGAAGCTATTTCGTACAGTATTTCGTAGAGTTCAACCGATGTGATAGGGGATTCATCGCCATGCAGAACCACAGTGGACTGAGTGAATCTCTTTGTAAAATTCCTCTTCGGATGTTGATTGTATCGGTCTCGATGTTACTGCTTGCGGTTCTGAGTTGTATCTTAGTGCGCCAGGTTGTCATAACGTGTTCTAAAAAGGAAGCTGTATGATCTATTTTATACAGCTTTAAGATACCTGTGAGCAACTCATGAGGTACAGAATCAACTGCTTTTTTTTGTAGTCCACATAAGCCATGTAGAGGTTTCGTTGCTTTGGAATGAGCTTCGTTGCACATGGTAGAGTCTACGATGAGTTGCTCTTTGCATCTCTTTGCGGATTTCTCCAGAAACCATCAACCTATTCTCTGCTAGGGTAACTCGTATTTATGGCATCAGCGCTAGAATTTAAAGTATGCTAGAAACCTTTTTCTGCTCGTTCAAAAAGTTTGTTGTCCCATTTCTTGTCATTACTAGCCTTGTATCTCCTCAGACGCCCTGCGAAAAATTATTGTTTTAAAGTATCAAGACATTGTTGAGCAGTGATGTTTGGGGGGGCATGCTGAGAATGCATTTGGGTGTGGCTCAATACTGCCTGCACCGCCCTCTGGATCTTTCTGGTTCTAACCCCTCTGATATATTCTGTTACTTGTCCTATGTCTTTACGGAGACTCTCGATCTTTCGATTTAGTCGCATCTCCCATTGAGCCATTCGTGGTTCTGGTCTTGCACGATTTAACTCTTGGGCCGTCCGGATCTTGGCTCCCATTACAGTGATGATTGCCGTTGCGGATAGTAGATTAACATGTGCATATGTTATAATGTTGGTATTATTATTATTATTATTACATGTCAAATATATAGGTACAAGGTGAATGAAAACTTTGTATACAAGGTGATACAAAAAACTTGAAGATTTCCAAAATATGTATGATCCTTGTCTATCCATTTCTAGTCTTTCAACGTAAAGCTCAAATGGATTTTATCAATAGATGTCACTAGCCAGATCGCATCCTCATTAAAATTCAGGCATAATTTTAGCACAATACAGAAACGGAATATATTCATTCTTTGGACAAGTTAGTTCTGCTCCCCGCCACAGGAAGGCGCCCACGAGAAATCAATAATGTACGAAGTTGCCAAGTCTACCACGTGCTACTAGAAAAATAATTCGCTCCATCCTTGTCTATTCAATATCGACAAGGAAGGGTTTCATGAGAACATAATATTGCCATAAAAAAGTACCTGCTTTCAATTTGACCTTGAGCCCGGTCCCGGAACACCGGTAGGGGCAGACGACCGACCGAGATATTATTATTCGAGCCGGGCATGTTTATTGATATTTTTTGGGGTGTGAATGTCCAAGAATTTTTATTCTTTGACATTTTTTGCCTACCTGCGTTTCAGATAGGAGCTATTGTAGTTATTATTGTGTTCTCAGGGTGTTATTTTATGTGGAGGTGAAGTGTTTCGGATTTTTTAGCGTATAGACAATCAAGATTTTTTTTGTTATTTGAAGGGAATTTTGTTAAGCTAGCCTTAAGGTAAGTACCTAATTTGTTAAATAAGGTAGTGTATTGCTTATTTGGTTACTTTATTGGTATTATTTGTAAGCATTAAATCCAGTAATATCCAACAACCTATACCTAAGCATGTTTAAATGTTTAGGTTTTATTTGCTCGGCTATGCTTTAGCAAACTAATAAAATATGAAATAATGAATTGTTGATACTTCCTTAGTATAGGTAGGTGTACGGTATTCCGGAGTCAGGCTAAACCTGTTTTAAGAGTATTAAGGTATATTTTTTGCGTTTTCTGGGAGTAGTTTGTAACTAAAGTACTCAAACTCACGTAATTTATTGCTTTTGCAGTTTCATTGAGTTCTTATCTTATATTTTTAACAGGTGCAATCCACACTAGGTACTTACATATTATATTTATACGTGGCACATGGTAGGTATGTACCTACTTTGGGAAGGTCAAAATATTGCATTGCAGCTAGGAGACAATTCCCTGTTTATGCAGACTTATTTAGTTTAAGAATTTAATAATTTAGTAATCTTAAGAGGGGGTTGACGCCAGCAAAAGTGACGTTAGATTTCGTATTTTTTTAAGTTGTATAGCATAAAATCTAATAACATTTTACCTGGCAAAAATTTAGTAGGTACAAACATCTCTGTCTTCATTTTAATCATAAGATATTACAAGCAATGCTTTGTTTTATAGTTTATGAAAACCTTGGGGAAAATAATAATTCCAGTGCATATGCTTTTAAGTTCTTATGATTAAAATGAAGACAGAGATGTTTGTACTAAATTTTTGCCACGTAAAATGTTATTAGATTTTATGCTATACAACTTAAAAAAATACGAAATCTAACGTCACTTTCGCTGTCGGCAACCCCCTCTTAGGTTCAAGTAGGTACTAAATAAAATAATTCAAATTACATTTAACTTAAGAACTGAAATGTGGGAATTTAGAAACATTCTGGGATATTTAAGACAGTCCCACACGTGTGAAATTTTTGCACAAACGCGTGTTTACACAACCCAAAATTTGTGAATTCTTCTAGCCTGTTTGGCTTTTTTCCTTTTCCAGTCATCTCTCTACATTTTCATTTAAAGAGTTTAATTAAATTTGACTTTAAATTAATAAATAGGCTCGTAAACAGGGCATACCTATAAGGACAATTAAAAATCTCTTATTTGGGGCCGGATTATACAGTGTGTCCGCCGATGGAGTCCCCAAGGGGGAAAAAATCTTCATTTTAAGACCAAAAATCATTCTTTATAAAAAGTTCTGCTTGTTGAGAAAATGAATTCACGATAAAAAAAATTTAAGATCAGATGTACAGAGTGTTAATAAATGAGAAAAATATGAAAATGCTTCAAGAGAGGAGTACCATTATTTTATTATTTTTAACAAAAGTTGTATGAAACAAAGTTTATAAACTAGCATAAAGGCTATGTAAATACTAGCATAAAGGCTATGTAAATACCTACAAATTTCGAAATAAAAATTCGAATATTTAAAAATAGAATATTCCTTAATAATAAATTGTAATTTTTGCATTTTGTAAAAAAAAATAAGATAACCTATTTTGTATACGTTCATGTTACGTCAGCATCTTATTTACATCTGTTAGTATTCTGATTGTTATTACCTATTTTTAAATATGTTTTTATTTTTAATTTATTTTTTAAATATTCGAATTTTTATTTCCAAATTTGTATTTAGCCTTTATGCTAGTTTATAAACAACTTTGATTTATAATTTTTTTGTTAAAAATAATAAATAATGGTACCTACTTCTCTCTTGAAGCCTTTTCATATTTTCCTCATTTATTAACACCCTGTACATCTGATCAAATTTTTTTTTATCGTGAATATTTTCTCAACAAGCAAAACCTTTTATAAAGAATGACTTTTAGTCGCAAAATGAATAGTAAAGATTTTTCCCCCTTGGGGACTCCATCCGCGGACACACTGTATACTTACCTAAGAATTTAAATTATTTTTTAGAATTTCCTTAGCGTGCTTGGCTGAAGGTTATGATGATATATTCCAAATGTTTGAGATTCATGATTAAAAAACTAATCTGATGCCGTTTTTCAATATTCCAATGCCATTCAAAACAATCGAACAAGAAAGTCGTAACCAAAATTTTTTTTTCTAAAAAATCACGATGGGTCAGATGTAATCTTTTTTATTAGGGGATGATAATGGAACAAAACGGAACAAAATTATAAATATAAAAATTTTTGGTAATTATTCCCAATGGTGTAACCTCGGGTGTAACCCACTACCGATTATCTTGAAATTTTCGCAACCCCCTGCATACCTAGTTTCCGACAAAATGAATTTTCAAATTTCCTTTTGGCACCCCGCATTTCCGACGATATTTGTGGTTATAATCGGGATGAGTTGTTACTGTACGCGGCTCAAACTAATCACCACACTATTTTGCACCTTTTGCAATATCGAAACTTCGCGAAAACCCGCGGAAAGCCCGAAATTTTTAAAGATTTATGCCGTGTTTACGTACGCTATTTTCGGACATTCGGTGCCGAACGTCGGGGAAAATAGTGTGGTGATTAGTTACAACCACAAATATAGTCAAAAATGCGGGGTGTCAAAAGGAAATTTGAAAATTCATTGTCTCGGAAACTGCGTCCGACCGGGAAAAACCAAAACCAAATTCGTGTTCAGGGACCTCGAAAATAGGGGGTAGCCAAAATTTCAAGAAAATCGGGGGTGGGTTACAACCATTGGAAATAATTACCAAATTTTTTATCGTTCCGGTTCCGGTTTAGCCGGAATGTAGGATTTTATTTTTAAAAAATATTTGGGTTACTTCTCGGGCTAGGTCTCGTGTTTCGTTTTATACCTTTATTGAATAGAGAGCAAAATTAGCTAACAAGACATTTTATGGCTCTAAACGTTTTCGAGATACTTACATTGAAATACCTAGATCTTGGATCTCAAGGTTAGTTTTCCTGGAAGTTTTCCTATAAAAGTAACAAGCAATAACTTTTGTAAAAGTTATGCAATTTAAATGAAATTTTGTGTAATCCATTAGTCGCTGAAGTGCAACAATTTAGTGTAATAACAATTTATTCTCATCGCCCAGAGGCGGAGGGGCGGGGTAGCACAATGGATTTTATACTCATAAGTTTTTTGAGGTTATCTTTTTTTTAGTGCATCTTTTCTTTATGAAATAAAAGTGTTACTTGTTCCATAACGATAAAATCAACCATTTGCATCGAAATTGGAAAATGTGGCCCAAAACACCAGTTAATTCAAAAATTCGAAAAATAAATTTTTACCTACTGCATTTAAATGTTGCATATGAATTGTACGTTCAAAATTAAGAAAAAATGCCAAATGGGCATTGAGTAAAATCATCATTGGTTTTTTCGAAATAGGGTGAGACAATTTTGCAGAGTTCAATCCGTTCCATTTTGAAAGCGAAATTTTTTTGGTACATTGTTAATAGGGAATTTTTTGCCACTTTAAATGGTACAATTATTCTGTAAAATTTGAAATCTAGTTGAAAATTTTATTTTTCGAATTTTGGAGTTAATATGCGTTTTGGGGTACGTTATGGAACAAGAGTACGCTTTTGTTGCAAAATGAAAAGATGCACTAAAACGATGAACCTACAAGACCAAAAAGATAACCTCAAAAAGTTAAGGGTATAAAACCCAGCCCCTCCGCCTCTGGGCGATGGAAGTAAATTGCTTTTACACGAACCTGTTGCACTTCAGCGACTAAAGGACTGCACAAAGTTTCATTTAAATTACATAACTTCTATAGATGTTTTGGCGAAAAATATGTTTTTCAAACTGTACCTTTATCACCCTGTAGCTTTTTTTATTATACATTTTCGGACCCATGTTTATAGGAAACTTTTTGTTCAAAATGACATTTTCTACCTGTCATACTATGTTGGCACCATAATAATTAAGAAACACCCTGTATATTTGGAAAGATAAATTTTGCCCTCTATTCAAGGTATAATGAAACTCAAATATATATTTTTATTTAAAATTAAAATAAAAAATTAACTGTATGTAGTATCCTCGAGAGTATTCTATTAGGTATACCATCCTTTAATAAAAATATTCCATTTTCCCCCAATCTTGACTTTTTCTATAAAAAGAGTGTAACTTTTTTGTTTGACGTTTAGTTGTTTTTTTTTTCTTTTTTAAACGATATTAAAACTGCATCAGACTGGTTTTTGAATGAATTTACGTATCTTAAAAATTATGGAAATTCTGTGTATCACCTTCAGCTGGACACCCGGTAAAGGGTACAGGGTGGTCTGATATAAATTGACACCCCCTTGACTTTCTTATTTTTCCAGAAAAATGTTTCGTAAAGTTGTAAATACCGAGCAGTATTTATTTACGGTGATACCTATTTTGTACGGGGTATTGCATAAAACTCGCACAAAACTGGAGCACAAACCTGGAGCATAAGTAATAAAACTAATAGTAGAAAATCTCATTTTTAAGCAAACAAAGTTTATATGGGCGTAGGCGCGTAGGCTAAAAAACGCTTAATAAGAAAGATACGGGGCAAATGATCGTCTAAAATACAGTTTATAAAAAATGTTTTTAAATTATAGGACAAATTTGCAAAAATCATTTTTTTGTGAAATAGAACATGGATTATTGCGTGCCTAATTTTCGCGAAAAGAGGCAAAACTTACCGGCCTCCGTTGTATTACCTTCCACGCTCTTATAAAACCTACCAAGATGCAGATTGGTCCTTTTGTCGTTTCCAAAATATTCAGGAAAACCTGTTTTTTAGATAAACTCATTTTATCAGTAGTCTGAAAGTTCCTAAATATTTTTTTGTTATTGCATTGATCTTTAGGTACTTCTTCGAAAACAAAATGTTTTTTCAAATACTAAAAAGATACAAAGTTTTATATCATTTTGATTGCTTTGACGAACAAATTTAAAATGCAAAAAATATAATTATAAGGTATTAGGGTATTCCATTTTAAAACACATAAATAAGTTTGTCACGCATTTGCGAAACACCCCGTATAAAATTTCTTACTATCCCAGGAAACTATGTAAAATTCCCTAACAACTTTTATCTAAAACTTTTTTCTATCACACAAAAATTAAAAAGTTCTAGGGGTAGTGGGAGGTAGCGCGGACACCCTGTACCTACATATTTTTGGGTTTTGAATTCTACTCATTTTTCCTTGCAGCGATATACAGGGTGTTCCAGAAATTAGTGACGTAATAAACACAAAGAAATTAAGAGAGCCGTGTATTTTCTTTTGCTCAAAGCTCAAAACAAAGTGCCCAGGGGCCCTTAAAAAGAGGCCCAAAATTTAGTTTTTGGACATAACTTTTGAACGGACTGACCAATTTCATTCAGCCTCGATAAGGATTGGTAGAAAAGTATTATACCTGACCCGATATGATCAAGTTTACCGTGGCTAGAGGGAGCCCGTGGCACAAATCATGCCACCTGAGATTTTTAAATAAATTTTGCTTTTCCACAAAAAAAGTTCTATTGTAAACCGCACATGCTTAATTTAATTCTACATAAAAAAGTTTTCGCATGTACTCGTATTTTTTTGTGTGGTGAACCGTTTTGTATAAAATCGTTAAAAACCATGTCAAAGTACCCCAGGTTGTACCATACAGGGTAATTCGGATACGGAGTGTTATATTTTTTTAAAACATTAAAACTTAACACTGTATATCTTTCTTATAAGGCTTCTATAAATAAAAAAGTTTACTTGTATGGGATTTGTGCATTTAACACTGAATCACCCTGTATACAGTGGCACTCATTTCTAGTATGACCTGTGGTACATTGATATGTTTT
The DNA here is from genome assembly GCA_963920635.1 of Pseudeuparius sepicola. Taxonomy (NCBI): domain Eukaryota; kingdom Metazoa; phylum Arthropoda; class Insecta; order Coleoptera; family Anthribidae; genus Pseudeuparius; species Pseudeuparius sepicola. The sequence goes on along the minus strand of OY987307.1, from coordinate 11,353,604 downwards.
TTTGACGATTCTCTCCAAACCGGTTCACTACACGAAGAAAACACAAAAATACTTTTTTATGCAGAACTAAATTAAAATTAAATTATGCATAGATATACTGCTTATAAAAAATGTTGAAACCGAGGTTGAAACTTTTTGTGGAATAGCAAAATTTATTTAAAAAACTCAGGTAGCATGTGCACTAAAGGCCCCAAAGCTGAATAAAATTTGCCAATTCGTCCAAAAGTTATGGCCAAAAAAAACTAAATTTAAATAACTTGTCCATATCAGGTCATATATGTTAATCTTCCACTTTTCTACCAATCCTTGCCAAAGCCGAATTAAATCAGTCGATACGTTCAAAAGTTATGGCCAAAAACTAAATTTGGGGCTCCTTGTATGGGCTCTTGAAGCCTTGAAGCCCTTAATTTTGACCTTTTAGCCCTAAAGCCTTTAATTCTGAGTTTTGCATAAAACAAAAAGACACGGGTCTCTTAATTTTTTTACCCTTATTACGGCATGGATAGGTGGCACTCATTTTTGGAACTCCCCGTATATACTGTACAGTGTGATATACAGTACTAGGTATGCATAAAGTTTGCACCAAATGGGAGAACTCTTTATTATTAGATTGTTTGAAAATCTGATTTCTGGCTATGTTTGTGCATGTTTTGGATACACTATTGCCCCTAATGAGGTCCGTGAGTTCACAGCCTATGCCTGTCAAATTTGACATTTAAAATTAAAAATGGGAAAAATCGGGTTTAGCATGGAAATATCGGAACGAGTTATTAAGAAAATGTGTTCATATTTTGTGAATTATTGTGCCACTATGCATGTCACAAAGATATCAGTATGTTCGTTTTTCTTAATTATTTATCTCTAAATTGGTACTAGATATATTTTTTTACAAATAACTTTAAACACTTATTTACTGGTTGCTATCTTACCAAACAATGTGTGTGTTTCGTAAATGCGTGGCAAACCAAACGTATTGTTTTTTTTTTAATTGGAACGCAAATATAACGTTTTTAATTGACTCCCTTATTTTTGAGTTGTTAAAAAAGTCACAACTTAAGAAACACACACACTGTTTGTTTGTGATTTCAAAACGGCAAAGTTTTAACGAAAATCCTTAAATTAGGCAATACATTGAAGATTACTATGATTTTTTTTATTTGTTGCAGATTGTATCGCCATGTCGGGCAATACCTGCTCCTATTTAAATTGTGGAAAGTCACGTCGGGCCAATCCCAATTTAAGGATGTTTAAATTTCCTATTGGAAACGCAGAACGATGCCGTAACTGGATATTACATTCTGGAAATGCCTCGTGAGCTCAATTAAGTCCTACATCCTTGGGAAAAAAGGTCTTATGTAGTGACCACTTCCCAAGCGATTACATGAACACATCCTTTAAGTTACCACGGAATGTCGATCCATTTAAATATGACGAGGTGCAAGAACAGTTGTCGACACCACATATCCATCACACGTATCCACCATCTATCCGAAAGACCCGCTTAGTTGTTGATGATGAACGTCCAAGTACATCATCCGCAAGCACCAGACAATATCTAATAGACGAGCCTACTACACAACAACTCTCGTCAAGTGATGAACAATCTGAGGCTGATAAAAAATGGCTTTTAAATTTAACTGAACTGCCCATAACAGTTTCAACAAATGATGTCAGAGCAAAAACAAGAAAGAAGGCAATGCCATTTTCCACTGACTACAGTCAAAAAATTAACATACTTCCTTTATTCAGTAAATCTTTAGTGACTATGCAACTGTGTCATAGAAAGAGATCCCCGTGGACTAAAGATGAAAAAAAGGTTGCTTTATCGATGTATTATAAGAGCCCATCAGCATATAAATTCCTAAGAAGGAGACAAGTAAACCTACCTTCCGTGTCTACACTAAGGACCTGGATGAACTTTAAATGTGAGCCCGGTTTTAACAAGAAATTCATTCGCCATATTAAGATCAAAGCAGATACATTATTGCCCTTGGAAAAGAGATGCATATTATTGTTCGATGAAATGGCTATAAAGCAAAATTTAGAGTATAATAAAGGTACTGATAAAATTGAAGGATATGAAGATTTGTGAGAGTTTGGAAAGAAGGAAGCTGTAGGAAAGCATGCCTTAGTGTTGCTAGCGCGAGGACTATACTCTTCGTGGAAGTTGCCCCTCTGTTTCTTTATTACAGAAAATGGAGTCAAGGCTGAGCAGCTTAAGTCGATAGTTTTACATGCCTTAGAGAAATGCGGCCTGTGCCCCATAGCGACAGTATGTGACCAGTCCAGAGTGAATCAGAAGATGTATAAAGACCTGAAGGTTACTTTCGTTACACCGTATTTTATACAAGGGAGTAATAAGTACTTTGCATTATTTGATGCCCCACACCTTATAAAATCTATAAGAAATAATTTTTTGTCTGGTGACTACCTCTATAAGGATAGGGTCATTTCTTTTAAAGATATAAGAGAAGTTTACGAATTAGATAAACGGAGCCAGACAGGAAAAGCTATGCCGAAATTAACAGACAGACATATAAGTCCAACGGCATTTGAGAAAATGAACGTTAGGTTAGCGGCTCAAGTTTTAAGTCGAACTGTAGCTGTCGCTTTACGAAACGAACAAGTCAAATCCAAATCAGCCGTGGATACAGCAAACTTTATTGAATGCGTAAACAACATGTTTGACGTCTTAAACACCTACCAAAAATTTAATAGCAACCCGTATAAAAGTGCTCTTTCTTCAAACAATGTAGTAGCATTAGACGTGCTTGAACAAGCAATTCAAATTTTTTCCAATTTAAAGAAACGTGCCTACAGTGGCAAAGTAAGTGCACCAGATTGCTTTCATGGAACCATACTAACTATTAAAGGTACAATAGAGTTACTAAAAAGTGAAGAACAAAACGGGGCATCGTACATACTCACTGCAAGACTCAACCAGGATCCCCTTGAAAACCAGTTCTCCATATACCGACAAAAGGGAGGATATGATCAAAATCCAACAGTGGGAAAATTAAAGTCGGCCTTTAAAATAAATTCAATAATAAATTTAATAAAGCCCGTGCCATCTTCGAATTGTCTACCCGATGAAGACTATTTTTTTCTCGAAGATAAGGACATACCAAATATACCTGTCTCCTCGTCAGATAAGAAGTCTTCTTCAAATTCGCCCGACGAAGAGAATATTATTCCAGTGGCCTCCGTTGAAGAAGGATCTTTGGAGGACTGCGCATCGGCATATTTTGCAGGATATATAGCAAAAAAAGTACTTGAAAAATTTAATTGCGATATGCCGTTTAAGCATTCAGCTAGACAATACAGACATCGTTAGTAAAAGAGATTCGTTAATAATGCTAAAAAATTTCAATATAAGCTGCAAAGGAGGATTAAGGAGGCCCACTGATTTAATGCATAATTTTGTTCGGATTTCTTTAACACTGTTTGATAATCACTTTCGGAGAAACACCTTGAAAAGAAATATTTCAAAAAGAATAATTAAGTATATTAATCTCAAATTAAAGACGATGTTACCTGAATGGTTTCGTGGAAACTGTACAGACGTGACTCACAAAATGTACATGCTACAATTATTAGTAAAATCCCAAATATTCGGAAGGTGCAAAATAGCATCAGCCAATATCAGGTCTGCTGGCTATCAAAGTAGTAATAAGAATGTTAAAAAACTTAAAATATTGAAAAATCTGTAAGAATTTTGTAATAATTTAATAAAATATGTTTGCTAAACAATTAGGTATAGTGCATTTACAGATATATTGGAGTCGTAAATCATTTGATGGAGGTCTAAATTATTATACCAGCCACAAGGCCCTAGGTAGTTTAGACAGGTCCGAATTTAAATTATTTAGTAAAATATAGGTATAAAAGAATATAGATCCGAACTTATTGCTATAATTTTGTAATTATTTTTTGCTTTGTATATTTGCATAATTTTGTAATTATTTTATATTTCTCTGCCAATAAACAATTTCAAAAAGGTAAAATACTGACCTGTGCATTAATCCTCTGGGTTTATGGTCTCAGCCCTGGTTAAAATGATTTACGACTCCGATATATCTGTAAATGCACTTAAGTGTCATAATTTCGATAACCTAAAACCATAACAAATAATGTTTCAGAAAATTATTAGTTTTTATTATGTTACAATGATTTTACATGTGCAAGTGAAAAACTAAAATTGTAATATTACCCTTTAATACCTACTCGTATTTATACAGAAAAAATACAAAAATGTAGAATCACATAATTTTCAATATTTGCATTACTAATGGCATAAAAATCCAATATGGCGCCCGTAAGAAGATCAAAAGATGGTTATAAAATCATGAGCATGGCTATTTTCTGAAAATTCCTGATGATAGCCCATGTCGACTTATGTAAACTTAGCAAGTTTCATTGTGTTCCTACACAGGGTGATTCAGTTTTATTCTGGGACACTTCAACAGGTGATGTAAAACCAAAAGATAACCGCACTTTCTTGTATAAACTATATCTTTTTAAGGGCTTATAAAAATTTAGTAAGTTGAAAAATATGTGTGAACTTTATTAAATATTTACCAAACTAGCTGAGATATTTAAGTCGTATTTGGTGCACGTTATAACGGCATGGGTTAGCATAAAACACCTTAATATCAAACACGTTGAACAACCAGTAGCGGCGAAGTGGGTAATTAGTACAAATGTTTTTGGAAAAGAAATCACCTTTTACAGCAAGAAAATGTATTCAATTTCTTATGTAAATTTTAATTCTAAACAAAAACGTTCTCTTCGCATTTTTTCATATGAGTTATGCTTTCCTAGCAAATTTGATTTTTTCGTATTATCTAGAGGTAACTATTTCTGAAAAATTAATTTAAAAATTTGCTCCATAAGTAAGACTCAAAGTAGAAAAAAATGTGTTTTTTACTTTAAATACAGTAACTTTTCCCAATAAACTTACCCATTCATTTTACTTTTCAAGATAAAGAGCGTAACATTAATTTTATCTTCCTTAAATATTTTAAGTAAGTTTATTGGAAAAAGTTACTTTATTTAAAGTAGTTAACTAATTTAAGTCTTACTTATGAAGCAAATTTTTTAGATAATTTTTCAGAAATACCCGTATATAATACAAAAAATCAAATTTGCCCTGAAATCGTGGCACATAAAAAATGTCAAGAGGGCGTTTTTGTACAAAATTTACATAAGAAACTGAATACATTCTATTGCTATATACAAATAAGGTGATTCTTTTTTTTTTCTAAAAACAATTATTGTACTATACTTACCCATATCTCCGCCACTGGTTGTTAAAAGTGCTTGATATTAACGGGTTTAATGCTAACCCATGCCGATATAACGTGTACCAAATATGACTTAAATATCTCTACTAGTTTCGCAAATATTCAATAAAGTCTACATATTTTTTCCAACTTTAACACCCTGTAACTTTTTTATAAGGCCTTAAAAAGATATAGTTTATGCAAGAAAGTGCGGTTATTTTTTGGTTTTCTATCACCCTGTATAGATTAATAAGCAGTGGATCGAGTTTAGAGCTAGGCCCTAGCAGAGCGGGTCTAGTATTTATTTTAATTTGCACTGTTTTGATAGAAAAAGAAATAGGATGTTTTTGTACCTGCGTTAGTTTTCAGTGTGTGTTTGCCCTTGGAGATCGATATCTCTGTTGAAAAACTGTTTTTAATATAATTCGCATATTTCTAAAAATAATGTGTACTTACGTACATATTTTATTCTCTAATATTTCATTTTCACTTAGTCGGCTTCTGGATTCATTCATAAATGACACCCCAAGTTAAATTGATTTATGCACTAAATATGCCTGAATATACACGCTTTGTCCTCATTTGATCCTATTATAAAAACAAAACTTGAACTGTCCTGTTCTTTATTTATGTATCTATTTACTGTGGTTTAACCGAAGAAGTTGAAATATTTAAAAATATCAATTAAACTGAAATTCGCTTGTTCGCTTTATAATCTGCCCATTGAACGGCTGTTTATTTAAATTTGTATTTTGTGGGACTCCGCCATAAATAATTCATTGATCTGGCAACGTCGCATCAAGATACCATGGAATCTTCGTATGTATCCAGTACGTTGCGTGCTTATACCACACGTTGTTAGAGAGCGCTGATTGCGATATTAATATCTTTCATCAACCAGATTAGTAGCGCCATCGTATGGATTACTTTAGAAATACGGTTAACTGACTAGAAATGGATAGACAAGGGTATGATAAAATGACATAACCTGAGTTAATAATAGGTTTAATTATATTTTAAATAATTATTAAAAATTTAACGGAATAAAATTAAAGTTCAGCCCCGACTAATGGCCCTGACCGAAAGCTTAGTTAATTAAAAGGAAGTTATACTAATAAATATATGATTGGCTGAAGAACCGTTATTTCCTGAAATTGGAAATATTTTGTTCAAAATAACATTTTCTAGCTGTCGTATTATGTTGGCACCGTAATTTAGAAACGCCCTGTATACATAGGTTACATAAATTATTTGATTTGATGTCCTTTAACAGTAACTACCTGTCACGAGTGCTGCATAATCTGTCGAGTCTAGCGACACTTATAAACAGCCCTATAAGAAAAACTGGCAATGCACAGGTGCTATTATAGACCATCTAAAATAGTTGTGTAAGAAGTTTGGGCATTTTTTAGGTTTTTTAGTAATATCTTGAAAAGTAGACCATGTCCTCATTTTTTTACTTTACCTGAAGTTAGGTTTAAAGAGACAAACTTTTTTAAAATAAAATTCTCCCGAAAATGCATTAGTTAACAAGCACAGACCTCAGAGTGCCACCGACTTGAGGAGTGCCCAGTTGTGGCCGTGCTGAAACCACGGCAGACTTACAAGCGCCTACGCATAATACTCCATTTATTGAAGCCTGTTTGACAAATAACAATTTTCGCCCAACAAATCCCCCAATACATATATTACAATTTATTTTTCCGAGGACTTCATTTGAAATAAATGATTGCTTTTTTGATAGGGTAACTTTGTGTAACATTTGAGGTCCATGGCCTATTTTCAGAAATATTTTTGAAAAACCCGAAAACTGACAGAATTTCTTCGGTTTTCAACTTTTTTGTTTCAAGAGTTACCGAAAAATTTTCCCCAATGACATTTGCGGGCAAAGCTAATTGCTTTAAGCCTACTTTATCAGAATTTAAAACAATGCCACGGTTTAATGGGTGCTATCTTAGTATACCCACCGGAAAATATGCCCATTTTATTCCAACCATCCCTTTCCTCTAATCCTGTACCTTCATGTTTTAGGTATTTTTTCCCAACATACTACATTGGAAATCTTGAAAATTTCTTGCTAGGTATCGGTATCTTGCCCATTTTTCACATTTTTAAAATTTTCTAGTATGCATGACAGCTATAAATAAAAAAAATTAAGTGTTAAGAGAGCACACAACAAACCATGTTTTTTCCAAAGTCTGATAAACTAGGATTAAAACAATCAGTTTTGCCTACAAATTTCATTAAGAATTTTTTTCGGTAACTCTTGAAACAAAAAAGTTACATGCCGAAGAAAAATATCTCTGAAAGAAGGCCATGGAACTCAAGTGTGTTTTTACGCAAAGTTAGCTCATAAAAAGCTTTTTTTTTAAACAAAGTTCTCAGAAAAATGAATATTTGTCAAAATTTTCTCGAGTGGCCCTTCTTAAATAAACACCCTGTATTTTTGTCCTTAACTTTTCGAGAACACCCTGTATATCAATTCTGAAGCTAGATTCGGATTCTCCAGAGAAAACTGCATCATCTCGGTTTTAAGCTAGTCTTTTTATTTAAAAAACTAACGATATAATCGGGCTTTATTTGAGAACCTAATATAGGTACCCTGAAAAAGTTTCTCTTTTTGCAATGCGAAAAACACAATTCTATTATACTTAGAAAAATAGTTATTTGTGTAACTATATAGTGCAAAAAGTGCATATTTGTTGCACAAGACATGAAGTTTTCAGCTCGAGACGCAGTCGAGGTAACTGATGGACAAACTTCATTTCCAGTATTTTTTTAAATTTTGCTTTCTTCTTGGTTCATGTTCCAGAATTTGAGCACCTATTTCAGTTTTTTTTACAAATTGACTCCCCAAAATATAGCCCTCAGCTACAGTTGAAGATTTCCATCCTCCATGGCGTTTTAATGACCAATGTTAACAGGTCTGCCCCAGAGTCCACAAGCAATGTTGCAGAAGATCTTGCATTGGGTTTTCAATCTTTAAGTATTTTGCAATACCACTTGGAATTTTACTAAAAGTATTTACACGAACAGGTTGAACGGAGCATTTTCCATTATAATATCTTATAAAAAATCTAGTGTGACTGGTAGACTGAGGACGAAGGGATGCATATTTGTGATACATTTCAACAAAATTAAAACTTCTAATTTTTCCGCTTATTACAATGATCGAGGTTCGTTTATCTTGCTATCGGGAATTTTTTTAGTTATGATAGAATCCATGCTGTTATAATATTATTTAATGGTAATTTCTGTAACTCGTCTCTGCGGCATGCTCCTGCAATGCCAAATACTGCAACTATCTATAACAATACACAAGTAAGAGTAGGTATAAAGTTAAAAATTGGCCAAGTGCGAGTGGAACTCGCACACGAAGGGTTCCGTACACAGTACAATATTTAACACTACATATTTTTTAAAAATACTTTAGTAAAAAATAAAAAAAACGTGTCCCAGAGCGTGGTTTCACTGGGCCACTGTGCTCCTTGACAAATGTTTGATACGAACCGTACAGCCCTATAAAGGATAGATGGTCTCGCGCGGCGTTTTCTAAAATATTCGAGATTTTACATAAAAATACAGCGCGCCCCTACCCGAAAAAGTCACCCACGGAATAACAGAAGGGCCTCTGAGCCCTAAAAAGCTCAAATCGCTACGAAATTTTAAAATCCATCCTCCATATCAAAACAAACCAAATGTCAGTCGATGTTTATGAATAAGTATGGGGCGTGGCCGGGCGTGCGCCTCGGCCACGATGTATACAGTATGATCCCGCGGACCTCGCCAAATCGCTAAAAAAAAGCGGATTAAAAGGGGCCCAAACGGCTTTTTCGATCGGGGTGTCCTCTCACAGGCGAGAGGCCTGTATCCGTCGGCGGCCCCGAAAATTGAACTCGACCGGCGCTCTCCGTTCGAATTCCTAGCCATATTTACGGAAAAAAAATCGATAAAAAAAAAGGAAAAGCAATCTGGGGGCCGAACGGCTCTTCCGATTCGGACGCCCATAAAAAGCCTTCTTGCCCATCAGCTCGGTCGGCCGTACGCCAAATGTGGGCTTGAAAAATCGAAAACTGCGACCTGTAGACGATAAAGTAGGTACACCTATTACTACCCAGCAGTGCGGGAGACAAAACAAGGTCCTATGGGTCCGGCGGAGCCGGTAGGCCCTCGTTAACAAGATATTTTGAAGTGGCTGGAGACATTTTATACCTTATTTTTGTTAGATGTTTTGTCCTCGTTTTGCTTGAAGTCCACAACAGGGCGTAGATTAGAAATACCTAGAAATAAAGCAAATCGGCATCGACATCGGTAAAAAAAAAACACAGAATGCAACCAAGTGATATATGGCGTGCAACTTTGCGCCAGTCGTAGACACGCAACCACATATACATACTTCTCAATTTGGCACATCGTTACTAAACTTTCACAGATCTTGTTTTCTAAATCTACTCACTTGGTGGCGCCACCTCTTGAACAATAAAAATTGCCACGTTTTTAACAAAAAACTTGTAAGAAAAAGTTATTTCTAATATTGTTATCGAGACTGCTACTATATGATTAATAAGGCGTTAAAAAACAAGTATGTATGCAAAATTGGATTAGATTTCGTGCAGTATTAAAGCGCCAGTTCGGTTTTAAAAATAACCCCACATGATGTATACTGTCAGATTCTTATAAATTATGTGATAAGTTTATTTGATATGTTCAACGTAAGTTCATTCCCAACAGACCACTCATAGAATCTCTGTGCACATTTCTTAGCAACTAGAACAGAGTCTCCAATGTTCGCTATAGAAACCAGAATATTCGTATCATCTGTATATATATACCTACTATTGTATTGTCCAGACTGTCCAGTTCAGCACAAATCCCAGACACGACATTGATAAATATGATAGAAATAGTACCCAGGATCGACCCTGTGTGACTTCAACACATTTTGGTGTAAATCTTACACCGTTGATCGATCACGACTATTTGCTTTCTCTCCTGAAGGTATGATTGCAAGTGACAGCTAACTTTGCCACTTATTTAAATAAAGAGTAAAGGGAACATACCTCCCCAAAATATCCCTTCACATGTCCATTTTCTTCTAAACTTCTCGACGCAAACTTTTTGAGCGCATTCTCCGTCCAATCCTCTTTAATTTCGCGTAGCCTCTCGTCTACCTGTCCCTGTCTGTTTCGATAAAAACAACTGCTGGTTACATCGAGGGGTGCACACTGTATTTCGCTTATAAATGCCCCCTTCACCCCGGCCGCGTATATCACGTCCCAGAATAGAAGCTGGAAAAGGGTCGTCCAGATTGTGGACTCACAGTGGAGACCCCGCGGGAAGCCGCCGTGACGTCTGTAGTAGGCCAACGCGACTTCTTCCACTCTGCAATGGGAAGTTGCCTCCACGTACACCCTCTTCTTGCCCGGTTGATTACTGAAAAGAAAGTTCCATTAATTGCCGACAAACATTTTATGACTCACATTAATTTATAGACATCTCATACTACTCATTTATTGTTGACAATTCTTGTGACACTTAGGTATTCAACAACATTGTAACTTTTTTAGTGTAATAAAAAATCGGGGTTTAAAAATAAATGTAACAAAAAAAGTAAAGAAATGTTCCAATGTAGAAATCTCCGAAATGGCAACGGTGCGGCCCGTGGCTCCTTATGGAAATGGGCTGCATTCTCTGTCGAAGTTGTGAAGATTGGACATGATGTCTGTTGGCTTAGTTGACTAGATTGAGAAACTGAAATTTTGGGTGGCTCGGAAGGTAGACTCGTGATTTCTTGGTTACGGCTTGGAAATCTTTAAAATCTTGTGTCGGCAAATCTGAGAAATGGAAAATTCGGTATAGGAAACTGAAAAACGAGAAAATACAAATTTCTTTGCGAGGCAACTTACCGTCTGAACAGGATGACCGCAAAATTTCATTGCAATGGCCCAGCAGTTACAGTAAATAACGGATTTCTTGTCCGAATATCAGGACGGTTTACAAAATAATTATTTAATGGTGGGAAATAAAATAGATTTTTTTATATATACAGGATGATTTTTTAGGTCTTACACCGCGATTTTCTCGCTCATTTTGCGGCCTACAAAAAAAAACGTAAGAAACAAAAATGTGTCAATTTTGGACAGCTAACTGGTGCTGCGAAAGAAATCGGCATCCATGGCCAACTTGTCGCCCAATATTAAAAAAAAACTCAAACTGAGCAAAATTATTAATGCCCGTGGAATGTTTATTTTAAGAGACAGAGAAAAACTTTTATATTGAAAATTGATGGCACTAAGAAGCTTTATGCAAAAGTGTACTCAGATAGTTTCAGAAAATTACACAGGGTCTTCGGCTCTCTTGAGGCCATGATTTTTTTTGTTTATTTCTTATTAAGCGATTGTCTCGCTTATTTTGGGCCGCACAGAAAATATGTGGGAAAACAAAATATGGCAATTTTGGTCAGCGAGGCGATATTAAAAAAGGAATGGGCCTCCATACCCAACTGTTCCCGATGTACTAAAAAAACCTAAAATCGACAAAAATTTGCATGGTCTCAAGAGAGCCGAAGACCCTGTGTAATTTGCTGAAACTATCTGAGCACCTGGGTGGATAAAGCTTCTCAGTGCCATCAATTTTCAATATAAAAGTTTTCCTCTGTCTCTTAAAATAAACATTCCACGGCCATTAATAGTTTTGCTCAATTTGAGGTTTTTTTAATAATGCGCGACAAGTTGGTCACACCACTTAGCTGTCCAAAATTGCCACATTTTTGTTTCTTATGTTTTTTTTTGTAGGCTGCAAAATGAGCGAGAAAATCGCGGTGGTAGACCTACAAAAATCATCCTGTATAGTTCATTTGTCATATTTGTAATAATTTAGTAGATAAGTAATATTGAAATTAATATGAATGAAAATTTATAGCTATATAAGATCATAATAATGACAAATGACAACAGAATAATTTTGTAAATATTAAATAGTAGCCAGTGTGGTAACTAAAATCATTGTTATTGTTACCTAAGGCGCAAAGAGTTTGAAAAGTGAACTCTGCGCATACGTCAGTTTATATTTATACATAACCTCTTATAACTTCTTGTATGGCTTAATTGCGTCTAGTGTACCACCGTTTTCCTCTGCAAAAATTTTTGTTATCGCAGCTTTCCCCCTCCCTTTTGATTTCTTAATGGTGGAAATCATTGGTTTTATGACGACCCAACGATTTCCACGTAATGGACTGAAAAATGGGAAAATTAATTTTGTCGGACAATGTGAAAATTGATTGAATTTTTTTGAAGCAATCTTGAAAAAATCAGCTGGTTATCAAAAAGTACTTACAACTGATTTACGGTTATGTTGCAATAATAAATTTTATGACATTTGGTACAAAATAGCCGAAAATCATGGAATGGCGGCAGGAAACAGAAAAGGGCAATTTTGTACCAGATGGCAAAAAATTTATTATTGCAACATAACCATAAATCAGTTGTAAGTACTTTTTGAAAAATTTCATCAGCCATTTATTAGAATTATTACTGTTTAGCCCTGACGAGGCTCTCAAAGTAAGAGCGAGAGCATTTCATACTTGTTATGTTGAGTCTAGTTTGAAAGCTTAATTTCACTGCAATAATAGTAAGTTTTTGCTTTAGGCTCCAACAGCGCCTTCCATCGTGAAGGATGCTGCTAAGCAGACATTTTATTCCTACATACTATATGATAACAATTGTTTATGTACTCTTTTTTGGAATAATTATACTATATTAATATTCCTTGAACGTGTCCTGTTCTAAATTGAGGTGGAAAAGGGAGAATCTTTCTGACACCGACTTCGGCGAGGCTGCCGCCGAGCATTTTTCCCGGGTGGGAACGTCCTTTTTGTATACAATAGGCGTATTTTTAAACCCTTGAAAATTTTCCCCGCTTAAATACGACGCGAAAGACGATGGTAAGTTTCGGTCCTCGAGGTGTGCGGTAAAGAGGCAAAGATGATTTCGAGTGGTACAGTGGCCCCTGAAAAAAAAATCCTCAAATAGGGCCTAAAAATGCGCCTAAAAATTACTCCGAAAATTCCATACCTACCTTTTTTGACCAATCAGAGGCTCGTTTTTTACTTCGTTGTCATGGCAACTAAAAAAATTTCCGGAAATATTCTCACTTGCTCTAGGCAGCAGGAGGTGATTGCAGCGGAAATTTTTTGACAGATGTCATTATTATAATGTGACATTGTAACATATACTCAACAAAAATTTTGATAATAATTTCGTTTAATTTACGTGTAGGTATGGAATTTTCTTACCGAATCCCCCACGTTCTTGAATTAATATCCGGAAATTTTTCTCTTAAATGAATTTTTTTAAGAAAATTCGTGTGCTCAAAAAATTTCCGGCAATAATTCAAGCACTAGGGCGATTACTGGTGAAAATGTCGCCAGTTTGTCAGAAATTGCCCTTTTTCGTGGAGCCGCAGCTACGTTATTTTGACTCGGGACTGCAAGGTGGGAATTTTTAAAGCTTTCCCCATGTCTTAAGGTCAGGTTCGGATGCCTCCTGCTCCCACGAAAAGTCGAGAAATAAGAAAAATACACGCAATTTCCAATAGTGGTTTCAGAGGATTTTCCGTCGATTTTGTTAATAAACAGCCGTCCCATTTCTCGGAAGAAAAAAATCGACATTGCGGAAATTTTCTCAGATATCCATCTTCCAGGTTTGTTTCGGTACTAGACGAAAGTACAAGACACAATTAAGAGATCTACAACCTCCTCCGATTTTTAGAAAGGCTCTGTTCGCGGTCATCGAAAGACCTTTGCCAAGAAGATGGCCCATGTTCCTGGGACGGGTTTTAAGATTAGTCACTAAAAGTCCGGCAACCTAACGGCACGAGTTTTTCGGGCAACGCCCTCTGGCGACTTTGACTGGCCGTGTCGCGCGAGAGGTTAGATTCACCATCACTTGCGCCTTCGAGGTTATGGCGGGAGTTCAAACCGCGACACTTGACGGTGCATACTGGGTGTCAACGTGCTGATTTTTTCGCCGGCCGAAGAACTCGCACCTGTTGAATATCTGCGATATCGAAATGGACGGATACAGGCGGTGATGATTTTCGAATACGCACGTCTGTTGAATATCTGTACTTTCGAAGGGGATACAGGGTGGACATTGGCATCTTCTTCGCTGCCAAAGACAAAGAGCTAGGTTGCGAAGGGCCGCCAGACCCGGAGCGCGTACCGAGCGTCCCTTTCTGGAAAATGTGTCGCGCGAAATGACTGGGAAAAGTAATCTCGAAATTCTTTAAGTGGTCGCAACCCCTCTGATGACGTTATAGATAGAGCGTTGCTATTTGTTTTGATTATAAGCAGATTGGAAGAAGGGGAAAATAGGACGACGAAATTCGTTCATGGCTACCTCGATTCCCTCACAACAACTGCTATTTTGTTTGCCTTTAGAGATAGAAGATTCAGGTTTCTTTTGTTGGTTTGCCAGGATAAAATGATTGGGAAATGCGGAGAAGAAAATTCCATGGCCTGCTCAATTTCGCCGGAAAACACAACTTTTTTATACGTCCAGATAGAAAGATGGGACAAAGCACGTCAGGTGTAGAAGGTCGAATGACGCTGCGCCGAAAAATTTTCTTTTCCATAGCCCACCCCGATCCTTCGGAGGTGAATAACTTTCTCATTGGTGGAGATAGAGATTTCCGGATTTTTTTTGATCGGCCCCAAATATCAAGGGGAAAATTATCGAGAAGAAAAATTTTTCCACCGCACTCTCGGTTTTCCCAGAACAGACACAATTCTTTTGTTAGGCGAGATAAAAATTTCGTTTCGGCTGCTATGGAATTTGTACGGGAAAGGAAGGAAATTGACGTGAAAAAATTTCCCCCCGTCTACTTGGTTTTCGAGAAAATACGCGCAACTTTTTCATTTTCGGAGATAGGAAAAAACGTGGAAGTACACGCTCACTTTCTCGCACCAGCCTGTATATTTTACCCAAAAAAATTTTTCGTCCACCTATTGCATTTTCGAGGTTTTCAGAGGTAGAAACTTGGTTCCTTCGGGGATGTAAAGGGCACGCGAAAGTAAATAAAAGTTACTTGAAACGATTTTTTCCAGCCTACTTGATTTTCAAGAAAATCGGTAAAACGGATTCCTGGGACTTAGCTTTATTTTGGCGGATTTTTATTCAGAACCCTCAGGTATACAAGACTTTTACACTTCCAAATGTTAAAAATGATGGCTAATCTATTTTCGGGTTAGGTTAGACGTCACTATGCGACTTGGGAAAGCATACCTGGCGTCGATATGAGACTTTTTGCATTTTTGCATAGTTTTTATTTATTTTAGAACGTTTCGTCGTTAAAATAATTGCAGTATGAGTTTACTTTCGTGCGGGTCTCTATTGTGCAAGAAGTGCATATTAACACTTGCTATCGACAATGGGTGATCATTTTATAAATGTACAAGCTAAAAATCCCAATGCAGCGTCCAGCTATCAACTATAAATAAAAACAAAATGTTGTTACACTGGTAAATTGGCGAGGCGATACTAGTGACGACATCTGTGGCGTAGAGGTGGAACTAAGGCGTATGAAAAGCGGTATAGTCGTGGGCCTCTACGTTACCGGCGGAGACGTAGAGGAGGGGAGGTTGGTGTGGTCCCACAATGGCGGCGGCGGCGATGTTGACGTGTGTGTGTCATGCCGTTTGATCTAACAAAAATTTTAGGCGTGTAACAATTCAGAAGTGGGATCGAGCTACCGGCGTGCTTTGTTCGGGTTTCTTGGCGTGTGTTGAGTGATTTTGAAGAGGCGTACGTGCCGGGACAAGGCCAGTACTAGGAATTTTCGGGCGGTATAGGATAGAAGATGGCGAGTAAGGATACCAATTCCGGTAATGGGGGCGAACTGAGGGAGCTTGGCGACGATGACTATGGGTCCGAACTCGATTACGAGGACGAAGAGGTGGCTAACCAGACATCGGAGGCGGGCGTTGCGGCGGGCATTGAAGGTAATGACAGTTAGGGACTTGGAAAAGCGACTGACAAACAAATTTGTGGCGTTGTTTGAGAACCAGTCGAAGGCGATTATGGAAAGTTTGTCCACAACTTTATCCAAGATTCAACGAGAGACGGTGGCGACAGCTCAAGGGGCGACAGTGGCGCAGGCGGCGCCAGTGGCGTCGTCTGGGGGCGATGTGGAGATGGCGGAGCTACAGGCAGCCCAACTGCACGAGTATTGACAGGGGAGTCCGTGACACCTGTCAATTACAGTGATGTGGCGTCAAACAGGGGCGAAAAGAGGCGGAATTCCGACATAAGAGTGGCATTGGAAATGTTGGAATCATTTAACCCCGATGACCGTGATGTCAACATTGATCGTTGGTTAGCAATGGTTCATCGTTTGGGGGCGGTCCATGGGTGGACAGAGGCGGAGAAAACCTTTTTCACTCAGGCGAAACTGGCAGGTTCGGCAAAGAAGTGGTTTGGGCACCTGGATAATTACACTCTTTCGTGGAATGAGTGGAAAGAGGCATTACTTAAGGCGTTTCCCAGGCAACACGATTATGGCGAGATGGTCGAGAAAATGGCGTGGAGCGGCGTAAGTCATCAGGCAAAACAATGACCCACTATTTTCATGCCAAACTGGCGTTATTGCGGCGTTGTGACATCGCGGGCGAACGGGCGGTGTCTTGCATTACTCGCGGTTTTCCAGAGGAGTTAAGGACGAACGCGCGTGCGTGCAAATGCAAAAGTCCAGAGGCGTTATATTCGGAGTTTTTGGCGTCACTTGAGGACTATCGGTCCACGACGCAGAGGCGGGCACTAGTGACGGTACCTACGACACGGTGACAGCCCGCAGTGCTCTAGTCTGGTACAGGCGCAGGTGACAGTTGGTCGCTGCTTCAATTGCCAGCAGCCGGGCCACTACAGTAGAGATTGCACCCTACCCAGACAGGAGCAGTGTATACGGTGCGAGGAGGTGGAGCATCAAAATTGGCGCAGTGTCCTAAGAAATCCCATACTGATGGCGAAGGCACCAATGGAGGCGGTGCCAGAGGCGGGCGTTCAGCATTGATGAGGGGCACCCTCAAGGTGCGACTGGTAAGTCCAGTTTTTGATAAAATCTTGAAGAGGCGGGCAAAAATAGGCGACCAAGGGGTGAAGGTGTATATTGACACTGGGTGTCAGTGCAATCCGATGGCGGGCAGTTGCGCGAGGCGTTTAGGGTTGGCGGTTTCAGGACCATCCTGTTTCTTAGAGGGTTTTGGCGGCGGACAAGGGGCAGCTCATGGTTCTACTAAGTTTGCCGTCAACATTGACAACTTGAACATAGACATAGAGGCGTTGGTTACGGAGTGTGATATTTCTGATGCAGAACTCATTCTAGGGCAAACGGCGATAACTACCCCAGGTGTTTCATTAGTTGTGCGGGCAGGCAAGGCACAATTTGTCTGTGACGACGAAGAGTTCTTCCGCAAGCTTGAGGTAGAGCCCGAACCGGCGAGGCGGCGCATCATTCTAGATGAAGACGTGGATCTACCACCAGGGGCGACGCGGATGTTTAAAGTGGAGATACCAGAGGCGGGCGAAGGCGAGTGTGTGGCGATGGATGTAATGATCGTAGACAATGGTCGGACCACAGTGGCGATTCCTAATGGCGTATTGGAAGGACCAAGTGCATCAGTGGCGATCACTAACCTAGGGTGTCAACAAATGAAGTGGAAAAAGGGGCGAGTGTTGGCACGGGGCGGTGCATGTAGAGAGGCGGAAGAACATTGCGGAAAAACAGATAATTAAGGTAGGTAACATTAATGTTGATTTCTTATCAAATGTTCTTGTTAACGGCAATATAAGTGATGTGGAGTTAGAGGCGTTGAGGCGATTGTTAGAGAAAAAGGCGTATTGTTTCTCACTAGGCAAGGGCGATTTAGGTTTGACTCAGGACAAAGGATGAAACGGTGTATTATAGGCCTTATAGGTTGTCGTGGGCGGAGAGACAACAGGTGCGAGAGAAAGTGCAGACTTTTTTGGATAGTGGCGTTATAAGAGTCTAACTCTGAGTTTGCTAGTCCTATCATCTTGGTGGCGAAAAAGGATGGTGGTGTACGCATGTGCGTTGATTATAGGGCGTTGAACGCGATTACGATGAAAGATAGGTATCCTTACCATTGATATCTGATCAGCTGGATCGTTTGGCAGGTAGGCGGTACTTTACGCCGCTAGACATGGCTCAGGGCTATCATCAGGTGCCATGGAACCCTGATTCCATCAATAAGACGGTGTTCATAACTCCTGATGGCCAATATGAGTATCTGCGTGTACCATTTGGTCTGGCGAATGCTCCGGGGGTCTTTCAGCGCATTATTAATCGAATGCTAGGCGACTTAAGGCATAATAAAATCCTGGCGTACATGGATGACCTTTTAATACCTTCAGCAACTATAGGAGAGGGCTTGGCGCTTTTGGAAGAAGTGTTGTCTTTAGTGGAGGAGGCGGGTTTCAAGTTGAATTTGGCGAAATGTTCTTTCTTGAAATCATCCATTGACTATTTAGGACATGAGATAAGCGGCGAGGGTATAAAACCCGGTAGAAGAAAAGTAGAGGCGGTTCATTCCTTTCCTACACCTACTAATGTCCATGGCGTTCGACAGTTTATAGGTTTGGTGAGTTATTTTAGGAAGTTCATTAGGAACTTTGCAATTTTGGCTAGGCCGTTGACTTCTTTAACAGCTAAGGGTGCTGAGTGGCATTGGGGTAAAGAGGAAGACGAGGCGTTTGGCGAACTTAAGCGGCAGTTGATAGAGAGACCTGTGCTTGCATTATATGACAGTAATGCGGAGACTGAACTGCATACAGATACGAGCAAAGTTGGTCTAGGCGGAATTCTGTTCCAGAAGCAGTCAGGCAATAGATTACAGGTAATCTCGTACTTCAGTAGGACGACTACTTCAGCAGAGGCGAACTACCACAGTTACGAGCTGGAAACCTTGGCGGTGGTGGAGTCCATTAGGCGGTTTCGAGTTTATCTTGTGGGCGTTCATTTTAGAGTCGTGACAGACTGTTTGGCGGTCAGGGCTACTTTACTTAAGCAGGATCTGGTGCCGCGCATCGCGAGATGGTGGCTACAGATCCAGGAGTATGACATGGAGGTGCAATATAGACCTGGCGATAAAATGCAACATGTGGATGCTCTGAGTCGAAATCCAGTGTTCATAGGCGTTGTTAACATGGCGGAGGCGGATTGGTTTCTGACAGTGCAGCTGCAGGACGAAAAGGCGCAGGCGATTGTGAAATCTATTTGACAAGGCGAGGCAGATAAGGACATCCGAGAGAATTTTACTCTTAGGGATGGGCGATTATGGCGGAAGACAAAGAGAGGCGACTGATTGTCCTGTACCGGCAATAGCCAAGTTTCCGTTGCTAAGAAGGCATCATGATGATGTCGGACACCCAGGGTTCGACAGGTCCCAACTAGCAAAATATACTCCTAAAAGAATGAAAGTATTTTATAATTACCGCTTAGCGCAGCTTGAAGAACGACTTTATTTCTTAAAGCGTCTGAATACGACAATTTCGTCATAATAGAGAGGGGTTTCTGTAATGATGTAGTATAGACGTTCTTACAACTTATATTATAGGACAAATAAATACTGTAAGTGTACAAATTTTGTAACAATTGCATAACGTCTTATATGATCCTTATAAAATTATTTTAAAAGAACTTTATACGAATTGTAATACAGTTGCATAGCTATTATATTACTTTTAATAGGGACATTAAAAGTTAGTTGCAATGGAAGCTGTGTAAATAGTTGTATTGAAGTTCCTCAAGAAAACTAATACGATTGTTACTTTTATAACGTCTTATATAATCCTTATACAATTATTTTAAAAGAATTTTATGCGAATTGTAATACAGTTGCATAGCCATTATATTACTTTTAATTGGGACATTAAAAGTTAGTTGTAATGGAAGCTGTGTAAATAGTTGTATTGAAGTTCCTTAAGAAAACTAATAAGATTGTTACTTTACGCAGAAGTAAAAACATTACACAATAAGTATGAGAGTATTTTATAATCCCCCTATTACTACAACAGTACACTCTCTTATGAAGAGCTTAGAGAATAAAAATATAGTTCCCAGGAATAAAGTTATCCTAACTTCTGCGTTATAAAATGTGTTATACATACGTAACCTAATAATACTAGAGAATAAATTAAGCTCTGTGGTCCATCAGTTGTGTTTAGAAAATGAATTCGGCAATATCTCATTGGAAACAAATAAAAAAGAGTGGTCATTTTAAAAGAGCAGTTAAAAAAATTAGCATAGAATGATGCAGACTTGCAGGTCTGGTGATCAACCTATAGTTGAAACCGCGTGTAACGACGAGCCTAATTTAGAACCGCAGTTGATCGAAACACAATATAACTGAATATTGTTTACTGCCATAACAGGGCGTACTTTAAGCTATACTTCTGTTCTATTATGTAGTTCGCCAAGGCGCTATATTTTAACACGGGAATTTAATGTACAGTGTTGCCAGCGTAGAGTTCTTTTACGTAGTGTGCTGACAATTATTATTGTTCCTTTTTTTTGCCAAAAAATATTTGACATCCTTGAAATTATCTGATGGGATAATCTATAGTACTAGATCGCACACAATAAACTTTTATATTACACACTTTAATTATTATAATCCCTAAAATTAATCTATATTTTTTGTAATAATTACAATAAGTTAGTTCCCATTTTTTTTTTTAAATTAGGCATTGGATTATTATTTACAGCCGCTCCTGTATAAAAAAGCACGCGATCCGAACAAAACAGTGGAGGTAGTCCGCCGGCTGGGGATAATAATAAAACTGATAAATATTAGTAAAAAACGTTCAAGAACTCGCCAACGACGCTTATTCGCTTATTATAAATGCAACTAAAATGTATTTGTTTGCTGTAAAAAGCAAAATGCTGTGGGGAATTATTTTACATGTATTGTAAAATCTGGCAACATCCAAAATCCTTCAAGAATCAAACCTCATGAGGCTTTCAAAAATAGTTTTATGGTGCCTATATTAAACAACATTAGAGGACTTTAATATCGTATACAGCCCAGAAGAAAACAGAATCATTGTATAACGTTTCTAATAACACAAAATTATTGTATTACCATACGCCATATTTATTAAATGTTTGGCTGTTCAGAAACCGCCGCCATTATGAAGGATTCATGTACAAACTACAAACGTGTAAAAATGTCAAATAAAAAATGCATTTTCTAAAAGAAATATAGATATTTTATTTGCCACTTTTACAGAAGACACGATAATTTTTTTGTTTAAGTTGAGAAAAAGACCATTAAAAACATTTTTTAATTTTAATTTTTTTAATAATTTTGACAAATGTGTGCTTAACTGAGGCGCTTTAATTTTTCGTCAAAAATATATGTATATTTTGCAAGAAAATTTTGACCCCTGGAGTTTAGGAAAAAGGTTTAATTATAACTGAATATTTTCAATACGATAACAGCAGATCTAACTCCGGCCATACCTAATGCATGATTGATCTTAACCTACATTTTATTTATTTTTGTCATGAAACAACACTAAGTTTCCATAATAAAATATACTTGCGACAATTCTATTCTGAATTTCAACAGTAGAAAATAAAGTTATTGTATTAGTGATTCTAACTACATTGTAAAATACCTACGTATAAAATACTTTCTTAATAGTGGTATAAATGTTCGTAAAATACACTTACACCGCAGAATAAAAGCACCACTATACAATAGTTTTATAGCAGTTCCCAAATAGTTTTGTAAATATATTGTATAAGTAGGACAGTTTTATAATGATAATATTGATTATCTTACAACGGTTGTATAGTTTACTAAAGGATCTCCTAAAAGTACTGAAGTGTTGTATAAACCAGGGCCCTTTTTGGTTGTAAAGACATTGTATAGTAGTTTATAGCCACATTACAAGATTTTCACGTTTCTATAAGATATGCTGTATAGCAGTTCTAACAGCCTTTAAAGAACTAGTTTTGCTAGTTGGGGTGTTTGGAGCTCCTGAGACAACAGTATTGGTTTCCCGGAATGAGGCATTTTGTACGAAAGTACACAGCGGCGTGTCTCAATTGTGCGTTTGCAAAAGGTGCTTATGGTAAAGGCGAAGGGTTTTTACATCCGATAGAGAAACGCCCTGTTCCGTTTGATACGGTACACGTGGATCATGTTGGTCCGTTCACAAAGAGTACAAATCGGAACAGTTACCTTCTCATGGTGGTGGATGCGTTCACTAAGTTTGTGATCACAAGGCCTACACGCACATTGAGTTCAGCGGAGGTGATTGGTGCTTAGATCAGTGTTTGGCGAATTTGGGTACCCACGGCGATTAATATCTGATCAAGGCCTGGCACTTACTAGCAGGGCGTTCGCTAGTTATATGGCAGAAAGGGGAGTTAAGCATGTGCAGAATGCCATTGCTACCCCAAGGGCCAATGGGCAGGTGGAAAGACCCAACCGCACTATCATAGAGGCGATAGCGTCGAGTGCGGATAATGAGGCGAAATGGGACGAGAAGTTGCCAGAGATTATGTGGGGAATCAACCATACTCGCAATGCAAGCATGCAGTTTTCCCCAGCAGATCTCTTGTTTTCTTACAAGACAGGCACCGTGGCAGATTTGACAGGTACTTCCAAAGATTCCCATGCGGCGGGCGAGGCGAGACTGCTAGCAGCTCGGCGAAAAGCTGAGGATAATCTGTCGAGTACATCCCAGCGCATGAAGGCGAGATATGATAAGAGGCGAAAGGTTGCAACCGAGTATAAGGCGGGTGATTTGGTGTTGTGGCGACAGGCGGAAACGTCTGTGGGCGAAAAGGGCGTAAATCGTATAGGTTCCAAATTGCTTCTCTGAAGGGCGTCAGAGGGAACAGGCGATTTAAGGCGATAGTGGTCGCAGATTCTCTGCGACGATATCAGAGTACCGCGGTTACTGTAAAAGGCGGTGACAGTGACTCAACTGATAGTGAGATATAGCGGTCAGGCGATCAGGATTTGATTGATCTCCTAGAGGCATCATTGTATAGGTCGAGGCGGTAAATTAATGAGGACATTAATTGTTTCAGGAAGACCGAATGTTACACTGGTAAATTGGCGAGGCGATACTAGTGACGACATCTGTGGCGTAGAGGTGGCGGTATAGTCGTGGGCCTCTACGTTACTGACGGAGACGTAGAAGAGGGGAGGTCGGTGTGGTCCCACAATGGCGGCGGCGACGTTGATGTGTGTGTGTCGTGCCGTTTGATCTAACAAAAATTTTAGGCATGTAACAATGTTTTAAAAAGATAGACCCTCTCGCACTGAGCGACTCAATATTAAGTTAAATGCAAATTTTCCTCCAGTATCAAATATGGACATTGTTAGGTACCTATTTAGTGTTTAAAATTAGCTGTTATACGAAACAACAAAAAGCAACAAAAAGCTCTCAAAAACTTAAATCAATTAGTGACATATATAGATAAGTAGGTATTTCAGGCCAATGCCAAGGCTTAAATGCCTTTAATTTGGATATTTGTTAGTGGACATATGGAGCATTAAAAAAATACAACATTGTGTTTTTGGAAAGATAAGCTAATCCTGAAGAAAATAACAGCTACCTCTAAACAAATTTAGCAAGTCAAACAATCTTCCAGAATAGATGTGCCACCGTCAGATATGTGTGGATTGGATTATTTATAGAGAGGAAAGAAGTACTTAACGAAGAAACCCAATTATTAGTCTTGCAATTTTGAAAGTTTTCCTGTAAGCAAAAAAAAAATGTACATGGCCTTCCTTGATTTTTCGGAGGTGAATAATTTTTTTATTAGTTGAGATAGAGACTTTTTTTTGGTTAGGCTCCAAATTCCAAGAGGAAAAACGTCGTATTATTTTCATGGCGCTCCCAGTTTTCCAGAACAGACAAAACTTTTTTGTTCGGCGAGATACAATTTTTTTCTGCTGCTATGGAATGTGTACGAGAAAGGAAGGAAACTGACGCGAAAAAAAAATTCCACGCCTACTTGGTTTTCGAGAAAGTACGGGCAACTTTTTCATTTTCGGAGAAAGAAAAAACGGAAAAGTGCACGCTCACTTTCTCGAAACACCGAAAATAAATCCGAAAACAACTTTTCGTCCACCTACTGAATTTTCGAAGAAACGCGTGCAACATTTTTGTTTTCAAAGGTAGAAACTTGGTTCCTTCGGGGATGTAAAGAGCACGCGAAAGTAAATAAAAGTTACTTGAAACGATTTTTTTCCAGCCTACTTGATTTTCAAGAAAAACGTTCAGTTTTTGAGAGGTTTATTTTTTCAGAACCCTCAGGTACACAAGACTTTTACACTTCCAAAATGATGGCTAACCTACTTTCAGGTAAGGTTCTTATGTCAGGGGTGTTGCTTGGCCTGCAAACGAAATGATCGAGAGGTTAGTATTCGATGTCACTATGCGACTTAGGAAGGCGTACCTGGTGTCGGTATGGGAATTAATCTTTGTACTTTCAAACTGAACGATGGGAGGTTAGAATTCTCCATCAAGTTACCGCCAAGCAAAATGGCCTTTGAGGTTATAGACATTTCAAACTGGGAATGAGTACCGGGTGTCTCTTTGGAAAATGTGATTGGCGAAACAACGTGGAATTTTACGATACATTTCGGAGGTGAATAACTTTCTTATTAGTAGATATAGACTTCGTTTTTTTGTTCGACGACAAATGCGGGGAAAGTTTTACATGGACTTTGACGATTTTTTGGACGTGTATAACTTTTTTATTGATAGAGATAAAGACTTCGGGTTTTTTTCTACCCCAAATGCAGATGGTAAATATTACCGATACATTTTTGCTCATGATACGCTCAGTTTTCTTAGAACAGATAAAAATCTTCTGTTTAGCGAATTAAATATTTCGTTTCTATTGGGTTGGAATGTGTACGGGAAAGGAAGGAAACCGACGTGAAAAAATTTTCCCCCGCCTACTTGGTTTTCGAGAAAAAGCTCGCAACTTTTTCATTTTCGAAGATAGGAATAAACGGAAAAGTACACGCTCACTTTCTCGAAACAGCCTGTATATTTTACTGGAAAAATTTTTTCGTCCACCTACTGAAATTTCGAGAAAACGCGTGCAACATTTGCATTTTCAAAGGTGGAAACTTGGTTCTTTCGGAGATGTAAAGGGCACGCGAAAAGTAAATAAGAGATACTTGGAACAAGTTTTTTCCAGTCTTCTTGATTTTCAAGAAAAACCTTAGAAACCTTAAAACTTAGCCGGTTTTTTGAGAGGATTTCTTTTTCAGAACCCTCAGGTATACAATACTTTTACTCTTTCAAAATGATGGATAACCTACATTCAGGTTAGGTTCCTATGTCAGGGGTGTTGCCTGCAAAGGAAGTGATCGAAAGGTTAGGATTAGAGGTCACTATGCGACTTGTGAAGGTGTACCTGGTGTCAATACGGGAATTTTTGCACTTTGAAACTGGACTGTGGAGAGGTTAGAATTCGCCTTCACGTTACTGCCAAGCAACAGAGCCTTTGAGGTTATAGACATTTCAAACTGAGAATGCGTACTGGAAAATATGAAGGGTCAAACAATGTGGAATTTTACGATACAACAGGTACAATTCTTTTGTTTAGCGAATTAAAAATTTCGTGTCTGTTGGGATGGAATGTGTACGGGAAAGGAAGGAAACCGATGTGAAAGAATTTTGCCCTGCGTACTTGGTTTTCGAGAAAATATGCGCAACTTTTTCATTTTGGGAGATAGGAAAAAACCGGAAAAGTTCACCCTTAAAACGCCCGAAACATTACCCGAGAAAAATTTTTCGTCCACCTACTGGATTTTCGAGAAAACGCGTGCAACATTTTCGTTTTCAAAGGGAGAAACTTGGTTCCTTCGGGAATGTAAAGGACACGCGAAAGTAGATAAAAGTTACTTGGAACAATTTTATTCTAGCCTACTGGATTAAAAAAAAAAACAACTTAAAACAGATTCCCGGGACTTTAAATATATATAAGAATAAATACTTCGGGTTTTCCCTTTTTTCTACCCCAACTGCCAAGGGGAAAATTATCAAAACATTTTTTTCTCGTGACACGCTCAGTTTTCCCAGAACAGATACAATTCTTTTGTCCATCCCTTTTAGAAACTGTCGTAACTTTTTTAACATTTTCTTTGGTGAACCCCAAATGTTTGAAAAATTGCCGATAATGGGAAGAATTTAATGCATTGCCTCGGCATTTATTAAACAACCTCCGCTTCGACTTGGGCGACGAAAAGGCGGATCCATCGCTAGGGGGGCGTGAGGACGCGTAGTGGCCGAATTTCGGTGGCGGCAAAGCCGCCGCAATGATAAAACCTTCAAGGTCTCCGCATGAGTCGCAGTAAAGAAGGTAGCTGCGGCGAAGACGCCGCACACCGCAGGCTTGGGGAAACGCCCATCCTGCGTGCCAGCGCAGGTGGCGAATTTCTAGTAAATGTATTATTATTATTACACAAAGTTTGAGGTATTGAAATACGACGTAACGATAGGACCCCGCAGAGGTTCCGCCGCTTACGTCGGACAGTACAATGAAAGAGGTGAACGGACTTGAAGATGATGGGTGCTGCCGTATAGATCAGATTTTCGTATGGCGAGTGCAAAGACTGCAAAGTAAAATTTTACCAAAAGTGCAATTAAAAGATTATGCCAAATTTCATAAGGACACAATAAAAAATCTTGAGTTTGTCACTAGCTTTTTCCTAAACACACGTAGGTACAGTGTGTCCCAAATAGTTTGTCCTACCCCCTGGATCTCAGGAACTGTAAGAGATACAAAAAAACTTGAATACAAAAGTTGTAAGGTTCGCAGTGGACGTAACTTCTCTTTTATTTTCACATATACAGGGCGATGCGTATTTGCAGGACAAAAATAAATTATTTAGATTTTGACAATAATTGCATTAATCCTTTGGAATATTTGCATTCTCCATGAAATTTGCTACAGAACCGTTTTTTTGTTTTGTATTTTGGATGCAGCGTTGCCAAGATACCAAATTTTTCTTGGAATTTAGAGACTTCGTGGAGGTTATGGAAACAGAATGCTGTATCTTTATTTTAGATAAAAAGGTATATTTTAGCCGAAGTATCACAGCACAACCGTGTGTGGTGTGGTATGTCAAAATTGGTTTTTGCATATACAGTGTGTTCATAACAGGCTCTCAAAATCAGATAATTTCAAACAACAATAACTTATTTTTTTCAAATGGAATGACCCATATTTCTATAGTTTGTTGGATGCCGGCATCCAAGCCCCACATTTTATGTAAATAACATTCTATACCAAAAACTACCTGTCTTCGAGATATTTAGTATTTAAGAAAATTTCTTTGCATTTTTCATTCAGGTGAGAAGGTTTTATCAAGCAAGCCATAACTATTTTTCCAGACAGTGGCAGAAATAATTGCCATTTTAGATAATACGGGAAATAAAATTCCTATACCCATATACAGCCTGTCACACTATAAAGGTCGCTTTCTTTACATTAGTGATTAGGATATGAAATAAAGAGAAGCTTTCACAGGTAACAAGAATTAATATTTATATTTTCTTAATCGACAAAACAGAAACAAAAAATTATATTTACATTTACCAAATGATAAGTTCAAAGCCATAAAATAAATAAAAAAAACAAGGGCACAAATCTACGCACGTCTGGTGTGGTATGTTGTGTAGACGCACATTAGGTCCTATATTTCATGGGCAAAAATTAAAATTTGATATTATATTTCCTCAGATTCAAAATCAAGAAATAATTTTATACAATATAGCCAATTTTACAATTTTTTTGCTTCTTTTTATTTCATATACACTAATGTAAAGAAAGCGACCTTTATAGTGTGACAGGCTGTATACGGGTATAGGAATTTTATTTCCCGTATTATCTAAAATGATAATAATTATTTCTGCCACTGTCTGGAAAAATAGTTATGGCTTGCTTGATAAAACCTTCTCACCTGAATGAAAAATGCAAAGAAATTTTCTTAAATACTAAATATCTCGAAAACGGGTAGTTTTTGGTATAGAATGTTACTTACATAAAATGTGGGGCTTCGACGCTGGCATCCAACAAACTATAGAAATATGGGTCATTCCATTTGAAAAAATTAGATATTGCTGTTTGAAATTATCTGATTTTGAGAGCCTGTTATGAACACACTGTATATGCAAAAACCAATTTCGACATACCACACCACACACGGTTGTGCTGTTATACTTCGGCTAAAATATATCTTTGATATCTATTAAAATAAAGATACAGCATTCAGTTTCCATAACCTCCACGAAGTCCCTAAATTTCAAGAAAAATTCTATATCTTGGTAACGCTGCATCCAAAATACAAAACAAAAAAAAACGGTTCTGTAGCAAATTTCATGGAGAATGCAAATATTCCAAAGGATTAATGCAATTGTCAAAATCTAAATATTTTATTTTTGTCCTGCAAATACGAATCGGGAAAATAAAAGATAGTTTATGTCCACTGCGAACCTTACAACTTTTGTATTCAAGTTTTTTTCGTACCTCTTAGGATTCCTGAGATCCAGGGGATAGGACAAACTATTTGGAACACGCTGTACCTACAATAAAAGCTAAATATTCATTAAATCCATTGAAATGCATAAATATTTTTTTCTTGATTAGAAATTTTTACAGGTTGTATTATTTGATGATCCCTGCATCGATGTAGCTGATATAAACATGTTTTTGTTCATAAATCCACAGGAACTGGGAACTCATTATTAAATATCTGATTTTTTGAAAGTTTACAAAAATCAAGCAAAGTTGCCTCTGTCAAACCATCTAAAATCTAACCTAACTTTTTTTGGAGACATTTAGATGTGTATTGTGGTGACATTGATATGTGTCAAAAATCATAAAACTGAAAATAATACAGGCGGTTTGTAATTCAAGTACCCCAAAAACAGGGATTTACAAAGGCGTAGCTCGAAAACTAGGACTTTCTGACAAAAAAATTATTGCAGATTCGTGTTCAGCACCCCAAAATACGTATGTATGCAAAAAATCGCAACAATCGGAGATAGGTGGTGAATGTAAAAAATTACCTGGTTCTGTAGGTATATCGTGTGTGTTTTATTTTCGCTGTGCAAATTTAGGGTTTCTGTTTTTTTACATGTGTCTTGAGAGCACCTGTCTTGAGGTGTGGGTCTTCACGTATTGCTGAGTTTCAACAGCGACCTGCTGCGGGTGGACCACAGAGAGGATCCCGGGAAGACAGTCTGGGTGAGTTAGCTGCTTGATTTTTAATAATTTCTTATTAAATACCGTCAGTTGACGACTTTTGAAGCTACTCTCACTTAGGCCTGTTCACCCCTTTTTCTCTGTGGGCATCACGCTGTGAGCTGTGGCCATATTTTGGTTATAAATTTGTTTTATTAGCACAGACTTATCGAAAGGAACCGTTAAGTTGCCCGAGATTGATGTGGACTCTACCATGGTTCTTATTTTGGTAATCTAGCTTTTGTGGCTGTTCTATTTTTTTATCTTGTGTTTAATCACTGAATGGGGAAGTCGCCAATCATTTTGTATTTAGTTAATGTTATATTTTCTGTAATTTAGTACAAGTCAAATTTGTTCGTTTAAATAATGAAGTCAGATTTTTTACAAGATAATTGATCATATTTCGGTTTTCACTTGTAAATTTTGTTTAATAGTCGGTTTAATAACTTTTAAGGTTCATTAAGTCAACGCTACATGTTTAGTCCACTATAAGGTTATAAATTTATTTATTTTCAACCATATTTTGCAATTAAGTGATTTAAATATACCTTGATAAAGCGTCGACGTGTCGACTGCAGTTTGCGGAGACTGTTCGTTGTGTTTTCTTTTACATGCACTCCGGTAGGTGAGCGAAGCACACAAGCGAGACAGTAATGGACTAAGTACCACCACAACAACCTTACAACCCGGCTTTTTAGTATTGAGCACACCTTCCAGCACCAGCTCGGAGTCTCGAGGCCTAGCCGAGGTCGTAATCAATGAAAAAAGGAGCTTGGAGTGGTGGTGGCAACTACTCAGCTTTAATTTGGGAAAGTTTTGAGGGACTCTGTGAAATCCAATAGTCCAAATTTTCTAAGTGCTCGTAAATAAAACTTTAAATGCTCATGTGAACTCTTCGTGCTAGTAGTGTTGTCGTATTAAGCTCACGAACATCTCTGATTTTGTATTTTTAAGATCGAACATTTTGCATATCGTTTTCTTTACTTTTCAACAGTAACAAATTCTAAATTGTAGACAATAAAGTTTGACTACTTACATAGTTTGCCTACTTCACTTTGTTGTAACCACTTGTATGTACAAATTTCAATTATAAATATATTGTAAATAGGAAAATGTGTTATTTTATTTAACCATCAATAGTTCATCAAGCTTCGGGTGCTCAAATATAACCATTTTGGTTATACTTCGTCATAAGACAATATAAAATGTAAGGTATAGAGTAAATTTCATATTCACTTTGTTAAAAGTAAAGGTAGATAATTCATTGTCAATAAGCAGTACAGTAATACCACATAGGTACCTGTGTATTAACATATACCGCTTTTGGCCTGATTGCACAAGGCAAGGCGCAGGGAACGAAAAGAGATGGAATTCGCCGCCATTTTTAACGCAATAGCTCTCTGAATGGTGGCGACATTATTCCTTGTTTAAATTTTTTTATACAGTTTGGATAAAATTACATTATACTTTTTGAAGGCATCAGTAAAATCATGAAAGTCATAAATTTTTAAGAGATGCATTTTTAGTTTTTAATCATGTTTTTTTCTTTAATTTTTTATGGTTAAAAACTGTAAAGATGTATAATTTTTTGCCAAATAATATTGTTTGTTATTGATATTCTCTGATTTCTTGCTGATTTTTAGGTTTCCAAGAGAAGAAACTAAATCTAGAAGGTGGCTTAGTCTAGGTGCCTTCTACAAGAATATTCTCTGGAAGGACTCTATGTATGTGTGTTCTATTCAGTTCGATGATCGGGATTTTTTAGTGGGGCCCTATCATCCGAAGAAGCAGCGGAGTCAAAATTGATAAGACCACCAAAGACATTGATTCCGGTTCAGGGAATAATTCACGGAGATGAGAATAGAACCGCATTTCAGGAGCAAATAGAATTAACTGACGAAATAGATTCAGCAGCAAGCAAACCTGTTAATTGTAGATCACGCCACCTTATCAAAGAAGAGTGTGATTAGAAATCACTTACTTCACTTTACTGCATCTTTGAAGTAAACCCAAGCAGCATTAAAGTTGCGGTAACTGAGATGGGAACTTTGAATAAGTAGTTATTACAAAATTGTTACTTAAAAATAGACTTATTAGTTTTTATTACTTGTATTGAGAAAGTATGAGTAATTACGTAGTGATTATTACTACAAGTTGGAACTTTATGGTTTCAGTACTTCTAAGTAGTTTTGAGGTATCTGGAACGGAATTGTTACTATGCAAAATTACGTTAAAGTCACGTTAACTCTAAAGTTATATTCAATGGTCACAATTACTTTGTTGCGTTACTTGTTTATCACTTTAAAGTTTTCATTACTTTATGGTAACGGTGAAAGTAACTTCTACATCTTAGCGACTTTAGAAATACCTCCAAAGTTACGGAACTATATAGTCATATTTAAAGTGAAATTAACTTTC
Source organism: Pseudeuparius sepicola (assembly GCA_963920635.1). Classification (NCBI taxonomy): domain Eukaryota; kingdom Metazoa; phylum Arthropoda; class Insecta; order Coleoptera; family Anthribidae; genus Pseudeuparius; species Pseudeuparius sepicola. Next base: position 11,321,601 of record OY987307.1, on the reverse strand, counting down.
CCGCTACTCGAGAAAACTACTGTATGGTAAGTTTTACTTCTCACTCCATTTTAAAATTACTAGACGGTTCCAATTACTACAAAAAATACTTTAAAGTAACTGTCACTTCTATAGGGACCAAAATGGAAACTACATTTAGTTCCTTACAATCGTTTGAAGGATTGGGTCGTTTTTGCGAAGTGATGAAAATGTCAGCCATTAGAAAGAAGAAAAATTATAGACACACATTCACATTTTATAGAAAATTAAAGCAGCAGTTGGATGAAACGAATCGAAACACGAGCATTTGTCTTCAATACAAAATTACAAAACGCTTCTCTTGAGTAGCTACAATTTTAAATATCAACATTTCAAATTATATCACGAAACACACACCGGCTGAAAACAACACTCACATATAAAAATTATAGGTTAAAGTTCCAAATGGAACCTAGTAGTAGCATTCGGAACTTAAACGAGGCTTCTGGAACTTTGAAGTTCTCTTGTAGTAATTAGGACTTTAGAGTTTAAAATATCTATAACTAATTTTCGTCATAAAGGTAGGAATTACCTTAAAGTGAAAAAAGTCTAGTTGCCGTTACTACCAGTTAAGTGGCAAAGCCTTCAAACACCCATTTTAAGGTAAATAATACTTAGAAGTAATTACTGAAAATTACGCCATATTTTCTTATAAAATGATAGACGCCATTAATATCAAATGTCAATTTCCTTTGGTACTGAAATAGTTATTTCTTCAAAATTGTCCCAAAAAAGAGAAAATTGAGCAAAAATGAACTCGTATAACTTATAGAAACATTAAAAAAGCATTTTTCAGCATTTTTAGGTAATTTCGCACATTTTCGTAATTTATCCTCCCGACAAAAAAGTGTTAAAACATGCATTTTGAGAGGGCGCGTTGTTACTTTTCAATCTATCAAAGTCATATTTGACAGAAAATTTTCAATCATTTTAGTTTTTTGAATCTAGCAAGGAGAAATAAATCAGCAAATTAATACCTTTCTTATACCTACGGTTATTGAAAAATGACGGAAGATGCTGGGCTAGAATACTTTTTAATTATTTAGACAAAGACAAAGCGAGGACGCGAATGTAAAGAAGCAAACAAATCCAACAAAGTAGCGGTGACCACGCTGCTACGTCTCCACCACGTTGCCGGAACGTAAGCGTGTCGTAGCGGTGTAAGTTGCTAGGTGGTCGCCGTTACGTATCTATCACCCTCAAAATGTTCCCCATTTTGGTCGCAGGGACATAATAGGAACGTAGTAATTACGTTCCTATCAGTAGTAATCACAACTTTAAAGTTGCAAACAAAAGTCGCCGGAACGTAACGGCGACTAAAAATGCTGCTTGGGAAGATTAAAGTGGTAAAAGTTGAATTTACCAAGTTTTCTTTTGATTGTATTTTCTAAACAAATAAAATGAAACAAATGCATTAGTAAAGTTCTAAAGAATAAAACAAAATTAAATAAAAAAGTATTAAACCATCACCATGGAATAGGAAATAGTATAATACGGTGAGCATTTACCATCCAACGTCATCTAGCTGGTACTGCCAAAACCAAAGCAATGTGAGTGTGTATATACCGCCCGATCGATCGACATATAAAAAGAACTCGGCAAAGCGGCGTGGCGCGGTGGAAAAACCAGAAGAAGCATACATACGGGGAGCCAAGAAACTCATTTGATTCATCACCGAGTATCTTCTAATATACAGCATGTCCATTTACTATTCCCTTCTTCGATTGTGGCTATACTTTTAAGGATAAAAAAAAATCGGTTCGGGGGATCTAAATAAGGGAATATGGAGCACATTTTAAAATTAGTTTGGTATATACAGGGTGTTCCAAAAAAGTGTGGCGACAAAAAAATATAATTTTTTAAATGGAATGACCGATTTTTTTTATCGCAAATGAAGCCTATCAAAGAATAGTATACATCCCTAAATTATGCCCGCTTCCATCTGCGGCGTTGCCAAGTTATAATTTTTTTAATGTATTTTTTGCTAAATACCAACCCTTCATTAATATTGCTATATTTTTCTTTCGGCTTGATTTTTTCTCTTCAAACTTTGGATGTGGATTTACACTTAACCATTTTATTAATGACTTAGAACCAAGTTGAAAATTTTTGTACAGGATGTTTCACTTTTTTCCGCCAAAACTCCGACATTTTCAAACTTAATTTACTCTTTTTTTTTTTTTAAATGGAACACCCTATATCTAACATTTCTATTCGATAGAGCATTGACCCAGCTTTAATTTGATACCTAATACAGTACCTCTATCTCTAGCGGTTTTTTCAAAAATCCAGTATAAACAGAAAATTTGCAACTTTTTTACTTATTACATACATGCAAATTACTCGAGAATCAAACTTGTACTTATTTAAAAAGCTGCATATCAAAAAAGCGTTAGTACCAGTTACAATCTGTAGTTTACCATATTTTTGTACCTACCTACATAACCTGCATAAATAGAATATTAAATTAAAAAGTTAAAAGTTTTAGGAGGACTCACAGGTGGCCATGGTTTTGTTTCTAGTTTGACATTTGGTACATAAACTCCTGGACAAAATTAACGCAACATCATAAATGTGCCACTTATTTGATGCTATTTTTTTTCTGAATTTATGATCCGATTTGAATGATTTTTTTTGCATTGTAGGTTGGTTCCTTGACAATGTCATAGTTTTCGCTGTTTATGATAAAAAGTTCATTTCCGATTTATACCGGGTGTAACAAAAATCACCCTGTGGAGTATACTAGCAACCGAAACATATAGCAGTTGACATTAGACGGTAGGTCCATCTTTCTTCAACATTTTCTTTTTTGGTTTACTTCATTATCTCTGTTATTAAAGGAGATACACTGTTTTATATCGTAACATGTTTTTATAGACTTTATTATTCAACACAGTCATTGTTAAATGTTTTCAAGTAGGCTATGGAACTTTTCTGACATTTCAAGCAATGTGTCAACAGATGTTGTGTTTTAAAGTTACAAAGGTCAAATAAAATTCGCCATACCGATAAAAACTGTTCGGAAATTGCTTATTAAACGTTCGTTTCATATGCCCAGTTGCCCGACGAGTATTTTAAAATTGAAAAATGAATCGACCAAAAAATTTATCGGCAGAAGAAGCAGTAAGAGCTTTAACTTTGGTGGATGAAGGCTATTTGATGTGTCATGTTGCTAATGTGATAGGAAGACATCGTTCGACTATAAGTCGTATGGTTGAACGATTTAACGAGACAGGATCTTGCCCTCGAAGGTCAGGCCAAGGGCGAAACTGATGTACCGATCCAAGGGATGAGCGTTTTATTAGGCAAACTGCTCTAAGAAACAGAAATATCACTAGTACTAGGCTTAAAAGTGAGTTTAGAACTGCTCGCCATCATACAATATCGTCTCGAACAATCAGAAGACGTTTAAATGAGGCTGGTTTAAACGACAGAATAGTCGGGCAACTGGGCATATGAAACGAACGTTTAATAAGCAGTTTCCGAACAGTTTTTATCGGTATGGCGAATTTTATTTGACCTTTGTAACTTTAAAACACAACATCTGTTGACACATCGCTTGAAATGTCAGAAAAGTTCCATAGCCTACTTGAAAACATTCAACAATGACTGTGTTGAATAATAAAGTCTATAAAAACATGTACGATATAAAACAGTGTATCTCCTTTAATAACAGAGATAATGAAATAAACCAAAAAAGAAAATCTTGAAGAAAGATGGACCTACCGTCTAATGTCAACTGCTATATGTTTCGGTTGCTAGTATACTCCACAGGGTGATACGAATTTTCGGAAAAAAACATAACATTTTTGTTACACCCGGTATAAATCGAAAATGAGCTTTTTATCATAAACAGCGAAAACTATGACATTGTCAAGGAACCAACCTACAATGCAAAAAAAAATCATTCAAATCGGATCATAAATTCAGAAAAAAATAGCATCAATAAGTGGCACATTTATGATGTTGCATTAATTTTGTCCAGGAGTTTATTTCATTTGCTGCTTGTATTCTGTGTTCGTTGTTTAATTTCAAACAGCAAAAAGTTGTTACAAAATGAATTATTGTAAACATGACTTGATAAGTATGATTTACGTAATTGGTGAATGTTTTGGAAATTGTTTTTTGGCATCTCGAGAATGTTTTGGAAATTTGTTTTTTGGCATCTCGAGTTTATGCCCAAAAATTTCCAGATAGAAGGCATCCTGATACCAGAATGCTGCAGAACTTAAAGAAGCGATTCTATCGCACATGAAATATTGCCTATGAAAAGCAAACTAGAACAAAACCAGTTTTAAATGAAGAAAATCAGTTAGCTATTATAACATTGGCTGTTGTGGAACACCCTTAAATAAGTGTAAGACAACTGAGTGTCGGGATTTAGAAATAAAAAAGTCCTCAGTAGGACCCATACCATGTGCAGTTCCTCCAGGAAATGAATGGTAACGATTTTCAAAAAAAGTAAGGACCAATTAAAAAATTATGGACTATTCCTCCCCAAACATTAATACTACAGTTGTGTTGAAAATTATTCACAAAAATCTTCTGAGGGTTTTGCGTAGGGTAGGTATTATAAAAATGAAAATTAAGTATGTCTATTTACAAAACCATTTCTGTGGAATGCAGATTCCTCGGTCAGTAATACAAATTTAAAAAAATTCATCCTCCGCTGCTTGACCTTGTACAAAAAGTTACTCTTTTCTGAAAGCCGTTACCCTTCAGGTCCTGGTGTACCTAACTGCACATTGTATGGGTGAAATTTGTTACGTTTAAGGCATTGTCCTACTGAGGACTTTTTTATTTCTAAATCCCGACTCAGTTGTCTCACACTTATTTCAGGGTGTTCCACAACAGCCAAAGTTATAGATAACTGATTTTCTTCATTTAAAACTGGTTTTGTTCTAGTTTGTTTTTCATAGGCAACATTTCCTGTGCGATCGAATCGCTCCTTTATGTTCAGGATGCCTTCTATCTGGGAATTTTTGGGCATAAACTCGAGATACCAAAAAAATTTCCAAAACATTCACCAATTACGTAAATCATACTTATCAAGTCATGTTTACAATAATTCATTTTGTGACAACTTTTTGCTGTTTGAAATTAAACAACGAACACAGAATACAAGCAGCAAATGAAATATTTACCAAATGTCAAACTAGAAACAAAACGATGGCCACCTGTGAGTCCTCCTAAAACTTTTAACTTTTTAATTTAATATTCTATTGCAGGTGTAGTAGGTAGGTATACAAAAATATGGTAAACTGGTGATTGTAACTGGTACTAACGCTTTTTTGATATGCAGCTTTTTAAATAAGTACAAGTTTGATTCTCGAGTAATTTGCGTGTATGTAATAAGTAAAAAAATTGCAAATTTTCTGTTTATACTGGATTTTTGAAAAAACCGCTAGAGATAGAGGTACTGTATTAGGTATCAAATTAAAGCTGAGTCAATGCTCTATCGAATAGAAATGTTAGATATAGAGTGTTCCATTTGAAAAAAAAAAAATAGTAAATTAAGTTTGAAAATGTCGGAGTTTTGGCGGAAAAAAGTGAAACATCCTGTACAAAAAGTCATTAATAAAATGGTTAAGTGTAAATCCACAACCAAAGTTTCAAGAGAACAAATCAAGCCGAAAAAAAAATATAGCAATATTAATGAAGGGTTGGTATTTAGCAAAAAATACATTAAAAAAATTATAACTTGGCAACGCCGCAGATGGAAGCGGGCATAATTTAGGGATGTATACTATACTTTGATAGGCTTCATTTGCGATAAACAAAATCGGGTCATTCCATTTAAAAAATTATATTTTTTTGTCGCCACACTTTTTTGGAACACCCTGTATATACCAAACTAATTTTAAAATGTGCTCCTTATTCCCTTATTTAGATCCCCCGAACCGATTTTTTTATCCTTAAAAGTATAGCCACAATCGAAGAAGGGAATAGTAAATGGACGCGCTGTATAGAAATCAACAAGGATCGAATCGTGAGTTTCAATCCTCGTGTGCTTACGTCTATAGCCAAACGATGATTAAACAAAATGAATATTTAATGTCCCCATTATAATTTTTAAAACAAATGGCTCGTGGCATATGGGACAAAATGCTTTGGTAATTGGCAATACCAAACTAGTTTCCAATATCTAATGGAAATTATGTATGGGTCTTTCGGAGGTGTGCAGACCACAACAGGTACCTGTTTCGGGCTTGTTGGCCCTCATCAGGCAGACATAGCGCACCTCACCGAAAAACCCAGATTTCGTTGGCTATGCGGAATAGGAAATAGTATAATGCGGTGAGCATTTACCATCCAACGTCATCTAGCTGGTACTGCCAAAACCAAAGCAATGTGAGTGTGCATATATTGACCGATCGATCGACATATAAAAAGAACTCGGTCGGATGTATCTTTTGCGCGGTATAGGTTGTTATATGTATATGGTTAATACGAATTCATTTTAGGCAAATACTTTTTCAAAAGTTTAACAGAACAAAAGTATTTCACGGCAATCGTTAGTATAAAACTGGGCTTTAGGGATATTCTGCCATGGTCGGTACTGATTTTTACCAAACGTTTCGCTGGTCATCGCTGCCAGCATCTTCAGTGGTCTCTTGCTGAATGCTCGGTCGCAACTGATGTCGTCCGTGATCTTGTCCTCTTACTTATCTCCCCAAGTAACATTTTAAGTTTTATTATGGCGTGCAAGATAGCTATAAAACCATTTTTCAAAGGTGCAGATTAAAACTATTTTGCCTACAGGATAATCCTGAAGGCTACGATAAATCTTATAGAAGCTCTAAGAGCAAAATTATAAAACTTCTTTAAGATATACTCGCTTTGGACCGAAATATTTTAACGACTACAAGTTAACTATAAAACCTGCCTTAAAACGCCCATAAAACTTTTATAAGGACAAGTACACTTTTCAGTTTTATTGCAAATTTAAGAATATTATATTATTATAATATTCCATAAACAAGACTAAATAATATATTATATATCCAGCGGTCCATACATGTCGCTGCTTTGAGCTAGACATCATTCGCAAATATACAGTATGTCCACAGAAAAGTTGTTGAAAAGGAAAAACTTTCCCATTTTTAATTTTATCGAAAAAAGTTATTCTTGATAAAAAGTTTTGCTGGTTCTTAAAGTAAGATTGGGATAGAGAAATTTAACATTTCTTGTAAGGGGTGTTGAAAAAATTGAAAAAACTTTAAGTGGTACAAGAGTAAAGTGCACTTATTTGTGAAGATGTGAAAATAAGTTACTAGGAAAAGTTGTTCAAAAGTAAAAAGAAGTCTCTAATACCAATTTTCGAAACAATCGGCCTACTTTTAGTTATTTGTAGTCATTAAATTTATTTTATACAAATTAAGTTATTCCAAATTAACAATTCAATCTTGTTCTAGTAGGCGTTGATAGTGACAAGTTGATTTGACAATTCGCTGTTAAAATTTATTAGCCACAGCCATTGTCAGGTTAAAATGCTTACTTTACAGCAAAAAATTTACTTAGTACAGTGTTATGGGCAAGGCGAAAAATGTTATCGTCAAGTTATTCAGGAATTTAATGAAAAATTCCCGAACACGGCTACTTGCCGTTGGATAATTTCGAAGTTTTTAAGGACTGGCTCAGTATTACGAATAGGTACCCAGAGTGAAAATAAGATACAATGAAGATGATGCAAGCAGTTTGTTGGTATTACACTCGGTAGAGGAACATCTCACAAATTGTCATTAAGAAGAGCTGAAAATCTCAAATTTGTTAAAAAGTCGCAAATTCAGAAGATATTAAAACCCAATAAGGTACATCCATACAATCCAGTTTTTAATCATATTTTGGAAGTTGGTGATGAAGCAAAACGTTTGGATTTTTGTTTGTGGGTTGGCAGTATGGAAAGAAGATTTCATAAAAAATCATGTTTTCTGATGAATCAACTTTTTCAACCAATGGTGTTGTGGCTTCGCAACATGCACGATATTGGAGTGGTTGGTTGGTATTAGAGACTGCCTTTTACTTTTGAATAACTTTTCCTAGTAACTTATTTTCACATCTTCACAAATAAATACACTTTACTCTTGTACCACTTAAAAAAAATACAAGAAATGTTAAATTTCTCTATCCCAATCTTACTTTAAGAACCAGCAAAACTTTTTATCAAGAACAACTTTTTTCGATAAAATGAAAAATAGTAAAGTTTTTCTTATTCAACAACTTTTCAGTGGACATACTGTATATGTCTCCAAAGATGCAAGGTTTTATAATATAGGATATACAAAATATTGTTACCCCAGAATTATTTTATGACTTTTACGCCTGATCCCCTACTGAAAATAACAAACGAAGCTTAGTTTCTGATATAGTAGCGTAGAATAAATCCGGAAAATTGATGCGCCTAAAAAAGTCAAAGAATTTTCGCTGTGCAATTTTTTTCAGAATATTTAAAAAATTCGAGTGGGTCTGATTTTCAGAAATACAGCTTTGTTCTATCAATTGTTTTAATAAAATGACATATTTTTTAATTTTTGTACAAAAAAACATTATATTCAACTTTTCATTTAACAAATAATCCAATATGGCAGGCAACATTCATTTCATGTAGCTTAATGTCTTGGACAAAAATGGCCACTTCTTCATAAATATAATAAGGCAGCAATAAATGATGTCACAAAACCAAATTTACTTATAACTTCAGTTATCTTAAAACTTAAAACTATATTTAATATTGCATTTAATGAGGATTACTTATAAGATCAATTTGCACCTTTCAGGGAGATTTTTGCTGTGTACAAATCAGTTCACCCTATTTCAGAGCCTTTTGGCTTTACACAAGTACGTCATAAAGCTACATAGTTTTATGATGGTTTTTTGATACTCATGACACTTGCACGTTTGCAAAACAAGCATAACCTCAAAATTTAGAAATACCGTACTGCAGGCAGTGAACAATAGGTGTTTGTGTTTCGCGTTCGCATGTCAAACATATTAATAATTGAATAGGTAAGTGTATATGGTTTATATAGTATGAGTTCGAAGGAATCTATAATAAAAAAAAAGTAGTACTCGCATGCTTCGGCGTTTGTTACTCGAGTGTGTTTATACTTTTCGTTTATACCTCAAAAAGTTAAAACACAAATGGACCACCGTGGAGTACCAGACAGTAGACCAGTGGCGTAACAATCAAAAACTAAAAAAAAATTAAAAAAAAACTTGAAAATAATAAATTATTATGCCATTTCGTCACCTCACCTGTGTACAGGGTGTTCCCGTATATTTTGACCCACCCCAAGAGCCTCTATTTTTCGAGTTAGAAAAAAATTACTTAAACGAAAGTTGTAGGGTACCAAGGTGTAGGTATTGTCCCAAAAATAATGGATTGACAGGAATGCCCTTGCCTAAATTGAAATGTTTTTACATGGCAACCCAGCCAGCAAAAAGACATTTCTTCTACATTGAATAGACATACCGCATTATGTCGATCAACGAAAAGTTTGACGCAGAAAACACGTAGAATCGACGGCAATATGTCACAGAGAATTTACGTGCTAAGCGACGTCTAATAAGACATGCAAAATTGCGTAATGACGACGTGTAATAGGGCGTGCAAAATTACGTAATGGTGACGTCTAATAAGACGTGAAAAATTACTTAATGGCGTCGCAACGCACAGTGTTTGTTCAGCGAATGTTCGGCCCTACATCACAACTCCCGTCCTTGTCTTACTCGTGAATATACGATGGATATTAGAGTTAGACAAGGACGGGGGTTGTGACGTAGGGCCGAACATTCGCTGAACAAACTTTTATACTCAAAAGGGTTTGTTATTTGTAAATGAAATACATTTTTTAAGCAATATACGTTTATTATATTTTAAGTACCAACAAACACAATAAAAAAATAAATAAAAAACAATACAAAAACATAAATAAAATAGAATACAAGAGAAAGTACCTAATTCATGCTATTCGGCAATCATCAGTGCGGTATAACATTAACGAAATCAGAAAGATAGGCATGATTTGGGAAGCAACACAATAATGAAGTCCAGTAGGCAGGAGCCAACAGCACATTTGCAGCTTCAGTCAGCACATGCTCTGGATTTGGGGTTTGCACTAACGTTACCATGGAGGCAGCTAAAACAACCTATGTGGAAATATCCACAACCCAAGTTATAATAACCATAGGGATAAATAAAATGGTAGAAGGTAGTATCGAATTTTTCAGTATAAAATGGACAATTAAAGCCTGGTTCATGCAGCTTCTTTATCTTTCAATTTTACTTTATCTTTAAGAAATAACCAACGGTGTTTGTCCCTTGATTTGAACTGACCAATGACATTTAATATTTCTTAAAGATAAAGAAAAATTAAAAGATAAAGAAGCTGTATGAACCAGGCTTTAATCACTTTGAACAAGGAACCTTGAATTTGAGTGTCATTTGGATGATTAATTTTATACCAGGTGATTATGTTAAAATTTGCGTAATGTAAATCCATTATGGTGGCTAGAGAATGGTGTGGCATTGGGCTACATGTTTACTTTTTCTCGAGCTTTTACTACTTACATAGGGGATAATAGACAATAAAAACTCACTCAAGTACTACATCGCGAAGCACCGGAACACCGGATCCACACAATAGTTAAGTTTATAACTGGGAACGCCACGTGCCCGCGAGAACAGCTCCAGACAATAACGGCGTGGCGTGCTGCGTTGGAGACCGGAAGGCGGTGACGGTGGACGGTGCGGCGGCGCGGACTGCCGGCTAGGACGCGCACTGCGCAAGCGCAGGCTGCAGTACGTCATTATCACGTCTTCTCGACGTTAACTATCATGAGAATAAAAACTATGCATAGAAGTAATTTATTTCGACGTAATTTCGCCATCTTATAACCTCCAATAGTGGAACATACGTAAACGACGCAAAATCGACGTCGATTCGACATCCTCTATTTTAAAAAATATGAGTAAACAGCTTGTCACCAATATTGGACGTCGTATTGACGTCAAGGTTATAGCATTGCTGGCTGGGAACCTTGATTAAATATAAAGGCCCTACTTGTGATAGCAAGTCACGGAATTGCAGTATTTAAGTTCACTTTGCTGATATGCACCTATTAATGACAATTAGTGCACTGATTTGTTGTAAATCAGTCTGTTGTTACTGCAGATTTAACTCTACTAAAGGCCAGTAGATCATTCTTGAGGCACGTGCGCGCCCCCCACGCTAACGGTTGAACGCCCGTGCCGGTAGTCGCGGACGTCGTGGTTTTACAGTTTGGTGCCAGAGTGCATACAAGTGAGTAGTGCGGCGGTTTAGTTGTCAAAGGCCAGTAGCAGCGTCCAGAGATATACTGATCAGTAGATCGCTCTTGAGGCACGTTCAGAAGTAAAAGAAAAATTAAATATATTTAAAAATTATAAAAAAAAACAATTCAATTTAAAAATTATGTTAAAGAAGTAACTAAAATTTCTCTAGGTTCTAAAATATTTCAGGTAAATAGCATCATTCTCATCGAAAATAAATAATTGCCAGTTTTTGGCCGCATTGATAAAATTTTTGTGAATCAAAATAATGACATGTTTCATTTGCCTTTGCCAACTATTAAAGCTATAGGTTTTAACGAACATTACCATTCCTTTGTGGTTGACACAACCAAGTTGCTCACATTTGTGTTTTTTGATTGTTTGGAGTGTTTTAATACTCACACAATGATTTCTAAATACGGAACGACATTAGCAAATTTCAGTTACTAAGAATTATTATAGGTAGATTTTTTTTGTTTCCTGTCATATCATAGCCTATTTTACTGAATTGTTTTTTTATTTATAAAAAGTTAGAGAAAACTTGAGTACCTATTTGTGCAAAACCCAAATGGAATCTATGTTGTGTTGTTTTTATATTAGAACATGCATACCTAATAATCTATAACCTAATAAATGTACTTACAAGTATATTTGTTAGTATTATTGCTTCTTCCGCTCATTCTGTCATACTGCCATTTTAGTGTGTTTCTCATTATTTTCATAATATGCAAAATCGTTGAAAATACGAGTATCATTAGAATAGCCTGAGATTTTTTGTGAGTGCAAAAAAGGATAATCCTCTTAATCTGTCAATCATTAGATTAATCTGTCAATCATTAGATTTTTTAATGATCTAGGTCACTAAATTAATTTTTTTAATACATCTTGCCAATTATTTTATATAGAAAGAGAACTGATTTGCGCCTATAATAATAGCTATAGGTACATGCTCGCGGATCAGATTTAATTTTAGTGGCTAAAAACACTTTAAGCCTTCTAACCACTAGTAAATCCTTACTAGAGCATATATTGGATCTGTTAACCACAGCAAGGGAGCTGATTTGGTCCTAATAGCAAAGCCTTCTAACCACTAGTAAGTCCTTACTGGAGCACAAAATTGGATGTTTTAGGCACATCAAGGGCCACTAGTAAGCATAGATTTGGATCTATTAACCATAGCAAAAAAGCTGATTTATGGTAAGTATGGCATCTAATTATCATATGTAATATCACTAGTGCCAGAAATTTTATCGATAATTTTTTCGAAAGTGCTATTTTGCCTAGAAAGATCACGAGCATAAATTGGGCTTTTATTTTATCTCTGAAAATAAAAGCCCAATTTGTACGAGTGGTTTTGCTAATGGGCAAAATAGGGCTTTAGAATAAAATTATCTAGAAAAATTTCCGGCACGAGTGGTATTTGTCGAGATTATTTCACGAATATGATTTAATAATTTCTGTATTGATTTTTTCTATGTTTACATTTCCAAAACGACTCATTTTGAACGAGTTTATTGACAGCTTCGACTGTAGCGACGCTTGGGTATCCAAGGCAAATGCGATTATATCTACACCCTGTCGGCGTTGGTTTATTTTCTGAATGTGTCATAAATTTAAACGGAGGCGGAGGTCTAAATAACAAGAATTTAGCAATGTAAAAGTTTTATAATAAATTCATTGATATAATGCTTAATAATACCGCAACATAATTTATAAGCTTCATAATTTAGAACAGTGTGAAACACACAAACTTTAAGAAGTAGGTACGTGTTTGTATCCAACAGATTCGCGGTTGCTAAGCAACGAAGCGATAATTTGCACAAGTGCAATTACCGGTAATTGCACTAGTGCAAATTATCGCTAGCAGAGGCATATCATTGCTTGGATTTTTATGGAAGGAGCTACCTTATTGGATGCAAGCAGTATGAGGGAAATAATCACAGAAAAATATTCTATTATTCATAGCAAGGTTATCGGATACTAGCGACAATTAGGCATGCTTTACCAAAACTTGTTTGATTGTGGCAGCAACTGACTCTTGCTGGCGCCTATTGTATGCAGATATTTTGCTGCGGCTATTAAAATTTTTTTAATGGTTAGTAGAAATTTTTTTCGGTGTAGTTGTCAAGCAGCTTATCTTTTAGATTAAAAGTTAAACCATATACAGTGGGTATGCTTATTGGGGATAATAATTATTGTAGATATTAATTTTCAGATAAATAAGGCAATAATAGATAATATGTCAGCATTTAAAATTGTTCAGACAATAGAAGAGAGGCAAGTTTGCCTGACTATAGTGCCAAGTGGGTGGGAACAAAACGGTGTCCTCTATTGGCCTAAAAATAAAACCTTAGCAGTCAAATTGCAGAAACAACCAAATTCTGCACCAGCTGATGTTAAAAATAAATGGGAGAAAATCATGTGCGTTGAAAAGAGAGAACTGTTAACATCTAAGGAGGCAGAAAAAGAGCTTTTACGTATGGAAGCAATGGAAGATACCGACTATGAATACAATGGCAAACAAGCAGCCAGTTGTAACAAAAAGCCAAAAAAAGCGAATATTCCAACTATAATATATGATTTAAATTGTTTGGTACCAAGCTCAATGATAGCAGGGGTAGGTCAGAATGAAACGATGACATACCAGGTTTAATATTAGCTATGAATTTTTGTAGGAAAACGAGTCGCTGGACAATAAGGATAATATTGGTACTGAAAGTGTCAAAGCGGTTAATCAGGAAAGATATTATTATTTTTATTATTTTTTGCAGGATATATCTGTCAACAACAATATTGTTGTTCTCCAAAACGAAGTTATCAAGGTATATACAGGGTGTCTACTTTTAAGTGTATACAAATCGATAAAAAATGTATTTTTTGAGATATTTTCAAAAACCTTTTTTGTTCGAAAGGTCTTCAAAAAACGCTTCTTTTGACGTTTTTACTTTTGTCAAAATGCAAATCCAGGGACGGCTACGATTTTTTTATACCCCGATTTTCACAAAAACCATTTAACGGTTTTTTTGTTTAAAATCTGACACAACAGCGTTAATCAGGACACCCCAAAACCCCCAGATACTAAATTTGAACAAAAAATGTAGAGGGTGTTCGGTTCTACACCGTGTTAAAGTTGAGCAAAATAGGGACTTCAAAGGCACCTGGCGAGTTAAGCGTGCCATGGAATTATTTCAAAACAGTGGAAGAATTAACAGGACCACCCAAAGTGTTGATGGAAGAAATTGCAAGAAGAAATATACAGGATGTTTTTCTTTACAGCGTCTCAAATTTCCGATTTTTTTCGAATTTTATGCCTACTGAAAAGTAAAGCCATGGACAACGTCATTCGCTACGCTAGCGCGCCTTATTTGAAAATTGGAATTATAACCAGGTGTATTGTTGGTTGCATAAGGTAAGGATCCTATTATATTTTGGGAACTGATATACGGGGTAGTGAGGAAGTAATAAGCAATAATCACAACGTAACAAGAGGTAGAGTAGAAATGGAGCATTTTATTAGTTTGGAGATATCGGAAAATAAAAATGCTACAACTTCATGAACAAACTGATTTAAAAAAACCATTTAAATCGTTAGGTTTGCCTTTTCCCCAATAAAACCAATTACCATCAGCTGTAGTCCAGGCATTTCATGAATATTAAATAAAATAGGCCAAAGTTCTTCTTTAGAGCTCTTATAAATGGGGAGTTCATCAATATTGCGTTTATTGAGATTGTTTTTAAGGTATGTTTAAAATGCAATATTCTCCAAACCTTGATGGCAGTATTGTCTATTATCTCCAATATTCCAAACCATATTCACTGTTCTATGTGTTTTTAGCAGAGTACGTGGATCTTGCATCTTACATCTGGCATGATAATGTTTATAATTGTTGCTAACGATTTAAGTGCATTGTGTCTAATATTGTAGTCAACAGCCCATTTTCTTATATTCGACAAAAAGTCGAGGTCTTTAGTTAAGTGTTCATTACTTGTCTAATCTTCGTCGTTTAATTCTACTAACCAATTTTTTTACTACTTTCTCTTCATTAATAACTTCGGCTTGGGATAAAAATTCTTGAAATGTGTCATCGTGGTTATGGGAAGCATTATCGATGACAGGCACAGACCTTAAACAGGGAGTCACACAGATGGTTGAGGGCGCCTATAGGGATGTACACTTATAATTTCCTTCTTCCATTTTTGATTAAATGTTCCACTTTTCTTAACAACCACCCACTTCTCCAAAAAACTCAACATATTTATTCACTAAAGATAACAAACAGGCTGCAACAAATAACTGCCACGGCACTAGTGACTACAATGCGCAGGCACAATCTCACATCCATCTTTTTTACGAGTTCTAAGAGTACATAGTTTTAACACATCGTTTTAATAATAATGAAGTTTTATCCAGGGAATATAAAGAACATTTTGATTTATAATAGAATAGTTGCTTTTTTGAAGGTAAACATAAAACCTTCAAGTATTAGCTTTTATTATGTTCTATAAGGACGTTATAAAACCAGTTATTAATGCTACCATAAAGCCATATTTTAATTAAGGTAAGAAAGTTTTAGAAGGACTTCCTAAATGCCATTAACAAAGCATTTACAAGAGAACATTCACTATAAGAGTATTGTCTCTTATAAAATATATCTGGA
This sequence comes from Pseudeuparius sepicola, assembly GCA_963920635.1. NCBI lineage: Eukaryota > Metazoa > Arthropoda > Insecta > Coleoptera > Anthribidae > Pseudeuparius > Pseudeuparius sepicola. The sequence goes on along the minus strand of OY987307.1, from coordinate 11,305,614 downwards.
GGAATGCTATAAAACTTCATTATAAAACCATCACGCTCTAAAGATGGATTTATAAACTCGACGTTTGCGTTGGCGCTCGTCGTTGCCGTTTGCGTCGAAAATTCAATCCCTATATTTTACGTGTAACCGTTTATAAACGTCGTTGAACGTTACCGTCTGCGTCGTATGCCGTCCGAGATAAACCAATTTAATCTTTCACGTCCCGCCGTTCGTAGCAATTCGACGTAGTCCAATAAAAATTAAGTTCAGCGGTCACGTGGTGTTTTGTTTAGCTGACATTTCTGGACGCAAACGGAAAGTTTATAAAATGCCTGCTACGGAAGGCAATGACGAACGTCACAGTCAACCGCGAGCGCCAACGCAAACGTCGAGTTTATAAATCTCTTACTTTTGTGTATTTTGCATTTATCCTGGCCTTGTTACATATCTTGACACATCTATGTCACATTAAAACTGTTATAAAACTGTTCAAGAGCATTTGGAATTTAAAATGTTACTTGGGTCATCTACCTATAAGTACGAAGACAAGATCACGGACGACATCAGTTGAGACCGAGCACATAGCAAGAGACCACTGAAGATGCTTGCTGCAATGACCAGTGAAACGTTTGGTGAAAATCAGTACCGATCCCGGCAGAATATCCCAGAAGCCCAGTTTTATACTAAGAAAACTTGCTTATCAGTTGGCCAATAAATTGAATTTGAAGCACTAATTCGATAAAGAAAGTCAAATAGCGGGATGGGATAAATGGTACAGTAAGGTTCTATCACTATGTTGTTTTAAAAGTTTCTATCTTTACTTGTTTTTAAATTATCGGCTGTTAAAAAAATGTATGCCATCACAGCCGGATCTAGCAGGTAGGGCATATGAATATCGAGGATGACAAATACGGAGAACAAGAACAACTACAACAAATGGATCTCTTCTTAAGGATTTGAACTAGTGATTTGCGTCATCATCAGTTGGACTGGCACCAAATAGTGTCTCATAAAAAGGCTTAAGATCTTCAATATGGAGACTTGGCTTGAGGCACATGAAACTTATTATATAATCAACGGATACGTAGGTATTCACTGTTCATTCCTGCCCCGTTGCCAGAGGTGGAGGTGTAACAATGTATACAGTAACCGGCAGAAAGTTGGACACAAATGGAAAACTTTTTTATTATTAATTTCTCAGAAAATTTTATTATTGATAAAAGTTGGTGCATCATTTCAAATTCAAAACGCATATACCAAAATTTAAATATCTCTTTTTGGATACGAGGTACATTCAAAAATGCCAAATAGCTTAAGAGTAAACTACCCTTATTTTTGAAAATACGGTAAAAAGTTACTTACAAAAGTTGTTTGTAATCAAAAGTGGATGTAATATCTAAAGTCACAGCCACCTAGTAAAAAAAAAAGAAATTTAACTTTTTTGTATTTTTTTCGATCACCCTGTGTATTACAAAAAAAAACAAAATACCGCAAGCGCAACTTATCATCGGATAACACATGAATTTGCTACTTAACTATAATTTTATTCGATTAGCACCTAGAAATTTAAATTAATCGAAATCAAAGTTTAAAAATATTAAATTTTTGTGTCCATTGAATAAAATAAGTAGTTTTTTGGCAAATTTTAATAATAAGTAATTTAAACGAAAACAGTAACTAAAAATAAATTTGCCAAAAAATTTGTTCAACTCTGTTTGCCTTTGGGACAGCAGCATTTTAGGATTCTCAATAACGGAGAGGACATTATCCATTTCATTATCTTCGTTACCTGTTACATTTTTTCTATGTGGTACTTGACATTTATTTTGCACTGAACTGAACTGCTTAAAACTCCTAAGAATTTTTGCCACAGTTGAGTAGTTGATGTTTTTGTCTGGATGTCGTTCATTGAAAATATCTGATGTTTCTCGACAAGTATGATAATAATTATTACCGTGTATTAAAACAATTTCAACTTTATCTTGAACACTAAGTGCAGGCATAGTTGCAGAATGACAATAACGGAGTTTGACATGTAAAATAATTCTTCGCCGACAATTATTGTTTTCAAAGCCAACTTTGCAAGAGTTATTATTGGCCATAGCATGGATTATCCTATTAATCTCGTATTTTGTTCGATAGGTACCTCTAAGCAAATTTATTTTTAGTTACTGTTTTCATTTAAATTACTTATTATTAAAATTTGTCAAAAAAAACTACTTATTTTATTCAATGGACACAAAAATTTAATATTTTTAAACTCTGATTTCGATTAATTTCATTTTTTAGCTGCTAATAGAACAAAATTAAAGTTAAGTAACAAATTCATGTGTTATCCGATGATAAGTTGCGCTTGTGGTATTTGGTTTTTTTGTAATACACAGGGTGATCGAAAAAAATACAAAAAAGTTAAATTTATTTTTTTTTGACTAGGTGGCTGTGACTTTAAATCTGACATCCACTTTTGATTCCAAACAACTTTTGTAAGTAACTTTTTACCGTATTTTAAAAATAAGGGTACTTTACTCTTAGCTATTTTGACATTTTTGAATCTACCTCGTATCCAAAAAGAGATATTTAAATTTTGGTATGTGCGTCTTGAGTTTGAAATGATGCACCAACTTTTATCAAGAATAAAATTTTCGGAGAAATTAATAATAAAAAAGTTTTCCATTTGTGTCCAACTTTCTGCCGGTCACTGTATAAAATACAATATCAGAGTGCACGAAGTTGATAAGTCTGCAACAAAAGTGTACAGCTGGCTTTGTGTGGATATTGGTGATCATAATTTAAAAGTTAGTGCAATATACAAGCCACCATCTTATCAGATCGATGAATTTCTGTCAATTCTAGAAGATGTTCTAGTTAGTCATCAAAAAAATCATATAGTTGACGAGATTAATATTAATTTGTTAATTTGTCCAGTTCCATTCGCCTATCTCTAAATAGAATGAAGACCCACAAAGTTAGTTTTAGGGTATGCATCTCGGTAGCTTGAGGAGGCTATGACTGGCGGGAGAGGATGGCTCTGACCGACCAGATGAAACCATGACTTGTGAGTTGCTGATTTGGGGCATCTGACTCCGTAGGGTGCACTCCCTGACCCCCAACTCGGGGCCCACGGAAACTTACGGACCACCGCGCAGCGAGCCGTTCCCGCTGTGATGTCACCGTAGACGTCCATATGCCGGCCGCAGCGCGTCTGTGAGGGATCAGCCCAATCCTTTTACTACTATGTATTACTTGTATTAGGTAACTTATGTGTATATATTTTAAATACAGGACAGAGAGCTACTGCTACTAGAGTATTGGTTCTATTTAAAAAATGCCAGATCAGTGCTGTGTGCTGGGATGCAAATCAAACTATACCGGAGAAGTATACAGGGTTTCCCAATGAAAATTTCCCCCCCCCCCCAAATTAGAAAACCAAAATATATTTCAAAATTCGCCGAGACCAGTCGATTTTTGTTCTTGGGGGAAGCTTTTTTTACAATAAAGCCAACTCGATACGTTCATCCCCCTAATCCCTAGCAACACCAACTTTAAAATTTCAAATGGAACTACCTCACTTGTGGAGCATCATTTTAAAGCCCTTTTAATTGCGAATACAGTGATGCGTCATATTTAGAAATCTGTTGAGATTTGACAGAATTATTCGCTAAAAACGGAAAAGTTTGAATTCATATATGAACTTTTTTCTTTTGCTTCAGATTTTTCATTTGTACGACTTGTTTGTAAACTGATCGACACGTCAATAAAAACTAGGTAATTTGGTCATGTGTAGTAGATAAAAAACTTATTAGTGGCGGGCATTTGTGTAGAAATTACTATGCGTATAGTGGATTGTCAACTTTCCGTTTTTAGACAATAATTCTGTCAAATCTCATAACAGATTTCTAAAAACGACGCATCACTGTATTCGCAATAAAAAGGGCTTTAAAATGATGTGCCACAAGGGGGTAGTTCCATTTGAAATTTTAAAGTTGGGGTTGCAAGAAATTAGGGGGATAAACATATCAGGTTGGCTTGGCTGTATATACAGTGTGTTTCACTTTAAGTGGCGACAATTCATTATTTTTTAACGGGGCGGCCTATTTTTGAAAACTTTTTTTTAAAAATATGGTACTCCAAAAGCTCTACATCCAGGTACATGCTATTTTAAAATTCGCCCTTTCCCTAGCCTACTACGATAACAACTAAGTATATAAGTATATTAGGCATTTTTTTACGAAAAAAAAAACAAACAAATATCTCTATCGATTTAAGCACATCTGGATACCCCGAATACCAAGTTTAAATGTAACTTATACCGAATGTTCACAATTTAGGTGCAAAAAATGAAAAAATCGACTTTTTGAGGGTGCCCTGTGTAAACGATACTGAGTCCCTTCCAAATGTTAGGTTGCCAATGGATTGGGAGCCACAGACTCTATCAATTTGCACAATATCATCCGCTTATCTAATACAGAGTGTTCATAATAAATATCAGAAAAATCGGTACGATTATTTTGTTACTACATGTGCCACGAAATTTTAAAAACAAAGTCTATCTTTTTATTCTTGCTTCTAATTTGCAGGAAATATGCATTGTGTTACTTTAAATCAATTCAATTCAAATAAAAATTTTAAAAATACCTAATTATTTAATTTTTACTTTTTTTACAGACTAGTACAGAAAAGTAAGGAAAAAGTAACAAAAGGTCGGTACATAATTAAGTTTTAGAAGCAAGAATAAAAAGATAGACTTAGTTTTTAAAATTTCGTGGCATTTTAGCATGCCGGCCCTCTTGATGAAGGCCCGCAGCTCACCCACCCCGACACCATACACATCCTCCGCGCTCAGCTTGGCTGAGCCGAAGGACTCAAATCTGACCCTGTCAAGTGCAGGGCACTCGGTGACCAAGTGGTACGGGGTATCTTCATCCTCCAGACACCATCTGTACTCAGGCTCCCCTCCCACTCCTATAAGGTGCAGGTGGCGAGCCAGGCAGCAGTGTCCGGTGAGGACCCTTACCACTCCCCTCAACTCCGACCTTGGAAGACGCAGCAGCTCCTTAGACAGGGCGGCAGATGGCCCACGAATCATGAGCCTAGTCTGCCTCACCCCCGGAGCCCGGCGCCACTCCTCAACGAACCTGCCATGCAGCCATTCCCCATTGGTCTGCCCACTTAAAGTGAAACACACTGTATATTTATATTTTATGAAATATATGTCAAAAGCACATAAAAGCCTTTTGTTTATTATTATTTTTAGATATAACTATAACTAAAATAGTTCTAAATCGGAAAAATGTCAAGCGCGTACACGCCAAGTTCGGACGTCTACCGACGCAGAGCGAAACAGTACCTGATGGCACAGTGGCCCCTAGACCTGGCACAACCACGAGTGGCTAAAAGGCCGATTCTCGTGCAACTAAGCAGAGGGAATCCTATCTGCTTCAGCCAAGGTGGCTAAAAAGCCAATTCCTTGGTTTCCACAGTTTAGGATCAAGTGGTTGCTAAGAAGCAGATGCCACTGAGGCCATACTCTAGGGCTGCAGTGAGTTTATACCGTTGATTCTACTGAATCGGCGGGTGGACTTTGGTTTGTTAATACACTTTACATAAGTAACTGTTTCCCATATTTTCATTATTGACCATTAATTATAAATGTTCTCTAAACACTTATTCATGTAATTAAGGTCGCCAACCTCCAGGTGTAAATATAATTAATATGGTTATCCGAACATAGGCCATAGGCTTTCTGTGTTGCCTTTGTGACAATAGTAAACAAGTACAGACCTCGGAGCACCACCAACTTGAAAAGTGCCCAGTTGTGGCCTTGCTGAAACCACACAATACTCCATTTATTAAAGCCTGTTTTACAAATAAAAATTTTCGTCCAACAAATCCCCCAATAAATCTTACCATTTATTTTTGTGTCATTTGTGGGATGTTCCCTTAGTACCCTCCGAAAAATGTGCCCATTTTATTAACTTTAGGTATTTTTTTCCCAACATACTACATTGGAAATCTTGGAAATTTCTTGCGAGGTATCGGTATCTTGCACATTTTTCACATTTTTAAAATTTTCTAGTATGCATGACAGCTATAAATAAAAAAAAATTAAGTGTTAAGAGAGCACACAACAAACCATGGTTTTTCCAAAGTCTGATAAACTAGGATTAAAACAATCAGTTTTGCCCACAAATTTCATTAAGAATTTTTTTGGTAACTCTTGAAACAAAAAAGTTACATGCCGAAGAAATTTCGGGGATTTTCGGGATTTTGAAAAATATTCGGAAAGTAGGTCATGTATCTCAAGTGTGTTTTTACGCAAAGTTAACTCTTCAAAAAGCAATTTTTTTTCAAATAATGTTCTCAGAAAAATTTGTCAAGATTTTCTCGAGTGGCCCTTCTTAAATAAACACCCTGTATTTTTGTCCTTAACTTTTCGAGAACACCTTGTATATAAATTCTGAAGCTAGATTTGGATTCTCCAGAGAAATCTGCATCATCCTGTTTTAAGCTGGTCTTTTCATTTCAAAAACTAAGGATATAATCGGACTTTATTTGAGGCACCTAATATACCCAGAAAAAGTTTATCTTTTTGCTATGCTATTATACTTAGAAAAATAGTTATTTGTGTAACTAGTGCAAAAAGTGCAGTTTGAGATGCAGTCGAGGTAACTGATGGACAAACTTCATTTCCAGTATTTTTTTGAATTTTGTTTTCTTCATTGCCTGTGAAGGTCTCAGGTTCTTCACTTAAAACTCTTTTTCGAATTGTGAAGTTTCCGGTACTGGTACTTGGTTCACCTTCCACAATTTTAGCAGCTACCTATTTCAGTTTTTTTTTAGAAATTGAATTTTTAGTAAAAGTATTTATACCAACAGGTTGAACGGAGTATTTTCCGTTATAATATCTTATAAAGAATCTAGTGTGACTGGTAGACTGGGGACGAAGGGATGCATTTTTGCGATACATTTCAACAAAATTCTTATTACAAATAATGATCGAGGTTTGTTTGTCTTGCTATTGGGCATTTTCACAGTTATAATAGAATCCATGTCGTTATCATTTAATGGTAATTTCTGTAACTCATCTCTGCGGCATGCTCCTGCAATGCCAAATAGGTACAATCGTCGATTCAATCAACGGTCCAATGCAACTATCTATAACAATACACAAATAAGTAGGTATAAAGTTAAAAATCGGCCAAGTGCAAGTCAAACTCACACACGAAGGGTTCCGTACCCCGTACAATATCTAACAATACATATTTTAAAAAAATACTTTAGTCAAAAAAAAATAAGAAAATAAAAAACTTTGCCCCAGAGCGTGGTTTCGAACACCGGAACTCTAGGTTATGAGCCCAGTGCGCTTCCACTCAGCTACTTCGCTTATTGAGAAATATTAGTTAGTTAGCCGTGTCAACATTGTTGTGGGATATCTTGACTTGTTGCTTGTATATTGGGTTGCCTAATGGTAGAAATTATTTCGAATGTATTTTGGGTTGCCGCCTAAGTTTGTGAAGGGTTCTGATTGGTCCTGTCATGAATGTCACTTGTCAAGGAAGAAGGAGAATGTCTGGGTAACTCTCGGCCCCATTCCCAATTATTCACATGTCGCAACCAGGAACAGCTATCCTGAAGCCTCTTTTATATTGTGTACAAACCAAAGACGGATGTAAACCAAAACGATAAATAAAAAACTATTGTGAACCCCCAAACATCGTGGTCATTCTTTGAAGAATCCTGAGAGAAGTAACCAAGGCAGAAGGCCGAGAACAAGGACGGTTATTCGGTGAACATGGCGCCACAACGTGGGGCTTACTGATCGGTAGTGACGTGAACAGGTCGACTGAAAATAGGTTGCGGTTTTGCTGTGCAAAATGGAGCAGTGGAAAATTCTAGACACAACACCAAAGAGTGGAGAGCAAGGTAGGATCGTAAACTTATCAAATGTCGACGATGGTTATGGCATCAGTAAGCAACCTGATGGTTGTTCGAACCCACAACAAGATGTCCATGCTAAGGGGGTTAATAATAATAAGTCATACGAAAACTCAACGACAAATCCTTTCTCACCTATTTGTCAATCTGCGAATCTCGAGTTTAGGGAACAAACATTCGTTCAGTCGACTTTTTATCAAAACCAGGAAACAAATCATTCCTCAAATGCAAGTACATTATCTCAAACGAACTATCAATCAAACGACCAAACTATTTCGGCAATAACAGCAGCTTTCTTATCTGCAGTTCAGGGATTAGCAAGTAACAAAAAAAAACAATGAGGCTCCGAAGAAGTTTTTCTGTACCTTTTCGGGACAATATTATGAGAATCCAGAACAGTTTATTGGGCAGCTACAGCAATATTTTTTAGATAACAAAATCTTTGATGAGTCAGAAAAAACCCTATTTGCCATTGATAATTTAACGGGGGAAGCTAGAAAATGGGTAAAACCATACTGTCCATTAAATATGAATTTTGAACAGTTTCGGGATAGATTCCTGAACCAGTACAACAGCACTCAAATAAGAGCTAGAAACATTTCACGTTTGTATGGGGAAAAGCAAAATATAAACGAACCTGTAGATATATTTATTGAAAAAAAATCTGCACTGTTCCAGCGTTTTATGCCAGCCACAACTATAAATATGCAAGCTTCCATTATTTTAAATTTACTAAGACCTGAACTTAGAGTCAACCTAAGAACTATTTCAGAATTTTCAAGTTTGAGCGAGCATCAGAGTACAGCCCAACCGACAGCTCAACATTAAATGACGACTCACCCCAAACCCTTGTCTCATTACCGTCTGATCAACTAAATGAGGTTAGTTTTTTCCATAATTTCACAGACCATTTTAATTCACAAAATTGTATTCCTATTTATGCTATTCGTCGGGCACGCTATCTACCACATGTACCAGTTCAGATTTTTGGAAAAACAGTGGATGCTTTGTTGGATACAGGGTCTGCAGTAAATGTTATTCGAACACCACTCGTTTCCCCTGTTGTTCTACCAAATCAAAAAGCTCAAACAACGCAAATGATTCTGTATGCGTGTGTGTTGACAGAGCTTCATGGGGGTCGATTTTTTCAGATTTTGTAATTAATGACCACATATTTCATTCCCCGTTTGAGGTTATTTCTGAACTTCAGGAGGAGGTGATATTGGGAGCTCCTTTTTTGGAAGAAAACAAGGCAATTCTAGACTATCCTAGAAAATGCATGTATGCAGGTGTTGAGAACTGAGGAACATTCTTTTGGAAACAAATTCCTTACCCTTTCAAAAACAATTTCGAATGCCCTACTGATTTAAAATTTCCGGATTTATATAAAGCAGATCTTTCTAAACTTTTCTCAGAATTTGGCGATTTATTTTCTACCTATTATCATCAGCCTACAACAAATTCTACTAAGCATGTGATTCGGATAAAGAAAGATGAGGTTGTGCAACTGCGGCCTTATCCAGTGTCACCAAAAAATAAACAGGTTCTTTATGAGCACATTCAGCAGATGCTACAGTCAGGAGTCATTGAACCCAGTAATAGTGAATATGCGTCACCTATCGTACTTGTGGACAAACAGGGGTCCAAGCCACGTTTTTGCATAGATTTGAGCTCTGATTTGATTAGAGCTCTCAATAACATTACCCTTGATGAACCTTCAAACCTTCCAAAGATCGCAGATATAATGAAAGATCTTGGTAATGCTAAAATATTTTCGGTTTTCGACCTTAAGAGTGGATATTGGCAGGTGCCTTTATGTCATGAGTTCAAGAAATATACGGCCTTTTGTACTCCGGATGAAGACCTTTACCAATTTAACGTTATGCCTTTTGGGTTAAAAAATGCACCCTCCACTTTCCAGAGGCTCATGACCCATGAGGTACTTGCAGGGTATCTGCATAAGTTCGTAATGGTGTATTTAGATGATATCATCGTTTATAGCCCCGATTACTGTTCTCACCTGTACCATCTAAGACTCATTTTGGAGCGTCTTCGCCTCCACAATTTGCATATTTCTCCAACTAAGTGTCAGATTGCCTCTTCTAACATTGATTATTTAGGTTTTCATATAGCTCAAGATACTAACACACCTCAAACAAAACACGTTGATATTATTCTAGATTTTGCCATCCCGAAAACAAAAAAACAGTTACAATCTTTTTTGGGTACGTGTAATTGAGTGAGACAATATATACCAAGTATGGCCAATTACACACTACCATTGACAAGGTTGTTACAAAAAAATGTGCGATTTAAATGGTCTACTGAACAGGACGTGGCTTTCAATCAAATTAAGAAACTAGTTGCTCAACCTTTAGTATTGCATCGACCGAATTTGGATGAGAACTTCATTCTCCAGACAGACGCTAGTGATCTAGGAATGGGGTGTGTCCTATTTCAAGAGGGTCCAAATAAAACTAGAAAAATTATATCCTATGCTAGCGCTACTTTCTCCAAGATTGAGTCCCATTATCATGTGAATGAAAAAGAGTGTTTAGCCATGGTGTGGGCGATCAAGCGGTATAGACACTATCTTCAAGATAAACCCTTTATTTTGAGGACAGACAATAAAGCTCTAGTTTGGTTGCAAAAGAACAGGGATACCAAGGCTAACTCGTTGGTCTTTGTTACTACAGGAATTTTCCTTCTCCATTCAACACATAACTGGTAAGGATAATGAGTTGCCAGACTTTCTATCGAGAAATCCTAAAGGGAACCATGATATTAAGGGAGATATTGAAGAACGATTTTGCTTACCTTCCTTCGACACCACTCAATTTTCTGTTTCTGAGAAGCAACCCCTAATAATGAACACCATTTGTACAAATTTTGACCTATTTCAAGACATTGTAACCGCACAAGCTAACTCAGCGGATATTCAACAGAAAATCCAAAAACTTCAGAACTTAACCCAACAGGAACCTAAGTCAAAAAGGGACCGGACCTTCTTAAAGAACTACAAGTTTGAAGATGAGTTGCTTTGGAAGAAGCACTCATCCGGAAACAAATTGGTGGTACCCAGAGACAACATTTTTAAGGTAATTCTCCACCACCACAATTCTGCTACTAAGGGTCACCCAGGACGCGAAGAAACAGCCCGAGATATATTTCAGAGATATTACTTCAAAAATTTACATCGGACAGTTGGCAACTACATAAAAAAATGTACTGTTTTTTCTGCCGTGAAGACTATGCCCCAGAAAGCTGCTCCTTTGCGATCTCACTCTCCCTCCCATCCATGGCATACCATAAACATAGACATTTTGGGACCTTACCCTCCATCTAATCATGGCCACCAATACATACTAGCTGTTGAGGATGTATTTACAAGGTGGGTGGAAGCGAAGTCGTTTAAGAATGTTGACAGCCGTAATATAGCAGATTTTTTGGAAGAAATTTTTTGTCGTTTTGGAACACCGAAAGTTATAATCTCGGATAATGGCCCCCAATTTTTGGCAAGAACCTATGTAGATATGGCAGAGCGTAATGGAATCGACCTCTTTTATACTCCAATATATCATGCTCGAGCAAACCCCATAGAACGCCGAAACCAAGAATTGAAGAAAATTATTAGAACCCTCCTTGCCGACCAGCCCAAGCGAAATTGGCAACAAGAACTAGTAAAAGCTTTACGGATACTCCGTTCTAGAAAAAATGCAGCTACCAATCTCACTCCTAGTAGAGCTTTATTCGGATATGAGTTAACACTGCCCGGAAATTGGAAGTTACCAGCGTCACTTCAGCCTACGAGAGACTACTCCCCTGAACGAAGACACCTTGGGATTTATAAGGCCCAAGACCAATATCAATCCAAGTATGCCCTCAAAAATGCAAGACCCTCAGTGACTTTCCAAGTTGGGGATTTTGTCCTAGTACGTGACAATAGGCAGCAGAAACATGCTTTTGATCCCATCTGGTCTGGGCCTCATGAGGTAGTGGATACCCATGGGAATCTCGTGTATGACATTTTACGTGATGGTAAGGTGTTTCGGGTACACATTGACGATTTAAGACAAGCTTCATCTGGATGCGACCTACCCACAGACTGGACAGAGGATGAAACTAGGATTTCTAATGAGGATTGTACAGATTCTGAAGTGGCCAGTCTCGATCAACCTCAATTATCTATAGTTCAACCATCCACTAGAGCTGCTTCGTCGAATGTATCTACAAATGGTTTAAGCCCACCAAACTTTGATAAGTCTGGATCTGAACCTGAAGGTCAGAGTAGTACCCAGTTCAACGAAGACGTGCCTTCAGTTATGACTTCATCGACAAACATTCCAGCGCCAAGACTCTCTGTGTATAGAAACACCGAAGAGCATGCGAGCGAGTCCTCTTCTGACGAAGATGAACGGCAAGATCACCCTAATTCTACCTTATCCAACTCCTTCCCTTACCAGAACTCTACCCATTCCTCGGAGATGACCTCAATGGTAGAGTCTAGCCCAATGACTCCCGTTGATGCATCCTTCCTCCAAAACCATACGGGAGTGAGTACCAGAAACACGCACCAGCTAAGGCCTAGAACCATACGACGACCACATTCCTGTTGTGAGCTAGACTAAGCTCCAACTACCGACTTATGAAGACTTACCTGTGATGTACCCAACTAGCTAAGTTCTTTTTGAATAGTTGTAATAGGTAGGTTAAGAAAAAAACTTATTTTTATTGTATTACTATACCAGTTTAATGTGGATTTTGTGCACTTGTACTGAACTCTATAACTTGCAGTATGTTCTACCATACAGTACCTTTTTTAAGTTAGTTAGTTCCATTGTTCTACTATACTGTACTGGTTGCGACACTATTCGTCCAGGGGGGAGTGTTGTGGGATATCTTGACTTGTTGCTTGTATATTGGGTTGCCTAATGGTAGAAATTATTTCGAATGTATTTTGGGTTGCCGCCTAAGTTTGTGAAGGATTCTGATTGGTCCTGTCATGAATGTCACTTGTCAAGGAAGAAGGAGAATGTCTGGGTAACTCTCGGCCCCATTCCCAATTATTCACGTGTCGCGACCAGGAACAGCTATCCTGTAGCCTCTTTCATATTGTGTACAAACCAAAGACGGATGTAAACCAAAACGATAAATAAAAAACTATTGTGAACCCCCAAACATCGTGGTCATTCTTTGAAGAACCCTGAGAGAAGTAACCAAGGCAGAAGGCCGAGAACAAGGACGGTTATTCGGTGAACAACATGTGTTAATAAAAATCCAAACAACTATTACATTACCTTTATTTTACTTTTATTATTTGTTGTTATAGTGGCCACACACACTCTGTGAAAATGTCAAGTGTCTACCTATTACGATTCAAAAGATACAGCTGTATAAGGCATAGTTGGTGTCCCGTGGGGTTTTCTGAAAAGATTTTACATAAAAATACAGGGCACCCGTACCTGAAAAAGTCACACATGGAATAACCGATGGGCCTCTGAGTCCCCAAAGTCCAAAATCGGTAGGAAATTTGGAAATTCTCCACAACAAAACAATACCAAATGTCAGTCGATGTTTACGAATACATATCGGGGGGTGGGGCTTGCGCGTCGGCTACGATGTATACAGTGTGATCTCGGGGACCTCGCCAAATCGCAAAAAAAGGCGGCCCAAACGGCCGAATGGCTTTTCTGATCGGAGTGCCCACTGGCAGGCGAGAGGCCCGTATCCTTCCACGGCCCCACGCGAAAACTGAACTCGACCGGCACTCCCCCTTCCAATCGGTAGCCATTTTTCCTGAAAAAACGGGAAAAAAAATTCCGGGGGCCGAACGGCTCTCCCGATTCGGACACCCTTCAATAGGGTTGTTCCCCTTGAGCTCGGACGACCGTAAGCAAAATTTGGGCTTGAAATATCGAAAACTGCGTCCTGTAGACAAGAGCATAGGTACATGTATTACTACACAGGAGCGGGAGCCACAACAAGGCCTATGGTCCAGCAGGGCCGGTAGGCGCTTGTTAACAAGTAAAGATGTGTTGTTCCAACCTTTTTTTCCGGAGAAATGGTAGAAACGGCAATGGTATAGGAAACCGAAAATATGATAAAATACTAATTTCTTTGTGAGGCAGCTTACCTTCTGCACAGAATAACAGAAAAATTTCATTGCGATGGCCCAGCTCACTTACAGAAAGTTTCGGAGCTATGATTCCTTGTCTGAATATTACAACGGCTTACAAGGAAATAATCATAATGGTGAATCTAGCAGGCAAAGGGTTTGAAAGGTGAACTCTGCACATATAACGGGTGGGCCAAAAATTTTTGGATTTTTTTTGTTTGATCATTTTTTTTATTTATCAACCAATTTTAAAAAACAAGGCATCATTGCTTGCGGAGAAAAATCCAACATGGCAGCAATACTTTAACTTAGGCCTTTGTTTTTGAAGAAAAAAATGTCGGCATGATGCAGTCAATGCATTTTGAGACCACTGCGAGGAAAATCAGTCCATCGGGGGAGGAGCTATACATAATAAAGGAGCTATACATAATAAAACTTCGTTCGTTCTTTTTCCCATATATTTTTTCATTTTTTAACTGATTTTAAAAAATGAGACATCATTGCTTGCAGAAAAGAACAAGCTATTTACAGAAAACTTCACAATGGCCGATTTTTTAAAATATAATATGGCAACGATGTTTAAATTTAGCACTTTGTTTGGGCTAATTCTTTTTGAAGAAAAGAATGTCGGCATGATGCAAGGAACACCAAAATTGTATAAAATGAACCCTCCTTGCAAGTAGCAAAATAATTGCTTTATGAGACTGAACTATTTTATAAGTATTTTCTAATGCAGAATTAAGGTGCTACGATACCCCCCATTTGCAAGGGTTTCGTAGTTTACATCTCCTACTTGCATTTCTTAATATTTTCACTTGATTTTTTTTTTGTGGCTTAGATAAAACTATGAAGAATCGTCGTTGTGTATCACGAACTGTGCAGGACTAATGCGACACTGTGAAAAAAAAGCCAAACATACCCGAAATTGGACTATATTCGGTTAAGAATTTCGAGTATTTCCGCCGCTCAAAAATAATTCGAAAGACACAACGATGATTGAGGCATTCGATAACATTATTTTAAGACTACTTTCAAGTCGATACGTTTGTTCGTTGGGCTATGATTTGAAAACTACGAACCCATTGCCCGGCAATAAAATGATCCATGAATTGGCCATCCGAGCAGGAATTAGACGTACGGGGATAGGCAGGCGGGTGGGCGTTCGCTGGAACTCGTGGTTCCCCTACTTTCCCCTACATTTTATTAGTCTCCCTTATTTGTGTTTCGCTTGTTTTGAATATTAGCAAATATTTATATTTCCGAGTACCCGAAGGTGAAGAAAATATTTTCTACCGCGACATTATGTATGTCGACTGACATATTATAATACTCATTATTATTATTCCTTCAGGAATAATAAATAAATAATTATTATTCACAAAGTACTGTTTGCTTTTGTGTAAAATGGTTTAATCCCTAGGGCATAAAATGGCCTGGTCGTGCAAAAAGAGTAAATTTAAATTCTAGACCATATTGTGCGCTTGATGTTTACTTAAAAATGTGACAGGTAAAAGCAATATTTTTCTCAAATAAATGGGTCATGTGAAGCTTTTTTGAAAACGAATAATATCCTATGTAATACGATTATTGTGTCAAATCGCTGCATGATAAAAGCTAATTTATATACTTTCCAGAGTATTGAGTATTGATGATAAATCTGACATCCAGTCAGTTTTAGAAACTCGTTCGTTAGAAGATTGTTCGAAAGTCATTGGAGTTGAAAATCGGGCAAAATAAAAATAGTACATTTTATTGTTCCAGTCTGTCGAATTTACAACATTTTAATACATTTTCTAGGAGGTTTGTCAGAAGGTTCTGAAACTGAACGGCAGTCAGGATAATGTTTGATAATGATGTCACAACAGTCACAGTGAAACCAATAGGAGTAATTTGTGGGCTTGTGTGCTTTTATTCCCGTACCTAATAGGATTCCCAAAATTTGAGACAGGGCTACTGGGGTACTAACACATATTTTGCACACTTATTATTCGGATTTAGGTATACCTAGGTATAAGTAGTAGTGGCAGGTGCATAGGGTTTGAGAAACAAACTTTCTGGGAATAATAGGGCTTTGAATGGAACATTTACAAGGGATTAGAAATTAATAGCTCCTATTATCTCACAACTATTACTTTATTTAAAAAAGGAGACCGGTTTCGCAACTCTATAAATTTACCTACATCCTCAGGGCAGGTAGTAGGTATATGTATATGCATAAATAAATAAAGAACCTTTACTTACCTAGCCATTATACAGGGTGTAACTAAACTGATGGTCAAAAATGAAACCACGTATTCTTTGAGTCAAAATAAGGGCACTTCTTCATATATTTTTTTCTCCTACGGGCCATAGTTTTTTTTATACAGAGCGTAGAAGTTTGGAGAAAAATACACATATTTCTTAGTATTTCTAGAAGTATACGAGATATTTTCTTCAAACTTGGCGTGTCACATGAGCAGATCAGCCGTCAAACTTAAGGTTTACATGAAGCTTCTGAGGCTCCCAGTTGCGGAGATACAAGGTGTTAGTAAAATTAATTAGTTCAGAAAAATATGAATACCCTGTATAATCGCATTTTTTTAATTTATTTTGAATGGAAACTTCAATGGTTAACAAAAAGTATCTCTTAGTATTTTTTTCATATTCGCAGCTGTTTCTTAATTATTTCCAAAGAACGGCAACGCTGCAATGAACAATAGTCACTTTAAGAATAAATCTAGCAATCTATGGATGTCAATTAAACTTTATTTAACAAAATACAAAAGCAAAAACAATAATAAAAGAAACGTATTGCTATTAGAAAATTAAATTATTAAATGTTCGAAATGACCGCCGTCTCTTTCAATACACGCAACTATGCATTTCCGGATGTTTATTATTGCCATTGGCAAGTCCATAGGAAAAGTGCATATCCGTCAATTCTTCAAATGAAAATATAATTTTTCAAAATATTGATACTAAAGTGCAAAGTTGGCAGCCAAATGATTCAAATAATGCCAAGTTTAATTGACATCCACAGATTGTTAGATTCATTCTTAAAATGACTTGTTTATTGCAGCATTGCCGTTCTTTGAAAATAATTAAAAAACGGCTGAGAATATGAAAAAATACTAAGAGATACTTTTTGTTAACCATTGAATTTACCATTCAAAACAAATTTAAAAAATGCGATTATACAGGGTATTCATATTTTTCTGAACGAATTAATTTTAATAACACCCTGTATCTCCGCAACTGGTGGCCTCACAAGCTTCATATTAACCTTAAATTTGACAACTCATCCGCTCATGTGACACGCCAAGTTTGAAGAAAATATCTCATATACTTCTAGAGATACTAAGAAATATGTGTATTTTTCTCTAAATTTCTACGCTCTGTATAAAAAAAACTATGGCCCGTAGGAGAAAAAAATATATGAAGAAGTGCCCTTATTTCGACTCCAAGAATACGTGGTTTCATTTTTGACCATCAGTTCAGTTACACCCTGTATATTTGAAATATACAGGGTGGTTCACTTTTATGTGGTAGGCCTTTAACATTAGATAGAAAAAGATAATCTAAAATGAAAATTTTATATCAACATATATCGTGAAGTATTTTTTACACTGTCCGAACCAGTGGAGATATTTAAACCAAATTTGATGTGTAGTACCACCTTTTTGACTACGATATTTAGTGATAATATGAAGGTCCTGAAATAACCAGTGGTGGAGTTATGGGTTTTCACTATCACTAAATTTAAAAAGTAATTAGTACGGACCTGTCTCACATCAACGTAAATTTTTTTTTGTAAAGTTCTTTCAATTCTCTACAAAAAGTGTATCTTGACATTTTTTTGTATCTGCCACGGTTGTGTAGTAAATAAATTATTTCGTTTCCATCTCAGCCTTTTTTGCCTAAAAATGTGTTTTCTAAGATTATTGATAAATATCGCAAATAACAGAAATTAATTATGGAACACTTATCGGATTCAGCTATTTTATTTTTAATTTTATGGAAACAATTTTAAAAATAAACTGGCACTTGGTTTGAGGTACATTCCTTTATTATCATTTTAACATTTTTATCAAATCTGTATTATTTCTTAATAATTTTTATAATTCTAAATTTGTACAACATTCAACAATTGTTCAAAATGTGATCCATTCTGTTGCACACATAATTCACTTCGACGCCTAACGGATTGAACAGCATCGATTAAATTGCCATTTCTCAATTCATCGCACGCATTTCTGATACAATCAATAAGTTGTTCCCTTGTTTCTACAGGAGTCGCATATACTTGTTCTTTTAAAAATCCCCATACGAAGAAGTCCAGAGGTGTTATGTCCGGAGAACGTGGTGGCCAAGCGACCGGTCCCCCTCGTCCGATCCACCTATTTGGAAAGTTATTATTTAACCAGTTCCTCACATTTCGGTGAAAATGTGCAGGACAGCCGTCAAGTTGGAACCAAGCCAACAATCTTAAGTTTAAAGGAATGTCTTCCCACATATTATTATGCTCAGCTACTAAAAACTCCAAAAAATTGTCACCATTCACTCGCTGTGGCAAAAAAAGGGTCCAAACAGATGATGGTTGTACAGTCCAATCCAAACATTGACACTAAATTCGACCTGAAAATTTCTTGGCCGGATTGCATGTGGGTTTTCTTGTGCCCAAATATGCTGATTATGAAAGTTTACTACTCCACGACGAGTAAAACACGACTCGTCCGTCCATAAAATGTTATTTAAAAATTGTCTATTTCCTTCAATTGACTCCAAAATCCATCGGCAAAACACTAATCTTCTTTCTGCATCGCCGGGCCTTAAACCTTGTACGGGTTGTAGATGATACGCATGCCTGTGATCTCTTTTTAAAGCTCGCAAAATTGCAGACTTTGAAACACGTAGGGCCACTGACACTCTTCTGCTACTTGTTGTAGGATTCCTATCGAATTCACGAAGAATCTCATTGTTGCGTCTGACTTGTTGGATATTGTTTTCATTTCCTCGTTCGACGATTCTAGTTCTCAGACCGCGAGTTCTGAATTGCCGGTGCATGTTAACAAACACCGAGGGACGCGGATGGCGCCTATTTGGAAATTGCCTCCGGTATTCTCTGGCTGCTTCCGCAGAGTTCCCATTTGCAACTCCATAGCAGAAATGGATGTCAGCCTGCTCTTCATTTGTAAATTGGAACGGCATTTTAATTATTAACAAAGACAAACTGCGGCGCTGCTACGTTCATCTACTGGATGACAGATTATTGTATTATTAACTGTCAATAAGATTTTCTTTTCCATGGCACACTTATCTTCACCAGTACGGCGATGCAGAAAGGACATTAGTATTTTGCCGATGGATTTTGTAGTCAAAGGAAATAAGACAATTTTTAAATAACATTTTATGGGCGGAAGAATCATGTTTTACTCGTCGTGGTATAATTTAGAATTCTACAAATTTAGAATTATAAAAATTATTAAGAAATAATACAGATTTGATAAAAATGTTAAAATGATAATAAAGTAATGTACCTCAAACCAAGTGCCAGTTTATTTTTAAAATTGTTTCCATAAAATTAAAAATAAAATAGCTGAATCCGATAAGTGTTCCATAATTAATTTCTGTTATTTGCGATATTTATCAATAATCTTAGAAAACACATTTTTAGGCAAAAAAGGCTGAGATGGAAACGAAATAATTTATTTACTACACAACCCTGGCAGATACAAAAAAATGTCAAGATACACTTTTTGTAGAGAATTGAAAGAACTTTACGAAAAAAAATTTACGTTGATGTGAGACAGGTCCGTACTAATTACTTTTTAAATTTAGTGATAGTGAAAACCCATAACTCCACCACTGGTTATTTCAGGACCTTCATATTATCACTAAATATCGTAGTCAAAAAGGTGGTACTACACATCAAATTTGGTTTAAATATCTCCACTGGTTCGGACAGTGTAAAAAATACTTCATATTTTTTCCAACACTTCAACGCCCTGTATCTCGGAAACTAAGCTTTCCCCGATATATGTTGATATAAAATTTTCATTTTAGATTATCTTTTTCTATCTAATGTTAAAGTCCTACCACATAAAAGTGAACCACCCTGTATACATTCAGCCACAAGTCAAAGTTGTACATCATTATTATCTTTTTTTTAAGTATCTCCTCCAAATTTTCTGCAAGCTCTTAGACTATAAGTGATTATCCTTTATTTATTTATTTACTTTTTTAAATCTTATATTGTAGTCCTTGATGATGTAATTTTATAGATTAACAAAACCGCTTACTGATTTTAAATAAACAAATAATAGTTGTGATATAATAGGGCCTATATATTCACTTCCAATCCCTCTAAAATGAACTCTTACAGGGTAGAAAGTTTTCAATTAGATTATATAGATATAAAACATTTTATAGAAGTAGACTTTAGACACTTGTCTAGTCGAAGCAACACTATTATGCAGAACAATTATCCAATCAAGCATTGATAGATGTTCAACTGACCCTAATGTGGTTCAAGAAGAATTGGGTAATCGAATCGTTAATTTAGATTTTATAATTGAGCAATTACAGAAGTTTTTTATACACGAACCCTTCATAGTATGCACCTTTGCTGATATCAAAATGAAACACCTGTGAAATAATAGTAAAATTGCCTCGATGCCAAAAAGCTATGCAGTGTGTTGCCAACGAAAAGTGAATGCCCTGAATAACTCCCAAATAATATCATTTTTGCAATAAAGCAAACAGGCCACCGCCATTTTTTAAATATATATTCGCGCTTCTTCATCGGCATCGGCGAGACTCGTGTGTCCCGTCGGCGGCGGCCGGCTCCCGACTTATTATTTCATATTATCTACACAGAAAAAAAGGCTGTTGTGATTTTAGTGAGTTCATGTATATATAGTCATTTTTACATTACTTTAAATATACAAGCAAATCCATGTGGTCCCAACAATATAATCTATACTTTCGTCGTAATTGCAGATAAACCAATAAGTTTAAAATAGTTTAATTTCCGTTAAGAAGACGTATTGCCACTTCGAATGAAAGCATAACCTGGGTTTTAAAATGTCTTGTTTTATTTAAACAATTAAATTTATTTTATTTAAATAATAATAATTCTCACCCTCGGACTACTCCAAACTATATAAGAGTATCCCAGAAGCAACTGAAAAAACATTATAATTCATTGGATGAACAAAGCAACCTAATTGCAACTTTTATATTCATCAATACAATTAGTAAATCATGTTTTTCAATTTTTATGGTATTCAAGAAATTATTAGAATTACATATTAGAATTCATGTCAAATACAAGTTAGATTGAATTAAGTACTTTTTACTCGACTGAACTAAATCTCCTATTACAAACACGTTAGTAAAAAAATACTGTGACCTTGACTGAGCAATTTACCAAAACGAATGATGGCAAATTTCTCAGTTAAGGTTTTGAATCAACCCTACACTCTATATCGGTCCTAGTCATAATGAACACTGTGCAAGTGAATGGCAATAGAAGAGCTATTAATAAACTGGGGGTTACTAGAACCACTAAAATTAAATGTTATTAATTTATTGATCTCATCTGCAACATTTCTGTTTTTGTCAATTACAAGTTGCTGCACTAGCAACTTGATTTGCATTTTACACATCATTTGCTTATTATTCAGGCAATAATATGATATATTACTAATAATTATAATTGATATTAGTACCCACAATTATTACAAATCCAGCAAAAATTCAATGACAGTAGTTGTAATTTCAGTATAATAATGAACAGTTAAATGTACCCCTATTCAATTCAACAACATGAGGCCTCAAATTAAACGTTATGTTGTTCTGAGAAAAGAATGTGCTTAGAAAAGAAGTATTATAGAATCAATTCCAGAACATGACATGGTATTGATTGAAATGAAATATTACATTTAAATTATTCATTAGAACTCAATATCAATTGTAATTGAATTGATTATTGTTAGTTACAAAAAAGCTTCTGCTTGAGTTTGGGGAATAATATCTCATATTGAATTAAACAGGTTTTTTTTTACAAAGAGACAGATTTTTCTCAGTGTAGCGCCCTGCCT
Source organism: Pseudeuparius sepicola (assembly GCA_963920635.1). Classification (NCBI taxonomy): domain Eukaryota; kingdom Metazoa; phylum Arthropoda; class Insecta; order Coleoptera; family Anthribidae; genus Pseudeuparius; species Pseudeuparius sepicola. The sequence continues at coordinate 11,283,504 of OY987307.1, read as the reverse complement.
CAGTCGAAGCACTGTGAAGGGGCAGGCTGGAGTGGGGAGTCGTGGGGACTAGAGAAAGGAAAAGGATAGGCATATCTAATCGAGCAACGTTTGTCCTGAATTGAGTCGGGCACTTCGGGCGGATTTCATAAGTATCGTAGCCTCTTAAGGAGTATTGAGTTTTCCTGCGACATTTTTGTGTTTGTAGAAAAACGTTTTTGTAATAATGTCGTATAATCGTTTGTACAACTCACATTATAAAAATGAAAATTTGTTTTGGCTTAAAATATTTTTTAACATTTTTAAAGCACATTATAAGTGATTCATAGTGTTTATATTGTTTTTGTATAACACATTTAATTTCTGCGTTAAAAAAGAATTTTGTAAAAGTTATATACAACCTGTATAATGGCTTTGTATGGTGATTAATAAAGCATCTTTTTAAGACAAAGATAAAAGCTTTATAAAATATGTATATAAAACTATTTTATAGTCTACTTATAAAGGCATCGCTTATTCTGCTATAAATGCATTAGCATTAGAGAACAAATTAGTAGTATTTAGGCGAAACTCATTACAGTTTGAGTACTATAAATACTAAATAAAATATTTTTATAGTTGGCATATAAAAGCCTACATTTGCACTCTTATAGAACTAAAAAGAACTAAATTGTCACAAATTTTCGCATTACGAAATTGTTCGTAACCTCATAATAAGTAATGAATTTTATTATTATATCATGAATAAATATGGATTTATAACCCTGGAAATTTATAACCCTGGAAATCTGCAAATTTTAGAAAATTGTAGTTTTGGTGTATGTATGTTTTTAAGATTTATGTAAATACTATTTATTTTTTTATTTTTTTTATGTAGATATGCATGCAGTCAAATATCAAATTTATGTGGCATTCTAGGTTCATCAAACAGTAGGTAGGCCAGAACCGAGGGGGAAATCATTGGGGCATTTTAGTGTACAAGTCAGAGGCATTTCGGTGCATTTCGGGGCATTTCGAGGCATTTCGGTGCATTTCGGGGCATTTCGGTGCATTTCGGGGCATTTCGGTGTTTTTCTTACGTATACGCATGCGCAAAGAGGGAAGCGGGGAGAAAAGCCAAGCGGGGTAACCCGTAACCGCCACGTTCGGTCGTTCCCAGCCCGCCAGCGCCAGTGGTGCGGTATTTAAACCCAAATACGGTCTACGGTCCGAACGTGGCTACGGCTACCGTATGCAATTGTACGGTAATTATACAGTATAAATGTATATACCTATTGTTTAAATATTATTTATTTTATTGAATGTTATTTGCAAACTGAAAAGACAAATTTAAGTTTTAATAAATATTTGCACTGATTGATAGATGTCGTTTTTTGTACTTATTTATAATTATTTCTGTTTGTGTCCCAAACACAAAGCACTTAATTTCGCTCTTAAATACAAGATGGCAGTCATGCAAACCAGATATAACCCCAAAATACGGTAATGTGTAACTTAAAGGTTGGCAGCGCTGCAGCCCGCAGACCTGCACACGCAGTCGCCCTGGTCGAACGCATCAAATGACGGCACTTCCAGTTATACCGGAAGTCGATGACAACTTCGTTATTTTAAATGGAACACCCTATATTTTATTGCATTTTTGGATTCTACGGAAAATTCTAGGTACATTTCATATCTAAATTAAACCGTCTTTGAGATATTTGCCATTTTAGAGAAAAAATGACAGATGCAGACCCGTACTGAATTGACAGTTTCTTCATAACAGCTACATATTTCGTAACGTGCTCTTGGTTGGTGTTTGGCTCCCTAAATCTAAATGTTATCATTTTCGATTTATTTACAAAAAAATTATTTTCCACTTCTTCATCAAGGGGGCGTTTTTTTTTTTAAGTTTGATAAATCTAGTTGGCCATGGCTGATTATACGATTGTCAGAGAATTAAGAAATGTAATTTAGTTTAAAATTATTGTAAACAATGCCGGCACGGCTAAATTACACAAACGAAGACTATTGAAATTTATTTATTATTTATGGAGAATGCAACAGAGATATATCTAGAACTTGTAATACATTTGCTGCTCGATATCCGGAAAAACCGGAACCATTATCAAACACTGTTAAGCGAATAATGCAAAGCTTCAAAAATTTCGGTGCCGTCAAGGCAACAATACAAAAGAATAAGCCAATTGTAAACAACACAGATAATGAAATTGACGTTTTGGGATTCTTCGCGGAATATCCAAATAAATCTATAAGACAGTGTTCTGTAGAGTCAGGAATATCATGATGTTCAATTAACAGAATATTGCAAAAACATAAGTTTCTCCCATCGACTTCCCTAAACGAGTGAATTTTGCAGAATTTATTCTGACGAAGTTTCAAGAGGATGAATCATTTTTTGAATAATATTATTTGGACAGATGAAGCAAAATTTACTAAAAATGGATTATCAATGGTTTAAGAGTTACCAATGAAAAAAAATATGTTTTAAATGGAACGCCCTATATATTTTTGCATTTTTTAATAGAGCAAAAAATTACCATTCGAAAAATATATAACACTTAATGGTTTACATAAGTAGTTTTCAATTACTAATAACTTTTATGATTTCATGTATAAAATTGGAAGCGCGCCCTTTCAACAAGTAGGTTTTGGACGGTGAGATAATGAAACAATTTATACAAAAATTTGAAAGTTATGAAAAATGGGATATGATATTCTGTTTTATAATAATCCGGGGAAAATGCAGATGCAACGAACAATTTATACTACGAGCGGTATCCAAAGAGAAGACATCCTTTCAAGGACATTTCTGCAAGATTGCTACTCAATTTGATAAACAGTGGGCATTTTGAAAAGGATAGGCAGAAAAGGTACGAGTTAAACAGAGATAGGCCTTTTCTCATAGGCAAGAGATATATTATTATCTCGATTAGGGTCAAGTGGGGTAAATGTAAACAGGGGTAATTGTAAACGCGGTTAAAAACTAATTTGAATTTGCCGCTATTTTTAAAAACCCCGCCACTTCCGTCAGATTACCCCTTCTTCTATTGGCGGAATAAAGAATCCTGTTGTTGTCGACCGGCTTTTAGTGTTATGTTGTCATCCGTCCAAAGTGCTGCAAAAATTTCGTTTTTCCTTTTGTCATTGTTAGTGAAATGTCTTAGTGACATTTTTTGTTTTGAAGGTAAGTTTGGCCATACACGTTCAAATGTTTTTAATAATGTTATTTCATTGATTTGTAAATGATTGGAAGCCAAAATAGTCCATTTTTGTTTGTTTGTAGGCGTTTACATTTACCCCCTTCAAATCTAGAGGTGGGGAAATGTAAACGTTGCTTCGGGGTAAAAGTAAACGTACCGTTTACTTTTACCCGAAAGTACTATAAATAATAATTATACTCTTGAAAGCATTAGACATGATATTTTGGTTTCAGATGGTACGCAACTATATTCGAAAAACAACAGGTCCATCATACACTAAGCAAGATCTTGAAAACGCAGTTAGGGATGTTCAAAATAAAAATTTAAGTTATCGGGCTGCTGCGGAGCAATACCGTGTACCGATTGCTGTAATATCACAAAGGTTGAATGGAAGGTTCACGCCTATCGATACCAGTCGCGGCCGAAAGACCACCTTTAACCAAGACACAGAAAATAAAATAGTACAATGTTTGTTAGCTCGGGCACATTCTGGGTATCCATGTGATAAGGACGAGTTATTGAATCTAATCCAAGAATATGTGACATCCCAAAACATATCAACTCCTTTTACCAATGACCGACCAGGGAAGGATTGGTACTATGCTTTTATGAAGCGCCATCAAAATCTGTTGTCGTTGAAAAAGCCCGAGCATTTACAAAAATGCAGAAAAGATGCAAGGCGGCCCGATGTCATTTATAGTTTTTATGAAGATCTCCAAAATACTCTAGAACGATTCCAGCTTGATACTGAAGATAAGGCTTGCTTTGTTTATAATGCTGACGAATCGGGTTTCAAGAGTGATCCCAGCCGTTTAAAAGCAATCGGACAAAAAGGCAAACCATTAGTGAGAGTTTCCAGAGGATCTGGGCGTGAATCTACGACCGTTTTAGCATGCGTTGGAGCAGATGGTTCTTTCCTACCACCACTTATAGTGTTTAAAGGGGCTGGCATTCAAGCTCGTTGGACATCGGACAAAGCATATCCAGGTACTGTTTACTCGGTATCTAAAAAAGGTTGGATGGAGGAACCACAATTTTTTACATGGTTCACTCAAGGATTTGTACCACATACCAATAACATTAGAGAAAGGAAGTCTCTGCCAAACCAAGAATGTGTTTTGATATATGATGGACATTCAAGTCACATCAGCGTTAGAATAATTGAGGCAGCTATATCTAACCATATTACACTCATCAAACTACCAAGCCACCTTACTGATTTGTTACAACCTTTAGATAAGTGCGTATTCGGACCAGTTAAGACATTTTGGGAAAAGGAATTAATAGCCTTTGGGAAAAAGCAAGTAGGCAAGGGAACTGAAAGCTTGTCAAAATCGGAATTTGTTGAAATGATAGGCAAAGCTTGGACGTGTGCAATGAAACCTGCAAACATTGAATCAGGATTTAAAAGTTGCGGACTATTTCCAGTCAACAAAGATAAATTTCCTAGAAGCGCTTTTAATGATCAAGAGCTCCAAGAATATTTGCAAAAGAAACAAGATACATTATCAAATACAAGAGGCCCCCCTGTAACCACCAACATTACAATTCCTACTATCCAATCTGAAGTCAATATAACTACACCAGCCGGAGAATTAGCATCACAAGAACAAACACTTCTCTCTATAAATGAAAAGACACTACCATTAGAACACAATACACCAAAAATTTCATTGAAGACATCTGAAGTTGTTTCAATATCTGAAATACCAGCTCCACAAAAAGATGGAAAATATGCACATCCTCCGAGTGAAACATGTACTCCACCATTAGAACACAATACACCAAAAATTCCATTGAAGACATCTGAAGTTGTTTCAATATCTGAAATACTAGCTCCACAAAAAGATGGAAAATGTGCACATCCTCCGAGTGAAACATGTACTTCTAACTGTCTAATAAAAAATATTCCGGAGGCAAATGTATCAAAGGATATATCAAAAAGTAGTTTGCAAGAATCTAATAATAGTAATCAAGGTTTAACTTTAAAAAAACTGTTTTTCTTATCTCCAGAGAAGAAAGAAAATGTGACTACAATACAGCAGTCCAATCCTGAGTCCAAAAAGCTTGTAGTTCCACGGTTAAAAGCTCTAACTTATGGCGAAATTTTGACCACCGAAGAAGTCCTTAATAGATTAAAAGCAGCACAAGAAAAAAAATCACAGAAAATACAGAATAAGGGCGCAGTGAAAAGAAAGCAAAATAACTCTAAAAAGAATCATTCCCAAAACAAAAAGAAACAGCTAAATAGAAATAAAAGTAGTGATGAAGAGGACAGTGAACAATCTCTTTGTCTTTCTGATGGTAGTGATTTTTCTTTAGAAGATTAGGAAATGTGCGAAGATGATTTCATAGACATAAAGTCGACGCCTCTTTCAGATTTAAAAAACGGTTGTTTTGCCTTAGTTCATTTTAAGGGAGGAAAGAGAAACACTTCAATCTTTAAATATGTCTGCTCTGTTGAAAATATTGTGGATCACGAGGTGGAAGTTACTGGACTAAAAAGCATTGACGAAACTAAGCAGAATTTTGCTGTTAATGCTAATGACGTAAGTTTTGTTACAAATGAACAAATATTAGGAGTGTTACCCTTTCCAGAAATTAAAATGAAAGGCGAACGGATTTATTACCATTTTGAAAAGAAAGTTCCCGTTTTAGAGGGTACCTAGATTATTGTTTTGTATATTTCGAATACTCTACTTAAGAATGTATTTTCTTTATTATTTTTTAGTTTCCTGCTATATTAGCATTATTTTTTATAAAAGGATCTCACTTTTGCTTAAAAATGTTATCGTTTTTATTATGTAGGTACTAAGAAGAATTGTCTGTACTAAGTGTTTCTAATAAAAATTATTAAAACTTTTATTTATACTTTATTGGGCAAATGTAAACATGTGCTGAAAAACTTAATTATTGGTGACATGAATAATGGTAGCAAAGGTTTACATTTGCCCCATGTTTTATCTCTATATTCTCCTTAGTTTTTGATACAAGTGTTTACAATTACCCCGAATGTGTTGGGGCAAATGTAAACAAGTACTTTTTTTTCTAAAATGCATATATTTTCCAAAACATTGCTTTCAGATCCTTTTTGGTCCATGCATCTAAAAATAGATACCCCAGTTACCAACTTTCTTTACTGTTCCCTCTAAAAATAATTTTTTTTATGTAATTTAGCTAGATTTAAAGAAGTTCAAAAAATAAACTGTTCAAAATCGTTTACAATTACCCCCCTTGACCCTATTATCTTTCAAATATTTTATTTAGGTATTATTTTTATAACAGAGGGTATTTTTATTTTGGCATATTGTTTCATGTTTTAAATTGTATATTTATTTATAAAAGAGGACTTTTATTTTTACAATAAATGGTATTTAAATTGCTCTTGTGATTTTGTCTTAGTTGGTAGGTACTATATAGGTAGGTATATTTCAACCTCTTTTGCCAAAGATTGAACTTTTGCATTGCCAAAAAATAGCAAATAGAGTGTCCCGATGGAGAAATTCATGGAGCATTTCGGTGTACAAATAGGGGGCATTTCGACGCATTTCGGTGAATTTCGGTGCATTTTAGGCATTTTTTGCTCAAAGGTGCATTTTAGTGTACAAGATTTGGGTACCGATTTCCCCCTCGGCCAGAACTAAATGTAAAAATGGACAAGTGGTCTTAATAATGAAATACAAGATGAAATAGCTGTAGTTGAAGAAAGTCAGATTGATTCTTATAACAATAATGTGCCAGATACTAAAATTACTCATCAGGACAGAAGTTCTGATGGTCCCTTATCAGACATAGGTGAAGACGTTGATAGCCGAAGAAGATAGCATGATAAATTTTGATTCCAAAATAGTAAGAAAAACTAAAATAAAAACAATTAAAGATATGGGCCATGACTTATACTTAATATAAATCATTCACTTGACGAAACTAAAAATCTCACCCAAAACTAAGCACCTTTAGAATTTAAACACATTTTAGAGGATATGCTTCATACAGCATACAAATGCGGCACAAAACAAGCGATTAATTGTAAAGCCGCGTATCCACTGAGCGAGGCTGCCTCGCGAAGCGGCCTCGCGGCCTCGCGCTGTGGATACCTGTGCCTCGCTATATTGCGCGGCAGCCTCGCTATATTGCACGGCATCCTCGCGAGCATGCGCGGCTGCCTCACCTCGAGCCGATTTCAGTCGGTTTTTGGTCACGATCAAAGCTAGTCGGACGCGCAGTGTGTACGTGTTTTTTATTTTACCCTACCTCGCATGGATCAGGAAAAGTGCCTTGAGTTAGTCGAACTAATCACGTTGGCTAAGTATTGAAATTCCGTTGTTGTCATTCTAGTAAAAATTTTTATAGTCTCTTCAACAGATTCATAAGCCATAATAATATTGTCTATTACCATATTGAAGCCGTTTACGGAACATTTGTTTTACCTACCAATGGTGCTTTCGGCATTCTTTATTTTCCCTCTTTATAATTGTCAACGCAATAAAAGAAAAACTTGCAATAGCTTCAGGAGGAAATACCATTTTATTTCAGAGCAAACGATGGAAACTCTATTGCTGCCTCGCACGTACTGAGGGCTCACCTTGCCTCGACGTCTTGTCTTGCTCAACACAAAATATCACCACATGCGCAAACATTGGTGAGGCTGCCTCGCGAGGTCGCTTCGCGAGGCAGCCTCGCTCAGTGGATACGCAGCTTTAAGTGCAGCTTCGAGAAACTCTATGTGACAGTTCTGTTTCTTAAAGATGCTTTCTGCTTTCCCATACGATACTCACAGAAACCTGATATACGTTGTTGCCAGATGTAGCAAAACTTAAGGCAAATCCAAGAAAGCACCATAATAATAAAAACGCTTATTAAGGCAAGTATTTTTGCATTATACTTTAACTTGGACATCATCCATTAATAATTGCAGCTTCATTATGTCAAGGAATCAATCAAACCTAAGACTTAGGCGATCGTTTGATTTAACCCCGGTTATCTTTCTGGTTGTCCTTGGTTTTAGCCCTTCATTAACCAACAAAATGACACCATTGAAACTCTCCTAAATGTCTATGGTTAACCCAAATGTAATTTAGACGAATAACCAAAGAAAAATGTCGCATTACTACCAGAGAAATGAAGTAGGGAGAACGCACTTCGACCTACTGCCCATCCAATTTCTTGGCAAATCATGTGGAAGCCATTAAATACACGAATGTTGCCAACTTAAATTTTTAGTTCTCAATTCGGAATGTCATTGGTAGGTTTTCCCGCTATTTTAAAATCTGTCCAATGGCAAATTACATCTTTTCAATAACGGCGGTAATTACCCTCCTGAGTTGAGTAAATACCGCGGTTATTGCCGGTTATAACGGATGCTAATAATTGACCTCTAACATAATGACATTTTCTACAACGATGAACAACATATTGTTTTTTATGAACTTTCTGGCTTTTTTTGACGTCAGAGAGTGATAAACAATAATAACCGAATTGGTGTTTGGTATTTACCGGTTAGTAATGTTATTCGCCTAAAATCTACATAAATGCCAAATTAGAAAACCACTAAATACTAAATTTGGCAACCTCTGAAACTCTGAAATGAATAAAATCTCGGGGTGTTGTTTGTTTGAAAAATAGTTTTATAGTGTGACTAAAAACAACTCTATTAAATTATAAGGTTCTATAGCATTGTTTAACGTTTTTATTGACACATAAATGTCGTATTACTGAATGCCATGTTTATTTGCGGGGTTAAGCATTTGCCAGTGTCCACCATTGTTCACGAAAAATATTTTCGGTGTTAATTGCAATTAACGCAATAAATATACATTTTATAAATATATAAGGCATTATATTTGATTTATAGATCACTAAAAGTCACTTCCGCTCAAAAATAACACCTTTGAAAAATATTTATACATTTTAATATTTTTATCAGATCGGCTAACTAATGGCTAATTTAAGGAGCGTCTAATTTTTAATAAAACACATACATATACAGAGTGTCCCAATAAGGACTCCCGTCGCCGATATCTCCGGAACAAAAAGAGATATTTTAATTCTGCAAACGCCGCTCGCTAGGACGTTAAGAGGGCTTTATTCGTAACTGATAAGCATTCATTTTGACATTGACGTATAGATGGCGCTGCGGTGCAAAGAAATTTTTCGATCCTAGGAACGTTGCAACATTGCGCATCTGAAACACTGGGTAATTTGGAGAAACTTTTGTTCTATGGACTATTTTCCAATTGTAACTAGTTTCTGAAATAACCGCTCTACAATGTCATTTACAAAAAATGAGCTAACTCGCTTAAAATTAACTTTAGAGGAAAAAGTTATTAAAAATATCTCTGTAGTGCACTAGGACGAAGAAAATAGCGGCATGTGTCAAATTATTACACATCCGGTTCGACCGGAAGTACCGGAAGTGACCAATTTTTTCAGTTCAAAATGAACATACTGTACAATTTTCCCTCAAAATTGGAAAAAATCATACCTAATAATAACAACACCTTGTAGGTACATGTAAACAACGACAATTTGGTTGAATTTATTTTTATTAACCGAAGGTGACATTATAAAATTAAACATGTATGTTTACAATAAATATGTTCAAAATTATTTCCATACCTAAATACGAGCGGCTACGACACTCTTTTTACCGCATTCTCCATAATCTAATACCATATTTTAATTTATCCTCATTACTATGATACAAAAATTTCAACCAAGGGTAAATGCGAGGGGTGTTTCACCTGACAAAAAAACGTACAAAACTTCCCTCTAAAAGGGATTTCCCTAAAACTTCCTTAAATTTCCTTAAACTTCCGCGAACTTACTAGGACTTCCAGTGGACTTCTCCGAATTTCCTTGGACTTCCCTATAAATTCCCACGAAAATAAATTTTTTATTTGCGCACCGATTTTGAGACCAGTACCACGAATGGCTCCATGAGAGATGCAACTAAATCGGAAGTGTGAGAGTCTTCGTAAAGACATAGGACAAGTGACGGAATGTAGCAGAGGAGTTAGAACCAGAAAGATCCAGAGGGCGGTGCAGGCAATAATGAGCCGCACCCAAATGCATTCTCAGCATGACCCTGCCAACATCACTGCTCAACAATGTCTTGATACATTAAAACAAAAACTTTCTGTTTTTGCAGGGCGTCTGAGGAGATACAAGGCTAGTAGTAACAACAAGGCTACTAGTAACAACAGGAAACGAGACAACAAACTCTTTGAACGATCAGAAAAAGGTTTCTACCGTGCTTTGAATTCTAGCGCCGTTGCCACAAATACGACTTATCCTAGCAGAGAGCAGGTTGACGGTTTCTGGAGAAATCAACTTTCCACACAGGTCCATGCAATGTCAGTGCAAGCTGGATCAGTGAAGAACGCGAGATGGGCCGGAACTATAGCCAGATGCAACACGAGCAATTCACAACCGATGAGGTCTCCAATGTCATCAAGAATTCCCACAACTGGAAGGCACCAGGTCCAGATCATTTCCAAAATTATGGGACTAAGAAATTGTGGTGCACGCATGAACAACTAACAACCTTAATTAATGAAGTTTTGCTCAATCCTCTGAAAATGCCACCTACTTGTTACCAAAAGACAAGCGGAATACGGATAACCCTGCCAAGTACCGCCCAATAACCTGCTTGCCTACACTGTACAAGATAATCACATCTTGCCTTACGCAGCGAATATACGCTCAGTGCGAGCCGAACAACATCATGGCAATGCAGCAGAAGGGCTGCGCGAAGGGCGCAATGGGATGCAAAGATAACTCATCATAGACTCAGTCATCTGCAACCAGGTTCATTCCAAGCAACGAAACCTCTACATGGCTTATGTGGACTACAAAAAAGCATTTGATTCCGTACCTCACGACTGGCTCATAGGTATCTTAAAACTGTATAAAATAGATAATCATACAGTTTCCTTTTTAGAACATGTTATGACAACCTGGTGCACTAAGATACAACTCAGAACCGCAAGCGATAACATCGAGACCAACACAATCAACATTCGAAGAGAGATTTTCCAAGAAGATTCGCTCAGTCCACTATGGTTCCGCATGGCGATGAACCCGCTATCACATCCGTTGAACTCTACGAAATACGGCTTCACTAGAGAACAACAACGCAGAAGCGATCTAGTTGAATCACCTATTATACAGTGTCCTCCAAAAAGTTCGCACCATAGGGGAAAAATTTTTAATTAACGTTTTATTTTGAAATTTAATTTTGTGGTTACCTTTTGCTTTAAAAAAGATGAAAAATGACCCACTCAAACGTGGTCATGTGACTTTTGTTATCTGTCAAAAATGACATTTAAAAAATATATCACCAAAAATGGGTTTAGTTGTTAAAATATCAAAAAGAAAGAGCAACTCTGCCACATCAACTAAAGGGAAGAGGATTGGCAGACCTCAACAAGCAATTGGACCAACAAATATTAAATCTGCGTAATTATTTCCACAGGCAGGCCAACAGCTCCACACTACATAAAGCTATATGCGGAGCAGACGTCTCAACACCGCTAAGTCAGAGGGAACACGAACATCAAAATTACCTCCAAACAGACAATAATAATAATAATAATAATACTTTATTTCTTAAGTTAATGTGTACAATAACAGTACAGTAACCAAGAAAAGGTCAAGCTAAATATACCCACACAGTAAAACACATTTTATAATAAGAACTCGTTGACAGAATAATAGACTTGCTCGACTAACATTTTCTTTAGACCATATTTAAAAATTTAAGATTGGGAGCATTACGCAGTGTCACATCAAGTTTGTTAAACAATTTACACCCCACGTATTGAAAACTTTTCTGAATCATTGCTGTTCTATGCTGGAGAGGAACTAAAGCATCCCTGTCTCTTGTTGGATATGAATGTGAACTTTTACAGCTCAAAAATGCCGCCCTGTTTTTATAAACAAAGATGCACAGTTCATATATGTACACTCCAGCAAGAGTCAAAATCCTCAAATTTCGAAATGATTGTCTGCATGATTCATGCCAATTCAGACCAGCAATGATTCTTACAGCATACTTTTGTAGTATAAAGACCCTATTAGCATGAATATGAGAGCAGTTACCTCAATTCACAATGCCATAGCGGAGGTGACAGTGGAAATTTGCATAGTACAGACTGAGAAGAATGTGTTTACCACAGTGACTAGACATGAATTTAAGGGCATAGCAACCCTTTTGCAGCCTTTCACACAAGCTGCTGATGTGAGGCTCCCAAGACAGCCTATAATCAAAAACAATGCCCAGCATCTTAACTGTTTCAACACTTCTGACACATCTATCAGTATCTCTAAAAATCTCAAAATAATCATCATGATCCCTAAGTGAAAACTTCATTAATGCTGTCTTGCTCAAATTTAACAAGAGTTGGTTTTTATCAGCCAATATGAGAATTTGATTGTACACAGATTGCACCGAATCTACCAAAGCTGAGGGATCTCGGTTAGAAACAAGTATATTAGTATCATCAGCGTAGGTAATCGTTTTGCTAAGAGGTGAGAAGTCTGACAGATGCTGAATCAAGTCATTAGCATACAATATAAACAGTAGTGGACCCAGAATAGACCCCTGAGGTACACCCATCACCATTTTACTTGGCTCACTTTTAGTGCCTTGTACTTCTACTAATTGTGATCTTTCATGTAGATAAACTACAGATGTGGTTGGAGAAGCCCCTGCATGGGAGGCATCCTAACGAGGTTAACCAGGAACATGTCGACAAGTTAGCGTCGAACTATTGGCTGACCTCGGGACGAATGTTCCCCGAGACGAAAGGCTTCCCACTGGCCATACAACATCAGGTTATACCAACTCGCAACTACCTAAAACTCATTGTAGGAGATGCATCGGTAGTGGGTGACAGATGCAGATATAGGTGCCAAACTTCAGAAACAATCCAGAACATAACAGGAGGATGTCAGATGTTCGCACCAACGGAATATAAGGAACGACATGATTCGGTTGCCAGGAACTGGCAGAAAAACTGCTGCTTGTGCAGGCAGAGAGGGTCCCCTATTACAGCTATACACCGGAGCCTGTTCTTGAAAACAGCAACTACAAGATGTACCGGGATCGTACAGTTCTGACAGATCAACGTGTTACCCATAACAGGCCGGACCTTATAATAGTTCATAAAATTTCTAGAAAGACAACTCTGATTAATGTGGCCATCCCAAACAACAACAATCTGCGTGTGAAGCAGGCCGAGAAGATCGCGAAGTACAGAGACTCAGAAGAACAAATTAAAAGGCAATGGGAAATGGAGAATGTTCAGATGGTTCCAATCATCGTGTCAACCAAGTGGTGTTATACCAAAAGTTTGCCGAGAAATATCAAAGAGCTGGGTCTAACTGATAATCTTTACAGGTCCATGCAGAAAGCGATATTACTTGCAACAGCTCGAACCGTCAGGAAATTCATGGGGAATGCAGGAACGTTCAACAACATCAATGTCACCTAAGAAAATCGAATAATATTTCCCAGGACCCAGGACCTCTCGCTTGCTAGGCGAACGTTCAACCACTATACTACGCTGAATCGTTGAAATAAGTCGATCTGTTTGTATAGTAGCTGAACGGAGAAGCCATCGTTTATCCCGTACCACAGAAAATACTCTCCAATTTCCTCCGAAACACACCAGACTTATAGACACAACCTTGACATTAGATACCGTTGTACCACCACATAGTCCCTCGCATACGAGTCTCTCTTAAGGAATGATTGAAAATGAAAATGGAAATGGAGAAGAACTTTTATACGTAAGGTACGTAGACAAATGGACATGAAGGACAGAAAATCAGACATTTCAGAAAAATTAAAAGGGATTTTCTGTCAGCGTCGGGGGGTCGAACCCGGAACCTCTCACTTGCTAGGTGAATGTTCTACCACTATACTACGCTGAACCATTGAAACAAGTCAGTCTGTTTGTATGGTAGCTGAACGGAGAAGCCATCATTCGTGCTATACCACAGAAAATACTCTCCAATTTCCTCCGAAACACACCAGACTTATAGACACAACCTTGACATTAGATACGTCCTTTACGTATGAAAGTTGATGTACAACAGGATTATGTCTTATCTGGAAACCAACAGACTCCTTGCAGATGAGCAGAGTGGCTTTAGGGGTGGAAGAAGCATGGTGCACGCTGTCTATCAATCTTTAAAAGATATTCTAAAATCACTAAACGGTAAAAAGGAGACTGTGGCATTGTGCTTGGGCCTATCGAAGGCATTCAACTCAGTGGACCATGGGCTGCTTGTGAAGAAGATAGGTATGTATGAAATTGGAGGAGTATCATGTCTTATTGCAGATAGAAAACAACAGGTTGTTGAAATTGATGAAAGTGGTACTCTCCTCAAATCTGAAGTGTTAAGAGGCTACGATACTTATCAAATGTGCCTGAAGTGCCCAACTCAATTCAGGAGAAACGTCGCTCGATTAGATATGCCTATCCTTTTCCTTTCTCTAGTCCCCACAACTCCCCACTCCAGCCTGCCCCTTCACAGTGCTACTACTGAGGCAGCATGCGGTGGGTGCATTGCCCGGCAATGGGTTCGTAGTTTTCAAATCATAGCCAAACGAACGAACGTATCGACTTAACCGAATAGTCGAATTTCGGGTATGTTTGGCAAATGAACAAATGAAAACTAAATGACTGGTTTCCAGAGCATACTGCAACCTAAGTGATTTTTTAATCACGTTATAATATTGTTTGTATTGTGATATTGTATTGTTTGTATTATGATATTGTATTGTTTGTATTGTGATATTGTATTGTTTGTATTTTGTGAATTTCTTTTCTAGCTATGAAATGTCTTGTCCTTTTATTTCTAAAAAAGTTATTTTTGTCTTTTTTCATGTATAAATCAAGAAAAATTTCACTGAATGTCATCCTCTGATCGAAGATGATTCCAAGATCCTTCATCTTGGTGCAAAGTGGCAACTGATTACCACCAAGGCTGTATTGTCAACTGAATGGCTCAGGCGAGCGAGTAAATATTACTTTAAAGCACTTTGATATATTGACATGCATACGGTTAGCCTCGCACCACTGAAACACCCGGTTAAGGTCATGCTGAAATTCTAAAGCCCCATCAGCCGAGCTAATCGCTTTAAAAACCTTCAAATCATCTGCAAAAAGCAGACATGAACAGTGCTGGATGCAGGGCACCAAATCTAGCAGGAAGAGCGAAAATAAAATGGGGCCACAGTGCAAACCCTGCGGTACCCCCGACGGCACTTAAATGGGATCTGATAAGGAACCACCACACTTCACGAACTGGACTCTGTTAGACAGGAAACTCTGAATCCAACTACCAAATGCACCACCGACAATCAGCACTTCAAGCTGTTGTTGTGACTTTTATTCTGTGTTAATCTGGTTGGCGCCAGAATCAATATTGTGCCGATTCGGCGGCGCGTGGCATTCGGCTGAGTTCGTGCCCGGCCCCGCTTGACCTTCCAGTTCTTGCGGAAGACATCCGCTGCCGCAGCAGTGAACGAAGTAAATAAATATAAAAATTCTCAACTCCGTGGTTCTCAGCTCCGTTACTGTTCAATGCCACGGAGCTGAGAATTGATCACGGAGTTGATATATTTGGCTCAACATGTTAGACCTAAGTGAAAATCACAGGGATTATTTTTCAGTGTGTGAAGCTTAAAAAAAACTGACACTAAAAAAATGCATTTCCAGTTCATCATGGTAAAATCAAATTCTGAAGAGAAGAAACGCCGGAAGAGAGAGTCAATGAGACGACTAAGAGAGAGAATTAAGAATGATCCAGAGAAGTACGAAAGGGCTAAGGAAAAGGAAAGAAAGCGATATCATGATAGAGCAAAGTCCGGAAAAATAAAGAAAATCGATCAAATGACCCGAAGAGATAAAAAAATAACAAGAAAGAGGTGGCAAAAATATAGCCAGAAATATTATGAATGTCAAAGAAAACAAAAAAAGATAGATGCGCAGATTGCAATGAATACGCCTCCTGAATCACCTAGACATTTGGAGCATTTTGAAAATGACATAGACACCCCAAATTATAGAAATAAAATAAAAACTCCCGATAGTTCAAGACAATCAATTGAAGGACAAAAGCAACGAAGAAGGAACACATATAAATATAAATTAAAGATCAAAGAATTAGAAAAGAAACTACAAAAAGAAAAACAAAAAGTTGAAAAGTATAAAAAAACGACTGTCGAGAAAAAACACGCCTTTGTCTACACCGGAAAAATGTGTTAAGGAAATTTTGGGCAATCAAAAGGTGTCAAATGAAGTTAAAAGAAAATTTTTAGTTGGCGAAGCAATTAATTCACAAATAAAACACAATTTAAAGGCAGCAAATCAGAAAGAAAAAGTTAATTTTGCATCACATTTGCATGGTCGAGTAGTAAAAAAATACAGATGTACTCAATACATTCGAAATTTGTCGTCATCCAGGCAAATTTTTCGACCCTTAAAGAAAAAATCTGAAAATATGGAAGTAGCTTCAAAATTAAGGATGCGTATTAAAGAGTTTCTTGAAAAGGATGAACACAGCAGGTTGTGTCCTGGAAAAAAAGGATACTGTAACATTTAAAAAATGCAAGAAACAAAAGCGATATTTGAATGATTGGCTGCTTAATTTGAACAAAAAGTTTTGCATCGAACATTCGAAGATTAAAATAAGTTACTCTTCTTTCTGTAAACTTAGACCATTTTGGATATTAATTCCTAATGCAAAATATAGAGAAACGTGTTTGTGTAGCATTCATGCCAATATGACATTCTGATTAAAAAATTATGGCAACTGAAAATTATTAGAGAAAGTTCCCCAAACGACATAATTCAAGCTATGTGTTGCCTGTCGGAGTTTCCTAGAGAAATTTGTTTGGAAAGGAAATGCTCCGTGTATTAGTAAAAAAGTTGAACTAGCCCAACATCAAGAGAATTTGCAAAAGGTGGAATATGAGCAATGGGTTTCTAAAAAAGTTTCTGTTCTAATAAAAGGCAAAGAAAAATTATGCCAAAAAACAATAAGAGAAACAGTAACTAGTGACATACTGGAAATTAGGTCCACACTACAAACTGCAATAAGTAAGTTCTTTATTCATGTTCATGCCTTAGACACTACTAAAAGATTGCTAAAATGTGATGAAGTTCTACTTCACATGGATTTCAATGAAAACTATATTTGTAAATATGGTTCTGAAGTACAATCTGCTCAATTCGGAGCATCAAAACCACAATTATCTTACACACGGTGGTAATTTATTACAAAGACATCAAGAATGGCTGCTTAAAGAACATGTCTTGCTGCTCTGTATCCGCAGACCTTAGACATGACCCAGCAGCGATTTGCCTCCAATTAAAGCCATTAATTGAAGAAGTGAAGTCATTGATTCCAGACATTTCCTGAGCGATGGACCATCGACTCAGTACCGGAATAAAAAAATGTTTTTCTGCATGGTTGAATATATTGCCAAACATTTTTCTATTAAATCATTTAGATGGCACTTCACTGAACGGGGTCATGGCAAAGGAGCGCCAGATGGCGTTGGAAGGTGCCTGAAACGAAGTGCCGATGCTCTAGTAGCTCAAGGAAAGGATATCAACGATTTTGAAACCTTTGTTCAACAACTTACCAACTACACTTAGACAATTAAAATATATCCAGTAGACCATGAAGAACTACCTGACACACTTTTGCCAGAATCGCTACCAACTTTTAATGGAACCATGAAAATTCACGAAGTTACATGGGAAGCAGAGAAACCATCACTTCTACAAGCACGAGAATTAACATGTCTGGTGTGTTCTCCTATCGATTCATGTTCTCATTATGGCTTAGGAGTAATACAGATTCCTAAAAAGTCACGTATCCTTTTTATGATAATAACACAATAACAATAACAACAACAATAAGGACAACGACACCAATAAAGCATAGATAAAAATAATGTCTTATAATTTCCGTAATATACATTTCTAGCTCTAGAATTACTTGAAAGCCTTTTACTAGATACTGAAAGTAGCGATGAAGACGATTTACAGTATAAAGCAATCGAAAACGAAACAAGTACAACAAACGAAGATCTTTCTGCAGGAGATTGGATTTTGGTGAAAATAAACCCATTGAATCTAAGTAGGTTTTTTAATTAAAAATTTAATAGATATATTCCTAGTAAATAATCTTATTTTAGGTTATAAAAAAGAAAAATATTATGTTGCCCTTCTTCTTTCTCTAATTAAAGATGACAATGGCAGTATTGCTTACGAGGTTAAATATTTAAGAAAAACCGCTGCAAATAAATTTATTTTTCCTGTTGAAGACGACCGAGATCAAATAGAATCAAAAGACATTGTGCAGGTGCTCCAACAGCCCAATGTGCATCGTAGCCGATATTGTTTTCGAGAGAATTTAACAGATTTTAATGTTAACTAAGTTGTTCCACATGTATTCTGAGTTACTACAAAAAATATACTGATTATTTAGTTATGGGTATCTACAAGTTGTGTTTTTTTAATATCAGGTACTTCTCAGCTCCATGGCATTAAAAAATAAAAAGCCTATAAGAAGCATGCAAACTATTTTTTGTTAGTGTAGTCGAAGTACACAGGGTGTACTTATTTTTGTAGCAACATTTATTTGTGTTTGTTTGGAAGTTACACATAGTTATTTTAGGTAAAATGCTAATTTTATCAGCTCCGTGATACAGCTGTCAACTCCGTGGTATTCAGAAATAAAAAAAACATGTTTTTTATGACACTACATATCTGGGAGGTAGGAAAATGTTATTTTTTGTTTAATTTTGACTTTCTAATAATAATAAAAAAATAAAGGTTATCATGTAACATTTGTATTTGTCCAATTTTGTCCTCGAAGTATGAACACTTCTGGAGAATGACCCCTATACAAATCTGATTGAATTACGATTGTTATGCTAATAAATATGTCGAAAATGTATATACGAATATGACTGATTTACGATTATTACGCCATAAATAACTCAAAATTTGATTGATTTACGATTATTGGGCCATAAATAAGTCAAAATATGAGTGAGTTATGGTAAATATGTCAATAAATCCTTCAGAATCTGAGTGAAATATGGTAAACATGCAATAAATACTTCAAAGTCTGGTTGATTTACGGAAAGCCAATCCAGGATTCTCACGGTCCAGGGATCAAGAAAGAGAAGGATCCAGGTATTTAAGCAGGCAGAGCACGACGAGCAGGACAGAGTTACAGTCGAACAGTTCCAGCACATATTCAGTACAGTTACAGTCGGCAGTTCTGGTCAAGACAGTTCCCGAAGATAGTTCCCGTTGAACAGTTCCCGTTGAAAAAGAGTCGCAGTCCAGTGGAAGAACAGTCGAAGAAAGTATGAAGCCGTCGCAATAAATCGCCAGAAGTCGCCAAGCAGACAACACCAGTACCTCAAAGGCCAGCAGAGAAATCAAAGCCACCACCCTCACAGTTGAGCTGATCGAGAGTAAGCAATTTTGTTTGTAAGATATTCTGAAATCTGAGTTACCTTTCGTGAATTTTAATATTTGAAACTGTATTTGAGCAGTGCATTTAAGAAGCATTTTATGTTGTTGTTTTTAGGAAATAATTAATGCAAAAATTAGAGAAACAATCAGAGTAATTATAAATTAGATATGCCAATAGCTACAGGTTCATGTCAATAAGGTTAGGTCTTAACTAGATATTAAGGTAGGAGTGCGTCTCTAGGCCTTAAAGAATATACCCTTTATACAATTATATCCACCAGTGTAACTATAAAATTGATAATTTTCTTTTATACTCCAATTAATCAAATTTTTACTTTATTTAATAAATGTATTAAATTCAACCCCGTATTTCCGTTCCTTCCCAAGACTCACACCAAAAGTAAGTTCTTGTGGCTGGCCCTGTATATACCGCTCGCCAATTACCATCTAAAAAGGGCCAACCGCCACAATTGGTATGAGTTATATACGAATATTCACCAACAGTCGTACATTTCTGGCACCCTTGTTGGCCATTAAAATTGGCAACTCCTAAAAAATATTTATTAAGTACGCTTATAATAAAAATAGTAGGTACACACTTTTAATGAAAGCCCGAGCTGGTGAGTCGGCTATAAAACAGCTGATTTTGACTGATAAAACGTGGCCATTATCAAACATTATGCCATTTTCTAAAATCATTTTTGCCTCTTCAACAAAAGGTGTTAGAAATAATGCAGGATTGGGCGGTTTTCCTTTGCCACTATAGATTCCAATTACCATGGGGTTGAGTTCAGAAAGTTCATAAATACTAATTAAGATAGGCCAGAATTCATCCTTCGAACTTTTATAAATCGGCAGACCATCTATATGCTTATATTTATGGAAATATCTGATAAATTGTTGAGGCTATGAGAACAACGTCTTATGCAAAATTGGGGTTCCCAGTAATGTCCTGGGATCAGTTGGTAACACATTTGGAATATGATTATTAATTATTCTTGTAACTTATTTTAGAGCTCGGTGAGTTATGTTGTATTCATTAGCCCATTTCTTCAAGCAGTTCTCAACTGGTCATTTTTTGTATATTCGAATTCCTCCTTGTAATATGGCGAATTCGCAAATTCGTCGTCATTCTCATTATCAGTGCCATCATCAATAATTTCAGCCTGAGAGTTACTGCTATTGTCCGGAATATGTAAAGCATAATTAGCGGTTTTACTATTATCGCTATTACTGTTTTTGTTTATAGACATATCATTTTGTGTTGTTGTACAGTTTCTCAATAACGGAGATGAAACAATGACCTGCTGATGCTTTAAATTGGGTTGGGGGCGGCACATCTGGGGGACAGCTACTCGTGGCATCGATGAACTTAAAATTCTAGAAAATTTCTTTGACACTTCACGGCTAAACGTACTGCTACATTTTACTTTCTTCCAGGTTTTTAATAACCTGTACTCCATATTTAAAGTTTAGAAATAGAGCATGCATGCAGCAACGAAATGCAATCAAATACTTATAACCTAGAAATATAGATATTGGTTTATAAGGGTAACACGTTCCACTAAAAGTAATGAAAGTTTATAAAAGGAATGTTTGTTACCAAATTAAACTCCAAACGTTTTATAATAAATTCAGCAAATCACTATTATTTCCCAGATTTTATAACTGTAATTAATGATGCTACTATACAACTTGGGAAACATTAGTTTTCTAATGAGGTAACGGCACACTTTATACAACCTCGTTATATATATTTTGGTAATAGTTACTATATTTTTTATAAAGTGGTAATGGAAATAGTTATACCAACTTCTTTTGACGTTTTGGACACATTTGCCTCGCAGCATGTATATAAAAATTGCCACAAATAAGAAAGTATATCGCTTAAAGTATATCGTTTAAAATGGTTAATAAACAATATCAGACAACAATGAAGGCATTCTTTTGAAGCGCTCAAATGTTAGCTTCAATTTTTTAAAAAAAATCATTTAATATTTCATGCTCGGTGCTTGGTGTCTATGGGCGCCGGCCACCGACAGCCGGCACCGACAAGCAAGAATGATTCAAGCTGGTCGGGGTGAAATTATTATTAAAACGAGAGTTGGGCAAGCGGAACTAGATTTGCTGTACGCCCCGCGACGTTTAGAATACTGTGTTCCTCTGCACACACTCAAACTTCTAGTCCAGCGGCTTCAGGACTTCCACTGTCCTATAAGCAGTTGGTTTTATTCTAGCAATACGCGCTGCGCTTCTGTCGCTTGCTGTTTTTCTGTGTCTCGAGTTACTTAGCTTACCTTAGCTTTTGCCAAAAAGTAAAATGTTTCTATAAAGATGTAAGATTAATGAATGTAAAATTTGGCAATCATCAGTATGGTGTACCATTAACCAAATAAAAAAGATAAGCATGATTTGGGAAGCAACAAATGAAGTCCAGGCAGGAGCCAACAGCATATTTGCAGCTTCACCCCTGGATTTATATGCCAATAAAATTAGTCAAAGTGCATATTGTAATTATTATATGAAATTTGTTTAAAACATATTCGATTCAGGATGCCATATGGAAAAATAGATATATTTATGATAATATATTTAGCATTTCAAGGGGTCCAATTTTGAAGTGGCGCAACATTGTTTATACAATGGTTTACTGTGAAAAAATCGGTTTTTTAGGTAGTTCAGAGACTAGTGCCGATAAGCGTTTCAAATTTTGTACACTACTAGAACACTAAAAGACGGTTGAGACCTGGTAGGTTGAAATCGATTAATAATTTGTTTAAATAATTTCAAAGAACATATCAAATTTTAAAAATTTGGCGGCCATCAATTACACATTTTTAGAATTTATTTAATGGACAAATACATTTTTTTATCTTAACGACACGTGTTTCGGCATAGAACCATCATCAGGTATATTAAAATCTAAAGAAAACATGTTTATCATTATAGAATGTACTTGTCTTTAAGTGAACATAATATCTTATATGCAGAGGTGAAAATATATAATAAACTTATAGCTTATATTCAAGACATTCCGAATTTTAAAACATACAAAAATGCTTTGTTTGATTTTCTTTCAGATGGTTGTTTTTACTCTGGGGGTGAGTTCCTAAATAGATAGTGATACCTACCTGCATTCACGTGTTACTATTGCCTCGTTAGACATATAGTGCCTCAAAATTCAATATCTCATCTAAATATCTCTAATATTTGTAAACTGACGTAACCTACTGATTATATTTATTTACTTGGTCTATTGGTTGAATAAGAATAAGTTGTTATTATATTACATACGTATTATTAGAAACATTAAATGTAATTTTTTTGCAAAAATTTTTAAAATCTCTATTTAAAGCTATTTAAAGTCGATTATACACAGAAAAATACAAAAACAGATAATGGAACAAAGCACAATATACAGGGTGATTCAAAACTATGCGGCACCCTTTCAGGGGCGTAATTCACTCGTTAAAATAAGACGAAAAGTTCATATCAACATGGGTCCAAAAACGCTTCGTTACGAAGATACAGGGAGATTAAGCTTTCAAAAAAATATCGATTTTTGTTTACACCTTCCAAACCAATAAGAATATTTAAACCAAACTTGGTACACAATAATACCCTCAAAGGGTGACATGGCACATGTTAATATCAGGTCTCCAAAGTAACCAGTGGTAGAGGTATGGGTAATCAGTACCATTAATTAAACAAAAAACATCGTAGGCTTTCTGGTCTAGGCCGCTATAAACCAGTGGCGCTTAATAATTATTTTAAAATACAGATTTTCTTTGTAATTTTCTTTACTCCCTTAGATCGGAGCTAGCCGGATTTTGTTGCCAACGCAGTTTACCTTTATTTTTTCAGCTTCTCGGATTTTTATCATTATTATTATTATTATTATTATTATCAATTATTAGTATTATTATTATTATTATACATATATATATATTTTTATTTTCATACCCAAATATAAAGCTTTTATTCTTCGGGAAAAATTAGCGTGGCACAGTGTCACCTCTCGCAATTATTTTTTGTAATTTTGTGCCAGGACCACAAAACTGATATCCAGGAAGATGTAATTCGACGGGCAACTTATTTATTAGCGTGTTCACCAACTCTTCACCTGTGAATGATGACATTGAACTGATTCCAGTCAAATGCACTTGGACGTATTTATATGTTCTGCACTCAGAAGCAATCTGAACATTCAGATTAATAAGTTTAAACTTTATATAGTGTGTCCACGGATTGAGTGCACGTGGGGTGTAAATGACAAAAAAATTTCGAGTTGAAATTTGACCGTTTGGGGATCAGCTCTGCTTGGTTTGAAACTAATTTGTGGCGTAATTTTAGTTTAGAAAAATCACGTATGCCTTGGGAATTTTGAAAAACTAATTTTCCACATCACTAAAGTGCCCTTTCTGTACAACATGTTCAAAATGAAGAACTGAGTAGGTTTGCGAAATTTCGAAAGTCTAGGCCTACTTTGATTTTTTGGCATTTTTTCCCACTTTTCTTTAGAAAAGTGCACTTTGTGTAGCTTTCACATTAAACTGTTATTGAGAAAACTTGTTCACAAAGAAAAACTGGAGAGGTGTGAAAAAATTCAAAAGCCTAGGTCTACTTTGATTTTTGTGCATTTTAATTTTTTAGCAGAAAAAAATCAAAGTAGGCCTACACTTTCGAAATTTCGCAAACCTACTCAGTTTTTCATTCTGAACAAGTTTTCTTAATAACATTTTAAAGTGCACTTTTCTGAAGAAAGCATTTTATCGTAAAACCTACAGAAAGGGCACTTTACTGATGTGGAAAATTAGTTTTTTCAAAATTCCCAAGGCATACGTGATTTTTCGAAACTAAAATTACGTCACAAATTAGTTTCAAACCAAGCAGAGCTCATCCCCAAAAGGTCAAATTTCAACTCGAAATTTTTTTGTCATTTACACCCCACATGCACTCAATCCGTGGACACATTGTATATAGGGGTAAATAAAAGACTGACTAGGTTTCATATTTTATTTTTTATATTGTTCTAAATTTATATTCGAATTAAGACCTTTCTTTCATCTCAAATCACACTAAATTTATATCTTTGAACTTTTTATTTATTTCATACATTTGAATTTCATATTTTAAATTTTGGAGACTTTTGAGATACAATTCTAGTCTTCGCTTGTAGTGTTGTTTGCGTCGCCTCTTGTCATTGGGATTCATTTTTCCTCAAATTTAATATTCGTTGTCCTACCAATGAGGCCCAGACTCGTCAAGAAAATTTTCTTTCCTTTGGTGATTTCCCGGTTTATTTCTTCGATACATTCAGACGTAAATTTTTTTACGAACCGTGCAGGTAGCGCAGTTTGAAAATTTTCGAATTCGACGAACACTTTCTGGCCGTACCTTGTTTCAATTCTTCTAAAAGATAAAATTGTATGCTTCTCACCAACCACTAACTCTCTCGGACTCACAATTTCTTTTACGAAGTTATTTTCGTTCAACTGTTTGAGAAAAGACATATTTAGATATTCTACAAGCACTGTTGACTGGGTATAGTGAGCTCTCCCAACAGCATCCTCGTTATAATCCCAATTCCTCCCCCCCACCTAAATGCTACGTCAACTGTTTTAATGCAAACATCTTAACCTTCAGGTTAAGGTTAACTCAAGGTGATCTTTTAAAGTTCATTGACCTTCAGGTCAAGGTTAACAAGGTGACCTCTTACAGTTCATTGACCTTTAGGGCAAGGTTAACTCAAAGTGACCTCTTAAAGTTCACCATCAGGTCAAGGTTAACTCAAGGTGACCCCTTAAAGTGCATCGACCTTCAGGTCAAGGCCATTTTCAAATTTCCCGCCCTGGCGGCCATCTTGTGATGTCACTTCCGCTCTGGAGTACCCTTTGCTATACTACTTTGGTGCATGTTCGATAATCATATTAGGCGCACTTAGGATGGTTGCAAGTCAAGCAGCATACAGGGTAGGTCAAAAAATATAAAAATTGTACAACAGTAAAGTACCCTTATTTCAAAAAAATCAGCAAAATAGTATTAAGAAAAGTTGTCTAGAATTAAAAGTTATGCCTTAATGCCAAAACATGGCCCCCTAAGAAAAAAAATATATTTTTGAAAAACAATAATTTCCTAAACATTTTTTTTAATATTCACCCCAAATAATTTCATAAATCAATCAAAATTAAATCAATTTCGCATAACTTTGTTCAAATTCAAGCATATTTATAAAACTACCTTAGATTTTAATTTTTTTAGGGAATTACAAATTTCATGTTTGTTGCAAATATATTAAACAAAACTTTAAAATTTCGCAAAAAATCTTCTGAACAAGGTAAAACATTAGTAATGATAATGTGTATATTGTGTATATTAAAAAGCTTATTTATTAGCGTGTTCGCCAACCCTTCACCTGTGAAGGATGCACTTGGACGAATATGTTCTACACTCAGAAGCAATCTGAACATTCAGATTAATAAGTTTAAATTTTATATGTAGGGGTAAATAAAAGATTGACTAGGTTTCATATTCATATTTTTTATAATGTTCTAACTTTATATCTTTGAACTTTTTATTTATTTCATACATTTTAATTTCATATTTTAAATTTTGAAGACTTTTGAGATAAAATTCTAATCTTCTAAAGGTACCTATTTTTTTATAAAGTTTTTGCCATAACGCATTTTTTTCCTCAAACCCTGTCTAAAAAAAACCGCTGATTTTGTCAATGCACCCAGAGCATTAACACACCTGCAACACTGAATAAAAATGAATAAAATATATAAAAACATCTATCTTTTATTTATAGGAAATTTTCAAGTTTAATACAGATTTTACAGTAAAAATTATAGAATAAAAAAATGATTTTCTTTGGGAAACTAGTCTGTTTTTGAAATAATTAATGCAACGTTTCATTTGCAACAATAATTGTTTATAACAAATATAATAACGTATAATATGGACAAAAATGTTTATCTCATCACGCTACCCCAGATTTAAAAAATGCGTCAAAATTGGCCCATAATGAAATTTGAAGTAGCCAAGATCATCTTTCTCTCGTCACTGCTCAATGACTACTGTCAATTTGACATCAACTTTGACACTTAAAAAACACTGTCATTTTCTCAAACTCGCAATGACATTATAAAATTAAAATACTGAAATAACTATGATAACGATTTCAACTCTTAATATTTATAAAGAAATTACGAATTATTATACATGGTGAGTTTTTTCAATGCCCACTATGGGGATCTCGGAAACTAGCAGAGCTAGAACAAAAGTTAAATGGGGAAAGAATTGCAGTTTTGAATGCTCAATCTAATGCCCCTTTTGGATTTTTTAAAAAGTTCATGGCGCTCTAGATATTTTGAAAAGAGTGATTTTTGCTATTTCATCAGATCTCTGTAGCTCCGTTATTTCTGATTATACAGAAAAACTGTAGAGACAAAAATTGTAGATAATTTTGGACTTAATAAGATAATCTAATCCAATTTTTCTTGTTGTTTGTGATTTTTTAGATATGACATGAACTTGTGTTTCTTTAAATGTAAATCATAGTTGGCTGTGGCATTATTAAATCGGCCATTTTTTGAGCTTTCCAAAGATATAATACTCGGCATAGTTGTTATTAAAAATAAAAGAGTTATGGCTAATTTCCTGATTTTTAAAAAATTTTCACATAGTCAGCCATGGAATATTTTCATAATTATGTTCTATTTTATAATAAGACATACTTCCAACTTTCAAATATTTTATTTTTAGCTGGTAACAAAATAAAACAAAAATTATCATGATGGAGCTCCACTACATAATTATTTGCCCATAAGAAACTACCTAGATCAGCTCTTTCCAAATAGTTGGATAGGGAGAAATAGACCTATTTCCTGGCAGCCCCGATCCCCCGATTTGTCTGTTTTGGATTTCTTTTTGTGGGGAACAGTACAAAATAAAGTATGAGACAATAACTGCTGAATTAAGAGCAGCTGTTTTAGAAGCAATTGCCAGTATTGACAGGCGCTTTCTAAGAAAGGCGACAAAGTCAGTTTTAAAAAGATGCAATATTTGCATAAATAATAAAGGTGGATTGTTTGAACACCTTTTAAAATAATAATAATTTGAATTTGAGTTTTTAATTTTTGTTTTATTTTGTTACATTTTGTTACCAGCTAAAAACAAAATATTAGAAAGTTTGAAGTATGTCCAGTAGGGTGGAGCGAAAAATCGAAATTTCGAAAATCGTTTTGGAATAGAGCGCAAAAGTTGCCAATTGGTATTACAAAACGAATGTCTATTTTCGGTTTTTCAAAATTTTTTCATCTTCTGCCCTCTACCGGGCTTTGAAACAATAAAAAATAATAATAAATACAAACTTATAATTTTTAGTTGGAATGTTTGTTAATAAGCACTTTTTGTTATTACACGGATAATACCCAATTGAAATATCTTTGAAATAATGTTATTTTCATCCCTCTACCCAGTCCACCCTATACCTATATGTTCTTTTTTCAACGGCCGGTAGAGGGCTAAGATGTGATTTGATCAAAAAGTTGTAATAAGACTTTTTTAACAACGTTACCAAAGGCAACTTTTGGTAGGTATTCAAATCGACTTTTCAAAATTTTTAAAATTTTGCAATTATCGCTCCACCCTAATGTCCAATTATAAAATAGAACGTAATTATGAAAATATTCCATGACTGACTATGTGAAAATTAAAAAAAATCAGAAAATTAGCCATAGCTTTTTATTTTTATAATAACTATGCCGAGTATTATATCCTTAGAAAGCTCAAAAAGTGGCCGATTTTATAAGGCCACAGCCAACTATGATTTACATTTAAAAAAACACAAGTTTATGTCATATCTCAAAAATCACAAACAACATAAAATATTGGATTAGATTCTCTTATTAAGCCCAAAATTAACTTTCGAAAATTAGATTTAATTTGTTTCTGGCGTCATTTGCGACAATATTGAAAAATAAATTGTACCTTTTCATTGCAACTTTTTCTGTACTACGTCATGGTATTTTTAGATTTTCGGGGCGACGTTTCGTTTTTGAGATAGAGGGATCAACTTAATTTTTTAAATACGGATCTGGATTCTTTATTCCATATTTCGGAATGAATCGTCCTGAGTACAGCAATGTATGACACATACATATTTTGCCTCGTTTTGGCCACTAAAATAAACATTTACGAAGAAAAAAATTAATAAGGTCCTGGACTATGCATTCTTTTTTTCAAAGCTATTCCTATTGTAACAGGTGATCATTATTTTAATACCTACTGGATTAATTAAACTCCATGTTTGTCATATTTTGAAATTCTTTTTTATACTTTAGGTAAAAGGTATCACACTATGGTTAATAAATTATTGTTGTTATTTACCTAAAGTACTTATAAAAAAAGAATTTCAAAATATAACAAACATGGAGTTTAATTAATCCAGTAGGTATTAAAATAATGATCACCTGTTATCAATTGGAATAGCTTTGGAAAAAAGAAAAAAAAAGCATAGTAAATATGCATTTTAGCGGCCAAAACGAAAGAAAATATGTATGTGTCATGCATCGTTGTACACAGGATGATTCATTTCGAAACATGCAATAAAAAATTAAGATGATCTGTCTATATAAAAAACAAAACGTCACCCCAAAAATCTAAAAATACCATGACGTATTCAAGAAAAAGTTGCAATGAAAAAGTATAATTTATTTTTCAATATTATCGCAAATAGTGCCAGAAAAAATAAAATCTAATTTTCAAAAATTCGGTTTTTCTTAAATATCTCAGCAACCCATCAAAATATTTTAACTTTCTTAACAGAATATTGTTAGGTTCCCAAAGGTGCAACTTTGCCTCTATTTGACCGACTTTGTATCTGTTACGGTTTCCGAGATCCCCATGTTGAGCACCGGAACTGAATCACCTTGTATAGTCCTCGCCAAATGGCTAGCAAAGTAACGATTTTTTTAGCTTAGGGTTGTTTTACACTCCGCCGTTTGATTGGTATTGTATTACTGATTGCCTAACGCGGCGCTTTATGCATTATATGGTGATATCACAAATTAAGTGATTTGGCACAGTAAAATATAATACACATTACTTTTTACATTTTGAGGCATCAAAAAACAACCCTAAAAAATGTGGCAATCACTGCATTCTATTACTCGGGGTAACCGTGTTGCACAAATATTTGAGACATAATTACGGAGGGCGGTACAGAGTGTGCTTCAGATGCGCACAAGGCCCAGATTTTAACTCATACTTTTGTGAAATTGGAAAAATTGGCAAGTGAGATTATACAATCCAAAATTGCTATACCTGTAGTACATATGCGCACCCCTGACATCCATATTTCTGAAGCCTGTAAGGGGAAATTACTAAAATAATAAATAACTTAAAAAACAATTCTGGGCCTGGCGATGATAAAATCGGTATACGTATCTTGAAAGAAAATGTTCAATACCTAGTTAAACCATTGATGCATCTGGTAAACATAGACAAGGGGTGAACTGTATGTTCTTAACTGAAACATTTCCATTGGTTTTTAAAAATGCAATCATAACGCCCGTATTTAAAGGGGGGGATAAGAGGATCCTTAATAATTATCGCCCAATCGCTCTTCGAAGTAACATAAGTAAAATAATTGAGGGATGCATAAAATCGAGACTTGCTAACTACGTTGAAAGGGGTCAGTGCCTGTCAAATAAACAGTTCGGTTTCAGGACAGAAATGGGTACGGAGGGTACACAGTCTGCTGTGTGATAGATACTATTACACGGTGTATCAATGAAGAAAAAAAGTGCATAGCCATTTTCTTGGACTTGAAAAAGGCCTTTGATACCGTGGACCACGGCATTCTACTCCAAAGGCTCAACAGAGTTGGTATAAGAGGAGCGGAAAACAAACTTCTAAAATCATACTTGTCCAACAGGTCACAGAGTATTGAGAAAGAAATGAGTGAGCCTGGTGGAGTGGAGTGCGGTGTTCCACAGGGGACCGTACTGGGTCCTTTGCTCTTCTCAATCTACATCGATGAGATTATTAGCATCTCGCCAGGAAGTGAGACAGTTTGCTTTGCGGATTATACGGTCGTGATTGTCACGGATGATTCATGGCAAGAGGCATCCACGAGGGTGGGAGCGACACTATCTACAATAAAGTCATGGCTGGATTGCAGCAACCTTTCACTAAATATTGACAAAACCAGCTATACTGGATACCGAATTTACAACCTTTTACCTGTAGAAAACAAACCCTTCTACAAAATAAAATATAAAATTAATGATTGGTTGCTGAACAACAGCGTACATTGGCCCATTAATCAGTATTAATTAATTAACATAGTCTCCAAATAGCTTGTTGCCTTGTTATTACTTTGAAAAAGTTAAAGCATTTTTTAAGAATTTTAAAGTGTATGTCTGTGCTGACCTTCATATTCTAATGAATTAAAACTGATTCCTGCACAGTTTTAGGAGTAAGTGATATTGTACTATTAAGACTGACTGTAATCATAGTTTTTATGATTTTTTATTTTATTAAATGTAGATGACTTAAGACACGCACAAGCATTGCTTATTGTGCCAATCATAAAACCAGGAATTGTAAATCTTCCATTTTTGTAGTGAATAAATAGATAAATCGATAAATATAACATTATTTATTATATGTACTTTGGAAAATGTTTTTTTTTATTAAATATTAACGAAAGTACCACAGCAGCATTTTTAAGACAGAAAGAAAACTACGGACTTGAAGAGGGCTTTATTCGCAACTGCTAAGCGTTTATTTTGATATTGGCATATACAAGGCGCTGTGGTGCAAAGGAACTTTTCGATCGTAGGAACGTTGGAGCATAGTACATTTGAAAAAGTGGGCAATTTGGAGAAACTTTTGTTCTATGGACTATTTTTCTACTGTTACTAGTTTCTGAGGTAACCGCTCTACAATATCATTTACAAAAAATGAGCTAACTCGCTTAAAATTTACTTTAGAGGAAAAATTTATTAAAAATATCTTTGTAGTGCACTAGGACGAGGAAAATAGCGGCATGTGTCAAATTATTACACATCCGGTTTGACCAAAAGTACTGGAAGTGACCCATTTCTCAGTTCAAAATGAACATTCTGTACACTTTTCCCTCAAAATTGGAAAAAATATACCTAATAACAATAACACCTTCTAGGTACATGTAGACAACGACAATATTAAGAAAAGGTGACATTATAGAAATTAAAATTTATGTTTACAATAAATGTTTTAAAATTATTTCCATACCTAAATAGGAGCTGCTACAGCACTGTTTTTACCCCATTCTCCATAAATTAATACCATATTTAATATTTATCCTCATTACTATGATTAACCATTATTACAAAAATTAATTAACTAATTAGGCAAGAAACAAATTATTGACAACGATAGAGAATTACCTTAGGTTAATAAAAATAAATTCAGCCAAATTGTCATTGTCTAGATGTATGTAAATACATGGTGTTATTGTTATTATATGACACTAGAAATTACCTTTTGTCACTTTTTAGGGATAAATTATACAGTATGTTCATTTTAAACTGAAAAATGGGTCACTTCCTGTACTTCCGGTAATAATTTGACACGTACCGCTATTTCCTTCGTCCTAGTGAACTACAAAAATATTTTTAATAACTATTTCGTCCAAAGTTAATTTTAAGCTAGTTAGCTCATTATTTGTTGGCAATGACATTATACAGTGGTTATCTCAGAAACTAGTAACAGTAGGAAAATAGTCCATAGAACAAAAGTTTCTCCAAATTGCCCAGTCTTTCAAATGCACTATGGTCCAACGTTCCTAGGATCGAAAAGTTCCTTTGCACGGCTTCGCCTTCTACATGCCAATATCAAAATAAACGCTTAGCAGTTGCGAATAAACTCAGAATCATCCTCTAAGTTTATTATTAAAGGTGCCATCGCCATCTGATCGAACAGTAGTAGTTCACGTGCCCACCACCTTTCCATCAGCTCATTATGTTGGCCACTATTGTTCCACCCTTCACGCATCCAATGATCAAAGATATTATATAGCAATGTGGTTGCTTCTGGGGTACTCCTAGTTTGGAGTATTGTGAGGGTGAGAATTATTATTATTATTATTATTATTATTATAGAGGGTGTTCACTTTTAAGTGGACACAAATCAATAAAAAATTGATTTCTTGGGTTACTTTCAAAAAAAAAAATTTTATACAAAGGTCTTCAAAATGCGCAACTTTCTACGTGAACACAGTTGTCAAATTGCAATTCCAGGGCCGGCTAAGATTTTTTTAAACCCCGATTTTCACAAAATCTATTTAGGCATTTTTTTATTTAAAATCTGACCATACAGCGTTAATTAGGACCCTCTAAAACCCTTAAGTTCAAAATTTGAACTAAAAATATACAGGGAGTTCGGTTTTACAGCGCCTTAAAGTTGCGCAAAGTAGTGATTTCGAGGGCCCCTGGAGAGTCAAGCGTGCCATGGAATGATTTTAAAACAATGGAAGAATTGACAGGACCACCCAAAGTATTGATGGACGAGACTGCAAGAAAAAATAATACAGGATGTTTTTCTCTACCGCTGCTGAAAGTTCAGACTTTTCGAATTTTATTCTGATCAAGTTTGCCGTGCTTTTTGAAACAAAGTTACTAATAACAAAATTTATTTAATCTTGACAATAAAATAACAAACAAAATATTTAGATCTTAAACTATCGGGGTTTTTTCAACATAACCGCCTTCTAAGGTAATACATTTTTCAAGACGTTTTTTGTTATTAGAAACAACTCGTCTTAACTGATCTATTGTTACGGAATCGCAAGCTTCAATTATTTTTTGTTGTAGCTCGTTTATGTTCCTAGGACGATTTTTATAAAAAAAAGTCTGAACTTTCAGCAGCGGTAGAGAAAAACATCCTGTATTATTTTTTCTTGCAGTCTCGTCCATCAATACTTTGGGTGCTCCTGTTAATTCTTCAATTGTTTTAAAATCATTCTATGGAACGCCTGACTCTCCAGGGGCCCTCGAAATCACTACTTTGCACAACTTCAAGGCGTTGCAAAACCGAACTCCCTGTATATTTTTAGTTCAAATTTTGAACTTAAGGGTTTTAGAGGGTCCTAATTAACGCTGTAAGGTCAGAATTTAAATAAAAAAAATGCCTAAATAGATTTTGTGAAAATCGGGGTTTAAAAAAAATCTTAGCCGGCCCTGGAATTGCAATTTGACAAATGTGTTCATGTAGAAAGTTGCGCATTTTGAAGACCTTTGTATAAAAAAAAATTTTTGAAAATATCCCAACAAATCAATTTTTTATTGATTTGTGTCCACTTAAAAGTGAAAAGTATTTAAGATATAGAGAGTTACAAAAAAGTAGGTCAAGCCGCTAATCAGATTCTTGAGCCAAAAACCAGTATTTTTCTTATGCCACGTTGCTTTCTAGCTTGTTCATTTTGAGTGTGTGCCTATTATCATTTTTTCTTGTAAATACTTTTACACTCGCTAATCTTACATCCTTATTGTTATTATATCTTTGGTTATGAAGATTTCCATGTGGGATTGCTTCAGCAGCCTCCGTGGCAATGTTAGTACAGGGTGGCCCATCCAAGCGGAAAAAGTGTGCTACGTGGAGACAGGTTAACATAAAGTCGTCATTAAAAAAATGAGGATGTAGTAAAAATTAAGGGGAATTCGAGGGTGTACCCTAGTTTTGTATACGGGGGTCGGTAAAAAAGTTATCGCGAAAAAACATTTTTTGCAAAATAAAAAAAAAATTTTTACCTACACATCCATTAGAGAACCTTTAAGTAGTATTCCCGAATATTCAGTTTTTTAATATAACTTCCGGTTATAGCGGAAATGAAAGTGGTTTTCTCTATTTTACAACTTACACATTTCTCTTAACCATCACAGGATTCCTTTTTAATTCTGAATCCAACGATATATAATTTGACCTATTTATCTCCAACCGTTTCCGAGATATTTATCAGAGAAGCTCCATCAAACTAGATACATGGTCTCATGGTCGGTGTCTGATGTTCGATCTGAGTAGGCCAAACAATAAAACCAAATTTATGACAAATCAAGTCAGCCATGATAATAAAACTGACAATCGAGTAGGCTGTCAATTCAATATTTCTATTTACGTGTCAGATTAGTCTAAAATTTTGTTGCTGAAGCTGTTAGTAGTTGCAGTTTAAAAAATGTTTTTGAAAGAAGAATGCTGTGATATTTTAGAGATCTTCATCAAAAATGATAAAAGATACGTAGAAACTTTGAGGGAGTATTCTCGTAAATATCCAAATAGAAATGTTCCGAGTGCTTCATGGTAAGTCATGAAAAAGGCAATCAAAAATATTTAAGGTATTTTTAACCCCTTGACCCCCATTTGGGACGGCTATGATGAAGAATGTCAAACTATCTCGACCTGCGTGAATGTCGAATTTCACATGTATATCACATACCAAATTTCATAATTTTATCTTTGATCGTTCTGGGAATATTTAGAAAAAACCGTTTGCGAAACTGTCTATTTCGGGGGCTATAATAACCCCCTTAGAAATTATTTTTGAGGCCATGTTATAGAAACTTTTTTTAATTTTTTTGGGTAGCAAAATGCGCTGGTAAATTATGGCAGGCTAATT
Source organism: Pseudeuparius sepicola (assembly GCA_963920635.1). NCBI lineage: Eukaryota > Metazoa > Arthropoda > Insecta > Coleoptera > Anthribidae > Pseudeuparius > Pseudeuparius sepicola. The sequence goes on along the minus strand of OY987307.1, from coordinate 11,248,144 downwards.
TCGGGACACCCTGTATATCGCTGTGCTCATCACTGTACCAAAAATGGCCTGGTTATTTTATTAAAAAAAAATTCTTGCTTATTTTTTGCTTTTTATTACTTAATAGTCAGTAGTCAAGAATAATAATAATTTTTTGTTCAAAGCAGTTAAAAAAGTAGTTACGATTTTAACTACTAAGTAGTTAGTAGTTAAACTACTTTTTGGACCCGATAGTTTTATCATGTAGTGAAACTACTTTTTTGTTGAAGTAGTTAGTAGTTGTACTCAACTACTTTTTAAAAGTAGTTTGCCCAGCTCTGATTGTTGATATGCATATCCACTCAGATCTCTAATTACCTAATTGTTGACAAATGTCTCCTGTACCCTTCATTAATTATTGTTGACGAACATCTTGTGATCCTCATTAATACCCTATCGTGCCCCTCCCCCCCCATACCTTCTAAGAGATTGTGCGTTCACTATAATGTGTGGAAAGTCGGTTGGTGAGATTTTCGGCAAAGCTACTTTCCGGAATTCCCTTACATCTTCGATGACCACTTTATTTAATGTGACTTGCACCATTTTGCGACCCTTCTCGCTAAGCTCGTAAGCGACCACTTCATCTAGCAGATGTTTCTTAATCGTCAGCGCTCGTATCGTTAATTTTAAAGCCTATAAACAGAAAAATATTTTTAAAATTTAACTAAAAAATTCAAAATAATATTAACAGTACTTGACGGCAATCGTGTTTCGGCTTGTGGTGGTTTACATAATAATGTACTAAGTCACAGTACCAGCGGCCTATTCGCTTATCTTCAGGCATTGTTTCAATGAGCCACTCAAGCCAATATTTCACTTGTTCGCTTCTTGTGGCCATAAAATGTTTGGCCAAAGAAGTCAGGGCAGACATATAGACACTTTCTGCCTGAAATTTCTGCCTGAGGAAGGGGGGAACATCTTTGTGAGTGACCGCCCTTTTTGGGAGTTCTGCCAGGCGCACAAGTTCGCCAAACATTTTATCCAATGCCTCAAAAATCTCTTCTCGTTTGCCAGTGATTCTGTTGGCTTCCACAGCAGCTTTCATAGTGACTGCATTGCTGTATCTAAAAAAATGTAGTGTCAATAATCTATTTGCACTGGGCAAAAAATTCTTACTCCAAAAAAAGCTGCCTGTCCGGAAAAACTGTGTAGTACTCAATTTCGTATTGTGGAAATTCTTGTGTAAAATAGTCCACAAAGAAAGTTTGTATGTCGATAAAGTTTGTGTTCGTAAATGTATATAAAAAATACATGTTGAAAAATGAATCATATAATTTGTCCGATATTTTCAATAAACTTGGCACTGAAGACTTTATTTTTTCAACAAGTAAATCGTTGAACGTTTTCTTTGCGAAATTTAATGTGCCTTGAGTGTCCCTTTTCTTTTTCAAACCGGCCAACATCTGTTGTTTGGTTGTAACATTTTTTATTGCAAAATGGTTGCAGATATCTTTGACGTCTGCTATTGGCATTGATGATAATATTTCGTCAATGGTTTCGCTTCTAATGTTAGTTGTCACAAACTGCAGTTCTTTCAATTGCTCAAAGTACTCTCCGATTTTAGCGTTTGGCAAGCTTATGCCAATCTTTTTGAATAGTGATGATATGTTGTAAAACTTTTTTTTGTAAGTGAAAAGCTTGAAGCAGAAATATTGGAGGGTCAAATCGAGTTTTTTAAGGTTGTCCAAGACAATTTTTTCATTATAGAGTAGATGTTTGAAGTGCTCAGAATCGCACACTTTTTCAAACACTGATATCAGCAACTTTAATTGATGTTCGTGTTTTAAAAACGATTGAGCTTTCTCTGATGTTGGAGCACCTAAAATGAAACCCGAATAATTGATAATATAGAAAAATGTTTAAAAAGTCACAACTTTGTCTCTTTTCATGAGTCAGTTCCAGAGTTTCCACCAGAACTTTCTTTCCTCCAAACATAGCAGTTTTTGTGGTAGTTTTTGGTGGTTCTTTGGTTGTTTCTAAAACAAGTGGAATGAGCCAACAAACATCAAAATTTTTTGTAGGTACCTACCAATTTCATCATCGGAAATGACTATTATATCCATTTCACTCATGTTGGATATATTATCTGATTTGCTGTTCTCTAAGGTCTCTAACCCTGTCAAAATAGCACAATATTACACTTACTAATTATTACATTACAATCGGAGACAGAAAATATGTACAATAGGGTGGAGTGAAGAAACATTTTTTTATTCCTTTGATGTAATAGTTACAAAAAGTTGCATTTAGGGTCACATTTTATCCATACCAATTTTTGTTTCAATCGCCTTATATGGGTGTGGCGGACTCACTAATATTAGAAGAAATGTTGAAAATTGCAACTTTTTAAGTTTTTATGTAGCTGCATGATTTGCGTGTAAATATTACTAATATCAAAAATTATACTAAGGTTAGTCGTATAAACAATACTACTAAAAGTGGTAACTGCGATCAATCATTTAGAGAGTCTGCCATGGCCTTAAATTTAACGTTTTATTACTTGGTTTAATTGCTTTCAATAGAGTCCTGTACTTAGTCCGTGCCTGTTGTAAGTGAAGGAGTGGGAGTGAGTAGATGCTTGGATTGTTGCTGTGCTCCTATAAAGAAAAACAATTTATGCTCTGATGGTGCACAAAATCTTTGGAAGCTTATTATAGAGTGTGTCCGAAATTGGTGATGCATGTATTGCGATCTCGGAAACTGTTAGAGATAGAGAAACGGTTAAATGGGGAAAGTTTTAGATAATTCTGTTTGTAATTGAATGCAGTTTAGTTTGCCACTTTATCTCTTTTGGTTTTGAAGATATTTTGAAAAAACTAAAATGATGCCTTTTCGAAAATTCCCTATAATTTCTTTGTTTATGAAAATTTTTAAATTCTGCAAAAACTTTCTTAGGGCAACTTTTTACGCCTAAAACGCCTGTGTAGTCAGATTTTATTTGCAACGTTTTGGTTTTTTGGAACCATCATCAACTTTGTTTTTTCATATGGGCACCATATTGGATTTTTACGGTTTCGAAAAGCCTCTTTTTTAGCTTTCTAATGATGTATCACACCTAGTAAAAAAAAGTTCTTTCATGGGTAAAAAAACAAAATTACGATTTTGTTATAAATTTGGCAACGTCGCACAATAAGGAGCTTATAGTGGATTTAATCTCTAAATTACAATTAATAAGAAAATATCCTTATTATACTTTCTCCTATACGAAAATGTTTTGAAATAATAGAAATAACCCTTTTTCAAATCTTAATGCAATTTAGCATGGAATTAAATAATAATAATAATAGAAATATAGAATAGAAATAAAATTATCTAATCTAGTTATTTTCTAATAATATAATAATAAGATATATATAATAAGATAATATAGAAACTAGTGTCTATAGAAAACCAACACATACTAATAGATATCTCCATTTCAACTCCAATCATCATATTAGTGTTAAAAAAAGGAGTAATTAAAAGTTTGTATGACAGGGCTAGAACGATTTGTTCTAATAACACAAAATTTTAGGAGGAAATTAAACATATAAAACATGTTCTTGAGAAGAATAGTTATCCTATTGAATTTGTTGAGCAAGTTTTTCAGGATTGCCAACAAAATAACAATGCTAATAGAATTAGAGGAATAAATCTGGTGGACCGACCAGTAAATCTAATAATTCCTTATATTCCTGGACTGTCAGATAAGCTAAAACGTATAGGCAATCGTTTTAATGTGAGAACAGTATTTAAAACCAAAAATACATTAAGATCGATGCTAGTTAAAACAAAACCATTTAATGAGTTACGAAGTTCAAAAAATTGCATTTATAAAATTCCTTGTGAATGTGGAAAGTTCTGTTGGGGAGACTTGTAGGCCATTTAACGTTCGTTTAAAAGAACATAAAAATTATATCTGGCAAAATCAAATTTCGAAGTCAAAAATATGTGAACATTCCTTTAATAACAATCATAGGATATTGTGGGATAGTTCCAAACCAATTCTAAAAGAAGAAGTAGGAAATAGACGAAAAATTAAAGAATCTGCATTTATTCTAGGAAATACGGGCAACTGTGTTGCTGAATGTTCAGTGGAATTCAGTAAAATATTATTGCCACTTATTCAAAGAGAAGTTAGTATAGATAATTAGATAAAACACAGGGTACAATATCAGGCAGGTGGCTAGGCTATTGTTTCTGTTGTCATGACATTTAACCCTGAAATTTTTTAATCTGTCACTTCACTTTGACGTGACATGATCTTTGAGAAAGGAGGAAGATTTATCCTCCGAAAGCTCAGAAAACAAATTTGTTGAAGTTATTTTTTGAGTTACACGTTTAAAATTTCGTTCATTCAGTGTTAAGAATTTATTAATTTTCGAGGCAACTTGAAAAAGTTGTCTTTCAATCAGTTTGGTGGCGAAAAACCCAATTAAAAATTAAATGTAGCTAATCTAGTGTTCAAATGCCGCCCATTTGCTTCCATACATTTCCAACATTTTTTTACCACTTAGACCTATCTAGTAACACGATACATAATAATTATTGTGTTACGGTTAATATTGGTAAAAAAAACATGGGACAATAAAACACTAATTATTATTTTTCAGAATACCCAATTTTAAATTCAGTAGATAATTTGACGTGATTCATATTTTTCTATAATATCAGTAGGCTTTGGATTTTAAACGCAATATGTCAAGTTTAAATCTCTTACAAATGTTAAAGTTTTTCATTTAAACGTGGTTTTTGTTTCGACTCGGGCCTAGTGTGTAAAAAAAAAGCTTGATATGTTAGTATCTTATATTAAAAATCAAAGAAATGCGAATAGGGCCGCAGACAATTATTTGGAAGATTATCCGGATAGACGACAACAATAGTATATTACACACCAAGGTGGGAAGTGTTTCATGAAACACGTCACCGAGGTTTGTATACTATTTTATTTACAACCATCAATATTTTGTAATTTCAAAATTTTATTTCCGTTTACTTCCACCCGGGCAGGAGGGTGGGAAGTAAAAGTAAAAAAATTGACACTTTCAAACTTCTAAAAAGTCAGAAATGTCAACATTACATACATGGTTGTAAATAAAAGGTATTCCCCAGAAAGCAGACAAGTCCTCGAACAGAGTACGTGGGATGTTCTGTCCAATATTAACCGTAACACAATTCATCGTGTTACCAGATCAGTGGTAAAAAAATATCAGAAATGTATGGAAGCAAATGGGCGGCATTTTGAATACTAGCTTAGACAATTTTATTTCGGTTATTATTTAATCTTTACAGTTTATACATTTAATTCCATGTTAAAATCCATTAAGATTTGAAAAAGGGTTATTTCTATGATTTCAAAACATTTTCACATAGGAGAAACTCTTATAAGGACATTTTCTTATTATTTGTACTTTAGAGTTTAAATCCACTATGAGCTCCTTGAGTTTTATAATTTTATTGTGCGACGTTGCCAAATTGATCACAAAATCGTAATTTTTGTTTTTTTTACCCATAAACGAACTTTTTTTACTAGGTGTGATACATCATTAGAAAGACAAAAAAAGAGGTTTATCAAAACCGTAAAAATCCAATATGGCGGCCATATGAAAAAACAAAGTTGATGATGGTTCCAAAAAACCAATACGTTGCAAATAAAATCTGACTACACAGGCGTTTTTGGCACCATTTTAGTTTTTTCAAAATATCTTCAAAACCAAAAGAGATAAAGTCGCAAACTAAACGCCATTCAATTACAAACAGAATTGTCTAAAACTTTCCCCACTTAACCGTTTCTCTATCTCTAACAGTTTCCGAGATCGCAATACATGCATCACCAATTTCGGACACACTGTATATTCCAGATTTATTGACAAAGAATATTTAAAGTTCATAGATCCAATGATTCAACGCAATGCCTATTTTGCCCATGCAGAAAACATTCTTTTGGCTATAATAACAGATCCAAGAGAACACATTAATTAGGGAACTGCGAAAGATACTAAAAGCAAGAAAAATTGCATCACAAGGAAGTCAAATAAATGTTATAACTTTCGAAATACCAACAATTAACTTTGACGCAGATGAGTATACGGAGATGATTTATTGGAAACGTGAAACTATAACTGAACCACCGGCTTTTAGTAATATTACATAATATTGCAGATCTTGAAGACGCGATTCGGATCAAAAGAATGTTTGAGATCCCTAAATTTCCTTGCCACACAAAAGCTGTGGAACGGAGTATTAAGCTTGTAACTAAGGCTTCTTTGTCAGTAAGTGGATTCGGTAGACGAGATGGATTTATAAAAGCAAAACTAAAGTCCCAAATTTTAATGCCAATTTTTGAAACCAAAAATGATTATAAATTTCAAAAGTAAATAATAATTTTTTAAGGTCGTGAAAAAGTTATAGGATAGGTCATAGCATAGGTTGAGAGTTAGGGCTGGGATGTGGAGGAGCTCAATAATTCACCTCCACGTGGTGAGCTCTGGGTTACTTTGTTTTTTATGCAAAGTAAGCAAGGAACTGCTTCGTAGGGGTAACACGTTAAATCATATTTTTTTATGAATTTTATTAATTCTGGCAGACCATGTATACACTAATATTTCTTTAAAACTGTAATTTTACTATGTAGGCATATGTATAATTCAAAGGTTGTTTGCTATTAGAAAACAAAAAGTAGTAAAATATATTTTAATACACTTAAAAGGAAATTGCATTTTTTCCCTAAAATTTGACTTTTTAAAGGCTCAGCAGACCCTCAAGACATTTTTTTATGTAAAATTGCAAAAGCTTTTTTTAAAGACAACAGAACCAAGCAACTTTTTATAGCTATTAGAAATCTGAAACGAAAAAACATAATTTTTTTGGCCTTTTCCACTCTACCCTAATGTACAAGGGGGTACGTTAGATCGGCTAAGGCATATAGTTTTTGTAACGCATACATATTAAAGAACCAGTTTAATACTAATTTGCTTACAGGTTGCTGAAAAAGTATCCACAATTTTTTTACCAGACGAGTCCGAGAAAAAATTTGGATTATTACGAACACATGAGCTACATTGGCTATACTATGCAAAATAATAGCTTAGGCAAAGTTTAATCAATTCACAAAAAATGTCTCCACAATATGCCCTGTGGTTTATACCGGGCACTCCGGAAAACCCAGTTTTTTCGAACTTGTACCCTATTTGGTGAACTTAGAACACTGAAATTTTGTACAGTGGGTTTTTAACTATGGCCAATTCGATGGCACTATCCATTTCATTCTTTAAAAAATGCCTAATATGGTTTTGTGATCCTTGGGTGCATTTTTTTAATAACAGTGGGCCAAATCTGCCCAAATCTGGAAAAATACGGAATTGTCTCAACTCAAAGTGAAATACACTGTACATAATTTAATAATAAAAAAAAAAACAAGTAAAATGTCTCCTTTTAAACCTATCCGAATCCATAAAATCTTTATAGATAATCGCCTGAACTATCTTTTTATTTTAAAAGCCTTCAAAAACCTTCTTTTGACATTCCTAGCATTTTCAAAGGCGGTGGACAAAGGTTCCCAAATATGGGAACACCAATTGGCGGATCTTTATCACAGGCACTAAAGGTCCGCCAATTAACATATCCTTAATCAACATAGGTATTACTGTATTACCTGAAGGGTCTGACAATTTTCAGACCCTATGTACCTACACCTAGTAAGAGTACAAATCAAGGGTGACCTACTTATTGAGGAAACTGAGACAGCTGTCGTAACTTGAAGGGTGGAGACATGCTTGTATGGTTCTTTTTCAAGGTATATTGCTTGTATGGTTCTCTTTGAAGGTATATTGCTTGTAAGGTTCTTTTTCAAGGTATATTGCTTTTGGGCAGCTCTGTAGATTGGTCGGTAATTTTCAGGCAGCAGAAGAAGGCTTTAAGTGTTGTACTGAATGTTTCACAGCATCATTCATGTCGCCATGATTTCAAGCAGCTTAGTATGATGAGTGCCAGAGTTATACATTTATCAATGTATAATATTTGCTCAAGACAATATTGAAAACGTTATAACATATGAGGATGTACAGGGTGTCCCAAACTCGACGCCCCAGGGTTATTATAGGCAAACAAAAATAGCCAGTAAACATTTGACTTGTGAGTTTCTTGTAGGACCACTCAAGCTTGCTTTTGGGACAAAAAGATAGTTTTTAGGAATTTGGGAAATATAGGTTATGACGTCATCAAATATATTTTCCCAGGATCATACCTTTTTCTCTTTATATTTGGAAAGAGCACATTTTTCTGATAAACTTGCATAAAAAATGTTTTGATATATTGTTTCATTAAAAAGTTATATGTGTATTATTTGTAAAAATATGAAAAAGATGCCATAGTATTTAAATATTTTTCTATGTTTTCTTAAGCCACCCTGCGCACATGGTAAAAATTTTTGTACTAAAAACGCGTTCATACAGTTATATTTTTATAAGTAGTAATAAAATTTTAATACTTTTTCCATAATACATCTGTCCGAGCATATGTCAATTGTTTCTGTCAAAAATATACCTTCATAAGTCATGGCTAAACCGATTTTCATTAAAAAAAAATACCCTGGCATCTTTTTCATATCTTTACAAATAATTCGCATAACTTCTTTATGAAACAGGATATCAAAAAAATGTATTTACGATATCAGGTAAAGCGTGCTCTTTCCAAATATAAAGAGAAACAGGTGTAGTCCTGGGAAAAATATATTTTAAAGTCAGAACCTGTAGTTCCCAAATACCTAAAAACTATCTTTTTGGCCCAAAAGCAAGCTTGAGTGGTCCTACAAAAAAAAAACAAGTCAAAGTTTTACTGGCTGTTTTTGTTTGCCTATAATAACCCGGGGGCATCGAGTCTGAAATACCCTGTACAGAGTGGCTCACTATAAATTGACACCCCCTTAACTTGTTAGTTTTGGAGGTTAGAAAAGTTTTTTTTACAAAAGTTTTAGATACTAATAGAAAACTTTTTTGTTTCGCTATTGGACCTTATACAGTGTATTCTAGAAAGCCATGGCTGACATAACTTATGTTTTTTTTTTAAGGAACACCTTGTATATTGTTGGATTATTGAATTCTATGCATTTTTCTGATTCCAACGAAGTATATAAATATGTTATATGTTCGCTCCAAAGCAAAGATCATAATATTCAAGAAGATACCCAACGTCCGTGTAAACGGTCGACTAATCCGAGTAGCCCGTCGTCCATGTAATTTGTGCTGTCCCTATGATATTTAGTCTCTGATTTCTGGCGCCCTCGCAAATAAGCGGATATTCCATGTTTTGTGCTTATAGTTACACTACTGACCGCTAGGAACGCTATAGGAGCTAACATTCGTCGCGTAACGGCAGCGCGTCAGTCGGCAGGCGATCGGCAGATCGGTGTGATCTCATGTCCCCCCCCTTCCCCTCGTTTTCTATGTGCCGTGTGCCCCTCGCAAGTTATTATTTCAATTTCAAACGCTGGTCGTCACGTGGCGGTCGTCCCGAATCGGCGAATTCGTAAAGAAATGCAGAAAGACGCGGCGGCGGCCGTATTTCTAAAATAAAAATAAATTTGAACCTTTAATAATTGCCGCACCGGACCCGGGTATACAATGGAAATAGTTGTCTTATTTATTGGTTGCCATACACATTTATTGTAATAAAAATCGAGTTTGCCACGGGAAAATAATTTATTAAAGTACAAAATCTGAGGTAAAATCCGAGATAAAATCATACCAGATATTTTTTCATTTCAGTTTTTCTGATAAAGTAAAGATATATTTGAAACTTTTTAAAATAAAAATAGAAAATAAATGTATTCCTTATTTTAATTAATAATCATAGCACAGGTCATGTCTAGGAAGCCAAAATAAGCTCATAATGTTCAAGTCCGATTTTCATTTTTTTAAGAGTTAATTTTGTGTGTCTACTTTTAAGTGTATATAAATCGATAAACAATTTATTTTGTGAGATATTTTCAAAAACCTTTTTTGTTCGAAAGTTCTTCAAAACACGCTTCTTTGGCGTTATTACTTGTCAAAATGCAAATCCAGGGACGGCTACGATTTTTTTATACCCCCGATTTTTACGAAAACCATTTAGCAATTTTTGTATTTAAATTATGACACCATAGCGTGAAATTGCAAGCAGGAATATACAGGATGTTTTTCTTTACGGCATCTGAAATTTCCGACTTTTTTTCGAAGTTTATGCTGGCCAAGTTTGCCCAAACAGCACAAAACATTCTCATAACATTCCCACAAAGTATGAATAATCTTGAAGAAAAACATTCCGAATGGATATGCATAGAACATTTATGGCAACATGCTTTCTGAACTTTCTCGTTCATATTAGATACTTGAGGAATATTTATGGAATATTCGAAAGTAAACGTCCTAGGTATATTTTTAATCGAAATATTCATATCAAAAACGTTTGTATAATATTTTGTATGAATGTTTGCAAAACATTCCGACTGAATATTAATGTAACATTTCTTTCTGAACTTTCTCGTTCATATTAGATACTTATGGAATATTCTCGTAATATTCCTAGGTAAACATTCTAGGTACATTTTTATCCAAAATAATCATGACAAAAATATTCATATACTATTTTGAATGAATGTTTACATCATATTTACTCTAAATATTCTTATTATATCCCATTAACATTCTCCCTGGATACCTAAAAAATAACAAGAATTTTCTCAGAAAAAAGAATTAATAATTTATATGGATTCCTGAAAATGGTGTTTTTGAATATCTATAATATATATAATATGAGTACCTTTTTTATTGTAAAATAAGAACTACTTACTTACCTATCAAATAATACATTATGGTGCTTAATATAAATACCAATGTGATAGATCAAAATTGAATTAAAAAAATATTGTATCGCACTGAATCTCAAAAACCAAAGACAATCTACCTGGGCATAATTTTTTAAATTCTACCACAGAAATTCTACTTACCTACGAATAAATCTTCTGTGGTCTACATCTATAGTGGAATTATTATTACTAGATTTTTCTGAAACACCTTGTATATAGGTATATAATATTAAATAGGTACCTACGTAGGTACGTATACCTATCCAGTTATTTTACTTACTTGACTAGAAAATATAATACAGGTGTCCCGGGATAAGTGAGCCAATAGGTGCAAAAGACAAAAAAAATTCGAGTTCAAATTTGATCGTTTGAGGTTCTGACCTGCTTGACTGGAAACTAATTTCTAAGATATTTTCGTTTTTGAAAAATCAAGATGGCGTCGACAGCGACCATTTATTTATTTTCATTGTAGGTGAAGTGCCTTTTCTTTTTAGATAGCGAAAAATTTTATTAAGAAAAGTTGTTCACAATTAAAAATTTGTCCTACTTTGTTTTTCCCACTTTTTCCTTTTTCTAGCGCGCTAAAGTAGCTTTTAATTACAAGGAATCGAAAAATTTTATAAGAAAAAGTTGTTTAGAATTAAAAGTTATCCTAGTGTAATAAATTTTGAGAAAATCGGCCTACTTTATTATTTCTTTATCGCGTTAGGAAAAAAAGTGGGAAACAAAGTAGGTCGATCTTTCCAAAATTTGTTACCCTTGGGTAATTTTTAATTGTGAACAACTTTTCTTTATAATTTTTTTCGCTATCTTTAAAGAAAAAGGCACTTTACCTACAATGAAAATAAATTAAATAGTCGCTGTCGACGCCATCTTGATTTCTCAAAAACCAAAATATTCTAGAAATAATTAGTTTCCAGTCAAACAGGTCAGAACGTCAAACGATCAAATTTGAACTCGAATTTTTTTCTTTTACACCTATTGGCTCACTTATCCTGCGTCACCCTGTATGTATTATGCAACACAATACCTATACCTATCTAAGTAATATTAAATTTTTTTTATTAATAAGTAAGTATATGTAGGTATTAATACCTACACTACCCACAACATATTTTTATGGTACCTACATATAAATGTAGATGATACTAGTAGGTACATAATACCTATCTTAAAATTTGGAATTAAATTTTGCACCGTACCTAGTTGTTTTGGAGGATATTTTTTAAATTTTAATAGACCCGTCATAAGCAAATAAAAATGGCGTTCTAACATCAGCCGTCCGGTTCGTGGGGTACTGCGTACTGCCGAGTGGCGCGTAGGCGTAGGTACTAAAGTGGATAGTATAGTGGACCGTTTTACCAGGCATGCGAATTACTACCAGCTAGCAAAGAAAGGGGGCAAATCCAAGCGGCGTTGCCACCCCTAACGTAAATTCTTCAGAACTACTGAAATCTCCTCATTATAAATCGAATTAAAAAATATATAAGTAAAGTAATAAAAATTACAAAGTGCATACCTAATAAGAATAGTTACAGATAATTATAATGGTTAATAGTGTTTCCAATAGTAGAGAGATATGTAGGTACTTTTCAGAAACGCAGTTTAGTGAAACAATATTATAGTACATTTAATATAGTAAATAAGTATCAAGTGCCTACATAATCTTCGTATAAAACAAAAAGCAATGCATGTAACAATGGCCAACAATGCAAATCCGATTGTTGGCCATTGTTATGTGCATTGCTTTTTGTTTTATACGAAGTATATACTTAATAAGTCAATGCGTCTAAAAATACTTAAGAGCATCATAATAATGCAAAGATATATACACATTATAAAAGATATACCTAGGTACCAAATTCACTTGTTTAGAACAACACATTTTGTTTTTTAATACGGTTTTTAGTGTTTGGAGACTAAAAAGAAACAATCGCTACTTAATTTTATTTCGATATTCTGACAACGTTGCTGTCCCCTCTTGAACGTACGGCGCTATAGGTTACGGCGCAGCGGCCGCCGCCAATGCCGCCATGTCGGCGTCTCATCGTCAAAGTGAACGTGAAGCGAGTTGGTAAAGGCACTCTGCGACGTGGCGATCGTGGCGTTTCTTTATTATAATAGTACCTATTTGTAATATTTGATCTGTGCGTGGTGTAACGGAGGTGCAACAGCCACCAGGTAAGTACCTACCACCTACCTACATGTATATTGAACCGTTGAATGAAAGATTCTGAAAAAGATATTATGATGACGACAACGATATAAACCGTTTGCCCGAAAATGGCGCAGTGGCTAGCATGTGATAAAATTAGTAAATTTTTATTTGCTTTTTTCTGATCTTTCACTAAACGATTGAACAAAATTTTGGCTTGTTTTTTAAAATGTCCGGGCAACGTAATTTCCCAGGTAATTTCCATCAAAAATAAAATAAGTGTCTGTCGTTGCTTCAATTCATAAGGGCCGCCTTCCACTTCAGCTTCTTGCTGGGACTTTTTTTCTGTAAACACATTGCCCCAAATATCTAAGTATGTCCCAGAAGAAATGCGATTGGTTTATAGAAAAAAAGTTAACGTAAAAATCTGAAGTGAAAGGCAACCTAATTACCTTTATTTATCTTGACTCTTCAACTATACAGGGTGTCCTTTTAACATACCTATACGTACCTACTATACCTAAGCATTTTTTGCTAATTTTTAACAAACAAAAAGTTTGTAAAACCTTCGCACAGTGTATGCAGCCCCCTATTTTTATGAAATTTTGGCTACCCCTATTTTCGAGGTCCTTCAACACGAATCTGGACTTAATTTTTGGAGGCCGGAAGTAGTTTTGGAGAAAATGAATTTTCAAATTTCCTTTTTGTCGACTGAACTTCGCGAAAACTCGCGGAAAAACCGAAATTTTCAAAGATTTATTATGCAGTATTTAACCTACATACCTACGCTATTTTCACCCAACATCTAAAAAATCGGGGGCTGCGTACACCGTGCGGAAGTTTTACCAAAAAGCTGGAGTTTAATAGGTAGGTACTTCCCTAATACTGAGGAACAAAAATTTTTTTTCTCAAGAACGGTTTAGTGAATTTTTGGATACGTTACTAGCAAGTTGGAAGACTCTTTACGGTAGAATTACTTTTTGCATCCTATACATCCTAAGGGTAGAAACCCGAAACACCTATTCGAGTTTTTTACAGAACTTTTTTTTTGTTTAAAACTGTTTTTTCAACACGTTTTCTTTCCTAGTTAAAAACTAGATTTGAAACTGTTTAAAACATCATACACTCAAGTAGTACATCATACAACTAAGTGGGTGATGACATAAAGGGAGAAAGAGGAACAATAAATTTGTCAAAATATGAAGCTTCTATTGTGGTCAAAGTGATATAGTGTCGATAAACAAAAATGCAGTCAATCTAGTATTCTTATAACAACATCTTGATTCTGAGGTGGAGGTGGCCCCTTTTCCAAATAGCGACTTTTTTTTAAACTAACGATAAGGCTGACAGTTGGCTTTAGTCAAGTGAAGTTCCTATTTTTGATTTTTTAATTTTTTTTTTAACAAAAAACTGGAGTTTTCCAATAGCTGTCAATTAAAAAACAGTGTGTTTTTTATGTGCCGATGTTTAAAGCAATGTTTTAAACATTATCTTTAAACATTTGTTTTAAACAATACTAACCCTGCAAGACGGGCTAAGTAGGTAACGAAATTACTTATTAAAAAAAAACAAATTTGAGGAAATTATTTTGTTCGGTAATTATATCTTATATCGGTACTTAATAATTACCTATTATTGTTAAGAGTCAAGGATAATAATGCACGAATGAAGATATTTTCTATAGGTTTGATGTTAGTTTTCCCTAAATTTTTTGTCTATGCTATGGAAAATTTAAATATACAGGGTGATTCACGTAAGTGGTTCATTAGAACTTTACGGGGAAGGAGTGCGAATTTTGATTTGAAATTTTGGTTCTTATATAACACATAATACCTGCGCGCTTAAATTACACAAACGAAGATTATGTATCGCACGATCTTGATATTACTTTGTTGCATTCTCCGTAGATAATAAACAAATTTAAATAATCTTCGTTTGTGTAATTTAAGCGCGCCGGCATTATTGTTGACAATAATTTATAAACCAAGTGACATTTCCTCAGCCGCGATTGTCTTTTCAACCTCCACGGCTAATATGATTTTGCAAACCCCGCATTTTATGGGCGAAAAGTGGGTTTTTCGTAAATTAATCGAAAATTACTGCATTTAGGTATAGGAAACCTTACACAAAGTTCTCATCATTTTTAGTGGTGAATAAGATCGCATTAAAAAAAATGGGGGTTTCCATTTGAAAATTTCGAGATTTAAGCACATTTTGAATGTAATTTTTATTCATATTTTGTGAACGGATTTATTTCTCAGCAGAGATCACTAGATCAGGGCTTCTGTTACACGATGCCAAAAATTCGTTTTGAAATTTCGCGGTTTTTCTCGTCTAAATTGCTAATTGACTTTAGGTATGCATCTGTAATTTTTTTCGGAAAAATGCAAATATCTCAAAAACGGTTGGATTTAGACATAAGACATGTTGCATGTTTTTGTTCCAAAATGATGCCTAATATCCAAAAATGCAATAATATATAGGGTGTTCCATTTGAGATAAGAAAGTTGATATCGACTTCCGGTATAACCGGAAGTGCCAGATTCACCAAAATATTTTAGTTGAGCAGCGCCCATTGGCATTGGTGAGGTGCCAAATTTTCAGAATTTTCCAACTTTTAGTTTTCCATATATCGATGTAATTCGTGGTGGGCCACCCTGTACAGATCTGTGATGTAGCCCTTGTATAGACAGCTAATATTTTTGATAAGATAAACTCCATGAATAAATAATTAATTTCACAGAAACGTAATGGGGTGGAATGTTGTACATTTCAAAACAGAAAATACAGTCGAAGCTATACCAACATCATGGCTTATAAACGGCAATGAATGGCCACCATTCAGTGGAAGTAAACTTAAAATGGCAATCTCCAAATGTTAAGAACCTGGGAAAGATTGGGAATTGTACTCCATTAGGGTAATTGGCACTGTTTACGGTAAGATTTATTATCTTAATATTGTAAATACTTAAAAGTTAAGTTTCCAAAATATTTAAATTTTTAGACGATATTAGTAAAGCCCGACTGAAAGCGCTCAAGGCTGAAAACCTCTGATATTAATTCTGAAAACGAAGAAGCAGTTCGAATTAGGAAAAAAAGGAGATTTTCATTCGACAGTTCAGGTGACAGTAGTAGTGAAATATCTGATATGGAGAAAATAACATTGCCCCCTGTAGGTACCTAAAATTATCAGTTCTCAGCAGACAGCAAGTCAAGGTAATAATAATACACACATTATGCAGGGTGAGCCATTTTTATCGTACGACCCGACCATTATTAGGTATGTGATAGTATTTTTGAAAATAAATGGGGCTTTTGGTATAACATTTTCTCCATAAAGTCCTCGTTTCCATGTTACAGTGTGTTAAAGTTTTTCTAAAAACTTATTCTTTCATTGCATAATTTCTAAACCATAAAAGTTATTTTTAAAAAAACACATCGTTACGTGGAAACGAAGCCTATCTGGAGAAAAATTTATACCAAACACCCCATTTATTTTCAAAAATACTATCACATGTTCTCGGGTCGGACAATAGAAATAGCTCACCCTGTATTATCGTATGGTTTCTCCCAAGACTTATTTTATAGAGGGGAAGAGAAACCACTAAATGTTCTCTATACCTAGGTATAAATATAGATTACTATATTTTTCTTTGTTGACAGGTAAGATTATCTCGAAAGATCAGAAGGGGAAGGTACTTCTACCTCAGAAGCACAATATTGTTGATATTCGAAGCTCTTCACAGAATCCTGATGAATTTCCTGGTACTCCCGAGACTTCTGTAACTCTTCAGTCCTCAATAAACAACATAAGTAAGTAAAATAAACTTTGTAATTTATTTGCGGTTTCGCATTATTAAACTTCTGATTTTTCAGCTCCATTATTATCTCGCACAACAACTCCACAACCGCAACATTTAAATGTTGTCAGTGAAGCTAACACTGCGTCCACATCGAATGGTAATGGCAAAAACTTGAAAATCTGCAAACCTAACTAGAACATAACAACATAACATTTCATTGATTGTGAAAAAGACTTTATATTATAATAATCAATTTAAATTTTCTTCTAGACGATATGTTTAAAAGACAAGTGTTGAGGCAATTAAGAGTCATACAACTAAAATTAGATGACTTATCTAGTGATGTTAATCATGTACTGAAGGAGCAAAATGCCCTTAAACCTACTGCTGATGAAGAGGAATCAATCCTCGTTCGCTTTTCATGCCCTCTAAAAACAATGGACGATTTGATGCAGTTGGAGAATTTTCTTAATTCTGAGGGCAACGCAAAAAAGGCTCAGTTCAATGGTTGAAGCGAACATATAACATATATACTTCGTTGGAATCAGAAAAACGCGTAGAATTCAATAATCCAACAATATACAAGGTGTTCCATTTAAACAAAAATATAAGTTATGTCTGCCACGGCTTTCTAGAAGACACTGTATAAGGTCTAATTGCGTCACAAAAAACTTTGTAATAGTATCTAGAACTTTTGTAAAAAAACCTTTTTTCTAACCTCAAAAACTAACAATTTAAGGGGGAGGGGGTCAATTAATAGTGAGCCACCCTGTACATGGTTATGAAACCACATTTAAAAAACAGATTTTCCCTAACTCAGAGAAGTCACACTGCCCAATTTCTTGTTTATCAACCGATTTTAAAAAACCAAGCATCGTTGTTTTCAGAAAAGAATAAGCTATTGACAGAAAGCTCCAAATGGCCGATTTTTAAAATTCAACATGACGGCGATGCTTAAACTTAGCCCTTTGTCTGAGCTAATTATTTTTGAAGAAAAAATTTCGGCATGCAAGAAGTGAATTAAGGTTGAGACACACATAACCGGACCGTGCCAGGGCCGGAACACGGCCGTCGTCCGTTCCTATCACGGCCCCTTTTGTTTTTAACCACACATGTCCATCAGTTTCCTAGAGTCGTCGCCGTGGTTGGGTGTATGCTCAGAGAAATAACTTGGTTATTTCTCAAAGAGAAATAACTTGGTTATTTCTCTGAGGGTGTAAGCTCAGAGAAATAGCTTGGTTATTTTTCTCAGAGAAATAACTTGGCTATTTCTCTGAGGGTGTATGCTCAGAGAAATAGCTTGGTTAGTTTTCCGAGGGTGTATGAAAAAAACAATGATCGGAAATTTTCATAATAATAGTGAATTGGCGATGATTGCTCTGGTGTTATAGAAGAAGAGAAAGAAGTAACTAAAAAGAAGGCTAAAAGAAAATGGGTGCACACTGCCTGGAAAACAAGACCTATTCAAGGGGAATTAAGAAAAATCTTTAGAAAATAACACACTCGCCATTCCAGAACCTTGTCTGGAACTGATATTGAACTCCAGATGGTTATTTTAGCTGATGAGGCTTTTCCCCTCAATACTTATATGATAAGACCATATCCTGGAAGGCATTTGGAAAATGATATTTTTAGATGTGAGACCGGACCGTCACCGTGAAAAAGTAAAACAAAACTAACTTGCCCGGTCCGGTGACTGCCCGTTCATGACGTCCGGCCACGTTCCGGTGAAGTGTAAACAAAAGCATTTAATTGCATTGGGTTGCTCACCACGTTGCTCCTGGCACGGTCCGGTAATGTGTGTCTCGACCTTAAAGTAGTCCTTCCTCTACATTTTGAGAGCACTGCGAGGAAAATCGGTCCATTGGGGGCGGAGCTATATGCAATAAAGAAAGCATCATTTTCCTAATTTTTATGATGCAGTAATAAAACTTCCTTCATTCTTCTTCTCATATTTTTTATTTACTAACCGATTTTAAAAAACGAGGCATCGTTCCTTGCGGAAAAGAATAGGCTTTTGACAGAAAACTTCACAATGGCCGATTTTTTTAATCCAACATGGCGGCGATGTTTAAATGTATGCATGATGCAACCAACACCAAAATTTTATAAAATGGGCTTTCCTCTACATTTTAAGACTACTGCGAGGAAAATCTCCATCATGGGCGGAGCTATATGCAATAATAGAAAGTGTCATTTTCATCTTTCATATGCTGCAGGACTGGAACTGTCTTTGTTCTTTTGTCCATCACACCGTCACTTGCAGATAGGACGAAATATTGACAGAAAACTTCAAAATGGCTGATTTTCTGAACTCCAAGATGGCGACCATACTTGGAAATAATTGTCTGTTCTCTGCAAGATTACGCTTTTATTCGCTAATTCAAGCACATCGAGGGTGAGACCGTAAGTGAAAATAATTTTCATTTTTTTTTCTTCTTTACATGCCTAGGTACTGCAACGTCTGATTAGTGGACATACCTAATATGACTGTGAACTCAGATTAAAAGGTTTATTTGTGGATAAAATATTAGGTAAAACCCAAAATGTAGACTCCAGAATTATTTATTCAAAACAAAATGTTATACTATGAATATGAATGAATGAATTTAACATACTAAAATTGGCTTACCTAATAATATTATAATACTACAACGTATTTTGTCTTGTCTTGTCTTGTGCAGGGGGTGGCCGCCTTAAATCGGCCCGGCACATAGGCCCCAGTGGGCCCGTTGTGCCCCCATGGCCAGCGTCACACGGCGGCCAGCATGCCGGCCCTCTTGATGAAGGCCCGCAGCTCACCCACCCTGACACCATACACATCCTCCGCGCTCAGCTTGGCTGAGCGAAAGGACTCGAATCTTACCCTGTCAAGTGCAAGGCACTCAGTGACCAAGTGGTGCGGGGTCTCCTCATCCTCCAGACAACTCCGACCTTGACAGTCGCAGCAGCTCTCTAGACGACATGGCAGTCTACGGCCCACGAATCATGAGCCTAGTCTGCCTCATCCCCGGAGCCTGGCGCCACTCCTCAATGAACCTGCCATACAGCCATCCATCCAGGGCTCCAATTGCGACCTGTGACGCAATCCCCAATATTGGTGCTGGCCCCACTGGTCTTCCCATGGATCCCTCTCTAGCCGATAGGTCCGCAGTCTCGTTCCCCACTATGCCCGCATGACCAGGCATCCACGACAGAACAACCCTCTTCCCTTCGGCCACCAGCCTGATCAAACTCTTTCTGCAGTCCTCCACCAATGGGGACCAGGTACGGTTTGCTCTCAGCGCCTGTAAGGCCGCTTTACTGTCAGACCAGAAGGTCAGCTTCCGGCCCTTGACTCTGAGCCTGAGCGATTCCTCTGCCCCCATCATGATAGCGAACACCTCCGCCTGGAATACGGTAGTGTGCTCTCCTAGGGAGGTAGTCAGCCTCCTAGCCAGTTCCTGACAAAGGGCACCCTTCCCCATCTTGGATCCATCTGTGAACCAGATGAGCCCGCCATAGGCGTCGCTATTCCCTCCGGCCCACTCCTCCCTGTCTGGAAAGGCAAAGTGGAGTCGGCCGTGGAAGCCGATGGAAGGTGTCTGCACATCCCTTCTCATTTCCAGGATTGGCACCACCTCCCTCAGCTCTAACCACAGCTGCCGGTGCCCGTGAACCGAGCCTCCGGCAACCCACAGGTTGAGACCCTCTAGTCTGAGGGCCGCCTTGGCTGCCTCGTACTCCACCACCGTGCCCAGCGGAGGCAGCCCCACCAGTGCTTCCAAAGCCCGGGTGGGCGCCATTCTCAGGGCACCAGTGAAGCACAGGCAGGCAAGGCACTGTATCTTGTCCAACGCCGCCCCTAGTCTGGTCCTGCGAGTGCTGGACCACCATGCGACGTCCCCATGTGAGATCATGGGAACAATTATCGCCCTGAGGTGCCAACGGCTCTGCGACACACCCAAAGCGCATTGCACGCCTTCCTGGTCCTCATGAGGTCAATCTGGAATCTGGAATCCAGCCAGACTTTTTTTTAGTTTTTTGACCGCAGATCTTGTCGATTGTTCCATCCACCGTACATTTCAAGTTTGAAATGTTGTCACACTTCGGAAAAATCGTAATCTTAATTTCAAATATTTTAATTTTTATATGTATCTCATTTATTGTTAAGTTAAAAAATAGCTACATAGGCATGCTCCAGGGGTTCAACTTTACCCCTGGTTAAAAATTTTGTACGGGTCGAAGACTCACCCTGTATAGGTAGATACATAATTTAAACTAAGTACTTAATGACACTTGGTATTATCATTTTATTAGGTAAGCCAATTTAAGTATGTTAAGTAAGTTTCGTAGTATGACATTTTGTTTTGAATAAATAATTCTGGAGTCTATATTTTGGGTTTTACCTAATAATTTAGCCACAAATAAACCTTTTACGATGAGTTCGCGGTCGTATTAGGTATGTCCATTAATCAGCCGTGTGTAGTACCTAGGCACATAGAGAAGAAAAAAATGAAAATTATTTTCACTTACTCTCCCACCCTCGATGTGCTTTAATTAACGAATAAAAGCGTAATCTTGCAGAGGAAGGACAATTATTTTCAAGTATGGCCGCCATCTTGGATTTCAGAAAATCAGCCATTTTGAAGTTTTCTGTCAATATTCCGTCCTATCTGCAAGTGATGATGCGATGGGCAAAACAACAAAGACAGTTCCAGTCATGTAGCATATGAAAGATGAAAGGGACGCTTTCTATTATTGCATGTAGCTCCGCCCATGATGGACTGATTTTCCTCGCAGTAGTCTTAAAATGGAGAGGAAGGCCCATTTTATACAACTGTTGTGTTGGTTGCAACATGCTGACATTCTTTTCTTCAAAAAGAATTACCTAGCCCATTGTGAAGTTTTCGGTCAATAGATTATTCTTTTCCACAAACAATGATGCCCCGTTTTTTAAAATCGGTTAGTAAATAAAAAATATACAGGGTCAGGAGTCAGAACATATAGTAAATACTTTAAAGGTGTGTTCGGCAGGTGGTTTTAATCTTGAATCTATCCACTCTGGATTTTGCCTACGTCCATCTGATGATTCCCAAAGAGGATGAAACCGGTAATGGGCTGGCTGGGATCATTGTGCCTGCAGATGATTGTCAGGACATGTCCCAACAAAGATAGCAATATCTTTTTTGATGTTACGTTGGTGAAGGAGGGAACTTTGATCTGCAATGTTTATTCCCAAGGAAAATCAAGAGCCAATGGTGTAGTTCAATGCCGGTAGGGGTATTAGCCCTCGGAGTAGTTGTTTCTGTTGGTTCTATCTTTTGAATCTATCCACTCTGGATTTTGCCTACGTCCATCTGATGATTCCCAAAGAGGATAAAACCAATAATGGGTTGGCTGGGATCATTGTGCCTGCAGATGATTGTCAGGACATGTCCCAACAAAGATAGCAATATCTTTGATGTTACGGTGGTGAAGAAGGGAACTTTGATCTGCAATGTTTATTCCCAACGAAAATCAAGAACCAATGGTGTAGTTCAATGCCGGTAGGGGTATTAGCCCTCGGAGTAGTTGTTTCTGTTGGTTCTATCTTTTGAATCTATCCACTCTGGATTTTGCCTACGTCCATCTGATGATTCCCAAAGAGGATGAAACCGGTAATGGGCTGGCTGGGATCATTGTGCCTGCAGATGATTGTCAGGACATGTCCCAACAAAGATAGCAATATCTTTGATGTTACGTTGGTGAAGGAGGGAACTTTGATCTGCAATGTTTATTCCCAACGAAAATCAAGAACCAATGGTGTAGTTCAATGCCGGTAGGGGTATTAGCCCTCGGAGTAGTTGTTTCTGTTGGTTCTATCTTTTGAATCTATCCACTCTGGATTTTGCCTATGTCCATCTGATGATTCCCAAAGAGGATAAAACCGGTAATGGGCTGGCTGGGATCATTGTGCCTGCAGATGATTGTCAGGACATGTCCCAACAAAGATAGCAATATCTTTGATGTTACGTTGGTGAAGGAGGGAACTTTGATCTGCAATGTTTATTCCCAACGAAAATCAAGAACCAATGGTGTAGTTCAATGCCGGTAGGGGTATTAGCCCTCGGAGTAGTTGTTTCTGTTGGTTCTATCTTTTGAAGTAAGTATTCTTATTTCACTTTAAAACCTAAAAATTTTAATAATTCCACACCACACGACCTCACGGTTGGCTGTTCAGTGGTGGCGTGTTCATGACGTAATAAAAAAATTCGGGACTTTTAAGGTTTCGGGACCATGAGCAAAATCCCGAGACCACTCTTTTTGGGTAAAATCCCGGGACAATTCCAGTACTAAATACCGGGACAGGAAACCCTAGTTACATTGTTCTACAATGAGACAAACTGTAATGGTCCACAACAAGACATTGTTGTGGAACATTGCTCCATTTTAAAGTTCATTCCCAAGTAGCAATTAATGACTCTTTTTGGGCGATGTGTCGTCGACAGTGCGTCGACTCAGGATTTTGGGCACGACACTTTTTTAGGGCGCAGTGTCGACTTTAAAACCACTATATAACGAAAATGAGGGCGAAACGGTGATAAGGGTGTGTATTAAATAAAGTAAGAAATTTGCCCAAAACGGAGTCCGAAGTGTGTTCTGTTTTTGGCTAAGATGTACCCGTTTTGTACCTAATATGTTGCAGAATTGCGACCTGTCCTTTGTTACCAAATAGACACATATTGGTCTACATTGTAACCGACGTTTGATTTGAGTGCATATTGTGTCCCAGAATTAAACACAATAGACACAAATTATTTTCCTCTGGTAATATTTTGGATACACAGTAGGCACGATATTATAAAGACTTCCACATTTTTATCTAATGTCGATGTAAATATGTCCATCTTCATTTCATGAAATATTATCGAGCTTACAATATAAATATTGTAAATTTTGTGCACGTGGAATTTAAATTTTAATTGTGGATTTAATTTTTCTAATGATATTAGACAAAATACTTGCGCAAAATAAACAGGCCTTAATCATATTGAATATTTAAATTTGTTTATTAAATTTACAATTATTTTACAAAAAATATGTTTAATATTTTTTCTAAATTTATTTGCAAACGTGTGTATTATTAGTTAGTACATTCCATCAATCAGGTTTTAAGCTTTAAATAAGATTATAATAGGGCGGTTTAAGAATAAATAATTTGTCCGCCATTTTTTGTCAGGTGGCTGTTTTATTTTAACAACAAAATATGGCGCATTTATGTAGTGTATCCAAATTGACACATAAAAATGAAAGTTCACTAATAGGCACAATTTAGGCAAATGTTTTCGAAAATAGTAATATATTTAGCTAAAATAAGCCCATATAGTCACACAGTTTATTCTGGAACCAAATAGGGCCCAACATATCCCACTTGAGAATTGCGTTATAATTTAGACACATATTTGCCTAAAATGTGCCTTGTGTGTACCGAAATGTTTCTATTTGGCCTCAATTTGAACACATTTTTCCTAACCTCAATTTATGTTATTGGCGGATGATGGTTCTGTTTTCACCTTTTTCATATACTCAGACAAACGTCTCTGATTGTTTTCAATTTCTCTTTTAACATTTCGGTAGTATTTTCAATTGAAAACTTTTTTGGCTTCATTTTTCTTTGTATTAAACATGTTTTGTTGATAATAACCTCGCACTCCACGGCAGGATTGTGACATGTATAACTGTTTATTTTAAACATATTTAAGGCATATCATGGAAATTATGTGTTAAAATTTGACCTATTTGGAAACTAATGCGTCCATTCCACACATTTTAGAAACAATATGGAACTTATGTATTTAAAATATGACCATATAGGAATAACTGTGCCTACTCAACTTATTTTGGAAACAAAGCAGAAACCGGTTACTAAGGAAAAATAGAAATCCTGAGTCCATTAAGTGTCGACTCTTTTGTGACTAGCTTGTAGCCGTATGGACATTTTTTTGATCACCCAACTCTTTTTGGGAACAAAACGGCAACATATATTTAAGGAAAAATATGGAAATATTGAGTCGACTAGGTGTCGATTCAATTGTGTCTAAATTGTGTTTGCCATTCTAAATGAACACAACAGCAACACATTTTAAACACGTTTTTCTAAAATGTTGTTATTTGGAAACGTCATTTTTTTCGACTTATTGAGTTGGTAATGTGTCAACACAAACCGGAAAATAATTTATAAATCAGACACTGTTTCTGTTTAAACACAAATAATATGCGGCAACATGGCCGCACGCGAGAAAGCAAAAAGAGAGTTAAGTGCTCTTACAAAAGACAAATTAATCGAGCTTATTCTGAATAAAAAAGTACCCAATGGATGTAACATTAGTGATTGTGTAGTGAAATACCTGGAAAGTGGTTTTTCCTCGGTCGGAAGTAGTGTCAGGAGATTCCACTGATGAACATCAAACCAGCGTAGCTGTGGCTAACCAAACTATTGAAAACATAAAGATGGAATGTGAGCTTAAAATTGTATGTAACGAATTGGCAAGTAGTAAGGCAATAAATACGGGGCCAAATAGAACTGTTGGAAACCAGGAGTTGATAATCAGGCTGCTACAAGAAAAACAAGACAGTAATAACCTAAAAATTATATGTAGCGATGATGCCAAACCTCCGCTACCAGAGAATATTAAACTACAGGACAGGCGAAGTGCCGAAAATCGAAACAGTCGGAGTCAAAATAAAATCAATAATCGACCGAAATCACCAAATTCGGCTACAAAAAGATTACCGCGGCAAATAGTATGGGGATCTTCTAATGATAACGAAGAGATGTCAGGAAACTTTGCAGCTGCTACGAAAAAAGCCTGGATCTACTTAGGAAGAGTTCATCAGGAAGTAGGGTGCGAAAAAATAAAAGCTTATCTGGAAAACAAGTTTGCTAACCAAAATTTCTCAGTCGAAAAATTGGAAGGTCACAAAGAAGCAAGTAGTGCCTCATTCAAAATTGGTGCCGATTTTTCACTCCTCGACCAATTAAATAAACCCGAAATATGGCCAAATGGAGTCCTGATCAAAAAATTTATTATTTTTCGACGCCAAGCGACCAGAAAAAGCACATTATGAAATATCTACCAAAAAGTTATAAAATAGCTCATATAAATGTCCAGTCTATAAAAAACAAAATTTCCAGATTGGAAATTTTCGATAAGCAGGAAAGCATCGATTTTCTGTGCATACCCGAACATTGGTGCTCGTATGATGATATAAATGCAGTAAATATACCAAATTTTTGCCTGGCTGCACAATACAGTAGGCAACTCAATATTCACGGAGGCTCGGCGATTTATCTGAAAAAAGACCGTCAACTTAGATCAGCTGTAATAGATTGTAAGAAGTTCAGTGTGAATGTCACGTCGAACTATGTGCGGTGTTTGTGTGGTTGGGTGGCAAAAAAATTGCAATTGTGTGTGCCTACCGGCCTCCGGGAGGAAATATTGTGACGATGATATCAAGATTGCAAGCACTCTTCTTGATGTGCTTAAAACAAAGTGAATGGATCTATTTGGCAGGTGATTTGAATATTGACTACTTGAGTTCTTCAATTGATAAGTCTGGGCTAAATGATCTCCTATCATCTTTCGATCTTACTGTTGGTCTAAATGAGCCAACGAGAATATGCACAAACAAAAACAATGTGTCAAGTCAAGTGCGACACAACTCGACTACCTAGTGAGTAACATTAAAACTATAAAGTCTATTTCAACCAACCAAGCAAATATTGGAGATCATTTAGCGCTAGTTGCGGAGTTTTATATGGAGTCCAAAGATGTAACCAGTGGAAATGAGGTCAGTCAATCAATCGTAACATTTAGATGCATGTCTAACATGAATTTGAGTATGCTTGAGTCATTTATGGATCTAATATCTTTTGATGATACCTACGATACAGACAATATAAATATTGCTGTGGAGAATTTTATTAAATCACTTGACTGGGCTATTAGTGCAAATTGCCCTCAAAAAATAAAAATCAAAAATGGGGAAAATAATAATAAATGGATTACTCCAGAGATAATAAAAGGCAGCAACAATCTAAAATCTTTGTTTTATTTGTATGAGCAAACACGTAGCTCTGAAATTTTTGAAATGTATAAAACAAAAAAAAGAGCACACAAAAATTGTAACCCTCTCAAAAAAAGTTTGCTTCAGTAACATAATTAAAAATAGTGAAAATAAACAAAAAACAACATGGTCACTTGTAAATAGAAATCTAAATAGATATAAAAAACAAAGTCAAATAATAGAGATAAATAAAAATGACAGCGTGGTGAAAGACCCTCAGGAAATTGCTAATGTTTTTGCGAACAGATTTGCCACTGTGGCGAGGGAGAATTAATTAAAAAATTTAAGGGTAATTTGTCACATGCCTGTAGTGCCCAAAAATATTGTCATAAACACGATTGGACTGAGTCAGGTATTCCCAAACGAAATAATTAAAATAATAAACGATTTAAAATCAAAAAATGCTGTAGGGTTGGATAACATACCTATTAAAATAATTAAAAGAGTAAAAAATAAAATTTGCCCACACCTGGTGTACTTGAGCAACAAAATGTTTGAAGAATGTATATTTCCCAGTTCTCTCAAGATGGGAGTAATTGTACCTGTTCACAAAAAAGATGATATCAGAAGTTTAAACAATTATAGGCCCATTAGAATACTAAACTCACTATCCAAAATATTTGAAAAAATTATTTACAATACAGTGTTGGAATTTTTTGATCGCTACAAAATATTGAACGACTGCCAGTATGGCTTTCATAGTGGGAGGTCGACGGAGGGAGCGGCTCGAGGTTTTGTGAGTGTGATTTATAAAACACTGGACGAAGGAAATTTCGCGGCCGGGCTCTTCTTTGATCTGTCGCGTGCCTTTGATACCTTACAAAAGGAGTTTATTTTAAACAAGCTTTCTTATTGTGGCATAAGGGGGAACCCCTCGGAACCAGGACCACATGAGCCTCGGCTCGCACACACCGCCGCTCCTTGTACCCAGGGTAGTACAAAAGCGCTCCGTACTTACAACTCGCGGGGGCACGCCGCTCGGCACCGCAGCCCACGCCGCTCGGCCGATGCTCCACCCCGTATCGATCTACCCGGCCAGCACCGACGAGTATAAGAAGGGGCCGTCCAGCCACCAAGGGCAAGTCGCTCTCGTGCTTCACTAGTCAACAGCTTTCCGCCTGCAGAACATTGACTGGACTCGAGGCCCCGGCGTTTCCGGCCCTGCTTTCCCCCTGGGAACTCTGCACGGACCCGAGCCAGCAGAACAGTGCGATCAACACCATTCGCTGTCCGGCGCCACCAAGGCCCGGCCGAACCAACCCAGCACTTGACATCATGGCCATCTATTGTTTTGTTTATTACTAACTCACCTGTTACCTGAAGTGTCAAATAAATACCTTAACCTGTTTGAATTATTTCATTCGAGGAACTGATACCCAGATACACGAGAATAAAAGTTAGATATCGGTATTGATTTTTGATAATCACGAAAGTCACATGTCTATTGAAGCGATTAGTCTTGCAAAAGAAAATGGGGTTACTATTCTCACATTACCACCTCATTGCTCTCATAAATTACAGCCCCTGGACACAAAAGTGTTTTTTTCTTTTAAAATTTTTTATTGTGATGAATTTTAACGTGTACTATTGTATTACATTTTTTGTCCCAACTCACTTACTTGCTGCTCCTGATAGTCCCTAATAATTTCCAATAATTTTTAACGGCAGTACTTGCTTCTATTTTACTCACACTATTTTATGAATTTGACTTGTGAAATTGCTTTTATGTATGTATATCATCAATATGTATATGTCAATGCCATGTTATCGGGCCTTAGGTGACATGTTGTCGGACGTTCCTGCATTCCCCATGAATTTCCTGACGGTTCGGGCTGTCGCAAGTAGTACCGCTTTCTGCATGGACCTGTAAAGACTATCAGTTAGACCCAGCTCTTTTATGTTTCTCAGCAAACTTTTTGGTATAACACCAGTTGTTGACACGATAATTGGAATCGTCTTGACGTTTTCCATTTCCCATTGCCTTCTAATTCGTTCTTCTAAGTCCCTGTACTTCGCGATCTTCTCGACTTGCTTCACACGCAGGTTGTTGTTGTTTGGGTTGTTCCTAGAAATTTTATCAACTATTATAAGGTCCGGTCTGTTATGGGCAACTCGTTGATCTGTCAGAACTGTACGATCCCAGTACATCTTGTAGTTGCTGTTCTCAAGAACAGGCTCCGGTGTGTAGCTGTAATATGGGACCCTCTCTGCCTGCACAAGCAGCAGTTTTTCCGCCAGTTCCTAGTGCAAGATCTTGGCAACTGAATCGTGTCGTTCCTTATATTCCGTTGATGCGAACATCTGACATCCTCCTGTTATGTGCTGGATTGTTTCTGAAGTTGGGCACCCGTATCTGCATCTGTCATCCACTACCGATGCATCTCCTACAATGAATTTTAGGTAGTTGCGAGTTGGTATAACCTGATCTTGTATGGCCAGTAAGAAGCCTTCCGTCTCGGGGAACATTCTTCCCGAGGTCAGCCAGTAGTTCGACGCTAACTTGTCGACATGTTCCTGGTTAACCTCATTAGGATGCCTCCCATGCAGCGGGTTCTCCAACCACCTCTGTAGTGTATCGTTGTCGGTTCGGTGGTGATTTTGATGCTCGTGTTCCGTCAGAGACGTGTTGAGACGTCTGCTCCGCATATAGCTTTATGTAGTGTGGAGCTGTTGGCCTGTCTCTGGAAATAATTACGCAGATTTATTATTTGTTGGTCCAATTGCTTGCTGAGGTCTGCCAATCCTCTTCCTCCTAGCTGATGTGGCAGAGTAGTTCTTTCTACGGCGCTACGGGGATGATGTTTATGAGCTTTTGTCAGTAGTGTCCTAACTTTTCGCTGCAGGTTGTTGATGTCCGTGTTGGTCCAATTCACTATTCCAAACGAATAGCTGAGTACAGAGCACGCATACGTGTTCAGGGCCTTAAACAAATTCCTGCTGTTAAGATCAGTTCGCACTACTTGTCTTACTCTTGATGAATTCATTCGTTAAATCGATCTTTATTGTTCGATGGTCTATCCTTTGAGCTTGTTTCATCCCGAGATACTTGTATGTATCTCCCATGCTCATTGCTTCGATCTCCTGGCCGTCCTGCATCTCGTGTGCGCCTTGTTCGAGCTTTCCCCGGACGATGTTAAGGGTGCGGCACTTGTCCAGTCCAAACTGCATTCCGATGTCCCTGGAGAACTCCTCTACAATTTTAAGCATTTGCGTTAGTTGGTTTTTGGTTGCGGCCATTAGTTTTAAATCATCCATATATAATAGGTGATTCAACTTGGTCGCTTCTGCGTTGTTGCTTTTGATAGCGAAGCCATATTTTGTAGAGTTCAACCGATGTGATAGAGGGTTCATCGCCATGCAGAACCACAGTGGACTGAGTGAATCTCCTTGGAAAATCCCTCTTCAGATATTGATTGTGTCGGTCTCGATGTTGCTGCTTGCGGTTCTGGGTTGTATCTTAGTGCGCCAGGTTGTCATAACGTGTTCTAAAAAGGAAACTGTATGATGATCTATTTTATACAGCTTTAAGATACCTGTTAGCCAGTCGTGAGGTATGGAATCAAATGGTTTTTTGTAGTCCACATAAGCCATGTAGAGGTTTCGTTGCTTGGAATGAGCCTGGTTGCAGATGACAGAGTCTATGGTGAGTTGCTCTTTGCATCCCATTGCGCCCTTCGCGCAGCCCTTCTGCTGCATTGCCGTGATGTTGTTCCGCTCGCACTGAGCATATATTCGCTGCGTAAGGCAAGAAGTGATTATCTTGTACGGCGTAGGCAAACAGGTTATTCGGTGGTACTTGGCAGGGTTATCCGTATTCCGCTGGTCTTTTGGTAACAAGTAGGTGGCACCCTGTGTAAGAAACAATGGCATTTTCAGAGGATCGAGCAAGACTTCATTAATTAAGGTAGTTATTTGTTCATGCGTGCACCACAACTTCTTAATCCAATAATTTTGGAGATGATCTGGACCTGGTGCCTTCCAGTTGTGGGAATTCTTGATGACATTGGAGACCTCATCGGTTGTGAATTGCTCGTGTTGCATCTGGCTATAGTTCCGGCCCATCTCGCGTTCTTCACTGATCCAGCTTGCACTGACATTGCATGGACCTGGTGTGGCAAGCTGATTTCTCCAGAAACCGTCGACCTATTCTCTGCTAGGGTAACTCGTATTATTATTAAGTACGCAGGGGGGATCTGACCTGTGAGAGAGGCAGATCCACGGGTGTGACAATCCCGCGCTCCCCAGTTACGCAGGGATGGGTCTGGCCTGTGAGAGGGGCAGATTCACGGGTGTAACGATCCCGCGATTCCCAGTTACGCATGGAGAGGCTTGGCCTGTGACAGGGGCAGACCTACGGGTGTGACAATCAAGCGATATCCAGTTGCGCAGGGAGGGGTCTAGCCGGTGACGGGGGCTGATCCTCGGGTGTGACAATCCCGCGACTCCCAGTTACACAGGGATGGGTCTAGCCTGTGAGAGGGGCAGATCCTCGGGTGTAACGATCCCGTGTTTCCCAGTTAACGCAAGGAGGGGTTTGGCCGGTGACAGGGACAGATCCTCGGGAGTAACGATCCCGCGTTATCCTAGTTGACCTGTGTGGGTAGCAGGTTAGAATACTCCTATCGTGGCTCCGCGAGTCGTAAAAGGCGACCGAGGGCCGTCACTCCCACTTATTATTATTATTATTATAACTCGGAAATCGTAACTGGATGATTAGACACCATAAAATATTATCGATTTACGATATTGCGGGTTGCGTATTGTAGCTTTCGATAGAGCAATAAGCCCAGAAAATATAAAATCGGGCTTCCAAATTTTTACAGATGATGACTTCTTAACCAGTTTTGTTACTGACCGGCCAGTAAGTAGTAAACAGAGTGAGCTACCAGGAGAGTCAAATAACAAGGATCAAATAACAGCTGATCAAGATCTATCCGAAGAAGAAAATCGACTCATTTCAATTAAACTTTCTTGAGAGATAATAAAACACCACCAAAATATGGGCAAAATGGTTCCTCAAAAACTAATATTATTAGCGACATTGTAGTTGTGCCATCGTGCCTTCAAAAGAGTTCTCAATTTCTATCACCTGAAATATTTAAAGGCTTCCCCAAAGCCGGTGAAAGAAAAAATGCAAAGAGAAGGAAACGCGGAAGAAGCTTTATTCCTACGGATACACCCGAAAAAATTAATTTGGAAGAGACTTAAAAGTCCAGAAACACCAAGATCGAAACGGTTTGCAAAACTGTATTTAAAAAAAGAGAAGGAATTAGACTCTAGCGATTCGGATGGAGAAAACGACAATAACAAAATTTACGACGATTCTAGCTCAGAATATGACCCCGATGAAGAAATTATTTATTTTTTTATTTGAAGAAGATTTTTAGGAAAGAGAACTTAAGGTAGAAGATTCTGTATTAGTCAGATTCCAAGCAAATAAAAAAGATTTTTTCTATGTAGGAAAAATTATAACTGTCGAAAGGCAAGAGTGTGAGGTAACTTTTTTCAGAAAAAGCAATAAGGTGTGAGATAAATTTTATTTTCCTCGACATGAAGATATTTCTGTGGTAAAGAAGTCAGACGTTGCACACCTTCTTCCTAAGCCACGATTATCAGGGACAAAAAGACAACAGAATTTTTTACAATTCGATGTAAATTACAAATTAAAACGTTTATTTTTTAGAATTAAGAAGATATTGGTACCAAAAGTGCCAATTCGTATTTGTTTCTGAGTTCTATTACCTACTTGATATAATAGAAAATAGGAGTTGCTGTTCTTTTATACATATTTATATTTTTCAACATTATTTTCATTTTTACAACAAACTTGTAAACAAAATAGGTACTTGTCTCATTGTGGAAATTCGTAGTCTCAATATGGAACATGCTTTGGTCCACAATGAGACAACGCATGGCTTTTAAAAAAAATCAGTAGAAATAAAAAAACGCCTTCTTTTAAATAATGAAAGAATGCTTCAGTAGATCTGGCACTTAACAAACTAAGATATGGGTATATAAGTCATAATTAAATATAAAAGAATTTTAAACCATGGGTCACTAAACAAAATGTGTCTCATTGTGGACCACCCTCCCCTAATGCTCACGTAATGGGAATTGTAGGATTCCTATAGGTGATACATGAAAAATCTGATTGGAGCTATTGGGACTAGAGGAGGCCTCTAACAAGAGGGCATTAATTAGCTCCGATTATTTTCGTGCCAGCGATTTTATTAATAAGTATCTGAAAAACGAAAACTAAAAAATTATCCCAATGCATATTATGTTATTGACTGTGCAAGAAAAAGATTATCAACATTTCTTGTTATTAGAACTATAAAACTAACTCAATTTATTAGGTACATATTCCAAGTCATTTTTACTCTGTAATTTAAGGCAATTCAAATTTGAAAGTTGATGGGAATTATGATGGGAAATATTTTGCCCTCTTTAGAATCTACGGCACTGACAAGTCACATAAAACCTGATGGCAGTTGAGCACTGACAACATAACCTTGTACAAGCCCCCTTGTGGTCTCCTTGGAGTCAACAGAAAACAAACATACCCTCAAGGCTTCACTTTTCCTATGCAATAGACTGCGATATGCTGGGTCCCCTTATTTTAAAGAGTCCCTGTTTGGACCGAACTAATTTTTATTATGCACCACCAACTTCCACCACCAGCAGCGAATGATTTAAATAGGGCAGTGGCTGTATTTATATGTCTGACGTATATAAAAGTCGGTATACGTCTTGTGCTCTCATTGGCGAGTTGAGTCACGTGACTTCTTTGGACGTACATTTAACATACATACACGTCCGAAGTAAACTTATTTAGATACATCGGAAGTGCATTTTTCTCAAGCATCTTTGCAGTATGCCCTCCTTTTGGGGATAGGTGCTGCTGCCGTATGAAAAAAGGAGTGGTAAATATTTCCAATGGTGAAATTTTGGCTACCCCCCCCCTATTTTCGCCCGGCATTCGGCGCTGTAACCCCCCCCGATTTTCTTGAAATTTTGGCTACCTCCCTATTTTCGCCCGACATTCGATGTGCTCGAAAATGACAGCTGTCATGGAAAGTAGGACATGATAACCACAATGGGGATACAATTCCCTCCATCTTTTGCATTTACACTTTTTACCTAAAATCTGAATCAAGGAAGCTAGATGGATTAGATTAAATTGCCAAAATTTCGTTTTTTTTTTCAAAATATCTAGTAAGCCATGACTTTTTTCAAAAATCTACAAAGCGCATTAAATTGTGCCCACAAAACTGCAATTCTTTTCCCATTTAACCTTTCTCTAATCCAGTAAATTTAATTGGATTTATATGGGTAATAATGCAATTCCTTGGGTAAGAAAAATTTTCTTATCCATCGATAGTACACCATATAGAAGGCTTAAATCCGAACTTTCAACCATCAACCCTTTGCAGGCTTTCCGCCATCTTGAATTTAGTGGTAAATTAGTTTTTCGCCGATAACAGCTGTATTTTTAATTTTACCAAAAAATAGTTGATACCATCTTTAAAGGAAAGAAGGTGCTCTGCAAATTTGTTCTCTTGTCATTTTCTTGAATTCTGCACAATATATAACAAGTTATAAGAAAATAATCGAAGAAAAAGCGGTTGCAATTTTTTTCACATCTAATATCTTTTTTTCTGCTAACAACAACGCGAAATTTTCTTAACAAAAGTTGTTCACTACAAAATACCTATGATATTTGTCTGAACAACTTTTTTCTATCAGCAATAGTTTATTTCCGGTACCGTCATCATCATCATCATCATCATCATCATCAAATTAATTTTGCCTCTGATCGGCCCGGCACGTAGGCCTCCATGGGCCCATTGTGCCCCCACGGCCGGTATCAAAGGGCTTGCAGCATGCCGGCCTTCTTGATGAAGGCCCGCAGCTCCCCCAACCTGACACCATACACGTCCTCAGCGCACAGCCTAGCAATGCCGAAGGACTCGAATCTGACCCTGTCGAGCGCAGGGCACTCTGTTACTAGGTGGTGGGGGGTCTCCTCTTCTTCTAGGCACCATCTGCATTCCCGCTCCTCCTCCACCCCAATGAGGTGCAGGTGGCGGGCTAGGCGACAGTGCCCAGTGAGGACCCTCACCAAACCCTTAACCTCCTTTCTTGGCAGACCCAGCAATTCCCGGGACAAGGCAGGCGATGGCAAATGGATCATGAGCCTCGCCTGCCTCATCCCTGGAGCTCTGAGCCATTCCTCGACGAATCTGCTCTGCAGCCATTCATCCAAGACTCCAATCGCTACCCGAGGGGCGATCCCCAAAAGGGGTTCCGGTCCCATCGGCCTGCTCATTTCCCTCGATGCCCAAATGTCCGGGCACCCAGGACAGAGTCACCTTATTCCCTGCGGCCACCAGTTTAAGCAAACTCGCTCGACATTCCTCCACCAGAGGAGATGTGGTGCGGTTTGCTCGCAGCACTAGAAGGGCTGCTTTGCTGTCGGAGTAGAAGGTCACCTCGCTCCTCTTGACCTGGAGTCTGAGTGATTCCTCCGCCCCCAGCATAATGGCAAACAGCTCCGCATGGAACACCGTAGTGTGTTCTCTTACAGGCCAACCAGATTCACACAATACTCTTCATCTGTTTTGGATTACTTGTGCTCAAATTTAGAGCCCGCCTCGTGCGATGTCATTGATGCTGGACTGTCTGATCACGAGGCTGTTGTTGCTGAATTCCAATTTCATAAGTCAAAGAATTCAGTTACTAGGTACTATGGACGTATTTACAATAAGAAAAGTTTTGACATATTTGTTGAGCTTGCTAGTGGCTTTGATTGGGGCTCTATATTTGCACATGTGGATCCCCTGGCTCAGTTTCAGATCTCACTGGTTCATAACTTTAATATGGCTTTTCCTCTAAAGTTAATAAAGAAAAAGCGGAAGAAACCGTGGATAACAAAGGGCCTTAGAACATCTTCTAGAAACCTGAGATCACTCCACTATGTTCGTAAATTTGTTGATCCCAGCAGCTTTTTCTTCCGTTATGTTGGCAAATATAGAACTATATACAGGCGGATAATAAAGGTAGCTAAGCAGAGATACTATGACTCTAGAATACGGCAGTCCGTTAACGTGCAGAGGGAGAGCTGGTCAGTCGTTAATGACCTAAGGGGTGTAAATGGTGAGAGATCTGTGATTGGCACCCCGCCATCATGCTCTGTGTTGAACAGTTTTTATTGCTCAATCGCCTCTGCATTGGCGGCTGGCCTACCTGCATCGAATGACGCAATGCAGTATATGAGAGACCTTTATGTCAGCGAGACCTTTTTTCTTGTCCCTACAGATCACATTGAGTTGAAAAGAGTAATTGCGGAAATAAAAAACAAACATTCCTCTGGTTGGGATAAAATATCAATAAAAATTCTTCAGTGCCTTCCCACAAATGCATTGAATGCATTTGCTGATGCCATAAACTTTTCTTTTACTAATGGACAATTTCCAGATTGTTTGAAGTCTGCGATTGTCATTCCAATTCACAAGGGGGGTGATGTTACTGACCCTGCTAATTTTAGACCAATTTCCTTGCTGCCCACTTTATCAAAGGTTATTGAAAGGCTAGTTAAAAATAGAGTTTTATCATTTGTGGCGAGAAATGGTCTCCTGTCTCCTTCTCAATTTGGTTTTCAGGCTTCAAGGAGGACTGGTGATGCGATATTCTCCTTCTTGGAGCATTTATACATGAGTTTAAATAGTGGTGAGGCTGCTGCTGTGGTCTTTTGTGACCTATCTAAGGCGTTCGACTGTGTAAATCATGGAATTTTACTCAGCAAGCTGGAATGTTATGGTTTTCGTGGTGTGGCTCTTCAATGGTTTCACTCTTATCTCTCCGGACGTAGTCAGGCAGTTTGCCTTCGTGGTGAGACCTCACCTGGGGAGATGATAATGGATGGTGTTCCCCAGGGTTCTGTCCTTGGACCGGTTTTGTTTCTGCTGTATGTTAACGATCTGGCGTTTATAGATATTGAAGGGAGATTTACCATGTTTGCAGATGACACCACCATATTTTGGCGAAGCAAGGATCCTCAGCAGTTGAATGGCATAATTGAAACTGATATCCTTAAAGTCAAGATGTGGTGTGATTCTAACCGGCTCTCATTTAATGTGCAAAAGACGAATGTTTTACTGTTTAAGTGTTCAATTAATGGAATCTCTCTAGAGGGTCGAACTTTGAAAGAGTCAAACTCTTGTAAGTTTCTTGGCTTGCACATTGATAGTAAATTGTCCTTTCAGGACCACGTTGAACATTTGCGGCATAAGCTGGCCAAGGGTTGTTTTGCGTTGAGAGTTATTTCGAGTGAGCTCAGTAGAGCTATAGCGAGGAACGCTTACTTTGCCCTCATTGAATCTCACTTGAGGTATGGGATTTGTTTCTGGGGAAACTGTGGACAGACACTGCTCAAATCTGTCTTTGTCCTTCAGAAGCGAGCACTGCGATTCATCACTGGATCTGGTTTGCGTGACTCATGTCGTCCTCTTTTTAGAGCCCACAAAGTATTGACCCTCACATCGATATTTATTCTGGAGACTCTCTGCTTAATGTTTAAAAAACATCGTAATAATATTCTTAATTCGTCTAGGAACTCTGGCTGCAGCACAAGGCAGGTTCTAAGGATAGATTTTCCTATACCTTATACTACATGCGTAAAAAAATCACTGCTCTACACTTCCAGAAAGATGTTCAACCACCTGCCTTTGCATATAAGAAATATTGATTCATTTACAATGTTTAGAAGCACGGTTAAGCTTCTTCTCTTGGAAAAAGCATATTATGTAGATGACGGTTTTTGTTAATTGTATGTATTGTGAAAACTTTGTCCATAAGATTTTATCTTTGACAATAAAGTTCATTTTATTATTTATTATTATTACAATAGGCTCCGGCCCCCGTTCCTTTCCCCATCTTGGACCCGTCTGTGTACCAGACGGGGTACTGATGTTCTCCTCCATCCACTCCTACCTTTCGGGGAAGGAGAAGGAGAGTCTATCATAAAAGCCAATAGAAGGCTCCTTCACATCCCTTCTCATGTCCAGGATGGGAAGTGCCTCCTTCAGCTCAGACCATAGCCTCTGATGCCCACCAGGTGGGCTCCCAGAAGCCCAGATGTTATGGCCCTCTAATCTGAGGGCCGCCTTAGCCACCTCATACTCCACCGCCGCACGCAATGGCGGGAGACCCTTGCCTTGTAAATCCAAAGCATGATCTTCGGACTCAATCCCCACGAAGTTCCCACGTCCGATACCGTCTCAAAGTTGCACGCAATGTCTCCTGCCACCTCGTAGCGCCAAAGTACGCGACTGTACTTTGCAAAATTTCCCAAGTTTTTTATACCTGACTGTACTTTATGTAGAGAATAATATGGTACAAGGACGAAAAGTTGAGTTTTTCGGACGGATGCAGACTTCACCGGCTGAGGCGCAGTCGAGGCTGGCGAACCGCAGGAGTACGTGTATCATACAATATTTTTTTCGAATGTGCTTAGATATACATAATTATAATAATTAAGATCAGAAATGATAATGTTTAGTTTTCATTACAATAAATCCTAGTTACCTAGGAACTTCTACTTCTAGTCGGCCATGGAATAGAGCAAACTGTTGAACTGTCAATGTGTCCAAACAGAAATTCAGTGTATACTTGAACGTTCGTGGTGCTAGCGACAAACTATGAGCGATTGTTTTGTGTGCGAATGAATGTTCAAGTAACGGCCCTCGTAAAATAAACTAGACCGCCATTGGGCCCTAGTCCCTCCACCAATTTTTAGCCATCCGGCAGAGGGCGCTGGCGCCTGCCTGGCTAGCCGCCATATTGTGTGCATTCCAGGGGATTTAGAATGCATTCTAGGGGAAAAGGGAAATTTGTGGGTGGCAACACAAAATGACATTTGCATGACAGCCAATGACGTGTGCGCCCAATATGGCCGACCATTCAGTGGGACATAAATATGTATATGTATATGTGGGACAAAAATAATTGTATTGGAAAAGCAATACAGTTTATTTTACAAGGGCTGTGGTTCAAGTATACACTGAATTTCTGTTCAAACACATTGACTGTTCAATAGTTTGCTCTGTTCCGTGGCCAACTAGACGTTCATAGGTAACTAAGATTTTATATTGTAATGAAAAATAAACAGTAGTATTTCCGATCTTAATTTTCTACTTTCTGAAATAAGTAGATAGTGATATAGGTATCTAAGCACATTCGAATAAAAAATATTGTATGATACAAGGACAAAAAGTGTTTTTCGCACTCCTGGGGTTCGCCTCGACTGCGCCTCTGCCGCATCCGTCCGAAAAACTCAACTCAAACTAAACTAACGACGTGCGGACACAATTAATTATTATGCTCTACATAATAATATTTCACAATACAGTCAGGTATAAAAAAACTTGGGAAAATTTGCAAGGTACCGGCGAGGTATAGAGCGCGTACTTGGACCCTACGAGGTGCCAGGAGACGTTGCGCCAACTTTGAGACGCTACCGGAAATAAACTATTGCCGATAGAAAAAAGTTGTTCAAACAAATATCACAGGTAATTTTGTAGTAAACAACTTTTGTTAAGAAAATTTTGCGCTGTCGTTAGCAGAAAAAAAGATATTAGATGTGAAAAAAAATTGCAACCGCTTTTTCCTCGATTATTTTCTTATAACTTGTTATATATCGTCGTCGAGTAGGTAATACCTCCAATGTGACAATTAAGGCCAAATTCAGGTTTTGACACATTTAGGTTCATTTTAACATTGCGCGTCTATGTAGAATACCTACAATGTGAAATAATAGTATTTACCCCTACCTATACCTGATATTAAAATCTCTAATGTGCCGCGATTCTGCAGAATGAGACGAAAGCATCTCTTATGTGCATTTATGTAACATCGTTAATATTACCCGTTCTACAAATATCTCCGATGTCACGTCTGGCTGTCACATTGGATATATTTTGATATTTCGATTCAGTACATCGGAGATATTCTTCGTGTAAAATTTATAATCTCAATGTTTTGATAGTTAGGTACATTTAATTATGGTGCTTGGGTTTTTAAAGCTTTAAAAAAAAATTGTAAATTTTATTACCTTATTATGTGATTGTATGAACCTACAGAATATAGGTACTGTCTCATTTGCCACTTGGACCACCTTTTTGACCATAATTTAAAAAATCATTTATAATTTTTAATAAATACTATTTAATAATTTCCCTACCAAAGCACAAACAGTAATATTAATATTTATTCAAGGCATGGGCGTAGGTAATGTTTCGCTAAAATACAATTTTGAAAATCTAATTTTCACTTTGATCTATAAAAATAATGTTCCCGTGTTACATTTGGATCACATTTATATTAGGTGGACTCATTGAGTAAACGTATTCCTTTATTCAGTGGTGGAAGGTAAGGCCGAGGATAATGTTTTGTAGTAAATATGTATTGCGTTAATAATTTCTTATATTGTTGGAATTTATTCCCATCGATCGTGGAAATTATTCCCAGAACTCCCTCTTGTTACATACTATCACAGAGAAGACCAGAATCCAGAATACAGGGAGTCGCATCTTGTCAAATATGTCAAATGGAGCCCAACTTTTACGTAATTTTTCACACACCTGATAAGATCGTTCAAATAAATTATGAAGTAGACTGTGTTCTTCATTTATTATAGATTAATTTAAAACTGAGAAAGAAGATCCACAGTGACCTAC
Organism: Pseudeuparius sepicola; assembly: GCA_963920635.1. Classification (NCBI taxonomy): domain Eukaryota; kingdom Metazoa; phylum Arthropoda; class Insecta; order Coleoptera; family Anthribidae; genus Pseudeuparius; species Pseudeuparius sepicola. The sequence continues at coordinate 11,207,521 of OY987307.1, read as the reverse complement.
AATGGATTAATTACCGTTTAAAGTCGGGCTCAATTTGACAAGATGAACTAGATAATGGGTTCATAGGAAGGCCTGGAAGGGAAACTCGCCTTTTTTCCAAGATCCGCTCCTAAAATTTTGACTTATAAGTCGAAACTTTAAAATTTTGACTTATAACTCGAAGCTTTAAAGTTTTGACTTATAAGTCGAAATATTGACCATAAATATTTTGACTTATAAGTTGAAGCTTTAAAGTTTCGAGTTATAAGTTGAAATATTTCGACTTATGCGTCGAAACTTTAAAGCTTCGAGTTATAAAGTTGAAATTTTGGATCAATATTTCGAAATTTTAAAGTTTTGACTTATAACTTATAAGTCGAAATTTTAGAAGCGGAAATAGAAAAAAAAGGTGAATGTCACTATAAGGCCTTCGTAGGTTCATGGGCATTTTCTGAGATTCTTGTTTGTTTTTCAATAGCTCCATAATTTGTACGTATAAGTGAAACATATTTTTTCATTATTAAACTTTGATTAAAAAATACATGTCTTCTTAGATTATTGCTATTTACAAGACTGAAAAATACCAACAATGTGCTATTGGACAAGAATATAATTCCTCCAATGTGACTAAAAAATCAGTTTTTTTATCTTTATTTACCTTCTACTGCTATCACACCTTAATTAGTTTGTTTAATTTTTTTACAATATACTATGCATTAAATTATTTTAGATATGATATAATTTAACAGTGACAAGTTTTTTGGCTTTCCTGAAAAATTTGATTATTTTCACATTGGAGATATTACTCGCTTGACGACGATATGCAGAATTAAAGAAAATGGCAAGAAAACAAATTTGCAGAGCCCCTTTTTTCCTTTAAAAATGGTATGAACTATTTTTTGGTAAAATTAAAAATACAGCTGTTATCGGCGAAAAACTAATTTACCACTAAATTCAAGATGGCGGAAAACCTGCAAAGGGTTGATGGTCGAAAATTCGGATTTAAGCTTTCTATATGGTGTACTATCGATGGATAAAAAAATTTTTCTTACACAGTGAATTGCAATATTAAATATTAAATTTACTGGACTATTCTATCTCCTCTAGTTTCTGAGATCCACATAAAAAACGAAATTTTGGCAATTTATTCTAATCCATCTAGCTTCGTTGTTTCTCATTTTAGAAAAAAAGTGTAAATACCAAAGTCGGAGGGAATTGTGTCCCTAATGCGGTTACCATGTCGTCATCGATCTATATATGGAAAACCAAAAGTATGAAAATTCTGAAAATTTGGCACCTCACCAATGCCGATGGGCGCTGCTCAACTAAAATATTTTGGTGAATCTGGCACTTCCGGTTATACCGAAAGTCGATATCAACTTTCTTATCTCAAATGGAACAAACTGTATATTATTGCATTTTTGGATTCTAGGCATCATTTTGGAACAAAAACATGCAACATGTCCTATGTCTAAATTCAACCATTTTTGAGATATTTGCATTTTTCCGAAAAAAATTACAGGTGCAGACCTAAAGTCAATTAGCAATTTATACGAGGAAACCACGAAATTTCAAAACGAATTTTTGGCAATATGTAACAGAAGCCCTGACCTAGTGATCTCTGCTGAGAAATAAATCCGTTCTTATACAGGGCTTCAGGGCTTCTGTTACATGTTGCCAAAAATTCGTTTTGAAATTTCGCGGTTTCCTTGTATAAATTACTAATTGACTTTAGGTCTGCACCTGTAATTTTTTTCGGAAAAATACAAATATATCAAAAATGGTTGGATTTAGACATAGGACATGTTGCATGTTTTTGTTTCAAAATGATGCCTAGAATCCAAAATGCAATAATATACAGGGTGTTTCATTTGAGATAAGAAAGTTGATAATTTATAAACCAAGTGACATTTCCTCAGCCGCGATTGGCTTTTCAACGTCCACGGCTAATATGATTTTCCAAGCGTTAAGCAAACCCCGCATTTTATGGGCGAAAAGTGGGTTTTTCGTAAATTAATTGAAAATTACTGCATTTAGGTATAGGAAACCTTACACAAAGTTGTCATCATTTTTAGTGGTGAATAAGATCGCATTTAAAAAAATGGGGGTTTCCATTTGAAAATTTCGAGATTTAAGCACATTTCGAATGTAATTTTTATTCATATTTTGTGAACACCCTGTATAAGAACGGATTTATTTCTCAGCAGAGATCACTAGGTCACGGCTTCTGTTACATGTTGCCAAAAATTCGTTTTGAAATTTCACGGTTTCCTTGTATAAATTACTAATTGACTTTAGGTCTGCACCTGTAATTTTTTTCGGAAAAATACAAATATCTCAAAAATGGTTGGATTTAGACATAGGACATGTTGCATGTTTTTGTTTCAAAATGATGCCTAGAATCCAAAATGCAATAATATACAGGGTGTTCCATTTGAGATAAGAAAGTTGATATCGACTTCCGGTATAACCGGAAGTGCCAGATTCACCAAAATATTTTAGTTGAGCAGCGCCCATCGGCATTGGTGAGGTGCCAAATTTTCAGAATTTTCCTACTTTTAGTTTTCCATATACAGGGTGAGTCACATCTAAAGGCAGTTCACAAAATATGAATAAAAATTACATTCAAAATGTGCTGAAATCTCAAAATTTTCAAATGGGAACCCCCATTTTTTTAACGCGATCTTATTCACCACTAAAAATGATGACAATTTTGTGTAAGGTTTCCTATACCTAAATGCAGTAATTTTCAATTAATTTTCGAAAAACCCACTTTTCGCCCATAAAATGCGGGGTTTGCTTAACGCTTGGAAAATCATATTAGCCGTGGAGGTTGAAAAGACAATCGCGACTGAGGAAATGTCACTTGGTTTATAAATTATTGTCAACAATAATGCCGGCGCGCTTAAATTACACAAACGAAGATTATTTAAATTTGTTTATTATCAACGAAGAATGCAACAAAGTAAATATCAAGAACGTGCGATACATTTGGGGCTCGCTATCCACAAAAAACGCCAAACGCCAAACGTGATTTTTCTCTGACACATCCATACTGTTTAAAATTTTGTATTATTTTTTTAACTGTGTTTGACGATGGTTTTGTTTTTTATGGATAGCGAGCCCCAAATATATCGCACGTTCTTGATATTTACTTTGTTGCATTCTCCGTAGATAATAAACAATTTAAATAATCACAAATCACAAATTTGAGACTCACAATTTTGATTTGACAACTTTTAAAAGACAACTATAAATAATTAAATCAACTTTAGCATGAAGTTAAATCGTCGCTTGGATGCAGAAGTAGCCTATGTCCATTTTTGGCTAATTTGATATTTTAAGTCCATTTGGAAGTAAAAGCACTGTTATATTGGATGCAGAAGTATCGTAAGTCCATCTTTACAACTAGCGCTCATATCGGTCAAATCTTGAACTAGCCTATGTTCAGTCGCGCTATTAGCTTTATTGCAGAATCAGTCTATCTACGAGCGCCGCAGCGAACGCATTGGATCTCCATCGGTTCGGCGGACATAGACTAGTTCTGCATAAGTTTACCGTGGACATAGAATAGTAGCTTGAGGACATAGGCTTATTCGCGATTAGTGCTAACTTTTGCTCGATAAGAATTATTATTTTGTTGAAGCAAAAATTATTGGAGATGAACTCAAGAAGTGCAAAGATACTTAAGTTGCTTGAAGTAAACAAAAACCAATGCATAGGTAAGACAAAAATTTATTGTTCGTGTTTTTTTTATTTATTTTTTATTTTTACTTTATTATTTAAAATAATGGCTTCTTACGCAGTGTCGTTGTTATTTATTTAAGCGTCACCGTCAACCTAATATTATAATGTGTAGGCCTAAAGTTTATTTCTCAATGTTTTAGATAATAATAATTGTTATGGCAACAAACATTATTGTTGTTTCAGATAAAATTTCAACTTCAGAGGTCAATGATGATGTGGTACCTCCAAAACATGCTGTTATTTTAATGGATTCTGCTAGTTTAGAACAAGGTAAAACCGAGTATTTGCTGATTTATTTTATTTCTTTTTATTTTTTTATTATTTTTATTTTTTATTTTATTTTTTAAAATGACGGCTTCTAATGCATATTTTATTCAAGCGTTATTGTTAACATAATATTATAGATAGTGTGTAGATCATTTTTTTTTTTTCAATGAAGATATTTTAGATAATTGTTAATGGCAACAAAAATTATTGTTGTTTCAGATAAAATTTCAACTTCAGCTGTCAATAATGGTGTGATATCTGCTGTTAAGTTAATGAATTCTGCCAATTTACAACCACCTCCTGAGCTACAATTGAAGGAAACTTTAACATACTTTAATTCCAGTTCATTTGATCAGACATCAACAAAAATATTCCGAGAAATATTTTTCAGCGAACCAAACAACACTGAAGAATCTAATAGTTTCAAGTCTAGTGTATATCGCAAAGCATCGCCAAAAAATCTCTTCGACCAATCTTGTGGTTCCAAAACTATCAGATCTGACAAATCGGTTAATACGAATTTATTGGAAAATGATTTGTACATGTCATCCTCTGAGTCTGATCCTTATGCTTCTGATAACGATGAAAATGATCCTGAATTTATTTTGTCAGATCAAGAACCTGATCAAGAAGAAGTCTCAACAAGAAAGTCACGCAAAAGAAAAAGAAATCCGATTGCCTGGAGAAGAAATGTAATAAAGGCATCTCGAAATAGCGGCAAGGCATATAAAACCTGGAAAGATAAACTTCAACCATCCCGTAAAATAAAAGATCCATGTAATTGTAGAATGAAATGTAACGAGAAGATTTCTGCAAATGAAAGACAATCGATATTTGATCATTATTGGAACCTTGGAGACATCAACAGGCAGCGAGATTTCATTTCAAAATTAGTTCAAAGAAAAAATAAAGAAAGAACAAGAATTAAAAGAAAGAATATAAATATTGCCCCAGAGAAAAATGAAGAATCGCCTTCTCCAGACCAACAGAGTAGAAGAACGTTCACATATGATTATTCTTTCATAAAAGATAAAATGAAAGTACCTGTTTGTAAGATTTTCTTTTTAAATACTCTATGTATAAGTGCCCAGGTTGTTAAAACTGTGTTTAATAAAATTGGTTCCACTGGTGTGGTTTCCGAAGATAGAAGAGGAAAGGCATGCAAAAACTCGTTACTTAATGAATCTGTCAAAAAATCAGTTCGAGAACATATAAATTCATTTCAGACAGTTGAAAGTCATTATTGTAGAAAAAATACATCGCGCTTGTATTTACCTGCATCTCTTAATATTTCTAAAATGTATTCTTTATATCAGGAATACTGTTCCGACAGGAATATTACTGAAGTAGCAACTGAAAGTATATACAGGGATGTGTTCAACTCAGATTTTAATATGTCATTCTTTCGGCCAAAAAAAGACTTGTGCGATATTTGCCACGGATACGAACAATCGTCTGCTGAAGAGAAATTAGCAGTTGAAGAAACGTATCAACTGCATTTGAAAAACAAGAATTTAGCCAGAGAACTCAAAGATGCAGAAAAAAAAAGAGCTGAGGAAAATCGACATATTTGTTGTGCAGTTTTCGATTTACAACAAATACTTCCGGTCCCAAAGTCGGAAGTTGGATTAGCGTATTATAAGCTAAAATTATCAACTTATAACTTTACTATTTTCAATCTGGGTAATAAGGAATGCTATTGTTATATGTGGTACGAGACAATTGCCAAGAGAGGTTCTTGTGAAATTGGCAGTTGCCTTTTGAATTTTATAAAGCGTAATATTGAACAAGGCGTGAATGAGTTTTCATTTTTTTCTGACAATTGTGCCGGACAAAATAGAAATAAATACTTATTTTCGCTATACAATTACATTTCTCAATTATATAAGGTAACAATATGTCATAGCTTTCTGGAACGAGGGCATACACAAAATGAGGGAGACAGTATTCATAGTGTGATAGAAAGAGCATCCCGTAATATCCCAGTCTATTCTCCTGATCAATGGTACACAGTTGTCAGAACTGCAAAGAAGAACAACCCGTATAATGTCGTTGAACTGGAGCAAGAAAATATATTTGATTTGAAAGATCTTCAAGGAAAAACATCCATCAATTGGGACAAGGATGAAAATAATGAGAAAGTTTACTGGAACAAATTAAGAATTCTACAAACCCGGCCAGACTATCCAAATATGTGTTTGTTTAAATACAATTTTGAAGATACTGAATTTAAAAAAATTAATCTGACCAAAAAGGGTAGAAAGACAATCCAAATTAACATAGAAGATATTGAACTGAAGCCAAACTATACTGGAAAAATTCCATTAGCGAAAAAGAAATACGACCATCTGCAATTTCTTTGCCAGAAGAAAGTTATTTCATGTCAGTATCATGACTTTTTTAAAAACTTACCTTATGACGAAAAAAGAGCAGCCCAGGATTCAGATAGTGATGCTTAATCATACATAATTGTTTACTTTTAGTTCTTAAGTTTAAGTTAAATTTGTTCGATTTATTTCCTATTTCGTTCCATTTGTTCGATTTTTTAACACTAATAATATTTTTTGTCTTCTTTATCTTAAAAAACACGGCCCACTTGTTATTTCACTCTTATTTTAAAAGCATAAAAGCTGCAATACATTATTTATGAGCAAGTACACTGTTTTTTTTAAAGAATTTATACCTATACCTACTACGTGATTAGATTATTAATATTATGGATTAATCAGAACTAGTCTAAGTACTTTTATGAAAGTATATTCTATGTCCAAATTTGGACATAGGCTACATCAGTTGAGATTTTACTATTCTATGTCCGTTTTTTTTTCAGAACGTGGTTTTTATCGTGAAAGCATAAACTATAGGGAAAGTAACTCATTCAACATTGTCATACAATTTTCTGATAAAAGGATTTTATAATATTTAGGGAAACAAAAAAAAAAATGCTCTCCTGTAAAATTAACATTTTGTGACTTAGGCTACTTCTGCATCCAAGCGACGAAATTTTAGTTACAAATTGCAAGTTAAATTTTTGTTAAAAATTGGTTTGAGAACAAATAAAAAGATTAAATTGGCTTTACAATTAAACTGACTGTTCAGCTTCTATTATGATTCACTCTGAATCTTAAGTTTGAACTGCGTCTTCAGTCGCTTACGCTCAAACAAGGCTCCTAGTAATGTGGGGTGTGGCTAGGGCTTCCTCCGGTCCTTGTCTGCTCGAATAGGCGTTGCAGATGTCGTGGCTAGCAAATTTCTCAGGGGTTGCGCCGAAGTAGAGCTGACCAGGAGTCAACACCTATGCCAACGCAAATCCTCTCGATGTCTACGCAGCTCTCGTTACGTTGTTTGTCGACAGCAGGCTGTGGTTATAGCGTCCTCAACGATGGTGTTGCAAGCGTGAACAGATCAGAAAGAAAGTAGCATTAGACAAGGTCTAAGCCTTTTACAGAAATTTATAAACCAATAGGTTACGATTAATATTTAAAATTGAATTATGATACTAAAGTTCTTAAATATTGACAAATGATAAAAATTAAACGTTTAGAACTATATTAAACTAAGAGGAACTATGCATAGTTAATTTTATAGATAATATTATTGAACTGACCGGAATAGCAAAGTGCTTAATATTTAATAAGAAGAAAAATTTGAGAATGCTCCAGCCCGAATCTTGAAATTTAAGAAATTTTCAAACTTAGTTAACGCTAAAAGTTTATTTGAGACTTGAACGGTAAAATAGAGAAACTAAGAAAGCTGATAAACTAAAGGCAATACGAATTTATTAGGAAAGTGAAAATATCGGTGTCAGATTTATTTGAGTGGCCCGGTACCACAGAATCGAGACCTAACTCAAAAAATAAGAAAGTAACATGTGACTAATGTGACCAAAACTTGAAAATATTCAACAAGATAACAGCCGCAAGATGGTGGGTATTCAAAAAAAGAACAATGCTATGTTTTTGAGTTAAAGATGGCCGGGGCCTTGGACGAAATGAGTCCTTCAGAAAAATAGCACGTCTAAAAAAAACGCCACAGGTGAGTAGTAAAGTTGCTGAACTAAGCAAAAATCAAAAGAAATTACTCACCTGTGGGGTTTTCCAGGAGAAACAGCCACCACCTGCTTGCTGTGTCCCGCGCTTCCTCAGCTATGCAGCCAAAAAGGAAACGCCTCGGGCAAGCGTCGCTGCCTCACGACGGGTAATCTGTGCTTACGACGCCGTGGACATAGAAAACAGAAAAACACAAAAATATTAGTCACACGAAGTCAATCCCCGATATTAAGATACAAAACCACTCAAATAAATCACCGATGGCAAAAATTTAACTAGATAAAAGCCGAAAATGCCGAAAATTTGGCGGGAAATGGGCAGACGCCTCCGCGCGACTCGACACCAAACAAGACGGGAGCAAACTCTCCTCAGGTCGGACCCTGCCGGCCGATCGCTGGCAGGACCTACGTCATCCGACCAATCAGGTTTTAGCAAGACACGCATTTAATCAACTAAACAGTATTTATGTTCAAATTATGCATCAACAGAACCGAAAAATCGAGTAATTCATAATACAGATCTTTAACTACATACCTGCTGAAATGTAAACACACACTTGAATTTTCGCATTTTGAATATGCCAGGGTTCGAGGCTAGGCGAAAGTACACGGCCATTTCCGTATATGGCGCGCGAAAATTTGAATTATTTGAAATTTTAAAATTTGAAAAAGTGGTAATAAAATTAAATACAATGTTATAAATGAATTGAAACTGTACGAAGAATAAATTAGTTATTAAGTATGAGATATTATGAGATATGTTCGAAAATAATGACTTTATGTTAATAACAAAATATAAAAAACGAGTAACGGATTTTGAAATGGAAAAATCCGTTACACATTTCCACACAAAGGTTTGTGATATACCTTGATATAAGTATTGATTGTTTTTAACTTTTTTAGACTGACGGTTAATAGTCAGAGTATATAGCTGTTCTTCTAAATTAAGAATAAAGTGTATTTTCTTGAATAAATATTCTTTTATTTTTAACGACCTTTAGCTCCTATGATAACAATACCTACATATTATAAAAATCTATACTTAATGATCCAAAAAGTATATACCTATACCTACACCAAAGTGTGAAAGTTACCTACTTCCGTGCTACTGCTGTTTTTGTAAAATTTATGTAGAGGTAAGTATAAATATATAAAAGGTATTATTTTTGTTGAAATTAGGACATTTAATAAATATATGCGGGCTCTATAATATTTAAATCCAATTTTTTCGAAATACTAATTTCAATATTATCAACATTTTTAGCAGGTGAGGTATAATAAGAGTTATATTTTCCTGTTAGTGACTTTATGTTAATAACAAAATATAAAAAACGAGTAACGGATTTTGAAATGGAAAAATCCGTTACACATTTCCACACAAAGGTTGGTGGCTTTACAGGGTGTTTCAAATACAAAACTTATAAGCTTTTGTTTCAGACCCCAGCATACCAGGTGTTTCAAATTCGATACTCACCATTGGGATCTTAGGAACTGGTAAGAGATATCTATTATTCCATTTAGGCTACTTAATATGCAGTATGGAGAAAATTTAAAAAATTTAATATGTCACAACATGTTATGTTTTCCAAGATCCAAATGTTTTAACATTTGGATCTTGGACAACACAACATGTCATGTGAATGTTATAACATATGGATCTTGGAAAACATAACATGTCCGTGACATATTAAAATATTTTAATTTTCTCCATACTGCATACTAAGTAGCCTAAATGGGCTAACAAATATCTCTTACCAGTTCCTAAGATCCCAATGGTGAATATCGAATTTGAAACACCCTGTATGCTGGGGTCTGAAACAAAAGCTTCTATAACAAGAAATCGAAACTCCACCCGCAAAAAAATTGTTGCTATGCTAGGTAAATTGTTTCGGCTACACCTGGAGAGAACTTTTTTATCGCAGTAAAATAGCTTCTTGCAATAATAAAGTAAAGAAATAGGTATTCCCCTATCACAGTATGTTTGTTTCGTATGGTAGCAAAGCTCTTTGCAGCCACTATAAAGTACCTTCTTGGAGCTGTGAATATGTTTTCTATAGAGAAAACATTTCTCTCTCGTGGCAAAAACTTGACTTTCCTGTGACAGCAAAGTTACTTTATAGAGACAGTAATGAGTTTTTTATAAAGTAGTTCTGTTGGGACAAGTAAGGTAGGGTAGCAAAGTGAACTCTTCTATCGCAGCAAAGTTTTTGCTTGGCGCCTATGTTGCCAAATTTTTTAGCTGGGGCAGCGAAAAACTTGGCTGCGGCGATGAAAAAATTTTCTGAGTGCAGGTTATCTTTCTCTGTTCTAAGAATAGACGGAATATTTTTATACTTTTCGCACTTAGCACACTTGTCTTTTCTAGGAACATGTATGCCAATATTATAGTCTCATTTTAAATATTTTTTAAAGCAAATTAGGCTAATAGGAAGTTTATTATTTTCCTTTATTTTTGTTACATATATTTTGTGGAGATTTGTAAAGTTTTTAATATCTGCAGGTAAGTATAACTTTTTAGTTGAACTCCTACAATAGTGGGAGGGTACAGCGGGTAAACTTTCAATAAAATCTGTGAAGTCTCTATATTGATCCGTTGTGACTTTATGCTTTGGTACATGCTTCCCCCTTAAATCTGTATTTTCTTTTATCTTGCCCTCAATAGACTTTCTTACAAGTTTTTTTGTAATATTTAGGGTATTTAAAAAAAATTGTAAGCAAACTCGTCGCTGAACATTCCCCGACATAAAAAAGTATTGGTATGTTAGAGATCTTCTTGATATTTCATTAATAGTTTTCTTTCTTTTAATAGGAACTACATTTACACAGCCATTTATATAGGAGTGCTTTTGGATGTCCGTTGCAAGTGACCAAAATTGTCTAAATAGGCTATCTCGCTCATCTTCTGTAAAAGAATTACAACAATTATTGCAGGTTTTTCTAATACATGGATTTGCCAATAATTTTTTGTCTCCAACTCCATCATTTTTGTACGTTAAGTAAGATTTTCCCATTTGTCTTAATCTCTTGTTTTTCTCCTTTAAAGTTGGGGTTTTCTTTGGCCTTTTCCCTTTAAAGTTTATTTCTTCAGTGTCGCTGGCCCCCTCACTATAGCTAGTCGCCTCACTATCGCTAGCCGTTGTATTTTGAGATCTAAAACTTGGTTCCTCTCTATCAGAATCAGATCTAACCATTTCATTTTCGCTGGCATTAGACCTCTTTTCAGAGAAAAAAGATTCTTTGATATTTGTCTCCATTCGTTGTTGTTCTTCTTGTTGGTATGTGGTTTCATCTTGCTTGTCATTTTTTTTGTCTGGGTCGTTACCTTGGCATATTCTCTTGTCGTCATTCTCGTGTTCTTCTAAGTCACTACTACTGTAATTGACAATCAGGGACGGACTGGGTACGAAAATATTGGCGGGCTGATGAAACCAGTGGTGCCAGCGCCTGGCGCCCACTTTAAAAAGGCAAATACCTATATCAGTTCGTCTTATATTAATATAAAAATACAAAAAATATAAAAAATAAATACATATTTAAAAATATGTCTAAAAATAAATAAAAAACATTTTTTCTTGAAATCGGCAGTGAACTGTCTCAAAATCATCATTAAAAGCTCAGAAATCGGCACTGAAGTAGCCCATTATATTGTACCATTTTTTCAATAAGTAGGCCTTGGAGAGATGTAGACATCAAACGTCAGACACGGAGCTATCGCCCGTCAAAGGCGACCAAATATTAAAAACCCTGCCAATAAATCCCATTTAACTTTTCGTACACATTGCGAAATTGTTACGCGTAATCTTTCAGTATAAATATTTTAGTAGGTTTGAATATTAATCTATTTTACATGGAGGCAGCGCAGTTTGGATTTTCTGTCAGTAAGTGCCGTGTTTGGTCATACTTGACCTAGATAGAGGAATGGTCAAAGTCAAGCAACGCCGCGCGTAGTCGGTTCATAGACGGGTGATCCCTTATTGTTATTTTTCGCCTAATAAAACAGATTTTTTTCCGATTTCAAAAAAATATATAATATGTACCTCGGCACTGAAGTTCTTTTTCTGACTCATGTGGTTTATTTATGAGTCATAAAAAGTTGAACTTCATTACCTTGGTATAGTATATTCACATTTATACCACTGTTGACCTTTCTGAAATAAATCAACTACCTATTAAGACCCCATTGTGTACAGGTATAATATTTTACTGGGTGCAGGATCGGCTTAAACATATACGTCAAAAGACGATGTTCAAACCAATCTTCAAACAGTTGTATCTATATATGATTAATATTATTTACGGTTGCAGGTATATACAATCCGACCCTGCCCGTAATTGGAACCATTTTATGGTCAAAGGTATAATGATCGTTTTATGGTATAGGCAAAAGATCAACGGTATAAATGCGAATATACTATACATAAATAACTATTCTTGAAATCGGTAGTGAGATGTTTTAAAATCGTCATTAAAAGCTCAGAAAGCCCATTAATGTACGATTTTTTCAATAAGTAGGCCTTGGCGAGATGTAAACATCAAGCGTCAGACGCGGAGCCATCGCCCGTCAAAAGTGACAACATATTCAAAATCCGGCCAATAATGCCCATTTAAATTTCGTACGCATTGCGAAATTGTTACCTATAGAAGCGCAATATTTCAGTATAAATATTAGTAGGTTTGAATATCAATCTATTTTTCATGGACGCTGCATAACTGGCAGCAGTTCGGAGTTTCTGTTGGGAAGGGCCGTGACTCTTCAAACTTGACCTAGGTAGAGCGATCGTTAAAGTCAAGCAACGCCACGCGCAGTCGGTTCATGGACTGGCGCTTACTTATGATTATTTTTTTATCTAATAAAACATTTTTTCCGATTTAAAAAAAATAGTATGTACCTCACTGAAGTTCTTTTTATTTGAATACTTCGATACGATATTTGTCTTCTTGAGTCAAAGTAACTTCAGGTGTGGATTCCTATAATATACAGTGTGGCCATTTTAGTGTGCAACATATGGGAATTTTTTTTTATTAATTGCACAACCAAAATACAAATATTGCCGAAAGTTGGTGCATGTTCGATAATCATATTAGGTGCCCTTAGAATGGTTGCAAGTCAAACAGCATACAGGGTAGGTCAAAAAATATAAAAATTGTTCAAGAGTAAAGTACCCTTATTTCAAAGAATTCAGCAAAATGTTATTAAGAAAAGTTGTTTAGAATTAAAAGTTATGCATAAATACCAAAACATGGCCTCCTAAGAAAAAAATATATTTTTCTGAAAAACATTAATAATTTTCTAAAAATATATATTTTTTAATATTCCCCCTAAACACTTTCATAAATTAATCAAAATCAAATTAATTTCTCATAACTTTGTTCAAATTCAAGCATATTTGTAAAATTAACTTAGATTTTTATTTTTTTAGGGAATCACAAACCTCATGTTTGTTGCAACGATATTAAACACAACTTTAAAATTTCGCAAAAATTCTTATGAGCAAGGTAAAACATTAGTAATGATAATGTGTCTATTAAAAAACTCTGATTTAAGGTGCAAAATTTTTATTTTTAAATGTTTAATAAGAAACTGGAAATTCATCGACGAAAAATTTTTTTTCTCTTAGGAGGCTATGTTTTGGTATTTAGGCATAGCTTTTAATTCTAAACAACTTTTCTTAATAACCTTTTCCTGAATTTTTTGAAATAAGGGTACTTCACTCTTGTGCAATTTTTATATTTTTCGACCTACCCTGTATGCTGCTTAACTTGCAACCATTCTAAGGGCACCTAATATGATTATCGAACATGCACCAACTTTCGGCAATATTTGTATTTTGGTTGTGCAATTAATAAAAAAAATTCCCATATGTTGCACACTAAAATGGCCACACTGTATATTAACACTTTAACCCCTGAACCTATTTTGAAAAAAGATGTACATGCAAACTGGAACTTTTTGTAAGACAACTTGTTTTTAAAACTTCTTACTGCAAGAACTGAGAGAAAATTTAGATATTTTTGCGACATTTCACCTGTCATTATGGCATGTTTAATTTTAATACACACAGTTCACAAACGCCAAATAAAATGCTATTGGAGACTTATGGCCTATATGTATCAAAATTAATACACATAATTATGTGAGTATTATTTATTCATACACTTACAAACACTACGATTATTTTTTAGTCACATTGTGAGTGTTAAAAAATACTAATTCCGCTTATAGATGGTCCGCAAAACGTTCAAGTTCTTTTGTGGCAAGACACCTCTTTCTATTGTTCGTCATAGTATCTACTCCCAGACACCAAAATATTCACTAAACTGCGGTTAAAAACACGACAATCACCCCTGTTTGCGCATTTACCGACGCTAATATCGCCACTATCGCCAGAGATCACATTTCTGAAAATTGCAGTGTTGCCACTGTAATTTGAATGACACCACCAAACTATTAAAAAAAGTGGAAGCCACGACCTGGATGTTGACTAATCTCGATATAAAAGTGCGTAAACTGTGTTCGTGCAGGATACACAACCGCATGAATGTGCTCATTTTGGGTGTATCAAATATGAACACATAGGTTGGGTAGAATATTTTTTTGTGTATTAAAGGCAATACACGTAGGGGTTAATGTGTTAAGTATATATATATATATATATAAATATATATATATATATATATATATATATATTATATATATATATATATATATATATATATATATATATATATGCAAAAAAATACATTACCAAACTATAACTTTTCGAGCAACTTTAGAGGGGTAGGAATATACAAAAAAAATTTTTTATGATGGTTAACAGTCGTTGTCAACCCCGACATATAGAACCTCAAAGTGGAGCCCGTTTGTGTAATTTTTGCTACGTCTTACAGCACTGTGAATCCCAGCAATGTTGCCAGCTCAACGGGACTGAGAATGCCTTCGAATGTACCATTTGCTTATATACGATATTATATTTATCTCATACTGGTGCATTTTTAGATCTTACCATTTTAGCGCTCAGATATTTTTAATCGAGGTAAATTTAATAGACATCCAAATACAGATTAAAAGAGATCCCACTTCTCAGAAGGGAGTTTCATCCCCTTTTGCTTCAAATACCACCCACTTATGTGACCTGGAGCCCGTTTTCTGATTTTTCTCAAAAACTGTTACTCTGACGAGGAAAACGAATGAGAACCTAAAACAGTTGTTACGAAATTATACGTTTATACATCCTAAACATTTTTTTCTTATATAGAGCCCTATTCTCACAAATACTATGGTTTGAAAAATTATGTAGCTAAAGTTGGGCAAAAACGAGTAAAATAAAATAATTTCGAGTCAAAAATGGAATAATGAAAATACATAGATACAAATACAGGGTGCCCGATTTAGATGGAATAATGGACATAACTTTTTAAATACGCGTTGTATAAGAAAATGTTTCAGACAAGAGTTTTTCAGTTGATCTATCTGCGTATTTTGATGATCTTGAATTTTTTGGTAGCTAGTAATTTCGTTGCTACGGCAGCCAACTTTGTTTTTTAAATAGCACCATACATTTTTCTGTTCAAATTTGGAATCAGCTCCTTTTTGTGCATACGAACATCTAAAATTTCATTGGGGTTGCATAAGAAAAATTTTGAGAAAAAGTAGAATTTCTGCAAGTATGCCAAAATTTAAATTCGAGAGCATTGCCTAAAAAGTAGGCCATGCCTAATGAAAATTTTGACACTTACGTATGTCATTATGACAACTGCGTTATTGGTCCATTTATTATCAATGGTAATTTGACTGGCGAAATGTATTTGTATCTTTTGCAAAATGAGGTGATTCCTGTCCTTGGTATGCCAATCCAGGATATCTGGTTCTAGCAAGATGAAGCACCTCCCCATTAGCACCGTGATACCGTGATGTGCGCAGCTATTTAAACTAAGTCTTTGAAAATGAAAATTTTGACATTTTTGCATGTAATGATACCTTACCGACCACAAGTAAATCATGTTAAGCATGCAAAATTTGTTTATTAATCAAAATAAATATATAATATAATCAATGGTAGGTACCTAAAAATCAATTAATCAAATGCTCGAAATGTTCTCCATTCCCAGCGAGACAATGGCCCAGTCTGTCCTAAAAACTACTAACTATAACATTCCGAATCCATTCTGGAGGAATCAACGCTATTCCTTTCTTATGCGCTGTTCTATTCTTCTGCCAATCCAAGATTGTGGAAAGACTTAGTTTAAATAGCTGCACACATCACAGTGGTAATGGGGAGGTGCTTCATCTTGCTGGAACCCGATATCCTGGATTGGCATACCAAGGGCAGGAATCATCTCATTTTGCCAAATATACAAATACATTTCGCCAGTCAAATTACCATTGATAATAAATGGACCAATAACGCGGTTGTCATAATAACATACGTAAGTGTCAAAATTTTCATTAGGCATGGCCTACTTTTTAGGCAACGCTCTCGAATTTAAATTTTGGCATACTTGCAGAAATTCTACTTTTTCTCAAAAATTTTCTTATGCAACCCCAATGAACTTTTACATGTTCGTATACACAATAAGGAGCTGATTGCAAATTTGAACAGAGAAGTGTATGGTGCCATTTATAAAAACAAAGTTGGTTTCCATAGCAACGAAATGACTGGCTCCAAAAAAATTCAAGGTCACCAAAATATGCAGATAGATCAACTGAAAAACTCTTGTCTGAAACATTCTTTATACAAGGTGTCTTTAAGAAGTTATATTCATTATTCCATCTAAATAGGGCACCCTGTACATAGATAAAAATACATAGATACAAATACATACAATGTGGCCCCTTTGGAATTGAGACACCTCTGTAATTTTTTTATTTTTCATCCGATTTTAGCCGTTTTTTTCTGAAGATAGGTCGCAAAAAACTCTACTTTCGTGCAAAATTTCAGATCTTAATCTCAATTTTCAAGGCCTACTACGATTTTTTTTTCTAGTAAAAAATGACGAAAACCATTTAGCGAATTTTTTATTTAAAATCGGACACCACAGCGTTAATCGGGATACCCTAAAACCTCCGCATACCAAATTTCAACCAAAAATATACAAGGAGTTCCATTCTGCGGGTTGTTAAAGTTGAGCAAAATAGGATTTTTAAAGGCATCTGGCAAGTCAAGTGTGCCATGGAATCTTTTCAAAACAGTTGAATAGTCAACAGGACCACTCAAATTGTTGGTGTGCAAAGATCCAATACAAAAATATACAGAGTGTCTTTCTCTGTACCATCTCAAAATACTGAATTTTTTTGAACTTCAAATCGAGTATATCAAAAGTGCCCCAGCCACTATAAACGAAGTAAGTCTATCAAAATACAGAAGCCTGCCAGTCAGTAAATCCATATGAGTTAAGGTGGCTGGAAGGAAACGCACAGAAAATGTTGACCAGTATAAAGTTTCATAAAATGTCAGCATTTTGAGATGGCCTATAGAAAAATACCCTGTATATTTTTTGTATTCAATCTTTGCACACCAATACTTTGAGTAGTCCTGTTGATCATTCAAGGGGATCATTTGAGGGGATTCCACAACACACTTGACTCGCCAGATGCCTTTAAAATTCCTTAGTGAAAGTAGAAGCTGTATGTGCAATTGAAACTTGAGAAGTGAAAAGACCCTTGTATACTTTGCACAGTTAATTATATTAAAAATCCTGACAGAGCGCTTTCGGTTATACAACCATCATCAGTGTCATCTATAATGTATATAATAAAGTGGAGGTCAAATTATTTAAACTAATAGACTTACTTGTCGGATACAAACCCTACAGATGCGAACAACCACATGTTGGTAACCTTCAAGGTTAATTACGGTTAATCACCACGACTTAATTCGTAATTAACCTTGAAGGTTACCAACATGTGGTTGTTCGCATCTGTAGGGTTTGTATCCGACAAGTAAGTCTATTAGTTTAAATAATTTGACCTCCACTTTATTATATACATTATAGATGACACTGATGATGGTTGTATAACCGAAAGCGCTCTGTCAGGATTTTTAATATAATTAACTGTGCAAAGTATACAAGGGTCTTTTCACTTCTCAAATTTAAAATTCCTATTTAGCTGATCTTTAGAACCTTGTAGCATGGAACTTCCTGTATATTTTTTGTTCAAATTTGGTATGTGGGGGTTTTGGGGTATCCTAATTAACGCCGTGTTGTTAGATTTTAAATAAAAAATCGCTAAATGATTTTCGTCATTTTTTTACTAGGAAAAAATTCGTAGTAGGCCTTGAAAATTGATATTAGGACCTGAATTTCGCGCCAAAGTAGAGTTTTTTGTGACCTATCTTTAGGAAAAATTAGCAGAAGATAATACAATTATTGAATAAACAGTACTTAGTTTTTAGTAGATGAGGCCTCAAGGGGAAACCGCATAAAAAACGCGCCGGGAGCTCTACTTCAGCGGTGGTGTGGAAACGGGCTCGAGTACATATGAAAGACATAGTAGTAATAATAAAATTTTCTGTAGTCATATTTGTTGTCCTTATAGCCAGGTTTGTGTAAGAAAAATCTGCTTTGCATGTAATATTTTTCTATGGTCGATGTATTTCAAGATATTTGTCACTTTACTCGTTTTTGCCTAACTTTAGCAACGTATCCTAATTTTTCACACCATATTTGTGAGATAAGGGCTGGATATACGAAAAAAATGTAGAGGACCTAAATGATGTATAATTTCATAACAAATATTTTATGTTTTATTCGTTTTCCTCGTCAGAGCAACAGTTTTTTGGGAAAAATCAAAAACGGACAATCAGGTCACATAAGAGGGTTGTTTCTGAAGCAAAAGGCAATTAAGCACACCCGTGAGAGGTGGGGACTCTTTTGATCTGTATTTGGATGTCTATTAGGACTCTGCACCCAAATTTTTAAACTAAAATTATTTCTCCTAAAAAACTAATTTACTTGAACTATTTTCGTAGTAAACAATTAGCTAACAAATAAGGATTTATTTCCATTTAAGGAAAAAACTTAACATTTTTTATAAAGCAAACATAATTTTGTTAAGGGGCAGTTTTTATCTAAAGTGGTTAAAAAATATCCAATTTTAATTATTACATTCGGCAATGAAAATCCAAAACAAAAAAGGTAAATGGACAATTATTTTCTTATTTTTATAGATTGCTATAATATTCTAACCATAACAAATGAAAATAAAAATATTTTTTATATTTTGTTATTTCCACTGAGGAGTTTCATTTCTAACTGAAATTATAAAGTTTAGATTGTTGCAATATGGTGCAAATATCTAATTTTGAAGCTTGATCTAGTATGATGTTGTATTAAGAAATTGATATTGATGGCCCTGCTCTTTCGTTTTTGAAATGATATTTATTATGTATTGATTTTTTCCCATCGATATTATTTGAGCCATAAAACAATTTATAAATTTAAATCCATATAAATGTAAACCCAGTGAATGGATTCAACCGACCACATCAAGATTTCAAAAAGACAAAAGTATGTTTTTTTTGTAAAACATTATTCGGTTTTAAGAATAAAAAAAGATAAAATTAAAAATCAAATAAGGTTTAAATAATTGAATTTTCGAACTAAGTCACTTAATTCCATTTGTTCGTGTCCCTTTTAAAGGTAGGTACAGTTGGAGCGCTTTGTCCTTATTTTCTTTAGGACAACACATAAATGTTAAAGTTCCTACGAAAATTATAATTTCAATAAATTTCAAATATTTGTAACTAAAAACTAAACAAATTATTTATCTTGCTTACATTTTATAAATATAAACACATTCCCGGGTCTAATAACGTTCAAAAAGGCTTGACATTGTGGGTAGAATAATGATGAGTTGGGCCTGTATAAGTGGTCAAACAAATAATCGTTTAAAGTCGAAGTGCCAAAACGCCCATATTTTCGTAACTGGTTATGAAAAATCATAAAATCAAAACAATCAATTTGTATGGAATGCGTCGTCATTATGATAATCTAGTTCCAAATACATAATCAGCGATTTCAAAAGCCTTATACCAGGTAGGGTTCCTTTATTAGCAGGAACCCTAATACGGGTATCAGAAAACTTGGCTAAATTTTCAATTTGACGTCCGTCAAATTGGATCCGCCATTTCGAATTTCGAAAATCCTTGTTCCAAGTATACCCCGATTACTGTAAGAAGTCCCGATTTTGTCAGATGACATTCTCCGCAAAATCCCTAGGAATTTTTTGTTAACCATGGGTATAACATTGGTATATGTGTCTCAACCAGCAAGGCCTACTATAAAGACAGGCCCTGGCGCACAAAAATCACGTGACCATCTTAGTCAGACGTTACATGTCATTTGTCACATAACTGAAAGCGGCAGCTTGGGTTTTGAGAAGTTTTCAATGTTTAAAGTGTTTTTAAATGTCTTAGTTTATATTTTAGAAACAAGTTTGTGTCTAGTGCGCGTGTGTCCTGGCGGAGGGGAACCGCCCAGGTGTTATTATGGCCTCTGGGTGTCTGGGTGGGAGTCGTGCCGTCCAAGAGTATTGGTGCCGCTCGCACCGACGCGACGCGTTAGCGCTGTTAAGGGGAATTCTCCCCCGAACCACAGAATAGGGAACCCGGAATGGACTATTATGGACATGGGACAGTATTGAACAGTGGAGCCTGAGACACAGAGGGGTGAACTGATTACGGGAGATTCGCGAGTTCAGACGGTCCGGGTGGCTGGAAGCCGTTCCCGTTGACCACGTTCGGGTTGTGTATTTATTGTATTCACCATTCACCTTGTGCGAAATAAATCAGTGTTGTAACATACTCGAGGATTTTCGTTGTCGACCTACGCCCTGATAATAATATGGTCTTTCACGCTGCCGATCAACTGAGACCTCGTCAATATTTACAGTACTGAGGTTAGTTTTCATTTTTATTTCTCGTAAAAAATAACCTAAATACCAAATATTGGGTCTGTTAATACATATTACAAAAGCCAGGAAGAAAGTGTCGCCATAACAAACATTTGGTTTGCCTCGGGATGAAAATTTCCGCCAAAAATGGATTCGTCAAATTCCAACTGAGATTTAATTTCTACAAAAACCCTTAAGTATGTGTGGTTAACACATTTTCAAGAAAGTGAAACAATTAAAGTGAACAAATGTGTTGTGGGAGGAAAATACCTATAGAGAATATCACCTAAGCTAAAGGAACAATTTTTGAGAATGTGCCAAAATATTGTGAGTGCAGTGCCGTCTCAGCCTAAAACAGCTGAGGCAGGTTGAAAATTTTGAAAAAACAATTAGAGAAAGCTTGAATGCACAAAACCAATAATGTAATAGATGGAGGAAAACTTGCCAAATTGTTACGAAATTTGTTTTTTCTACTTATCTCCAAAAATGCCTTTCATTATATACGACTAAGTTGGTCACGTGACTACGCGATTATGCGTTAGCGCCGTGGCCTGTCTTTATCGTTGGCCTCGCTCAACCAGTTAATGACGTCACTCATTGATTTATGATGTGAAAAGTTCATTTAATAAAAATCCTGGGGTTCTACCAATTTGTATTTATTTAATTTTTTTTGTGTACAATGTACGTTTCGGTGAAAAATCATGCCATCTTCAGGTACAATAAATTTTGACAGTCTAAAAAAAATTTTTTTTTGTTCTTATTTTTCTTATATAAAAAGTTAACATAATATTTTCAGTTTATAAAAAATGTAAGACAAACAAATTAAAATATAGATAAAACATCTTACTTACGTTTTTTGAGCGCAACAATCTTAAGTAGATTGTGGTCGAAAAAAACAGCTGTCTAGTCAAATTTTTAAAAAATTACTTCAAGACCATAGTGTACATAACTCATTAACATAAATTGAGAGGTTAATCAAGGGAAACTTGGTGGATGAAGAAACTCTGGTCTTGTTTTTACGTACGCTACATGTTAGCAAGTGGCCCGAAATGTGTTTTGGTGCGTCGCGCGTTTAAATCGATATAAAAAAATACAAAAAAATATAGACAGATAAGCTACAGGGTTTCATACAGTAAAAATATTCAGAAGTATGTACATGGTGGCGATATAAAATTAAACATTGGTATTGGTGAGATAACAAACAATTCCTTGTCTTTTAGTTTTTATATAAAACATTAGAAAAGGAGAAACAAGATTATTTTTTGAGTAATTCTAAGTAATAAGGTTATTATATATGTGTGAGAGACCTTCTGTATCTGTTCTAAAATTAACACAATTCTGTTGCTTTTTAATGTGTATCATTTCAAAAATATTTCTTTTCATTTGGTCATCTTCCTTACAAACAACCCTGGGATTGATAAAGTCAAAGTTATGGAAATTATCTAATGCGTGTTTACAAAGGGCGGTTGAATTCAAATTTTTAGTTCTTATATCATATTGGTGTTTATAAATTCTTTTATGGAGGTATTGTTTTGTTTGGCCGATATAGGAAGAATGACAATCCAAGCAATTAATTTTATAGATAAGATTTGTTTGGTTGTTATTGTTAATTTTCGGTTTTAAATTTGTAAAAATCATATTAGAATTATTTTGTGTTTTATGTGCTACAGAAACATTAAATTCTTTGAAAATTTTTGCAATTGGCTCAGATACACCTTCTACGTATGGCATAGAGAAATATTTTTTGTTGTTATTATTATCAGTGGAACTTTTGTTGTTATTATAAATTTTATGAATACGTTTTTTAATTATAGGATTGAAAAACGATTTGGGGTAACTATTTTTTGAGAGTACTTGTTTTATTTTATTTAAATTTTTTGGTCTATATTGTTCATGTGACAAGGTTATGGCACGATCAGTAAGACAGTTAACCACACTCTTTTTATATATATG
The DNA here is from genome assembly GCA_963920635.1 of Pseudeuparius sepicola. Taxonomy (NCBI): domain Eukaryota; kingdom Metazoa; phylum Arthropoda; class Insecta; order Coleoptera; family Anthribidae; genus Pseudeuparius; species Pseudeuparius sepicola. The sequence goes on along the minus strand of OY987307.1, from coordinate 11,184,635 downwards.
AGGAACATTAGATTGGAAATTTAAGTATCTTTCTGACCAAATATTTTTATTGTACCAGTTTGTGAAAATGTTACCATTGTTATTATATTGTATAGTGATGTCTAAGAAGTTTAAACATTTATTAGTTTCTTCTTCAGTAGTGAATTGTATACGTGGGTGGAAGTTATTGAAGGCTGTATGAATTTTTTTAATTTCATTTTTGTCGACACAAAGGATGCAATCATCAACATATCTTTTATAAAATAGTGGCTTTTTACATAATTTATTTAAAACCTGTGATTCTAATTCCTCCATTACCAAATTAGCAACTGTAGATGAAAGGGGTGAGCCCATTGTCGTGCCAAAAATTTGAGAATAAAAGTCATTGTTACATTGAAAGAAAGTTGAATTCAAGCAAGTAAAAACACCCATTAGGAATTCATTTATCGGGAGTGTTGTAAAAGGTTGGATCTTTTCCCAGTGTTTATTTATGCAAGAAAGGACGAGATCAACCGGAACATTTATAAAAAGGGAAACAATGTCAAAAGATACGAGGGTGTGGTTTTTTGGAATAATTTGTTTTTTTATAAATTTATGAAATTGCCATGAGTCTTTTATATGGTAATTGTTATTGCCAACAGTGGCGTTCCCAGATGTTTGGCCGCCCATCTGCAGAATATAATAAAAAATTTCTTTCGGGTTATAAAAACTTCAAAAATCTTGAATTTCTAGGTTTTTCCGTCTCTTGTAATTACCTACGAGGTAATTGCAAAAATTATTAGATAGGTATAACAAAAAAAATAATAGGTAGTCTCAAAAATATACAGGGTGTATAACCGGTTCGTGAGACCACAAAAACGTGGATAGGTAGGTAGTATCAACGGGAATTTTCATTCAGAAATCGTCAATGTAGCCACCCAGGGTGGCTAGTCCGCCGACCTACCTCAAGCATTTGCTGCCGGTACAGTGACATTACATTACGCGGGGGCTAAGGTTGATATGACCTATTTTCGAAATACAGAGTAAATTTTTTTTGTCTTTTCTTGCTTTATGGAGGTCCTCGATTACGTGGTTAAAATATTTGTACCTATCAAAGTTACACCTTGTATATTCGAGTGTCTCACTTAAGAGTGTAACAACCTTACCTATAACTTCTTTAATCTTTAACCGACCAGAGCGAAATTTTAGCCAAAGGTAGATGGCATTGTTGCCTACTTATTTTCAAAATATTAGTTATCTACTCCAAGGTCAAACCCACCTGCGATGCCACAATCGAGGCTAAAAATTCGAAAGTCATATTAGGCTTTTTTTTCAAACAAATTTACTAAAAAAAGTTGTTCAGAATCGCTCCAGAAACTTAAATCTAAAATTTTGTCAAAATAAAAAAAAATAAGTCCAAAAATAACAATTTAATAATTTTCTGCGTTTAGAAAAGTGTGCCATGGAAGTTTTGAAGACAAATAATGAATGACAATAGACATGACAGCAAAAATGGTACATTGTTGACGATATTCTTTTTGAGGGCGAATGCAAGTAATGTAGAGACGAGACTTGGATTTGGCCACCCGTCTGCGACGCAGACCTCCGCTGCCGGGTCAGCTCGCCCTTGATTGCCAAGGATATTAGATAAAATATTTGAAAAGTACAAACAAATTGGTAGAACCCCAGGATTTTTATTAATTGAGCTATAGAAACTACCAGGAGAAAGAAAAAAGATGTGAAAAGTTACCCAAGTGATACGAAAAAAAGTGCATAATATAATAAAAACCCTATTGCAATCACGATTATGCCGCTACAAATGAAAATAACTATGACTACAACTCATTTTAATAATAATTTCAATTGTCATGGAAACACTGTCGTTTTGGTATTTTGTAATAATCAGCTGCTTTTGGCAGCGTCTAGGGGCGGACTCGGGCAAATTTAGCTTCGGTGTGTCAAAGTGACAGTGAAGGTTTTCCAGATCGTTCAAACTGGTTCAAACATTCGGTAATGAAAATATTCGCGGGTTTTCTACGTTTCGTGAGTTTTACCGTCATCTGTGTTGTTCTTGTTTGTGTTACTTTTCGTGTTATTAGTGCAAATGGGCTCGTTACTGACCTGAACTTATGACCCGGTTGCATTTTTTGCTGCATTGATGCCAACTTAGGATATCGAAATTACCAATTGACAGTCCCAGTAAGGACTTCTTAAAATAATTTGAGTACAGTTAGATCAATAGGTTAGAATTCTCAGATCACAGAGTACTAGTACCTATTTCATAAAATTATTTTCGGAAAAAAACGTGAATTTTACTGTTCATATATAATCTTAGTATCACTTTTCTTAGCATCTAAATTCTAAAACTATTATTCTACACATAGTTTTATCTTGAAACCTAGGTGATTAAAAGTGTAGAATTTCAACAAAAATAAAACGTAAAATGATATTATGAATACAATTTGATGCCATTTTCAATATTCAAATCTTAGTATAAAAGAATATCCTAACCCCGAGTATCCCCCACTAAAATCGTCACTAGAAATTCTCTAGCCCTAAAATCTGAAAATAGGTATATCCAAACCTCAGGTCAGAACTCGTTTGGTACCCGATCGATAATCCGAATGTTGATTTCTCAGTATTCCATTGCTTCCAGCTACAGTCACGAAAAATCCATACCTGTACATAAGTTAAAATTTCCCGCATAAACTGATCAGCATATTCGGAAAATTCCTTTATTTTCACCAATTAAATCTTAGTAACACTTGTGTATGTCTTGTCTCACATATTCATAGTAGGTTACCGAGAATGAAAATCTGAAAAAAGTCGCCTGGAAATTTTTGCCAGAAATGGTCCCCAGTATAATCGACTTCTACCTACGAGCAAGAACCTTGACTACCCGATTGCAATAGTAATAGGTTACCGAGTATGAAAATCTGAAAAAAGTCCCCTGGAAATTTGGTTAGAAATGATCCCCCGACTCCCAGTATAATGTATATTCCTATCCTATTGAAAATATTTCTGGTGCTTTTTTCCAACTGTCCAATTCAAAACCGGGAAATTGTGGTCGAATGCTATCCCAGTTCTGTCGACCCTAGCCACATGTGCAATTGGCACCTCGGCACAATAATTCGGATTCTTAAGTTCTGAGGTCCTACGAAAATTCCAAAATCACGACAACCGCAATCAGTTCTGAATAGGTACCATTATTCCATTAGTTTTCGATCTTGAAACCCAGGTGATTAAAAGCGGAAGCATGCGGTTTTTCCCGAAAATTAGAGAAATTTTGAAAATGCGCCCCGAGTGGAAAAAAGTGATTTGCCTGAAGTACGATAAAAACTGGAGAAATAGAAAATTCAAAACCCTGGTTGCGGAAAATTGTGGTCGAATGCTATCCCAGTTTTGTCGACCCTAGCCACATATGTGTAATTGTCACCTCGGAACAATAACTCGGTTTTCTCAAGTTTGAGAAAATTACAGAAAATTCTTAGAATTTGCTGGGGAGTTTTCTTGGAAAATGATCTCTGAAAAAAACGCCGCATAAAATTTTTGGAAAAATTCGTCACGTTTTGATCGATTTATAGGCGCATAAGGATTAACATGGGAAAAGTGGCCTCGTACTCTCATAGCCTATCTACTAAGCCATGTACGTACGTTAACGTAATTGCTTGTCACGAGAAATTTTCATAAAAGTAGGCACCAATTAATTTTATTGGACGGTGATTGGTTGACAAGTAAGTACTTGCCAAAGTATGTATTTTCTATACAATTCGCCCGACAAGCTTTTAGATTTCAAAAAGCGCATGTCGCAATTTAGCATTGAATTACCTTAACGAAAACCTAAACCTATATTATTCGTTTTACTACATGGCTTAAATAAAAGCTTGTTTGTTTTTTATTTTTTATTTTATTTTGTGCCTTTTAGTCGATATCTGGTTCCCATGTCACGAGGGTGGTAAAGAAATTTAGTCCATCATCTTGGGCATCCGCCACATTGGATTTAGTATGACGTCACCCACCTTATCATTTTCTACTCGTGAAACCCTTTCATGTGACACCCATCTCAAGGAGCCTGTGAAGAAATAAGTAATCCGCTACCTTGGGGGGCCGCCATCTTGGATTTAGTATGACGTCGCTGACCTTGTCGGTTTCTATTCTCAAACCCTTGCATTTGTTAAAAATGGTGAAGAAATATGTAATCCGCCATCTTGGAGCGGAGGACATTTTGAATAAATTACAATACTGAGTATACTAAATTGCATTGTCATCAGAACCAAACGTGCGTGTGCAAAATTTCAGCTCAATCGGTTTGGTGGAAGCGGTTTAAAATGCAGTTGCAAGATTTGACCACATACACACTAACAGGGCAAGTTAAATAAAAGCTTGTAATAAGATAATACTGATCTAGGTCTAGACCGTAAAACGTTTTAGTTGGATTATAATTTTTATTTATTTATTATTTTTTCATTTTTAAAAAAAATTTTCTACCAAATTATTTATTAATTGGGAGTCATTATCGAATTGTACATTCAGTTACTCGATAAAAAAATCTGTGAATTGTATTAAGAGGGGGTTGCCGACAGCGAAAGTGACGTTAGAATTCGTATTTTTTTAAGTTGTATAGCATAAAATCTAATAACATTTTACCTGGCAAAAATTTAGTACAAACATCTCTGTTTTCATTTTAATCATAAGATCTTAAAAGCAATGTTTTGTTTTATAGGTTATGAAAACCTTGGGAAAAATAATAATTCCAGTGCATATGCTTTTAAGATATTATGATTATAATGAAGACAGAGATGTTTGTACTAAATTTTTGCCAGGTAAAATGTTATTAGATTTTATGCTAGTTAAGGGCTGTCAATGAAAGAAACCGTTTTTAAAAACAATGTTTAATGACGAGCAGCGAACAAGAAGTGTCTGTTGAAATTACATGGGTTATATTTATAAATTCAGAGAAGCAGACTCAGCGTAATGTTATCTTTAGCTACCTGTACAAATACAGGGATGTTACTTGCTATACAACTTAAAAAAATACGAAATCTAACGTCACTTTCGCTGTCGGCAACCCCCTCTTAAGACAAAATGATTTTACTATACAGTAAAAGTTGTTTCTAATGCTAAAAGAGCTTAAATACGATCTATCAATCAACTGATCCAAATGTTATAAAAGGCCCATCTCTCTCACATTTTGAGACAAAACACTATGAGCGATATCCCGAAGTTATCTGAATATTGGTTTTGTTCATATTTAGTTTAAGACAATAGACAATTTCGATATTAGGAACAACTTAGGTATTAGGAACTAAAAAATACCTGAATTTATTCATATTCTACATCTTCTTAGTATTAGAAACAACTTCTATTAATAACATTTTGTAATGCTATTTTTCAGGCTCAGAACAAGTAAAATTTTTTATCGAGAGTGACTTTTGCGATAAAATGCAAACTAAAAAAGTTTTCCCTTTTGGAACCACGAGGAAAACGAATAGGAACCTAGAACAGTTGTTACGAAATTATACGAAATACTATGGTTTGAAAAATTATGTAGCTAAAGTTGGGCAAAAACGAATAAAATAAAATAATTTCGAGTCAAAAGTGGAATAATGAAAATACATAGATACAAATAAATACAGCGTGCCCGATTTAGATGGAATAATGGATATAACTTTTTAAATACGCGTTGTATAAGAAAATGTCTCAGACAAGAGTTTTTCAGTTGATCTATCTGCATATTTTGATGATCTTGAATTTTTTGGTAGCTAGTAATTTCGTTGGTACAGCAACCAACTTTGTTTTTAAATAGCACCATACATTTTTCTGTTCAAATTTGGAATCAGCTCCTTTTTGTGCATACGAACATCTAAAATTTCATTGGGGTTGCATAAGAAAAATTTTGAGGAAAAGTAGAATTTCTGCAAGTACGCCAAAATTTAAATTCGAGAGCGTTGCCTAAAAAGTAGGCGATGCCTAATGAAAATTTTGACATTTTTGCATGTAATGATAACTTACCGACGACAAGTAAATCATGTTAAGCTTGCAAAATTTGTTTATTAATAAATAAATAGGCACAATAAATCAATGGTACCTAAAAATCAATTAATCAAATGCTCGAAATGTTCTCCATTCACAACGAGACAATGGCCCAGTCTGTCCTAAAAACTACTAACTATAACATTCCGAATCCATTCTGGAGGAATCAACGCTATTCCTTTCTTATGCGCTGTTCTATTCTTCTGCCAATCCAAGATTGTGGAAAGACTTAGTTTAAATAGCTGCACACATCACAGTGGTAATGGAGAGATGCTTCATCTTGCTGGAACCCGATATCCTGGATTGGCATACCAAGGGCAGGAATCATCTCATTTTGCCAAATATACAAATACATTTCGCCAGTCAAATTACCATTGATAATAAATGGACCAATAACGCGGTTGTCATAATGACATACGTAACTGTCAAAATTTTCATTAGGCATGGCCTACTTTTTAGGCAACGCTCTCAAATTTAAATTTTGGCATACTTGCAGAATATCTACTTTTTCTCAAAAATTTTCTGATGCAACCCCAATGAACTTTTACATGTTCGTATGCACAAAAAGGAGCTGATTCCAAATTTGAACAGAGAAGTGTATAGTGCCATTTAAAAAAACAAAGTTGGTTTCCATAGCAACGAAATGACTGGCTCCAAAAAAATTCAAGGTCACCAAAATATGCAGATAGATCAACTAAAAAACTCTTGTCTGAAACATTTTTTATACCAGGTGTCTTTAAAAAGTTATATTCATTATTCCATCTAAATAGGGCACCCTGTATATAGATAAAAATACATAGATACAAATACATACAGTGTGGCCCCTTTGGAATTGAGACACCTCTGTAATTTTTTTTATTTTTCATCCGATTTTAGCCGTTTTTTTTCTGAAGATAGGTCGCAAAAAACTCTACTTTCGTGCAAAATTTCAGATCTAAATCTCAATTTTCAAGGCCTACTATGATTTTTTTTCTAGTAAAAAAATGACGAAAACCATTTGGAGAATTTTTATATTTAAAATCGGACACCACAGCGTTAATCGGGATACCCTAAAACCTCCACATACCAAATTTGAACAAAAAATATACAAGAAGTTCCATTCTGCGGGTTGTTAAAGTTGAGCAAAATAGGATTTTTAAAGGCATCTGGCAAGTCAAGTGTGCCATGGAATCTTTTCAAAACAGTTGAATAGTCAACAGGACCACTCAAATTGTTGGTGTGCAAAGATCCAATACAAAAATATGTGTCTTTCTCTGTACCATCTCAAAATACTGACTTTTTTGGAACTTCAAATCGAATATATCAAAAGTGCCCCAGCCACTATAAACGAAGTAAGTCTATCACAATACAGAAGCCTGCCAGTCAGTAAATCCATATGAGTTAAAGTGGCTGGAAGGAAACGCACAGAAAATGTTGACCAGTATAAAATTTCATAAAATGTCACCATTTTGAGATGGCCCATAGAAAAATACCCTGTATATTTTTTGTATTCAATCTTTGCACACCAATACTTTGAGTAGTCTTGTTGATCACTCAACTGTTTTGAGGGGATTCCACAACACATTGACTCGCCAGATGCCTTTAAAATTCCTATTTAGCTCATTTTTAGAACCTTGTAGCATGGAACTCCCTGTATATTTTTTGTTAAAATTTGGTATGTGAGGGTTTTGGGGTATTCTGATTAACGCTGTGTTGTTAGATTTTAAATAAAAAATCGCTAAATGATTTTCGTCATTTTTTTACTAGAAAAAAAATTCGTAGTAGGCCTTGAAAATGGAGATTAGGACCTGAGTTTTTTGTGACCTATCTTTAGGAAAAATTAGCTGAAGATAATACAATTATTGGATAAACAGTACTTAGTTTTTAGTAGATGAGGCCTCAAGGGAAAACCGCATAAAAACGCGCCGGGAGCTCTACTTCAGCGGTGGTGTGGAAACGGGCTCGAGTACATATGAAAGACATAGTAGTAATAACAAAATTTTCTGTAGTCATATATCCTGTCCTTATAGCCAGGTTTGTGTAAGAAAAATCTGCTTTGCATGTAATATTTTTCAATGGCCGATGTATTTCAAGGTATTTGTCACTTTACTCGTTTTTGCCTATTAACTTTAGCAACGTATATCCTAATTTTTCAAACCATATTTGTGAGACAAGGGCTGGATATACGAAAAAAATGTAGAGGACCTAAATGATGTATAATTTCATAACAAATATTTTAGGTTCTATTCGTTTTCCTCGTCAGAGCCACAGTTTTTGGGAAAAATAAAAAACGGACATCAGGTCACATGAGAGGGTTGTTTTTGAAGCAAAAGTCAATTAAGCACACCCCTGAAAGGTGGGGACTCTTTTGATCTGTATTTGGATGTCTATTAGGACTCTGCACCCAAATTTTTAAAACTTAATTTTGTTAAAGGACAGTTTTTATCCAAAGTGGTTAAAAAGTATCCAATTTTAATTATATCATTCGGCAATGAAAAGTCAAAACAAAAAAGTGGACAATTATTTTCTTATTTTTATAGATTGCTATAATATTGTAACCATAACAAATGAAAATAAAAATATTTTTTATATTTTATTATTTCCACTGAGGAGTTTTATTTCCAACTGAAATGATAAAGTTTAGATTGTTGCAATATGGTGCAAATGTCTAATTTTGAAGCTTGATCTGGTATGATGTTGTATTAAGAAATTGATATTGACGGCCCTGCTCGTTTTTTAAGTGATATTTATTATGTATTGATTTTTCCCAACGATATTTATTTGAGCCATAAAACCATTTATAAATTTAAATCCTTATAACCGACCACATCAAGATTTCAAAAAGACATAAGTATGTTTTTTTTTTTGTAAAACATTATTCTGTTTTAAGAATAAAAAAAGATAAAATTAAAAATCAAATAAGGTTTAGATAATTGAATTTTTGAACTAAGTCACTTAATTCCATTTGTTCGTGTCCCTTTTAAAGGTAGGTACAGTTGTCCTTGTTTTCTTTAGGACAACACATCAAATGTTAAAGTTCCTTCGAAAATTATAATTTCAATAAATTTTAAATATTTGTAACTAAAAACTAAACAAATTATTTATCTTGCTTACATTTTATAAATATATACCAGGGTCTAACAACGTTCAAAAAGGCTTGACATTGTAGGTAGAATAATGATGAGTTGGGCCTGTATAAGCGGTCAAACAAATAATCGTTTAAAGCCAAAGTGCCAAAACGCCCATATTTTCGTAACTGGCTATGAAAAATCATAAAATCAAAATTGTATGGAATGCGTTGTCATTATGATAATCTAGTTCCAAATACGTAATCAGCGATTTCAAAAGCCTTATCCCAGGTATCATAAAATTTGGCTAAATTTTCAATTTGACGTCCGTCAAATTGGATCCGCCATTTCGAATTTCGAATCTAATTCCAAATTCGCAATCAGTGATCCCAAAAACCGCCTTGTTCCAAGTATAAAAAAATTAAAAACCAAATACGGTTTTAATTTACCTATTGAATTTTTGCACTAAACCACTACTTAACTTAATTCCTTTTTTCCGTATCTCTTTTAAGGCTACTACTGGGACACTTTGTTTTTATTTTCTTTAGAAAAATACAACAAATGTTAGAAGTTCCTTCGGGAGTTAATTTCATTACATTCTAAATATTGATTACCAAACTCAAAACAAATCTTCTGTTTCTTGCTTATATTTGTTTCTAATTTTCAAATGTATCTAATTGAAAAAATAAAGGTGAAAACGTTATTAGGCCCGGGTCCAAAATGGCTTGACTTTCCAAGTAGAATATGTGGGAATTTTATTTGTATAAGCCGTTTTAAGAAGAAAATAAAAAAGTAATTACTAATTAAAAATTTCAAATTAGGTTTATATTTGTCCTTATCTCTTTCAAATGTATAGTGCACCTGAGATAATTAAACTTTTGTATCAATAGGGTCCCATTAAGCCATACAAGTTATTCAACCAATTTCACGTTTACTGATTGCTAAATTTTTAGGGACAAGTTCCGATCTAATTTTTCTACCGATTTCTAGTCAAACTCAAAGGAAAAGTCCCTTTCCTCAGTAACACTTGTATTGAAACACCAAAATATGTAGATCAATAGGTTAGCGTTTGAATTCTCAGATCACGGAGTACTAGTATTTCATAAAATTATTTTCGGAAAAAAAGGTGAATTTTACTGTTCATAATTTTAGTATCACTTTTCTTAGCATCTAAATTCTCAAACTATTATTCTACACATAGTTTTATCTTGAAACCTATGTGATTAAAAGTGTAGAATTTCAACAAAAATAAATTGTAAAATGATATGAATACAATTTGATACCATTTTCAATTTTCACTATTCAAATCTTAGTATAAAAGTATATCCTAACCCCGAGTATCCCCCACTAAAATCGTCACTAAAAAATCTCTAGCCCTAAAATCTGAAAATAGGTATATCTAATCCTCAGGTCAGACCTCGTTTGGTACCCGATCGATAATCTGAACGTTGATTTCTCAGTATTCCATTGCTTTCAGCTACAGTCACAAAAAATCCATACCTGTACATAAGTTAAAATTTCTCGCATAAACTGATCAAAGCATATTCGGAAAATTCCTTTATCAAATCTTAGTAACACTTGTGTATGTCTTGTCTCACATATTCCTAATAGGTTACCGAGAATGAAAATCTGAAAAAAGTCGCGTGGAAATTTTTACCACAAATGGTCCCCAGTATAATCGACTTCTACCTACGAGCAAGAACCTTGACTACCCGATGGCAATCAATAGGTTACCGAGAATGAAAATCTGAAAAAAGTCCCCTGGAAATTTGGTTAGAAATGTTCCCCCGACCCCCAGTATAATGTCTATTCCTATCCTATTGAAAATATCTCTGGTCCTTTTTTCCAACTGTCCAATTCAAAACCGGGAAATTGTGGTCGAATGCTATCCCAGTTCTGTCGACCCTAGCCACATGTGCAATTGGCACTTCGGCACAATAATTCGGATTCTTAAGGTGGATTTATAAACTCGACGTTTGCGTTGGCGCTCGCTGTTGCCGTTTGCGTCGAAAATTCAATTCAATATTTTACGTGTATAACTGTTTATATACGCCGTCGGACATTGCCGACTGCGTCCGCCGACTTCAGAGCGCCAACGCAAACGTTGAGTTTATAAATCCACCTTTAAGTTCTGAGGTCCTAGGAAAATTCCAAAATCACGTCAACCGCAATCAGTTCTGAATAGGTACCATTATTCCATTAGTTTTCGATCTTGAAACCCAGGTGATTAAAAGCGGAGCATGCGGTTTTTCCCGAAAATTAGAGAAATTTTGAAAATGCGCCCCGAGTGGAAAAAAGTGATTTGCCTGAAGTACGATAAAAACTGGAGAAATAGAAAATTCGAAACCCTGGTTGCGGAAAATTGTGGTCGAATGCTATCCCAGTTCTGTCGACCCTAGCCACATATGTGTAATTGTCACCTCGGCACAATAATTCGGTTTTCTCAAGTTTGGGAAAATTACAGAAAATTCTTAGTATTTGCTGGAGAGTTCTCCTGGAAAATGACCTCTGAAAAAAACGTCGCATAAAATTTTTGGAAAAATTCGTCACGTTTTTATCCATTTATAGGCGCATAAGGATTAACATGGGAAAAGTGGCCTGGTACTCTCATAGCCTATCTACTAAGCCATGTACATACATTAACGTATTTGCTTGTCATGAGAAATTTTCATAAAAGTAGGCACCAATTAATTTTATTGGACGGTGATTGGTTGACAAGTAAGTACTTGCCAAAGTATGTATTTTCTATACAATTCGCCCGACAAGCTTTTAGATTTCAAAAAGCGCATGTCGCAATTTAGCATTGAATTACCTTAACGAAAACCTAAACCTATATTATTCGTTTTACTACATGGCTTAAATAAAAGCTTGTTTGTTTTTTATTTTTTATTTTATTTTGTGCCTTTTAGTCGATATCTGGTTCCCATGTCACGAGGGTGGTAAAGAAATTTAGTCCATCATCTTGGGCATCCGCCATACTGGATTTAGTATGACGTCACCCACCTTATCGTTTTCTACTCGTGAAACCCTTTCATGTGACACCCATCTCAAGGAGCCTGTGAAGAAATAAGTAATCCGCTATCTTGGAGGGCCGCCATCTTGGATTTAGTATGACGTCGCTGACCTTGTCGGTTTCTATTCTCAAACCCTTGCATTTGATAATAATGTCGAGGAGGTGGTGAAGAAATATGTAATCCGCCTTCTTGGAGCGGAGGACATTTTGAATAAATTACAATACTGAGTATACTAGATTGCATTGTCATCAGAACCAAACGTGCGTGTGCAAAATTTCAGCTCAATCGGTTTGGTGGAAGTGGTTTAAAATTCAGTTGCAAGATTTGACCACATACACACTAACAGAGCAAGTTAAATCTTATTTAACTTGCTTGTAATAAGATAATCCTGATCTAGGTCTAGACCGTAAAACGTTTTAGTTGGATTATAATTTTCATTTATTTATTATTTTTTCATTTTTAAAAATTTTTTCTACCAAATTATTTATTAATTGGGAGTCATTATCGAATTGTACGTTCAGTTACTCAATAAAAAAATCTGTGAAATGTATCAAGACATAAAATGATTTTACTGTACAGTAAAAGTTGTTTCTAATGCTAAAAGAGCTTAAATACGATCTATCAATCAACTGATCCAAATGTTATAAAAGGCCCATCTCTCTTACATTTTGAGGTAAAACACTATGAGCGATATCCCGAAGTTATCTGAATATTGGTTTTGTTCATATTTAGTTTAAGACAATAGACAATTTCGATATTAGGAACAACTTAGGTATTAGGAACTAAAAAATAACTGAATTTATTGATATTCTACATCTTCTTAGTATTAGAAACAACTTCTATTAATAACATTTTGTAATGCTATTTTTCAGGCTCAGAACAAGTAAAAATTTTTATCGATAGTGACTTTTGCGATAAAATGAAGACTAAAAAAGTTTTTCCTTTTGGAACCTCTTCCCGTGGACCTAAAGAACTACATACAACCGATACAAGATAAAAGACACTCAGATTATGTTATTCTAGGCGATACATTCGTTGAAAACACTGTTGCCAAATGTAGGGTCTGAGAGAACTGTAGAACGTATCCGGGTCTGACTTTGTTACACGCATTTATACGGCATTCTCCGCTGTGCCCTCTGCAGAACGCAGCAATGAACTAAATCCGTATATAATGACATATACAACCGCCTTTACAGACCCCGGCTGAAAATTCACCCCCTGCACCCCCACTACCCCCTTCACCTAAATATAGGTGAAAACGTTCTCAGACCCGCAGCCGGGTATATATATATATATATATATATATACGTCTGTACGTCATTTCTGCGTCCATACATTATGGTTTGCGCATGTAATTCTGCGTCCTGTGTAATTCGACGTCCGTATACGGACGCAGAAATGGAAAAGTCGCCAAACTGCTCAGAACTGTGAGAAGTGTCTATATACGAATTTTCAGGTGGACGTCGAATTGTCGTTGAGATGAAAAAATGTGTATATTTTAGTTCGTGGAATCCGCCACGAGGGCGCTGCTGAAGCCACCGGTAATATACGCGTTCGTGTATATTTATTACATGTCTTCGCGTTTTCTGCATCCAAGAAAGTTGGCAAGGTCGCGCATGGTTTTTTCACGTAGTTTTATTATTATGATATATTCGCCTCCCGGGTTTGTTGTTTGTGCGTCCACGGGAACAACACTGATGCATCGATTTATGTTCTTTCAGTAGAGTCCATGAATCTTCAAATTGTGATTTTCGTTTGTACTTTCATATTAAAAGTTAAAATTAATTTTAGATGATTCCCCACCCCATCATTAATGCTATAAAATACCACAAGGCGTCAAAAGTAGTTCTGTACGGGGGTGAAATATGAAAATTACCCTAAAAGTTATTTTTCGATATTTGAATAAAAAGAAACAGTTGAATAGTTGTAGATAACAACAATTTGCCTCAGACCATTGGAGATATAAAATATATATGTTACGGGTAAAGTAAGGTTAACGGTTAAACTTAGGTTTACCCGAGTAAACTGCGAAATACCCAAGAAACGTGGGTAAAGTAAGAAATATAACCGACATTATAGGTATTTCTGTCTTTAGCCGGGCAAACCGCGTTCTATCCAGGTTTTTTTTGTTAAAGTGGGATGTAGGAATTATTACTGCGCCAAACCCGCAGAAAAACCGAAATTTTGAAAGATTTATGCCGTGTTTCTGATGGCCAGAAACTGTTTTTTACATGCTAAGTGCATTTTTCCTTCGAACAGTTTTGTTGGGCGATTGTTTGTGAATGTTTCTCACCATTCCGGACTGCTTTGATAGAGAAGCAAGGTATATAAGTCTGGACTCACTCACTTAATACGAAAAATGTGATGTTTTTAGTGGGGATGCATGCAGTCAAGAGGTAATATAAGAAAACTCTTTTTTTTATGTAGTCAAGCTTTCGGAGTAATTTATCAGGGAATCAGGGCTACTACAAATGGTAATATTTAAACAAAGGAGTATTATATAAGTTAAAAGACTACTTACTAAATTTAGGTTGTATAAATTCGCAAAAACCATTTAATGTAAAAAGAATCCAAATAAATGTGACTTCTTTCTTTGGGCAATTATTTCCTCTTCCAATCCATTTATTTGAATTCTTTTTCCATTCAATTTCTTTTCAAGTTTGACGTTTAATTTCATAGGCAACTTTTGAATTTTCAAAGATTTTAAATATCACATAATATGCAACATGTGTTTTCAGTCATTCGCGTTTTTGGCGAAAGTGATAAAGTCTTTCGAAAAATAACAAGAGTAAAAAAAGTACTAGAATTAAATTATGCATAACACAAAGTACCAATTTTGTCAGTCCGCCAATGGACAAAAAAGTTCTGTCACATTTTTAAGGTGCATCACTCTGTATCAACCCTTTAAATGGTACAATTGAACTATGTTGTCTGTCGATTAATGCCCTTGCAACAGTGTGTGCCAAATTTGGTTTTGCGAAGTTCAAAAATAACTGATATATTGTTTTTTCGAAATTACAAAGCTCACTTTCAAGGCCTATAACTTTTCAAGTGTACAACTTAGTATAGAGGTAAGTTGCGTTAAATGTTAAATCACCTTATTTTGGGCTCCCCTGCATGCTCCTGCTCTGTGTCGGTTCTTATGCGGAACACCCTGTATAGTAGTTTTATACATTATTTTAAAGGCTTCACTGTTTCACAGTTTGCGAATTTATACAACCTCAATTTAGTAACTAGTCTTTTAGTTTTTATAATATTCCTTTATACCTACCATTTGTAGTTGTAATGAAGATGTAATAAATTATTCCGAAAGCTTGACTATATAAAAAAGTAAAAGAGTTTTCTTATATTGCCTGTTGACTGCATCCCCAATAAAAACATCACATTTTTCTTCTTAACTGAGTAAAGAATTATTTACCTTGCTTCTCTATCATTGTACCTTGCTTATCTATCATAATATACCTATAAATTTAAAAACTGTAGCACCTGTTAGCTTTTCATATACAGTAACGTTACTTATTTCAACAATTATACAGGGTTATTGGTAATTCGATACATCCCTTTGGAGATGTCATAGGGGAGGAGGTAAGGAGTAAATTTAATCCTAATATGCATTATGCAAACCTCAATAGTTTTTGAGATATTTAAATTTTTCTTAGTAGACAAAAAAATCTATGGAACTTTTTTAAAACTTTTCAACTGGATTACTTACCAAACACTGTGATGGTTTTATGTTTGAAATGGAAAAAGTCCCGAAACATTTAGATCGTAGGAAAATTTTAAATAAAAAGTCAAACATATTTAATGAAATTGTGTTTTGCATAATGCATATAGGGTTAAATTTACTTCTTACCCCTTCCCCTATCAGATCTTCAAAGGAATGTATCGAATTGCCATAAGCAATAACCCTGTATAATTTTAATAGGTATGTTATTGCAATACAAGCAGTTCAGAATGGTGAGAAACAGTCAGATAATATATTACATAACGAGAGTTGTAAAGTTGTATAAGGAGAGCGGAAAAGTTGCACACGAGCCGCGCAGCGGCGAGTGCTGTAACTTCACGAGATTTACAATCAGATTTTGAGGTCACGAGACAAAAAATCTCGTGAAAATGTAGTTAATTCATTATTTTATAAACTTACATGCCACTTTAAAACTGACCGTTATAAAAAAATCTTCCTGAAGTAACGTTTAGTATTTTTTGAAGATCAAAGAAGTTACCTGTATGTATGTAACTATGTACCTAGTTAGCTGGTACCTACCTACCTAATTTTTACTTTTACGATTTATTCGAGATTTCAATACATTTCCAGTAAGTACTAAAATCCACTTTCTGCACTTCTGAACGCAGTACACACTGCTTTTACATATGTGTCTTGTTCATGTATCTAATAAATGTGGCAAGAATGAAATAAGTAGGTATACGGGGTGAGTCATGTCATAAATAATGGCACATGGAGCAACTGCATAAATTTTGGACCAAAATATTACGATTGAGGCCAATATGCCTTATATAAATGTCGTTTGTTTAAGAGATACAGGGCGTTGAAATTTGTTTTTAGAAATTGCATTTTGGCTACATCTCCCAAAATAGTCAAGCTGCTGAACTGAAATTTAGCACTTATATGTTTTTGTGGATGGAGAATAAGCTGAAATGTCAGTTTCTACGTATCTCATAGTGGGCGCTGTTTTTAAACCGCGCTTTTGCTCCTAACTTTTTTGAAGTTATCTTTTTGGTGTCGCGGGTTCATCATTTAGTGCATCTTTTAACTCCAACATTCAAAACAAACAATTTTCAGCTACCGCTTTCAAATCTTACATATCAACTTTACTGTACATTCAAAGTGAAGAAAGTAATGCCAAATAGGCATTGGTCAAAACACCATTCTTTTTCGTGAAATAGAGTGTCCAAATTTTGCAGAGTTTGCATCCATTTCATTTTGAAAACGATACATTTTTGGTACATTGTTAATAGTGACTTTCTTCTCACTTTAAATGGTACAGTTGATTTGTAACATTTGAAAGTGGTCGGTAAAAATTTTATTTTTCAAATGTTGGAGTCAACAGGTGTTTTGGGGAAATTCCCCTAAACAAACAACATTTCTGTAAGGCATATTAGCCTCAATCGTATAATATTTTGGCCCAAAATATATGCAGCTGGTCTATGTCGTATAGGTATACTATCTGTGTATTGCTGGTAAGAAATAAAAAAGTACACTTGCACCATACACAGTGTGTCCACGTTAAGGAGTTCTTCACCCTTTCATTTAGAATATTTTTGAGGAGGACAAAAACTAATAACAAAAAAGGTTTTAGCCCATTCATTTCCAAAAATCTAATATTTGTTCCCAAAAAAAGGCTAGGAAGACCTATATCTAACAAAAAAAAAGGTTTTGAATATCAGCTCACAAATAAAAAAATACAACAGTGGGAATTTCGTAACGTGGATACACTGTATTGTGCTATTGTGCTTGTTCAAGTTTCCTATAGTTTCTCCTTGCAACTGTGCGTCCGCCGCGGGCGAGCAAACCTTATTTTTATATTTGCCCATCTAATAAATTATGAAAATAGAACAGTCGAAATTTGGCAACATGGTGGATGCAGAAAACGGCTGCCGGTATAAATAATATACATATAGGGACGCAGAAATACTTGTATATACAGATGGACGCACAATTATCGACATCATATGGCGGATGCAAAATTGTCGATCAAATGTACAGGAAAACAAAAAGTTTAAATGTTAATGTATATTAAAATCTGTTGCGGTACAGAGGTTCATGGACCCAATCTATTCCAGAAAATAAAATCAGAAATGGATATACTCTACTCTTTCTGGTAGACGCAAAAATGATGGTGTGATAAAATGATGCAGAAATGACGATGAGACGTATATATATATATATATATATATATATATATATATATATATATATATATATATATATATATATATATATATATATAATATATAAAACCATCTTAATTTTTCGATTTTTGTTATTCTGTATTTTAACACAGCCGTTGCGTTGCGGCGCTCTTATTAAAAGAAAGGGCGGCGCGGCGGGCTCCGCAGCCCCGGGCCAGGGGTTTAGGAAAAAATATCGAAATCAATACATCGATTCACAAAATATCGAACCCAAAACATCGAAAAGCAAATTAACGCCACAGAAAACATATCGAATACACAAAATACCGACTACCCAAAATATCGAAACGGAAATCATATCAAAACACAAATTATCGAAAGTGAAAAATATCAAATTGCAAAATAACGCATACACAAAACATCGAATTACAAAATAATGAATACATGAAATATCGAAAGAATTAACGAATGTAAAAGTGTATAAAAATTGCGATAATGGACAATGCTTTGCCTGCTTGGCGCTTGCCCATTATCGCATTTTCTTATATATAGAAAGAATCGCCCAGATTACAAAATATCGACACCATAGTAGAGCATGATTTCGAAATCAACCAGTCATAGTTACACCTTTTCCAGCGCGTGCAGACGTGTTGGAAAATAACTTCTGAGAAAAAAGCAATATTTATTTTCTCAACTTCCATTTCCTCGATAATTTCCTTGATTTTTGAGAAGAGTTTCTTGTACGTGACCTCGCTTTTATTGGCCAAAAAACAAAACATCACTGGAACAGTTATGCCTCTATGTTCAGCATGTATTGAATACAATTGTTGAAAAAATTTGGGGATGACTTTGAATGTGCCGTCCATATACCATATTTTACTTTTACGGAGAATGTCACAATTTTTTTTGGTGCCGAAAATAAGAAACCTTTCTTCGTGCTGACCATCATCGTATAGAAGAAATGTTTCGTCCTTCTCCGTTTTTTGGTATACATCTGGTATCACGATATCTATGAGGTTCTGGAATCCGGTGGGTACGTTGTTTTCTCTTGATCGGGCGTTTCTTAAGGTCCGTTTTAACGAATCTCTTCGGGGCATCTCACCTGCTGACGCCATGTTCACATTTTTACAACACTCAGAAATTATTAAGTGGGGTGGGTCCATAGTCGTTCTTGCTTTTTCTTTTGCCGCGTTAACTATCTTCTTGGAGAAACATAAACCCACCACCTGATAAGTTTGCAGGGTGGGAGTTTTACGTAGATAATCCTAATACTTGAATAAATTATTACGATGATCAAAGAATTAGCACATACTACAGAAACATTGTGTAGCTAGGTTTTCTCGGCTGGTATTTTCATTATTTATAAAAAAAGGTAGAATGTCAGGAGAAGTCATAGTTGCTCCTAGTTACTAAATAAATATATTATTATTGTTAGTTACGTGCATTTGTAAAAAATCATATCCAGACCAAATCATCACTATCGACTCCTTGAATTATGGATTTTGAATATATCCAGAGCCAAAAGGGTAAAACAAAGTTATCATGTGGTGGGTTTATGTATCTCCGAGATAAGGTAACTGGCGACCGGCAATATTGGAAATGTGAATTGTATTACAAAAAAAAATGCCCAGCTCGTATTATCACGAAAAGCAAAGAAAATATCCGAGAAAGCAATCGTGATCATAATCATCCAGGAAATGCTGCAAAAATAAAAATCCAGAAGATAGTTAACGCGGCAAAAGAAAAAGCAAGAACGACTATGGACCCACCCCACTTAATAATTTCTGAGTGTTGTAAAAATGTGAACATGGCGTCAGCAGGTGAGATGCCCCGAAGAGATTCGTTAAAACGGACCTTAAGAAACGCCCGATCAAGAGAAAACAACGTACCCACCGGATTCCAGAACCTCATAGATATCGTGATACCAGATGTATACCAAAAAACGGAGAAGGACGAAACATTTCTTCTATACGATGATGGTCAGCACGAAGAAAGGTTTCTTATTTTCGGCACCAAAAAAAATTGTGACATTCTCCGTAAAAGTAAAATATGGTATATGGACGGCACATTCAAAGTCATCCCCAAATTTTTTCAACAATTGTATTCAATACATGCTGAACATAGAGGCATAACTGTTCCAGTGATGTTTTGTTTTTTGGCCAATAAAAGCGAGGTCACGTACAAGAAACTCTTCTCAAAAATCAAGGAAATTATCGAGGAAATGGAAGTTGAGAACATTTTGACAGATTTTGAGCCAGCCGTTAGAAATGCCGTCAGAGCTGAGTTTCCAAATGTCATTCATAACGGATGCTATTTCCATTTTGCACAGTGTTTTTATCGGCAAATTCAGGCAAACGGCTTGAAAACACAATACGATAGCGATTGCGAATTTTCTCACAAGATGAAGACACTCCTTGCGCTCGCCTTTATCCCCCCAATTTTCGTCCCTGAGCTATTCGATAGTCTCGTCGACAAAGAGGTAATCCCAGAAGAGGCGCAATGTATAGTGGATTATTTCGAAAAAACCTGGGTTGGTCAAAAGGAGAGAAAACGCAGGCGCCCACCTCTTTTCGATGTATCGATGTGGAGCTGCTACGATGCAATCCTTGAAGGACTGCCTACCACAAACAATTCTGTGGAAGCGTGGCACAGGGGGTTTTCCTTTCAAATTAATTCTGAGCGCCCAACTTTATGGTCACTAATTAATGCCCTGAAAAGAGAACAGGCGATTACAGAAGTAAAGTTGCTGGAAGTGACGAGGGGCGATCCAGCTCCCAAGAAGAAATACAAGAACCGGGACCAAAGAATAAAAAACATACTTCACGACCTGGACAACAACAATGGAGTGGAGATCTTAATGTCTATTGCAATGAATTTATAATATATATTGTTCTTTCAAATAAGTTATGTAATTGTTACCTTTAATGAATAAATGTTACATTTTCTGATTTCAGATAATATTGCTTTTTTTCTCAGAAGTTATTTTACTTACGTTTATTCTACCATTTCTAGAAATTGTAAAAGCCATTCTCTTATTTCTAATTGCGATATATCTTCCATTTCGACATTTTGGTTTTTCGTTATTTAGTGTTTCGATATTTTCTGAAGTCGGTATTTTGTGTAGTCGGTATCTTGTGTATTCGATATTTATTCCTCTTTGATAATTTCCGTTTCGATTTTTTAGGTAGTCGGTATTTTGTGTATTCGATATTTTTTCCGCGGCATATATTTGCTTTTCGATGTTTTGTGTTCGATATTTTTACATCCGATATTTTTACATTTGATATTTTTTCCTAAACCCCCGGGCCAGTCCGTCCCTGTTGACAATTGCTGGCATTTTATTAGAATTATTATGCTGAAATTCACAATTCATTTCGCTAATAATTGCATCTTCTATTGATGTACCGCTGAGTAAATTTCCAATATTATTATTTTCTAGAATATTGTTTAGCACAGCTTCATCTGTCATACTAAATCCTTTAGTATGACTTCTGAGCTATCTTCTCATATTATGTTGTCTTTTGGAACGACTTTTAAAGTATCTTCCTTAGCCACGGTGTTCATACTGTTTTCACCTTGTGCTGCAGACAAAACCGGATCATTGGCGATTATTACGACGTCATGCAATAAAGCCTCGGATGCAATAAAGCCGCGGAGAACTATTTTATGGGATTTTTGGTATTTTAATAGTATTTTTCTTTATTAATATTAGGTAAGAGTGCTATTTAAACCGCCATAAACAATTACAAAAAAAATTGTGTACTTACATCTTGTATTTTTCCACGAAACACCTAGAATAATAATACCCCGTGCTGTCTTATGGACGGCTTGTCGCTTACTGACCCTGAGCCTGTTTGTGACGTGAATCGTTTTGTCGCTTACAATATTTTAAACTCAAATAAATTGCGATACGAATTTTTGGCGGTTACACTGAGTTTACTGAACTGAGATGCGTAGCATCTCTAGCCTTAATAAAACTGTATAAACTCATTTTTCACAATTTTGGCGCTTACGCACTTTTGTCAAGTCACCGTCGATATACAGGATGATTTTTTTAGGTCTACCACCGCGATTTTCTCGCTTATGTTGCGCCCTACAAAAAAAGCGTAAGAAACAAAAATGTTGAAATTTTGGACTAGCTGTCCAAAATTTCAACAGTTGTTGTGGTGCTGCAAAAGAAATCGGCATCCATGGCCAACTTATCGCGCAATATTAAAAAAACCTCAAATTGAGCAAAACTACTAATAGCCATGGAATGTTTATTTTAAGAGACAGAGGAAAACTTTTATATTGAAAATTGATGGCACTGAGAAGCTTTATCCATCCACGTAGTCAGATAGTTTCGGCAAATTACACAGGGTCTTCGGCTCTCTTGAGACTATGAAAATTTTTGTCGATTTAAAGTTTTTTTTTTGTACACCGCGAAAAGTTGGGCATGGAGACCCATTCCTTTTTTAAAGTCGCCTCGCTGACCAAAATTGCCATATTTTGTTTTCTTACGTATTTTCTGTGCGGCCTAAAATAAGCGAGAAAATCGCTTAATTAGAAATAAACAAAAAAAATTTCATAGCCTCAAGAGAGCCGAAGACCCTGTGTAATTTTCTGAAACTCTCTGACTACGTGGATGGATAAAGCTTCTCCGTGCCATCAATTTTCAATATAAAAGTTTTCCTCTGTCTCTGAAAATAAACATTCCACGGCTATTAATAGTTTTGCTCAATTTGAGGTTTTTTTAATATTGCACAACAAGTTGGCCATGGATGCCGATTTATTTTGCAGCACCACTTAACTGTCCAAAATTGCAACATTTTTGTTACTTACGCTTTTTTTGTAGGGCGCAAAATAAGCGAGAAAATCGCGGTGGTAGACCTAAAAAAATCATCCTGTATATAGTTCTTTAATTAGTGCATAAAATTGTGGAATTATTACAATTTTTAGATTTTAAACTGAAATAAGAAAACTTACTTGTAAACTTAATCATACATTTATTAGTTGGAGTTGGAGCTACTTTAGTTGTGTGTTGTGTTTTTTAAGTAATCTCAGTTTTATGTTTAGTATTTTGTATGTAGGTACTACCCACATGTAAATAAAAATATTTAATTTTTATAAACTTTTTCTTACAAAATTTGATGTAATGAAATAAAATTTTGTTTTTAACATAATGAAATTTTATAACATTACTCAGGTAGGTATATTGTTTTGCGCTGAATCGAATGTTAATAAAATCTCCATTTTAAAGTATGTAGACTTACTTGTTTTTCGTTCGTACAGGAGGACTGTTCTTCGTCAACCTTCCGTTGTCATCTTGTAGGTACACCTTATTACCTCATATTATATGGTACCTACCCGGGCTCTTGCGGGAACATAAACTGCACTTGTAACTGCACAGGTAACTCTACTGTATGCTCAATAAAGATGTTGCCAAACAGCTGAAAGCAGTATTATAAGGGCCATTATTATTAATGAATGCAGCCTGCCTGTATATTTGCATTATTAAATTTTGCCCATAAGGCATGTTAAGGAGAATATAATATCTCGAATCCAGTTTGATATAGAAACTAAAATAGGTATTTCCAGTAACATTTGGCTGCCTGTCACCTGAACAGTTTTAAAGTTTATTCGCTCATTTGGATACATACGAAGGGTCGTTTTTATATTCCCGGACTAGGCCATTTTGAATTTTGATGCAATTTTCGATTATGTTGTTTTTTAATCACATATGCCTTGGTAACTTGTGTGTCAATTTACAAAACAATTGTAACATTATTTATTTTATTATCTGCAGAGCTGGGCAGATCTATTTAAAAACGATCGTTTTAAAGGTCCAAGATCTAAGATCGCGATCTTGATCTTAGATCTAGATCTTTTTGTTTCACTAAAGAACGATCTTTTTTAAAAAGTTCATTTCAAAAATTTCTGATCTTTGATCCTAATTTGACGATCTTAGATCATTTTAAAGATCTAAGATCATTTAAAAGATCTAAGATCGTTTTAAAGATCTAAGGGCGTTTTAAAGATCTAAGATCATTTTAAAGTCTAAGATTGTTTTAGAGATCTAAGATCTTTAAAAGAATCTAAAATCGTTATAACGATCTAAGATCTCCTCGTCATTTGTTTTCGTTCATTTTTGAAACGTTTCTGTGATTTTTTTATATAAAATAATGTTTTATTTTTGAAGAATAAATAGTGCTCTAGGTTGTTGTAGGAATAAGAGTTTTTGTTTTTATATCTACATATTTGTAAAATATGTTCTCATTTTGATCTCAATTGTTGTAAGTATAGTTCGTTTTTGAAACGTTTCTGTGATTTTTTTTATACAAAATAATGTAGGTAGAAAGGTAGGTATACAGGATGATTTTTTTAGGTCTACCACCGCGATTTTCTTGCTCATTTTGCGGCCTACAAAAAAAACGTAAGAAACAAAAATGTGGCAATTTTGGACAGCTAAGTGGTGCTGCAAAAGAAATAGGCATCCATGGCCAACTTGTCGTGCAATATTAAAAAAAACCTAAAATTGAGCAAAACTATTAATGGCCGTGGAATGTTTATTTTAAGTGACAGAGGAAAACTTTTGTATTTAAAATTGATGGCACTGAGAAGCTTTATCCACCCAGGTGCTCAGATAGTTTCAAAAAATTACACAGGGAGACCATGAAAATTTTTGTCGATTTTAGGTTTTTTTAGTACACCGCGGAAAGTTGGGTATGGAGGCCCATTCCTTTTTTAATGTCGCCTCGCTGACCAAAATTGCCATATTTTGTTTTCTTACATATTTTCTGTGCGGCCCAAAATAAGCGAGTAAATTGCTTAATAACAAATAAACAAAAAAAAATTCATAGCCTCAAGAGAGCCGAAGACCCTGTGTACTTTTCTGAAACTATCTAAGTACCCTTTTGCATAAAGCTTCTTAGTGCCATCAATTTTCAATATAAAAGTTTTTCTCTGTCTCTTAAAATAAACATTCCACGGCCATTAATAGTTTTGCTCAATTTAAGGGTTTTTTAATATTGCGTGACAAGTTGGCCATGGATGCCGATTTCTTTTCCAGCACCACTTAGCTGTCCAAAATTGCCACATTTTTGTTTCTTACGTTTTTTTTTTGTAGGCCACAAAATGAGCGAGAAAATCGCGGTGGTAGACCTAAAAAAATCATCCTGTATGTTTTTTAGAAGAATAAATAGTTTTGTACGAACAAGGATTTTTCTTTTTATACATATAACCTACATATTATTTCTAAAATATATGTTATATGTATTACGAATTCAGTTACTTACGTTACTAACGAGCGTTCATTTAAAGCAGTTTACCTCAGGAGATCTCTAGGTCTCAGCTAAAGTGCAAATTGTCAGAATTCGAGAAAAATTACAAATATAAACAAACTGACGTACATTTTAGCTACAACTACAAGAACAATTTTGAGGTCAAATTTAAATGAATGCTTTCTGTTAATTTGTATTTTATTTACAATTATCTATTTCTCGAAATTCCGAATTTTATAACTTAAGTTATAAAATTATAAATTGCATAAATAATTGGTGAACATGTTTTTACAAGAAAAGTCTAATTCTCCATAGGTATATCAACTGATTGATTACGTAACCAGTTCAGTTAGAGTAGTAACATTATGTCACTAGTTACGTAAAATTTTACTTTACACAACTAGTTACGCAGAACTTAGATCGTTTAGGAGATCTTAGATTGTTTAGAAGATCTTAGATCGTTTAGAGGATCTTAGATCAATTGATCTTTTTTAAACAGATCATTCTTAGACGATCTTTGATATAAGATGGTTTTTGTATGAAAAAATCTATTTTTAAACGATCTTAGATCTTTTTTTGAAAAACGATCTGATCTATGACCTAGATCTTTTTTGGCGTGATCTTTCCCAGCTCTGATGATAATCAGACTGACAGATATGTCAGTTTGTTGGTCGCCCATCGAAATGACTAAAATAGAATATCGGGCTGTTATCTAATTCCTAACAAAACAAGGAAAACCCCCAAAAATTATTCATGAAGAGATGTTGGCTGTATACCAGGATAATTGCCCTTCCAAGTCAACTATTTGCGAGTGGTCACAATTGTTTAAACATGGTTGAGAATCACTGGATGATGATCCCCATCCAGGGCGTCCTGTCCTGTTGACGTGATCATTGCAGATGTTGAAAAAAAACAAGTGTTTGGTACTGGAAGATGCAAGACTAAAGAAGCGACGATTAGCAGCTTCACTAGGAGTTTCAGAAACCACAGATTTCAGAATTTTACATGATTACCTTGGGATGACAAAGGTTAGTGCAAGATGGGTGCCACGAATGCTTTCGCTATTCCAAATTATCAATCGACTTGTCACTGGAGATGAAACCTGGATTCATCATTATGACCCTGATTCTAAGCAAGAGTCGATGCAGTGGCATGTTAAGGGCTCCAGCCCTCCCAAGAAGTTTAAAGTCACCCCTTCTGCTGGAAAAGTAATGGCAATCATCTTTTGGGACTCTCAGGAAATTTTGCAGATTGATTATAAGAATAAGCATAGTACAATAACGGGGGAGTCTCATGCACACCTGATGCATCGCCTTAGAGATGCTATTAAAGTGAAGAGACGCGGAAAACTGACGCAAGGTTTCTTGTTGCTCCACGACAATCGACAATATACCAGTGCACAAGTCCAGATTTTCAAAAGCTTATTGTGGCTTTGAAAAATTTAACATCTGCCTTATTTTTTGTTCCCGAATCTCAAAAAAAAACAAGGGGACAAAATTTAGGGACAATGACAAACATATAGCAGCTGTTGAGAGCCATTTTGTGGAAAAAAACAATAAATATTTTTAAACGGGCCACTCACGATACTGTGGCAATGTACAACAGGATCGAACGACGACGTTGTACAATTTAATTGAAAGTCTGGCAAGGACACACACGATACTGGGCCGCAGTATGGCATTTGCTTTCAGTCATGTCAGATCAAAATGTTTTAATTTTAGCATCTCTTGCTCTTTGCGTAACCTCTAATAATAACAGTAAAAATAAAAGGAAACAATGAGTGTGAAAGCAGCAACTGGTTTTCTATCAACGACTTTGCCATGGCACTCTCCGTGTCGGCGGGGGACAGGTTGCACCAATATGTATTAGGTCGTTCACTCAACGATTACATTCATAATTTCCCTTTATTATAGTCTTGCGATTTAATGTTGTTATTGAGCACATATATAAATAAAAAATAAGCAAATACCTTTGGAATGCGCGATATTTTGGAATATTAATGTGTCCTAAAAATTTTAAAATCATTATTTTGAGTTGCACGAAATTAATTTTTCGCTAGATAGGCACCCCTTGCCACCCTCTACCGTAGCCCAAAAGTTCAGAATTTGTTACCCTCATCTTCATCCCTTTTCAACCTCTAAAGTCAAAGATGAAAAAAGACCTGAAAATCGCTATTTTGAAATTCATGAATTTTCTTTTTTGCTAGACTTAGCTCAGAAACTCAGAATTTGTTACCATCATCTTCACCCCTTTTCAGACCCTTAAGCCAAAAACGAAAAAGACCTGAAAATGGCTATTTTGAGTAGCATGAATTTTCTTTTTTGCTAGATAGTCACTCATCCTTGCCACCCTCTAACCATAGTCCAAAAGTTTACCCTCATTGTCACGTCGTCCGATATAGGTTAGGACGGGGTCGAGAGAGCGGGGACTGGGGACAAGCAAACACCTCGAGACTCTGTTGAACACTGGTTTATTCTGCGTGACCATGACATGTGTCACAAGACGTGAGTGCGTTCATAAACGCGATCACAAAACATACACTACATCCTCCCTTTACAAGCTAAACATCCCAATACATAGACACAAGTTAAAAACAAATATTAGTGCTGTGTACACCTATAAAATTTCAAATTTATTTCTTTGTAGTTAATACAACCCAAAAACTAAACTATACAACAGAGTACAAGCTAAACATCTCGATACATAGACACAAGTTAAAAACAAGTATTAGCGCTGTGTACGCATATAAAATTTCACATTTATTGTTCTGTAGTTATACAACCCAAAACTAAACTATACAACAGAGTTAGCAATTGTTTATCACTGAACGCTAGAATACAAATATTCTATCTTTATTCATACATGTTATTTACTAGTCGAGGGGATAATAGAAGCAGACGAGTGTCGAATTCTAAAGCCCTAGCATTATGTAATGTTAGGTCACTAATGATCTGCATATCTTGCAGGTCTTTTGATTTGTCTCCCGGATTTTGTAATAAAATTGTGAGGTACCAGATCCACATCTTCGTCAACCTCTGCTTCCCTTCCTTTCTTAAATAAAAATTCGTCATTCAAACTATTCTCAAAATTAAATGATTCGTCACCGCTACTATTACAGTTAAATACAGAGCCCCTGTCTTGGTTGTCTTTTTTTTTCTAGGTGTCCACTAGAAGTGCTTACCTCGTTTAAACGTTCAGGAGAATTTCGAACAGAATCTTCTCGACTAGTTTCATTTTCCACCTTATGTTCCACAGGAATATACACATTATTTTTAGGATAATGACTGTGTGGAAAACTCTGTTCGACATTTAGAGAACTATGTGGTTGTTTTTCTCTTGCAGTTATATTACATGGTTTAATAAATCTCCTATTCCTAATGTACACACGCCCATTTTCCAGAAGTACTTTATATGCCCTAATT
The DNA here is from genome assembly GCA_963920635.1 of Pseudeuparius sepicola. Taxonomy (NCBI): domain Eukaryota; kingdom Metazoa; phylum Arthropoda; class Insecta; order Coleoptera; family Anthribidae; genus Pseudeuparius; species Pseudeuparius sepicola. The sequence continues at coordinate 11,156,031 of OY987307.1, read as the reverse complement.
CCTACTTTCCCAATTACAGTACCCTTTTGCCAAGGTCCTGATGGTTTTATTTGAAGCCAGACTTTGCAATTTATTTGCAAGTCTTTTAATATTTTAACACCTTTCTTATTGTAGTAATATTGTTGTTTATGTTGAGCAGATTTTATAAATTTGTTATATTTATTTCTATTACATAAACTTGGCTTAAATTTTTGATTAATTTGTGGAAGGTGTGATCGTAAATTTCTGGACATCAGGATCTTGGCCGGAGAGTTTTCACCATCTGTTGGTGTATTTCGCAAATCTAGAAGTGCCAAATAAGGATCTTTCTTGTCTATATAACATTTACGTAATGTTGATTTCACAGTTTTTATTGCTCGCTCAACAGCCCCATTACTTTGTGGATACCTCGGTGTTGATTTTATGTGTTTAAATTCATAATTATTTGAAAATTTACTAAACTCGTAGCTTGTAAACTCTGGCCCCCCATCAGATATCAATACTTTTGGCAATCCGAATCTAGAAAAGACCGATTTCAACTTATCAATAACATTACGACTTGAAAGATCGTTATTTAGATGTAAAACCTCAACATATTTCAAATAGTAATCCACAACTAGTAAGTATGATCTGTCAAATAAATGAAAAATGTCAGCACCGACCTTGTCGAACGGAAGCTCCCCGGCATCGTGGGACATCATTGGCTCTGGTCGTTGAGCTGGTTGATTTTCTTGACATAAATGACAGGTGGATACCATATCTTGTATTTGTTTACTCATACCTGGCCAGAAAAATGAATTATGAGCTCTCGACAGACACTTATTTATGCCTAAATGACTGTAATGTATTTTTTCTAGTATGTATTTCCTACTGGATGTAGGTACAATAAGTTTTTGACCCTTATACACAAGATCTTGCATTATATTTAACTCTGATCTAAATTTGTGATAAACTTTTATTTCATTGGGAACATCTTTATAATTTTTTGGCCATCCGTTTAAGATGTATTTCATAAGCAAGGATAACGTTTGATCTTGCTGAGTGTTAGCCTGTAGTTATGCAATTTTCTCTGGAGTGGCATTAAGTTGCATGGAAACTAGACAAATCTGTGCTTCAAGTTCCAGATCTAAACTCTCATTAAAATATTTGTTTTTCTCAAAAGCTCTACGAAAAGTATCTGCGACTATCAAATCTTTTCCTGGCTTATATATCAGAGTAAAGTCATATTTCTTTAACTGAACTAAAATGCGTTGAAGTCGAGCAGGACATTGATTTAAAGGTTTTTTGATTACTTGAATTAGAGGCTTGTGATCAGTTTCCACGTAGAAATGTTTACCGTAAACAAATTGAGAAAATCTATCTATTCCAAAGAAGCAACCTAAAAGCGTTGGGTGAGGATTATTAAGAGTTCTCACGGACGTTGAAACGGTGTACCTCAGGAACACCTCTTATCCTCATTGGAGCCTCTATGTGCGGGCAACAGAACTATTTGGCCATTCTACATGAGAATGCACCAGCGCCATCTATCGATTAATAGGCGTAGTAGAGAAACTAAGAACGGCGGGCGGCGGTCGGGCGAAGAATTTCCGCAGATTTCTATAAGGTGGTTTCCGCGATGTCCCAACTCTGGTTTTATATTTCACAGCTGATCCTAACTATTTCACCATTGAAATTATGATGATGCATTGTGCATTTGCGGTGTGAGCTTTGATCATCTCTCTTGCTTCTCCTCAGTGTGAGCGCTATCGTTTCGATATTATTGCCTTTGTTCGTTCGTTGTTATTAACTCGTTAAAGTTGTTTCGGTTCTTGTTGGATTTTCGTTGATTGGTTTCTGTTATCATTTTTGTCAGTTTGTGTTTGCTTTCTGGCAAAAAAATGTCTACTGCCGTAACAGGCACTTGTGTGTACAGTGGTTGTTCGAACTCTAGAAGGGATATACCCCACCTACATTACTTTAAATTTCCGTATAAAGATTCCATTCGTTGCAAGCAGTGGCTTGAAAATTGCGGTAACAATGAACTGATTATCAAGATCAACATGGATACGGACAAGTTAAAAAACTATATTGTATGTGCAAACCATTTCCACAACAATTGCTTTTATGACTCAACGGCCTCCAAGAAGAAGTTACTGAACACAGCTATCCCTTACAAGTTTTCCACAGGTTAATATTTAATTTAGTTATTTAGTTCATTACCTACCTAAAGTACAAAAGACAGATGACTCTATTACCGTTGACTGAAGAGTGAATAGTCCTCACCCAACGCTATTACAGTATGTCGGTTTTTGCCAGAAAAAATAAGACGGTAGATAGGTATCTATATACAGGGTGATTTATTCATAAATACATTAATTTTAACCATGTCATCAGGGAGGTACATATATACCGAAAACGCAAAAAAAAAATTTTTTGCTGCATGTTTAAATAATGGGGCAAATTATCCCAAATCCCGCGTAACGAGGCGCACCTGAACGCATGTGGCTACGACGTTATGCTGCAGCACATGGCACCGGCCGCGACGTTGCCATTATTTATTGATAATTTAATTACGAAAAAATATTCAGTTTATGAATTATTTACCTAGTTGATATGCCAATAACAGGGTGTTAGCACACCTTGGACTTGGCGTGTTCAGCATCTAACTCGAGAGACCCTTATCACTACACTTTTCACAGCACCCGCTATAACAATACAAAAGGCCTTTACAATCACACGCACAAAACGCACTCAGTGTCTACAGAGGGTGGAAAATACTGAAACCTCAAAAGACTGAAACTGTCTCCGAAATTCGCTAGATTTTGAGATTTAAGAAAAAAGTTTTATTAAAAAGAACGCAGGCGTCCCATCCGCATTCCACAACTATTATTTATTACGTCAAACTTGTCATTGTCAAGGATCTGCTGCCGGTTTCTATTGTATGTGGCGCCATCTCGTTGGTATTAACGTCGCCGAATCTGTGGTTGAGCTCTCAGTCACCCTCTGTGTGTTCAAAACCGAAAGTCTACAGCGCGCTTTATGACACGGTAACTAGCGAACCTTTCTAATAGATGGCAGCACGTACTACAGAAACCAGAGTTGCCTACATTCTGTAGGTATATTCGGTACTCTTTGTGCAACATTTTTGCTTTTTTACCAAAACGGTTCTCTAGACAAATGCGGAAATGATAGACATAATAATGATCCTTCATGGAGAATGCCTGCAGAATGTCAGTCAAGCTACCGCGGAACTATTTAGAAGCGCGCCACCTATCGGCAGGTAGCGAAACTAAGTACGAAACCACAACGACGTTTCATTACGGGAATGCTTTCTACGAACGAAGTAGTGTCAATGAATGCGACATGGGACATAACCTTTAAAAATATCCAAACCAAAATACGGAGAATGTGCACTGTGAAATACGGGAAACAATAACATCACATGTGCGATTAGTGAGGCGGAGTGCGAGAAACGAAAGGAAATTCACAGTGCACTCTGCAGAAACTTGGCAAGGATCAATGCCGCAAACACCAACGCGCCGCGTGCTGGAAATTCTCGGCCACGGGCAATCGCCAAGCTCCTTTTACGGAGTTCGGGCTACACACATCCTCCTACTCCTACTAACGACTGCACGACAAGGGTTGTGACAAACAGAAGTCAAGAAAGCTAAGGACTTTTAACAACCCATCATCCCTAACTCGCCCAGAAATAATACTAAGACTCGGTAGGTTACACATCAGGCTATACCCGGTAACATACCTAAGCAAACATAACGAGAAATAAAGGAATGAGAAGTGTATCGTTGGTGATGGTAACCAACTTAAGCGGAAAGTAAGGTAATTTTAAGCAACTGTATCCCAGAGATGTTGGCTAATTTTGACGTTCTTATTTCAGAGGAAGCAGAACAATCACAGAACACAACTACTTACTCTAGGAGCATCTTGGTGTAGTAAAAAGGATTATCAGTGAACTAGTGAGCGGAAATATTAGTGCCCCAAGCGAAAGTGAGTGAAGTTCGTTTTATCGAGAAAAAATCGTCTTCAGTGGTGTCGAGGTCCACGAAATCATGTAAGCCCCCTAGTTGAATAGGTACCTACTTAATAAAGCATCCAAAAATCAAAAGGTCACGTAAGCAGTCGTTTCATTTATTTTTCTCGTTGGCATTTATCCCTTAAGGCTCGCCTTAAGGTGTCTCAGGGCAAAACTAACCGTTACAAGAGGTAAGCGTTAACATTTGTCCATAATTTCCGCAAGCATTTGGCGGAACATTCGCCTACAATACAAATAATTATGTACTGAAAACATTCCTTTAAATTTACGAAAGTTGCGTACATCTGGCAACAATGTTGACGCGCGCAACGGCAAGCGTCGTCCGATGCCTCATGCGCCCTGAAAACAATCCAGTGGCAGCCGTAACTAGAGGGCCAAATAGGTAAAAATGCGGTTTAGAAAAAAAATAATTCCGGCTTTAAAAAAAAGTTGGAATTTTTTTAATTGCGATTTCGCATTCATAGCATTTTTCCCTACCCACTGTTAAAATTAATGTAGTTATGAATAAATCACCATGTATATGTCTAAATACTATGTGCGATTAATAATATTACCTACTCCTACGTACGGAGGGCCTTCTTTTGTTTACAGTTTACATTACCTAATAACGCGATCCATCCTCTGAAAATAGCTTTCCGCGGAAACTCAAAAAACAATATGTCTACTTATAAGGTGATTCAGTTTTATCCTGGGTTATTTCAATACCTACGTGATACCACCAAAAATGTATTTTCCACCCTCGGTTATATTTTATTTTTAATATCGAGTAGTATAGTATTTCTAGTATCGAGTATACTCAGTTAGGTAGTTTTAGTTCAAGGCAAAAGTGTGCGGTATCGCGAACACACAGCACTTCGCCCGTGAAAGATACGAAAAAAAGAAATTCTTGATAAAAGTTTTTGCTTGTTTAGAAAATACGATTCACCATGAGAAACTTCAATTTTGTTGTACAGGGTGGGTAAAAATGCAAAAATGTAACTTTTCCGAATAAAATATAAAATACCGGATACCTAGACATACCTTATTTTGCAAGATATGTAAAAACGTCATTGCCATTCTTGATTAAAGTGTTTCAGTTTAGGTTCAAATAATGTTTATACTTTCTTTGGAAAGTATCACCCCAAAAATTTAGCCACCCCTAAACTACCCCCGGCATTTAAAAAACAGTCCGGCATAATGCTATTTGGTTACTGCTGGAGAATGTCTGCATGTTGGCCCGTACAGACGTCCCGAATACAAAAATATCAGCATTATAATTTTTCCACCCCCAAACTAAGTACCCCCAGTTTGCAAAAAACGGCTGCCGACATGTTGTATCTTAATTGCTGCTGGAGATTGTATGTTGATCCGTACAGATGTCCCGAATACGAAAATATAACTTTTATAATTTTGCCACCCTCAAACTACCCCCGGTATAGAAAAACCAGTTGCCGGCAGTTTGATTTTTGGTTGCTGGGTGAAATTTTTTGAACATTGCTTTAGATAGACATCCCGAACACGAAAAAAACACCTCTTCAATTTTGCTACCCCAAACTACCCTCGTTATCAAAAAAACGGTTACCGGCATTTTGCACTTTGCACTGGTGCTGCTGGAGATTTTTCTGCTGGTCCGTACAAACATCCCTAATAACACGAAAATATAACACCCGGTGAATGTAAAAATGTTTCATTTTTGATATAATAAACCATATTACCATACCAAATCATGTTCATTTTATATTCTATTACTTACAGGTATCGCGGTTTTTTCCACACCCTCCGATGGTTGCAATAATTGCGAGATCTGTGGATTTTTTTTAGTAGAAAAAAATAGGAAAAGTGTAGAACAGTGTAGAAAAGGTGTAGAAAAAAAGTCGAAAAGTATATAAAAATGTGGCATAATTTTAATAAGCTAATTTGGACTTTTGAAATAGAATAATTCTGAAACTCCGCCCTCATGGAAATATACAGTGCCCACCAAAAAGTTGGAACTATAAGGGAATTTTTTTTATTTTTGGGCTAAGATGAAACTCTCGATGAAACTACTCTGGGGCGATCATCTCCGCTTCCAAAAAGATTCGAAATGAGGTCATTAAATGTCGTGACGTCATTTGACATACCTGTCAAAATGACATTTAATTAAATAAATAGCCAAAATACGCTTTATTTGACTTTAGAATTGTTTGCCTATCATCCAAACGTGATATTTTTTAGTTATGGACCCTTTTTGGGTCGTAATCGGCTAGTTTCAAGAAAAACTGGACTAACAAGATGCGATTTTTATATTTTTTCAAAAAATAACAAATTTATCATTGTCAGAATTTTTGTCTGAAAATTGTCACATGGGTATAATAAAATGTCATTTTTGACAGGTATGTCAAATGACGTCACGACATTTAATGACCTCATTTCGAATCTTTTTGGAAGTAGAGATGATCGCCCCAGAGTAGTTTCATCTTAGGCCAAAAATAAAAAAAATTCCGTTATGGTTCCAACTTTTTGGCGGGCACTGTAGCATGTCCCGCTCTGATGTCCGGAAGAGGGAAAAGTTTTTTATTCACTGGTTTACGAAAAAAAATCATTCTTTATAAAAACTCCTGTTAAACTATTTTTGATTTTTTATATGATGATGATCAGTATTTCGAAAAATTTAGAAAAATTTTGTTAGTCGCCAAGAGTAAAGGACCGTTGTTTTTGACAATATCGAAAAATATTATCAAGGATGTCATTTAGAATTAGAGATTCACGGCTTGACTTGATATTCAAGCTACTTGACTTGACTTGAAATCAAGTCAAGTTCAAGTCAAGTAGTAATTTTCCAATATCAAGTAAAGTCAAGTATTTATTTTTCAAGTACTTGAAAAATCAAGTTTTTCTTGAAGCTACTTGATTACTTGATTTTTATCAATTTAAAATTTTATTATCAGTTAGGGCTGTTACAAGTAAATAATAATAATAAACCTTTGCATTGTACACTTTTTTGCAAAACTAGAACAAAAACTAGGAAAGAACAAAAATAAACTATTTTTTTGCAAAACTAGAACAAAATCTAGGAAAGAACAAAAATAAACTATTTCAAGTCCACTTTTTAATGTTATGATTTTCCATCCACGACTTAAGGCACATTAGGCATCTAGTGGATTTGGCGCTTAACCGATTTCGCGTTTTTGTAACTGTCAAAGCAGCCCTGGAAAACTGTCTTTCAATAGGAGCTGAAAACGCTGGAGTTGACAAGAATAGAGATTCATGGCTTGACTTGATATTCAAGCTACTTGACTTGACTTGAAAAGTCAAGTTCAAGTCTAGTATTAATTTTCCAATATCAAGTCAAGTCAAGTATTTAATTTGTCAAAAGCTTGATTTCCAAGTCAAGTCAAGTAATTTGTTAAAATGTCAAGCTACTTGACTTGATGAAACCCTATTTAGAATCCACAGGGGGTTACAAATTTGAGGTTTCAGCAATTTATGTTAATTTTTTTTTAACAAGGCAGGCAGTTAATTTGTTTGTGCCGCTTTATTTGATATTTGCAGAATTTATACAATAATCAATTTCTTCAATGCTATTACGTCAATTTATTGCTAACAATATGGAAAATATACTTAAGCAAGCAATAATGTTATTAAAATTTACAAAAATAAATTTCACTCAAATTTATTACCTCCAACTTCTGCACAAATTTCAACTCTTCTAATAAAGTCTCTATACACATTTTCTATTTCAAGTAGAGGAATATTTGAAATTGTATCCCTTATTCTGTTTTTTAAAGTATTCACATTATTATCAAGGTTCAGCAAAAACTTTTTGTTTCAGGCCTTGTTAAAAAAAATTGAACCTAAATTGCTGAAACCTCAAATTTGTAACCCCCTGTGGATTTTAAATGACATCTTTGATAATATTTTTCGATATTGTCAAAACAACGGTCCTTTACTCTTGGCGACTAACAAAATTTTTCTAAATTTTTAGAAATACTGAACACACTGTATAAAAAATCAAAAATATTTTAACAGTTTTGGATGTTTTGGAACAAGCAGGAGTTTTTATAAAGAGTGGCTTTTTGTCGTAAACTCACGAATAAAAAACTTTTCTCTCTGTGTCCTGGATAAGAATGAACAGCATGGGGATCTTGCAAACGGTGTGAGATAGAACAACGGTTAAATGGGGGAAAAGTTGGCCAATTTTAAGGTCAATAAAATGGTACATCCGGAACACATTGTATATATATATATATATATTTACCTCCGTATTTCACGAAAACCATTTAGCCGTTGACTGACGAGTGACCCAACAATTTAGCGCTTCTTTTATTTGAAATGTGACACCACAGCGTTAATCAGGACACCCCAGAGCCCCCATTAACGAAATTTGAATAAAACATATACATATAATATTCCATTGTATAGAAGTATTTTAATTTTCAAAAAGTATTAATAGTTGTTTGTATACCTACCTAGACCCTATAGTGCGTTTTACTTTGCTGGCGTGGTATACACACATTTTGTTGTAGATTTTAGAAGAGGGGGATTATGAGTGCTTTCGGCCTCTCAAGGAGTTTCTTGTCAAACATCCTGAATGGCAAAGTCGTATTGTATTAGCGTTGGGTGAACGGTATTACTTTTTATTAGCGTCTTGCATTCCCATTAGTTATTATGTTATTCGTATGCCGTGCAAGTTACATTTTTGCGAAACACACTATTAAGAAGCAAAGAATACATAGAATCCGTCCCCATCCATAAAAACTAAAATATATTCGTCAATTTCCGAACATAATGCGGTTATCAGCAAATGTTCAGTTTCAATTTCAAAGCTTTTTTTTCAGAAAGGAGTCCAATTTTACAAAAACCCAAAGTCCGAAAACTTACTCTGGAATAAAGCGGAAACTGGAATTTGAAGAGCTAACCGAAGATGACGACTTAAATTTGTTAACTAATTTAAAGACTCCACCTAAACAACGCCGATATGTACCTGTAGAAAGCCCCAATGGATCTTCCGTGTGTGGCAGAGCCATAAAAGGATCCATTGAGGATATCAAGCAGGTATCTACACCAACCAAAAGAAATCTACGCGTTAAAATATCCGAATTAAGGAAGAAGGTTTCAGCAAAAATTAACCAAGTGCGACGTTGGAAGAACAAATATGCTGCAATAAAATCTCGGGCAGACTCGAAATTAAACTCTCTTTTGGTAAACCTTGCAAAACCGGTGAAAGCATTTGTGAAAATGCAACTATTGCACAAAAAACGACAAAAGTGGAGTAAAGCTGAAAAGCAGGTTGCACTTTCTTTTTACTACAAATCACCGAGCTTATACCGCCATTTACTTCACCAAGGATTTAAACTGCCGGGGATATCCACTATTCGAAAATGGCTTAAAGTATTTAATCTGCAAACCGGAGTGAAGACCAAATTAGTTCGGTTAATTTCCGAAAAAGTGAAATATATGGAGCCGAAAGAAAAAGAATGCGTAATAATGGTCGATGAAATGCGCTTAGAAAAAGGGCTGGACTACAATAAATTCCACGATCTTATAGAAGGGTTCGAAGATTATTCGGTTCATGGGCGTACAACCAATTTGGCAAATGAAGGTTTGGTATTTCTTGTTAGAGGAATGTACCACAACTGGAAGATACCATTTTGTTATTATTTGTCATCGGGCTCAGTTGGGGGCAAAATTCTGGCAAAGTTAATTACAGACGTAATTCAAGCCCTTTACAATATTGGCTTAAAACCACGTGCGTTGGTGTCAGACCAAGGCCCGAGTAATAGATTGGCTTTTAGCATTTTAGGGGCGACTAAAGAAGATCCCTTAATTCGTGTAGACGTCAAACGTGTGGTAATAATTTTTGACCCTCCACACCTACTAAAGAGCTTAAGGAATAACTTGTTAAAGCCAGCTTTAGAGTTCTTTGTAAATGGCAATAAAATCGATTGGAACGACTTTGTTAAAACATACGACATAGACAAGAGTAGTTCAACTGCACGATCGATGTTAAAAATCACCGACAAACATGTACACCCCACAGAATTTCAAAAAATGAGAGTAAAATTAACAGCTCAAGTTTTTAGCGCAACCGTTGCTGCATCTATAAAAACAGCGTCAGAAATTGGGCAACTTCAGAGCAGTACGGCGGTTCATACCGCCTTTTTCTTTAAGCAAGTCAATGATATTTTTGACTCAATGAATGGCAAGTCATTAAAAGACCCAAACCCATTTAGACGGGGTTTATCCTCATATTATGCGTTGCCAGAAAATACGCTGGAGAATGGAATACAGATGTTTTCAAATCTTAAGATATTTGAGAATGGAAAAGTTAAAAAAAATATTTACTGTATTGAGGGTTTTGAGTGGTCTATAAGGGCAATTTTATTGTTATGGAAAGATTGTCAAAACGAGGAGGTAAAGTTCCTATTCCCCAGCAGGTTGAACCAAGACCCATTGGAAAACTTTTTCTCGGTAATAAGAAGACGTGGCGGGTATAACGCAACCCCCACAGTGAAATTGTTTCGACAGGCTTTCCAGCAAAATGTTTTAATCAGGCTACAGAAGTCCAGTGAACAATCTAATTGCGAATGTGATACAGACGAGTCGGTGGATATTGACATTGACATTACAAAAAGTATTCTCACCACCGAGTCCGACGAACAAGATTATAAATTATTATCAGAATGTACTGACGAAGATGACGTTATTTGTGCTGACGAAGTAGATATAGGTACTAGTACAATCGAATCTTTCAATGTACCGACTTTAGAGAGCTGTTCAATTGTATACGTAGCGGAATATTTGGTGCACTATCTGTTGAAAAAGCATGACTGCAGTATGTGCAAAGAAGATTTGCTATTGTCAAATGATATTGGCATTCGCAGTGGTGAATTGCTAATCTTAAATCGAGAGTTTGGTGTCCAAGAAGATATACGATATCTGAAAAGACCAACTCAAGAATTTTGTTCTATTGTTAAAATCTTACTTGAAAAAATTGATGAAATGTTTGACACGTTCAAGTCTAATTATGGGCTTGTATCAAAAATTAAAACGAGAATTTTGTCTACTATTGAGATATACGGTTGGCTAGATAAATGTAGCGAGCATAGAATTATAATTGTTGAGCACTTGATAAAAATAAAATTGTACGGATGTACCAAGTGGCTGCTACAAAATGCCGTTAAACAAAAAAAAAGCGCCAATAAGTTTGTGAAACCACATAGAAAAATAAAAATTTTATCATAAAAAGAACTTCGTTATGATCTATCTAACAGTGTGTTTCAGTTCAATACTTGAAAAATCCGTATTTTTTAATGGATTAATGGAACTTAAAGAGCTCTACTCAGTGATGTGCCTTTTTTTATTTAGGCCCTTTGCATGGCCTGCTATATGATATAAAATTTAACCCTAAAAATTGCATTTTTTTATGAGAAAAATGAATTGTCCAATCGATTTAGCCATGCTTTGAAACCCCCAATACCAAGTTTCAAAATCGCATCTTATACAGAGTCTATAATTTAGGTTGTAAATTTCGAAAAATATCAATGTTTGCGAGCACCCTACAGGATAAAATATTTTGGTGATATTTTTTCTCATATTCTTCTGATATTCTCTGCTTAAGTTGATAATAATCCAGGGGGTCAAATCTGGTGATCACGCAAGCCACTTTCTTTTGTTAAGATAAACGAAAAAATCAATATTTCCTTCCATTTGTTTTTTTATTACGAACGGTATTAACTACGCCAATAAAAATAGTGAAATTTCAAAGCCGTACTACACCTCTATCCAAAGAAAAAAACATCACTAAAATATTTTATCCTGCTAATACAGAGTGCTCCCAAACATTGGTATTTTTCGAAATTTGCACTTAACTTATAAACACTCTAAGACGCGACTTTGAAACTTGGTACTAGGGTTTTGAAGCATTTCTAAATCCCTTAACTATCCCTTAACCATTTCTAAATCGATTGGACAATTCGTTTTTTCTTTCAAAATGCCCAATATGACTGCCATTTTGGGGTTAAATTTTATATCATAGAAGGCCATGCAAAGGGCCTAAATAAAAAAAATGAACATCACTGAGTAGAGTTATTGTCAAGTGCAATATATTAAAAAATAAAAATATTATAAATCGGATGTTCTATTAAAAAATACGGCTTTTTCAAGTATCAAATTGAAACACACTGTATCTAGCTAGGTGTTTTTTTATTGCAAGTGACAACTAACTTTGAAGTCGAATCTAAAATTTCAGTTCTTTTAGAAATAACTCGAAAGCGATGGTTAGTTAGTTAGCCTTGGTTTCTCAGCGGCATCAGAATGCTCATGAAATTGTCTAAAACTTTCCCCATTTAAGCGAGTTTCTATCTCTTGTAGTTACCGAGATACCAATAGTGAGGGTCGAATTTGGAACAGTGTATATTATGGTTTTTATACAAGGTCCGTAGTCCGTACTAATTTATTACATGTCAATTTTGTCATAGCAACGGTAAAAATAAACATATCCAACCTCACTTTTTCAACATTCAGGCGTTGACTGAAGAGTGAATTCACCCAACGACTCAGGACTCAATATCCAAATGCGATTCCAAAATTAAACTCAAAAGGTCATTATAGGTATTGTTGCATCCGAGGTTACATACAGTGTGTCCCCAGATGGGGTACCGCACTCTTGTAAAGTTTCTTATATTTGATTTTCCGAGAAAAAGTCATTTTTGATAAGTTTTACTTGTTCTTAAAACCATTCCATGCCATGGAAAAAGTTAACATTACTTATAGAAAATTGAAAAAGCGTTAATTAACATAAGAGTAAACTGCCTTTATTTGTAGAGATACTGAAAAAAGTAGAGATACTATAAAAAGTTATTGTTCAGCGTGGTAAGTTACTTAAGTGTACAAAATTTCAAAAAGTTAGGCCTACTTTGATTTTTTTGTTTTTTTCTTGTTTTTCTTCGATTAAATGGTTTTCTGTAATAGTATGACAAAACTGTATTAACAAAAGTTATTCGGAGTATTAAACTATGTACATACGATAAGAAAAATTTGACAATTCTGGCCTACTTTGATTTTCTTCCAATATTTTCCAAAATACGAAGTAGGCCTAGAATTGTTAAATTTTGTCATCAGGCGCAGTTTTCCATTCTGGGTAAATTTTGCTAATACGGTTTTGTCATACTATTTATAGAAAAGCATTTAATCAAAGATAAACAAGAAAAAATCAAAAATTCTTTATAACTTTTTCACTATCTCTACAAATAGAGGCATTTTACTCTTTTTGTTTTTTGTTTAACTATAAACTAAGCATTAGTTGTGCAGGCTAGGTATGCTTGTGTCGAGGCTTGTGTGCATTAATTGGTAAGTAAGGCTTTAATTGACATAAACCGACATAAACACTGGAGGAAAAAGTTATATTTTTGGTAAGGCTTTGAATTTTATTTAACAATATCTTTGCCTATAACAAGTCATCTGTAATAGTATATTATACACTTAGGTTGAGAAGTGAGCCATTTACCGAGCATTTATAATTTAATATAATTTAATTTATAATATGCGAGGTAGATAATGGCCTTCTCAACCGAAGTGTATATAGAATTTTTTTTACTACTAACATTAAAATATTGCCATATTTTACATATTTGATTTAAATATTTTAGTCATTTCTCCCCTTTTTCAAATACTTCGATATATCAAGTAGCCTGGGAATTCAGTTGTCAAGCTGATAAAATGAATCTAATTTTTAAATGTCATAGAAAATTTTTCATTATTTACCTAGGTATTTTTTTATTATCATTATTTACCTAGGGAGAGAAATATTACCTCTCATTAGAAGAATGAGGTAAATAATGGTGATTTCTCAGGTTAGTAGTATAAAAAATACCTACTTTTTTTCGATGGAGAGTTTGTGTTAATAGAAGCCAAAACTTAGTTCAGGATTTCCATACTTACAAATGTATTATTTAGATACCTATATGATATTTTTTTATTGTCAACCATTATACGGTCTTTTAAAAGAAAAATCCTGTTAATTTAACAAAATATACATCAATTTTATTTGCATGCATACGATTAGCTATAACACAAAGAAAACAAATTATTTGTAAAATTATAATTAATTATCAAATTAAATGTGTTTTTTTTTTCAACAGAATATTCATTCATTTATCTAGTGATATTATAATCTACAAATTTTTAACAACATTTATTTAAAAGAAAACGTTTAAAATAAGCAAAAACCCATAAAAATGTATATTGCTGTGTAAAACATATGGAGCAATTTAAATTCTGATTCGCAACTACGTCACAAGGTGCGCAATGACATACCGTGGGTAAGTGTATCGTGGTCCTATCTCAGGGAAAGACGAATTTCTGAAGGCCGAATATATAATTAAATGCAAAATAAAAACTCCGCCGGCTGCCAGTGTATGAGTTATTAAGGAAAATTGTTCGGAATGAAAAACTTAGTAGGTGTGCAAATTTTCGAAAGCTTAGACCTACTTTGATTTTCTTCTGCTAAAAAATTAAAAGCACAAAAGTGAATTTTCAAAAACGGTACATTTTCGAAAAATAGTCAAGAATAGTTTTTTTCTTATAATTGATTGAAAAACTTAGTGATGGCAAAAAAAATACTTTTCCAGTGGTGTACCATTTTTTTATTAAAAAAATATGATGGTTGCCCCCGTCTCTCCGGCACTGGTGGAAGTAGATGGGCTGAATTATTTTTAATTTATAGTATTTAATGACTGTTTAAACTGTACCAAATATGCTTGCCTTAACTGTCTTCCTTAAGAAAAATAAAAGAAAACTTGAAAAAAAATTGAACTTTGACGAAACTGCTAGCATTTCGATACATGTTTATATGAAAAAATCTCCTTTTTTTTAATTTTCTAGCAGTTTTTTGGGTATTGCTGATAAAGTTTGGACCACCCTGTATATTTCAAAAACCAGCTGACTTCATAATATTATCGCAGACCTATTATACAGGTTGAGTCAGAATGTATAGTAAATACTTTAAAGGAGTGTTCGGCAGGTGGTTTTAAGGGGGGCCTTTCATATAAAATTTTTCGATTT
Source organism: Pseudeuparius sepicola (assembly GCA_963920635.1). Classification (NCBI taxonomy): domain Eukaryota; kingdom Metazoa; phylum Arthropoda; class Insecta; order Coleoptera; family Anthribidae; genus Pseudeuparius; species Pseudeuparius sepicola. The sequence continues at coordinate 11,141,000 of OY987307.1, read as the reverse complement.
GGGCTTTCCTTGCCAAGTTATTCGGGTCTACAAGGTGACCCAAAAGTATTTTTTTAAATTTATATCTCAATAACGGCGCTACTTAAAAATTTGAAATTTGGTATGTGTTATCTACTTACTGGAAGACGCCTTAGGGTAGTTTATTCATTTACACAGTGCCCTAGGGTAAAAACTAACAACCCCTATTAATTTTTTTGCTCAAACTTTTTTGAGGTTATCTTTTTGGTCTTGCATCATTTCAGTGTATCTTTTCATTTTGCAACAAAAGTGTACTCTTGTTGCCCCAAAACACCTGTTAACTTCAACATTCGAAACATAAAATTTTTATCTACCGCTTTCAAACGTTACACATCGACTATACCATTTAAACTGAGAAAAAAATACCAATTGAACATTGGTCAAAACGGCATTGGTTTTCTTGAAATGGGGTGTTCAAATTTTGTTAAATTCGATCCTTTTCATTTTGAAAGCTAATAAGTTTTGGTAGGTATATTGTTCATAGGATTTTTTTTCTCAGTTTAAATGGTATAGTCGATGTAAAGCGGTAGGTAAAAATTTTATGTTTCGATGTTAACAGGTGTTTTGGGGCACGTTTTGCCAATTTCAATGCAAACGGTTGATTTTATCGTTATGAAACAAGAGTACATTTTGGTTGCAAAATGAAAAGATACACTGAAATGATGGAACTGCAAGACCAAAAAGATAACCTCCAAAAAGTTTGAGCAAAAAAATGAATAGGGGTTGTTAGTTTTTCCCTTGTTTGGGGCACTGTGTAAATGAATAAACTACCCTAAAGCATCTTCCAGTAAGTAGAGAACACATATCAAATTTCAAGTTTTTAAGTAGCGCCGTTATTGAGATATAAATAAAAAAATACTTTTGGGTCACCCTGTAAACCCGAATAACTTGGCAAGGAAAGCCCAAATCGAAAAATTTTATATAAGAACAACGGGAAAGTAAGTATTTATATAAGTCAGGGATGAAGACAGAATCCATATTTTTTGCTCAAAGTTAGTTTTTCGACGTGTCAGTACATTTTAAAGCTAATAAACGAAAAACTTTCGCTATTTCCACTCATGTGGAGACGTGGATGTGACGTAAAACAGAGTTTATTCACACTTTTTACGCACCCTTTATATAGTTTGACCCACCCACCTCTAGATCCTTTATTAAACTACTTAAATTAAAGTTGTAGGGTTTTTCTGAACCGCTAGGATCAGTTATCAGATGAAACAAATCAGCGCCGCAAAGCTATGAAAAAATATGAAATTTCTTTTTTAAATGCAACATACTGTATATTTATATTATATTAATATAATATATTTGTTTCAACTAATGACAGATTCTAGCGATTCAGAAAAAACCCTATAACTTTCATTTAAGTATTTTTTTTCTAACTTGAAAAATAAAGGCTTTAGTGATTGGTCAAAATATACGGGATACGGTAACACCCTGTACAAATTAATGCTAAAATTTAATTTCCTTAAAGACAAAAAAATAAACGACGTGACTATCAGCTATTCTGAAATTCAACCATAACCATCTTCCTTGCGGCGCGCGGCGTTCGGAAGTAACGTTTATTGCCGGGCCGCCGGCCGGGGGCAGAGGGCAGCGGGCAGCTCTATTCCTATATCACGGCGAAATACAAATTTCTGAAGGCCGAAATAAAAATATCGCCCCGGCTGCTAGTGTATGACTCACACAATTATTCCTATCCCCCCCGTCGGGACCTTTACCAGGTTTATATCTGCGCTAATGAAAATCGTCAAGGTATACATTTACCACTAACCACGAGATGTCGCTGTGGGAGAGGGGAGAGAGGGAGATCGAACATAAATCTATATTTCTATGAGGCGAAGGACTACGTTATATTGGAAAATCAGCTTTATTAAAAGTAAACTCTGTAGTCATCGCCTCATACACGGCTGTAGGGTCCGTGGCTGGTCTTATTCACTCTTCAGTCAACGCTAAAAGTTCCTTTTCAATTTGACTATATCGTTCTTGAGCGCTCGTAAATGACCTAGATGCATATGCACATGGTCTAGAGTCTTGCATTAAAATGGCAGCCATGCCTTTCTGGCTAGAATCAACAGAAATAGTTGTTACTTTGTTAATATCAAAGAACTGTAAACAAGGACCTTTCGATGCCATTTCTTTCAATTTCTCAAATGCCTGTTGATGACAGTCTTCCCATGAAAAAATATTATCTTTCTTTAACAAATTTCGAAGTGGTGACGTGATGTTAACTCTGATAAATTTCTTATAAATTTGCCTACATATGTTATATACCCAAGGAATCTTTGAACGTCTGTTTTATTTTCAGGTCTTGGCATATTTCTGATAGCTTCAATTTTTGAATTATCGGGTTTTAAACCTGCCTCTGTAATTTCGTGCCCCATATATTTAACTTGTTTAACAAAAAACTTACATTTATCTGGATTAAATCTAATATTATTTCTTGCAGCCACTGCCAAAACTTTTGCTAATCTCTGATTATGTTCCTCTACGGTTCAGGCACATATTATAATATCATCAACATATATATTGACACCTTCTATATCATCAAAAATTTCACACATCCTTTCCTGAAAAACTTCAGGTGCACTATTTAGACCGTATGGCAACCTCAAAAACCTAAACCTACCCCATGGTGTCCCAAAAGTACACAACTTTGAACTTTCCACATCAAGTGGCACTTGCAAAAACCCTTGAGTTGCATCTAATGTGAAATAT